>WNWU01000037.1:2985529-3000936 GCA_012654045.1 Ptyas mucosa
GGGGAAGGATATTGCAAAATCTCCATTCCCTCCCCACTCCCGGGGAAGGATATTGCAAAATCTCCATTCCCACCCCACTCCTGGGGGGAAGGATATTGCAAAATCCCCATTCCCTCCCCACTCCCAGGGGATGGATATTGCAAAATCTCCATTCCCACCCCACTTCGGGGTCAGCCAGAGGTGGCATTTGCCGGGTCTCCGAACTACTCAAAATTTCCGCTACCGGTTCTCCAGAACCTGTCAGAACCTGCTGGGTTTCACCCCTGTTCTTTGGCCCACCGCCCCTTCACGAGAATCTAGCAGAGCTCTGGGACTTAGAAGCAAACTCCCATCTTTTCCAACCTTCTTTTCAGATGCCGTATCTGGCATAGGGCTTGGAATGAAGGTACTCTTATTGTAGAAGGTTACAACTGGGCAGTAGGTGTGTCTAAGGTTCTCCAGACATTGTTGCAGTCGGTTATGGTTGCCACACCATACAAAAAGGATGCTGAGACCTTGGAAAATGTGCAGGAAAGAGCAATAAAGATGATAAGAGATCTGGAGGCTAAGCTGTACAATGAGCAGTTAAGGGAACTAGATAGGACTAGTTTAATAAGGTGTAGAAAGTTGTCACCCATCCCTCTCCTAGAAGAATGAAATATTTTAGGAAATATTAAAAAGGCAGAATATTACATTTCCCTCAAGGAAGAAATATGCTCTTGGAGACAGAAAGCAGCCCCCACCTTCCTTAATAGCCCTCAGCAGATGTCAGAACTTAAGAGATAGATAGCTCTATTCATAGGCAAAAATTCCCTGCAGCTAGGTCTGAACAAAGGTAGGATTAGCCCTCAGCCACAATAGGAATTGCCCAATGCTCCTTCATTGCACTAGCAGTCCAAACTTCAACCAAACCTAGCTCAGACAAACATGACCCCTACATGGCCCCATGGGAGTCTGACAACAGCAAATAGAATACATGTTCTTGCACAGGAACAGGAAGCTCAAGTGCAAAGCTTAAAGAAGGTATTGGACCTGGAAACTGGATTTTTCTTCCAACAAAGAAGAAGGATTGATAGACATATGCTAGAGGTCTTCTGGTACTTAAGAAGCAGTCACAGGGAGAAGGGGATTGGCTTATTCTCCGAAGGTGTTGACTTATTCGTGTCCTGAGGGCAGGACAAGAAGTAACAGGTGGTAGCTTATCAAAGAGAGATCCAACCTAGAACTAAGGAGAAATTTCCTGACCGTGAGAACAATTCATCAGTGGTACAACTTGCTTTTGGAAGTTGTGGGTGCTCCATCGTTGCAGGTCTTCAAGAAGAAATTGGACAACCCTCTGTCTGGGATGCAATAAAGTCTCCTGTCTTGGAAAGGGAGTTCGACTAGAAGACCTCCAAGGTCCCTTCTAGTCCTGTGATTTTAAGTCCAGTTGCCTACTGCTATCTCTTAGACCACTCTACTTAGTTATCTTGGGTAACTCAGCAAAAGTGTAATTCAGCCAAAAAATAGGTTACCCCGTGCCACGAAAATGGGGATCTCTTAATTTTGAATAAATCTGCAGTTTTAGGACCTTTACTCATTAAAGTCCCAGAGACAGCAGGACGTCATCATAGGAAAGTCTCTAACTACACCAGTGGTGGAATTCAAATTATTGTACTACCATGTTTCCCCGAAAATAAGACGCTGTCTTATATTCTTTGGATCTCTGAAATAAGCGCTTGGCCTTATTGCCATGCGCTCAAAAGCCTGATTGGACTTATTATCAGGGGATGTCTTATTTTGGGGGAAACAGGGTACTGGTCCTGTGGATGTGGTTTGGTAGGTGTGGCTTGGTGAGCATGGCAGGGGAAGGATACTGCAAAATCTCCATTCCCTTCCCACTCCTGGGGCCAGCCAAAGGTGGTATTTGCCGGGGGGGTGTTGTTTTTTGTTTTAATTTTATTTATATGCCGCCCTTCTCCGGAGACTCAGGGCGGCTTACAATGCGTTAAGCAATAGCCTTCATACTTTTGTATATTTTTTATACAAAGTCAGCTTATTCCCCCACAATCTAGGTCCTCATTTTACCCATCTTAGAAAGGATGGAAGGCTGAGTCAACCTTGAGCCTGGTGAGATTCGAACTTACAGTAATTGCAGGCAGCTGGATGTTAAATGCTGCCTTAAGTAGGAGGCATTAGCCTGCTACGCCACTCAGGCACTTCGGTTCTCTGAACTACTCAAAATTTCCACTACCGGTTCTCCAGAACCTGTCAAAACCTGCTGAATTTTACCCCTGAGCTACACCCATGTCACCATTCCCAGTTAGAATGTCTGACAATCAGGTTTTCCTGGATGGGCTCAGTTCCTTTTTTTTTTTTCTTCCAGGAAAAAAAGAAGTATTCAGACATTTTTCTCCTTTGTCTAGGAATTGTGTTACTGATAGGTTCTTTAGTTTGCCACTTTGGAGACTCTTTTAAGGAGTCTTTCCTTGAGTTATGAAATACTCGGCATGTTCCTAATGAGATCTGTTGAAGAAACATACAAAAGGGTTCCTGTCTTTGGTGAAGAATTTATTGCTTTGAGACTTACATCATGCACTGGAGTTTTACAAAAATTACAGATGGAAAAATACAGTGATAATACATTATATATAAAGGGGAGACGGAGGCGCGAGTCGTTCTCTCTCTCTCTCTCTCTCTGATTTTATTTTAAAAAATCAGCATTGGGAAAAAAAGCCAATAATGTGGCTTTTTCAGTTATCAGCCCGAACAAAAGAGGCGAAGATGCTGTCTTCTTGGGCCAGCAGATTCTCAGGTGTGTCATTTTCCAAAATGACCCCTCGTTTCATCACAATGACCACGTCTGCGGTCAGGATAGTGTGGACGCGATGCTGCAGTTTAAAAAAAAAAAAAGGTGTTATATGGTTTTTCATGGTTTGAGGTAGGCAAGTCAGGAAAGAGGCATTACCAAGATCGATGGAAGTCTGCTTTATTCTTTTTTGTTTATTTTACTTAATTTTTATTCCGCCTTCATTATTTGATAAGTAACTCAAGGCAGCAAACTTTCCTAATATTCCTTCTTTCCTCTTCTTTTTTTAAAAAAATAATTTTTATCGAGTATTTTACATTTTAAAACCAAACACACAATAGCAAAAGAAGTCAAAACAAAAACACACACATATCAAACATTAAAACACAATACTAACACAGATATATACAATTTAACAACTTTCTGCATCGACTTTTGTCTTTACTCTTAGCTTTTATCCTCCCGCTCCTTCTCTTTATTTTTAAATATTCATCCTGTTTTGATTCTGTTTTCTTAGCAGGATCATTATTTACATTTATATCCAGTACGTTAATATCAAATTTCACTTTATATTCTTATTTCACGTTATATTCTTATTCTTATTTCTTAATTTGATTTCTGTTTTCTAACCATGTATAAAACCTATTCCACACTTTGTAATAATCCGAGTCTTCTCTTTCTTTGATCTCCATCGTTAATTTATCCATTTTCACATGTGGTGGATGTGCCCTAAGGTGAGGAAATGTTGGTGTAAAATTAAAGGGTGGTTGAAAGAGATTACACTCCAAAAGATAGATTTTAAACCGGAGATGTCCCTCCTAGAAATGACTGATAGAAAAACGGAAAAAGGTCTCTATTATATTATATTGCATATTCTAACGGCGGCCAGAATTACTCTAGCGCAAATGTGGAAGTCGACCAATACACCATCGGAAGAAACAATAATAATTTTAAAAATCCTCGAGTCCTTCTTTCTTCTATTTTCCACACAATAAACCTGTGAGGTGAATTGGGTTGAGAGTGACTTGCCCAAAGTCACCCATAACTGGCTTAAACTACACCATTGCCTTCAGACGTTGTGGGCAGTCACTTGTCTGAAATGGTACGTTGTGGGCAGTCACTTGTCTGAAATGGTACAGGATCTCCTGGTTGAGCAGGCGGTTGGGCTAGAAGAGCTCAAAGGCCTCTTCCAGTTCTATTCTGATTGATTGATTGATTGATCAATCAGATTGATCGATCGATCGATCTGGTGATTAGCCCAAAATCACCTAGCTGGCTTTTGTGCCTAAGGTGGGACTAGAATTCACCGTCTCCTTGTAATTGGCTCACCTGGCCAGTGTTCATGCCTAAAGTGACACTAGAACTCACAGTCTCTTGAGTTTCTCTTGGGTTCTAGACAGTGGTGAAATCCAAATTTTTTTACTACTGGTTCTGTGGGTGTAGCTTGGTGGGTGTGGCTTGGTGGGTGTGGCAGGGGAAGGATACTGCAAAATCTCCATTCCCAGCCCACTCTGGGGCCAGCCAGAGGCGGTATTTGCCGATTCTCCGAACTGCTCAAAATTTCCGCTACCGGTTCTCCAGAACCCGTTAAAACCTGCTGGATTTCACCCCTGGTTCTAGACCAGCATCTTAAACACTATTCCAAACTGGCTATTGAAATAAACTTGGAAGCCTACGTTTCTTTCAATCCCATCTTTAACATAAAAAGAATTAAGGCTGACTTGCAGAGAAAAAAAAAACCTCCTTTGCTGATGTCAAATGTCTGGGCGACCGGGAAAAAAAAAAAATGATATGGCCCCTTAGCCTGAGGCATCCCAGTCTCATTTATCTGGGAGCTAACCAGGTTTGAGCCTGGCTGGAATCAGAGATCAAGAGGGCGTAGAGGAGATTTGGAAATTTAAAAAAATAAATCCCCAGGATTTATGCCCAGGGGAACCCTTGCCATATTTCTGCCCAGAAGGCTCTATGACATCACCAGAAGTTGAGCTAGACTTGAAGGAGAGTTTTATTTCTTTATTTTAAATTCCTTGTTTCCTTTGAATTGTTCAAGGCTGTTGGGGAAGAGTAAATCAAGAACAGAGGCCTGCAGTTTGGTGTGGTGAAATAAACCTTCCCTTTTCAATCGGTGACCCTTGGCAAAGTTAGAACCCTAGAAAAGCGAGACCAAGAATAACCCTCTGGAACTTAGGCAGAGACAAGGAGCAGAAAGAACAGAAAACAGCAGTACCAGAAAGTCAGAAATCTTGCAGGAATCCTGAGCTGGAGCAACTATTTGTTGGTCTTCACCAAAGTGGTGAAGAGGCCATCCTCCTTGAGGAGCAGATTGGCAGCCGAGTCGTACTCAGCAACCGCCCCATCCGAAAGGACTAAGACAAGGTGGGCATCCAGGATGCTGGAGACCCGGTGCTGAAAGGAAAAGCAAGGAAAAGCAAAGGCAAAGAGAGGAAATCACAGAAAGGGAACCCATTCCAAAAAACAGGACACAGAAAGAATGGCCCGATGGACAATATAAAGAGCCTTGGTGGCGCAGCAGACTAAAGTGCTGTTAAGTAGCACCAGCTGCCTGCAATTACTGCAAGTTCGAATCTCACCAGGCTCAAGGTTGACTCAGCCTTCCATCCTGAGGTAAAATGAGGACCCAGATTGTGAGGGCAATAAACTGACTTTGTATAAAAAAGAACACCGCTTTGGGGGGGGGGGGGCGAAAGCCCTACTAAGCAGGTATATACAAAAATATGAAGGCTATTGCTTAACGCATTGTAAGCCGCCCTGAGTCTCCGGAGAAAGGGCGGCATATAAATCGAACCAATAAATAAATAAATAAATAAATAAATAAATAAATATAGAAAGCAAGCGTGCAAGTATAGAAACCGGTGGCCAGAACTATGGTGGTGTTGACCCAGTTGACCAGTGGTCTACCTCAGATTCTCCCCCTCCCCGTTTCTCTTTTACAGATTCTCCTTATCCAGCTAGCTACCCCATTTTCTCCACCGGGGAAGCAGCCTGAGTAGTGAGATTGTTTGGCTGGACCTCTAGTTTGCCTAGTTTTAGACCAGTGGTGGAATTCAAAAAAATTTAACAACTTGTGCTCTGCCCTAAGGACCGGCTGGGTGGGCGTGGCCATGGTGGGCGTGGCCAGGGGGGGTGACAAGCAGCACTTTGCCTCTTGCAACCCCCTAGGAGCAACAACGTGCTGCGGGGTGGGGGGGGACATGAGCTCCCCATTTTGGGCCTAGTAGGCCTCCCTACAGCCTCCTGGGAGCAAGAATGGGCCGGGGGGGGGTGCTACACAGCCCCGCGCCCCATTTTGGGCCTAGTAGGCCTCCCTGCATTTACCTGGGAGCCAAACTGGGCACATGGGGACTCCTGGAAGGGGCAGGGAGGGGATGGGTGGAGCCAGACAGCAATTTAACAATCGGTTCGCCCAAACCGGACTGAACCGGCTGTTTTAGACCCCTGAGAGTGAACCTGCTGTAGCAGGACCAACTAACTGACTTTCCTTGGGCTCAGAAGCAGCATCAGGCCTCATTAACCCTTGGAAGGAAGAGCACAGAAAATTCTTGGGCTGTAGGCTAGAGAATTAAGAGAACATTCTGCAAGAAATTTAATTTAATTTAATTTAATTTAATTTAATTTAATTTAATTTAATTTATCGCATTTCTATGCCACCCAACTCCTGAGGGACTCTGGGAGAAAGCTCTTTCTCTCCCTCCCTCCCTCCCTCCCTCCCTTCCTTCCTTCCTTCCTTCCTCCCTTCCTCCCTCCCTCCCTCCCCCTCCTCTCCTCTTCCCTCCCCTCCTCTCCATCCCACTCCTTTTTTTCTTCGGCATTCAATAAAACAAGATCAAACCAATCTGAGAAAACACTTCCATGTTTCTATATTGATCTTTATGCTAGACCCATGATGGCAAACCTATGGCACGAGTGCCACAGGTGGCACGCGGAGCCATATTGGTGGGCACGCGAGTGTTGCCCTAGCTCAGCTCCAGCGGGCATGCGCACACCAGCCAACTGATTTTCAGGCCTTCCGGTCCCACCGGAAGTCGGGAAACTGGCTGTTTCCGGCCTCCAGAAGACATCCGGGGGGGGGATGGGGAAGGCTGTTTTTGCCCTCCCCAGGCTCCTAGAAAGCCTCAGGAGGGGAAAAATGGACCTATCAGGCCCACCGTGCCATCGTGTGCCAAAAGCAGGGGGAAGTGTGGGGGATCACGTGCGCATGCGCAGGAGGGCGGGGCACATTAAATTATGGATGTGGGCACACGCACCCACGATCCCACATGCTCCCCCCCGCTTTTGGCACGCGATGGCAAAAAGGTTAGCCATCACTGTGCTAGACTAATTTGTGCAAATGGAAACTCTATTTAACTCTACAGACTTCACTGGTATGTAGAAGTATTATGAAAATAAAAGTAAAGTACAGTAGAAGAATGGTTTCCAAGTGACCAAACAGACAAGGCCCTATGAGCTGGCCTAAACTGAGAAATTAAAATTCATCAGATAATGACTTCCGTAACTCTGCCAGGATGATATTTGTGTGTATGCTAACATCTACACAGCTACTAAGATTTGAGTCTGTCTCATTGGATTCTTCATTTTAAAATATAGAGCTTGTATAATGATGTCCAAACAAAGACATAATTAGGTACCGACAGGAGTGTACAAATATTTCTGTAGTTTAGATGTCCTTAATTTCTTCTAGAGAAGAAGTTCATCATCTGATGAAGTAGGAAAAGAAGCCCATTAGGAAATGTTTACTTACAGCAATAGTCACGACTGTGCGATCCGCAAAGGCAGTCATTACAACTTTTTGCAAAATGTTTTCCTGCAAAAAATAGAAACAGGAGTCACCAAAAGATATCTCTGGGATCCCTGGAAAACTCACGTTATCACAGTGCTTCTCAAATAGTGGGGCGCGCCCCCCAGGGGGGGCGCAAGGCTCCGTAAAAGGGGGCGCGTTTGACCTCGGCATCTGATTGGCTGTCCAAAACCCTTGTGACACGAGCCTGTCGGAGCCATCTTTAGTGTGGGACGTCCGTCCACACTTACTTTGTTGCCCGACGGATGTGCGCCCAATTGATGCTCAAATGACTGACCATGACCTTCTCCTGTGAAACATAACGCTGCCCCAATTAATCAAACTTGCTAAAGAAATCGGGCTACCGCTGCTGACATTTGCATCGATAGTGAGCATTAAGCCAGTACATGTGACTGCGCAGGCTCCTCCCTTTCAAGGAGAACAGACCTTTTTCTAATAATGATACTATTTACAGTCGCGCGGGGGGCGCGAAAAATGTTTTCTTCTTCCTAGGGGGGCATGACAGAAAATAATTGAGAAGCACTGCGTTATCAGGAGGAGGAGTCTTCTAGCTTTGACCAGGACAAGTCACTATATCTGGAGGTCTGCATGATTTAGATTTACACAGCTGTCAAGGAGATGCTCACTCAAAGCACTCATCCTGTTGTCTGTGGAGATTCTCACCCCTCCAGGTCATGGTTGTCTCAAAGGTGCTTTTCCAAAAGTCAACTGGGCTTCGTTTTTCCTTGAAGACGTTTCGCTTCTGAACTGAAGAAGCTTCTTGGATGAGAAGCGAAACATTTTCAAGGGACAAAACCAAGAAAGTCCAGTTGTCTTTTTGGAAAAAGCACCTTTGGGACACTCCTCCTATTGGATCACAAAGGATGTCTACAGCGGGGATATCCAAACTTTAAGACCTGTGGACTTCAATTCCCAGAATTCCCCAGCCAGCTAGGTCTTAAAGTTACCAAGCTTGGACACCTCTGGTCTACAGCCAAGGGAAAATTGAGGAGCTGCCCTCAAACTCATGTCCGTCAATTCAATTCATCAATTCAGAATAGCGCTGGAAGGGACTTCGGAGGTACAACCCTCCTGCTCAGACAGAAAACCCTACACCATTCCAGACAAGTGGTTGTCCAGCCTCTTCTTAAAATCTTCCAGTGATGAAGCTGTTCCACTGGTTAATTGTCCTCACTGTTAGGAAGTTTCTCCTTAATTCCAGGTTGCTTCTCGCCTTCATTAGTTTCCATCCAATTTTTTCTTGTCCTGCCTTCTGGTGCTTTGGAAAATAAGTTGACCTCCTCTTTTTTGTGGCAGACCCTCAAATACTGGAATACTGCTATCATGTCCCCCGTAGTCCTAATGTCAACTCGTAAAGCATCCCTGGCCTGCTCTCGAGTTGCCCTAGGCAAGGAACGAAGCAACTGACGAAGCAACCCGGCAGCCAAAGAAAGGAGCACATTCCAGACATATCTTTCTCAAGGCTGTCGCCCAGGGTTATCCGCAGAGGCTAGAGGGGAGTGATCTCTACAACCTACGAAATTACTCTGTTGGCAAATGTGATTGATAACACACCCTAGGGGGAGGGGGGAAACAGAGTCATGATTAGGGCCGTAAATTACTTGGGGTCAGAGTTGGCTTCACTTGGGAACGTGCTGACATGGAGCTCCTAATAAATAACTGGATTTCTTTTGAAGCTTGGCTTGAGGCTCATGATTTAATTAGGGCATCCGTCGGAACCCTGATACCTTCTTTTCTCTAGACTGGCCATACCCAAATCCTGCAATCTTTAGTTTACAGGCCTTTAATCATCTTAGTTGCTCTTCTCTGCACTTTTTCCACAGCCTCAGCATCTTTTTTGTAATTTGGTGACCAAAACTGGTTGCAGTATGTCCAGAAGTTGACCAGACTGGTCAATGAACTTACATTAAAGTTCTTGTTAAGACACATGTTCCCCCATGACCAAGAGCAACCCTTAAAGTGAGAGGACCCATTTTAGTGGGCTGTATGATATTACCTTCCCCTTAATTTTCATCAGTTTATCTCTGCTCCCCCTTGCATAATCTGCTGCCTGAAATGAAGGTCTCATTCTGCCTCAGAGCAAGACCAACTTGGGACTTCATGTTACTGACACTTAAATGAACCGATCTCTGTTTAGGTTACCAATGGAAAACTGCTCAGTGCCCTTCTATCTGAAGTTGGAAGAGGGAAAATAGAACTGGAACCAGTGTTTGTCGGATGCAAGAAGTCAGGAATCAGGATAGAGTTCAAAAGCAGCACAAGTGTAGTTCCTGCTACCTACGCACAAGAATCTGAACTACTAATGGTTAAAAGTGAATTGGTGCCGGATAAGAGTCAAGGGACTTCAAGAGGGATTGAACTTGGATCTCTTACAGGAGCATAGAGACTCCAAACTGATGATATATTTGACACAACCCTCCCCAGGCTCAGCTTGGTCGTCTTCGACAGCGTCTCACCAAAGGAGTCCCCGCCCCTCTTTAAAGTTCAAATGTCAAAGGAAATTGAGTAATCAAGGGACACAGGAAGGTACACCTACTTACTGTGGCCATATCGATGGAAGCGGTGGCCTCATCCATAATGAGGATGCTGCTCTTACGCACAAAAGCCCGAGCCAGACAGAAGAGCTGCCGCTGGCCAACACTGAAATTCTCACCACCTTCAGTTACAACAGCATCTGGGAATCGGACAGTTAGGATCAAAACAAGGTATTTGAAGAGCTGTCTCACCCCAATGGGATCAACCATTCCCCACTCGTGCCAGTGGAAGAGGCCAGCCACGGATCCCACCTGCTAAGGAATTCTGCCAGGTGGGGTCAAGGAGAAGAACCTTTTCCAGTGTGGTCCCATCTTCTGGAACACTCGACCACCGGAGGTGAGAACTGCTCCCATCCTTTTGGTCTTCTGGAAGGATAATTAAAACCTGGCTTTGCCAGTTGGCTTGGGACCCCCGAGGGGGAATTCACTGCTGGAGATGGTTGATGGGGTAAGAAGACCCTCATCCTTGTGCTGTCAATCACCAGAGAGGCAAGAGTGACTGCAACTCTTTTTCCATGGGTGCCCCTTGGTAATAAATCAAGTTTGCTGTAACTCAGATGAGCAACCTTAGGGTTGCTGTGTGCTTATCAGTTGAACAGGTCTACGGATCTAATTAGCACTATGAGTTGTTGTGATATACACACCTAGTCCACCAGGCAGGACTTTGACCATGTTCTTCAACTGCGCAATCTCCAAGGCTTCCCAAAGGGTATCATCTGTGCATTTGCATTCTGGATCCAGATTAAAACTATGGGGGGACAAAACGAAACAAAACAAAGCAAAACAAAACAAAACAAAACAAAACAAAACAAAACAAAACAAAACACAAAACAACGTTGCTCAGTAGATATGACTTGTGAACTAGAAATCAAATTAACGTCTCAATTTTCTAGATAAAGCCATTGATTCAGTCAATTCTTTTATATATATATAAATTTGTACCAAATTTATATTTGCTGATAAAGAAATAAAGGGAGACTAGTATAGATCTATTTAGCTTTCATCAGCTAACCATATCCTTACTTGGATTTGAACTCGGGCTGCCTGCATATTAGGCAGTTGTTTTAACCCCTGAGCCACAAGTTCTCCTCCCTTATTGCAATATGCTCCCTCCCATATTGGGGCAGACTAGCTGCTTCGACAGAAAAGCACTTAATCTCTCCCCTGGCTCAGCTGATAAAGAGAGGAGAACTTGTGGCTCAGAGGTTAAAACAACTGCCTAATATGCAGGCAGCCCAAGTTCAAATCCAAGTAAGGATATGGTTAGCTGATGAGAGCTAAATACCTTGAAATAGATCTATCCTAGTCTCCCTTTATTTCTTTATCAGCAAATATAAATTTGGTACAAATAGTTTGTCATGAAAGCGACTGCCTGAGAGCTCCTGGATTGGAGCTGAAAGGCGAAAGGGAAGCTCCCTCCCGTATTGGGGCAGACCAGGTGCTTTGGTCTGCCCCAAAATTATATATATATATAATTTTCTATTAATACAAACATTTCATCTTTCATTAAACAGTGTGTCATCTGAGTACAATTTTTTTGTGCAATAACCATTAACATTGATTTAACATTAGAAATCAACCATGTTCATTATTTATCTATTTTTGAATTAATACTAATACTATTATTAATACAATCTACTATTGTAACATTTCTCTTCTTAGCTTACTTAACTTCGTAGTAAATCTTTTCGATATTTCACTCCACTGCTTTTATTTCTGTTCATATTTATTCCCTAACCATTGATAAAATAACTCCCATATACTATAATAGTCCGATTCTTCCTTTCCTTTAATTGCAAGTGTTAATCTATCCATTTCTGCACATTCTAATATTTTCTTAATCACATCTTTATCCGTAGGGATCTCTTTACTTTTCCAGTTTTGTGCAAATACAAGATTCAGTCAATTCTTGAGCCATTCCAGTTCTAATCTCTAGTAGGTGTTTTAGTCCAGATGTTTCTCTTGGCTACTGAAATAGACAAATCAATTCTGTGTACAGGCAGCCCTCGACTTACAACAGTTCATTTAGAGACTGTTCGGAGTTACAACGGCACCGGAAAAAGTGACCTTTTCCCATTTTCCCACACTTGCGACTGCTGCAGCGTCTTCGTGATCACATGAACCAAATCCAGATGTTTGGCAACTGACTCATAGTTATGATAGTTGCCGGGTTCCAGGGTCATGCAATCCCCTTTTGCGACCTTCTGACCGGCAAAGTCAAGGGAGAAAGCCAGATTCACTTAACAAAAGTGTTGCTAACAAGTGTTGCTAACAACTACAATGATTGACTTAACAACTGTGGCAAGAAAGGTTGCAAAAGGGGACAAAAACCCATTTAACAAATGTTTCACTTAGCGACATAAACTTTGGGCTCAGTTGTGGTGGTCATAGCTGAAGGACGACCTGTACTTGAATCTGGACTCTCTCAAGTCATTTGATACATTCTACCTAAAGGGAGCAAGTGAAGGGATAAGCGAGATGATACAGACACCTAAAACCTGTGATTGACACATCCTGGTAGCAGAATATAGTCTCAAAATGACTTGAATCTGCTGCTTTTTTTTTTTATTTATTTATATGCCGCCCTTCTCCGGAGACTCAGGGCGGCTTACAGTGCGTTAAGCAATAGCCTTCATACTTTTGTATATTTATACAAAGTCAGCTTATTGCCCCCACAATCTGGGTCCTCATTTTACCCACCTTAGAAAGGATGGAAGGCTGAGTCAACCTTGAGCCTGGTGGGATTCGAACTTGCAGTAATTGCAAGCAGCAGATGTTAATAGATGTTAATAACAGGGTGCTTTAAACCACTGTACTACAGGCTCTGCTTTGTAGGAACTTCCCTTCTCCAACCCCTTCCTTAACTCAGAAGATCAACATCAAAGAACTCTCATGGTCTAGGACAGGGGTCTCCAACCTTGGCAACTTTCCCTGGGGAATTCTGGGAGTTGAAGTCCTCCAGGCTTAAAAGTTGCCAAGGTTGGAGACCCCTGGTCTAGGATTCAGACTCCGAAGAACTTGCTGTAGATGAAGCACTGGAATGTCAGCCTTAGGAGACACCAAGCCAGAAGTCACCTGGTGCTGCTCAAACACAGGAACTGTTAGAAACAGCTGGAGGAGTTTCTTCAGCGTCAGAGTGTGAGTCCTGAACCATGAAATAAACCAGGATTGGGCAGCACGATCACCCAAGGGATTGTGTGAATTTCCAAGACGCCATCTCTGGAGCTACCTTGGGCCTTCTTGCATGGAAATTTGTGGCTTACCTACCAATCTGAGTTTTAAAAAGTAGTGTACACACCATATCTCAAGTTTCCATTTTCAGAAATAAAAGGAAATCAGAATAACAGAGTCGGAAGGGACATTGGAAGTTGGGACATTCTACTCCTGCTCAAAGGGACATTCTACTCCTGCTCAAACAGGAGACCCTCTACCAGTGGTAGGCTGCCCCCGGTTCGCACCGGTTCTATAGAACCGATAGCAAAACCGGCGGGAGGCTCCGGCCACCGACCTCGATGTCATTAGAATGCTTCTGCGCATGCGCAAAAGAGCGCACGCGTGCAGAAGCAAAGCGGGTGCGCGCGAGCGGCTCCGTTGTGAACCGGTAGTAAAGGTAAGTAGAACCCACCCCTGCCCTATACCCAGTGGTGGGATCCTGCTGGTTTAACAACCGGCTCGGTGATCGCACGCTTCGCGTGTGCGTGTGCAGTTTTACGAAAACTTACCTTCCACGTTACTGCTGGGGAGTAACACAGCTGAAGTCCCGCAATCCGCTCTGCTGCACGAATCAGCTGAGAAGATATACGCCAGTAAAGCGCAGGAGCGGGCAGGCGGGCCCACCTGATTTTTCGGAGTAAACCGGTTCGCTCCCAGCTGATCGTCGGAACTACCGGTTTGCCCGAACCGGTAGAATCCCACCCCTGCCTATACCATTCCAAACAAGTGGCTGTCCAGCTCTTCTTAAAAATCTCCAGTGATGGAGCAACCACAACATTTGAAGGTAAGCCATTCTTCTGACTAATTGCTTTATTCCCCCCAAATCCCCAAACTCAACTTCTACATCACATCATGCTTCAGCAGGGGGTTGAACTCTTATTCCGTTATTATCATTCACCTTACCTACTAAGATCTCAAAATGTCCAGTGCAGCTTCTGGCATCAAAAATTAATCATCCTGCAGTTCAAGACTGAAGGTAGCTTTGCACTAAAATGTCCATTTTTGTGTTCCTAGTGCGAATGACTGTCTCAAACCCGCCCCCCCCCAAAAAAACCCCACCTATTGTAACACCCTAATGAGAAGAGTCTGTTGCATTTACAGAAAACGCTGGATTAGTATCGTGACAATGTCCACGAGGAATCATGTGAATGGTACATTTCTAGGCACTGTTGCACAAAATTGAGCAAGCTCGCACCAAGGTTTGTCCGTGCCAGAATTTTCTGGAAAGCTTTCCATTTTTAGCAATCGGAGCTGTAAGCGACAGCATTCAAAAGCACACATAGAAAAGGATCTGATGCACTCATTGCAGGACCAGAGCTGGGGAATCTCTGCTCTACCAAATTCCTGGGTCCAACAAAAAGAAGTTAATTTTCGGACCTGCAAGAACTTACCGAATCGAACCACTGAACAAGATAGGATCCTGGAGGATTATAGAGAGCCTGGAACGCAGCAGATCGAGAGGCAGCTTTGTAATGTCAATCCCGTCAATGATAATCCTTCCTGTTTGAAATCATTTGGAACAAAACAAAAGAGATGGAGCTACAAAACAAGCAGAACACACAGAAACATCCAGAAACACGGGTGCGAGCCTGGAAGAAATCACTTGAAAGGTTCAAGGGGACCGTCAGAAATTAAAAAAAAACATCCCCATAAGAATAGAAATTGCAAAATGTGCAATTAAAGAAAGGCATGATATTTTAATCCTTTGGAAAAAATTTTTTCCCAAAATGCCATGGCTTAGTCTGTGCCCTACGGCTGCAGTTTATGCTACTGTGGAGAATATCATGATGTCCATTTGAACCCCAGTCGATGACAATCAGTGAAAGAAGGAAGGAAAGAAGGAAGGAAGAAGAGAGAAGAGAAGAGGGGAGGGGAAGGGAGAGGAGAGGAGAGGAGAGGAGAGGAAAGGAGTGAAGTGAAGAGAAGAGAAGGGAGGGAAGGAAGGAAGAAAGAAAGAGAAAGCAAGAAAAGATGGAAGGAAGGAAGAGAGGAAGGGTGGGAGGAAGGAAGGAAGGAGATGGGAGGGAGGGAGGGGGAAGGAAGGAAGAAAGCAAGCAAGAAAGAAAGGAGATGGAAG
>WNWU01000037.1:3008621-3024115 GCA_012654045.1 Ptyas mucosa
TCAGGAGGAAATGGGGATTTTGCAGTAACCTTCCCCTGGAGTGGGTAGGGAATGGGGATTTTGCAGTAACCTTCCCCTGGAGTGGGTAGGGAATGGGGATTTTGCAGTAACCTTCCCCTGGAGTGGGTAGGGAATGGGGAGTTTGCAGTAACCTTCCCCTGGAGTAGGGAGGGAATGAGGATTTTACAGTATCCTTCCCCTGCTACACCCACCATGCCACGCCCACCAAGCCATGCCATGCCACGCCACGCCCACCAAGCCACGCCCACAGAACCGGGAGTAAAAAATTTTGAATCCCACCATTGCCTTAAACATGACAGCTGGCTGGGTGATTTTAGGCCAGTCGTTCTCTCTCAGCCCAAGCCACCTTACAAGGTTGTTTATTTATTTGTTTATTTATTAGTTCAATTTATATGCCGCCCTTCTCCGGAGACTCAGGGCAGCTTACAATGCACTTATAGCAATAGCCTTCATTCTTTTGTATATACCTGCTTAGTAGGGCTTTTGCCCCCCCCCCCCATAAGCGGTGTTTCTACAAAGTCAGCTTATTGCCCCCACAATCCGGGTCCTCAATTTACCTACCTTGGAAGGATGGAAGGCTGAGTCAACCTTGAGCCTAGTGAGATTTTTTTTTTTAATTTGATTTATATGCCGCCCTTCTCCGGAGACTCAGGGCGGCTTACAGTGCATTAAGCAATAGCCTTCATACTTCTGTATATTTATACAAAGTCAGCTTATTGCCCCCACAATCTGGGTCCTCATTTTACCTACCTTAGAAAGGATGGAAGGCTGAGTCAACCTTGAGCCTTGGTGAGATTCGAACCTGCAATAATTGCAGGCAGCTGATGTTAATAACAGGGCTTTAGACCACTGTACTATCCACGGCTCTTGTTGTGGGGGAAAATAGGATGAGGAGACCGTGTTGGATATGTACACCAGCTTGAGTGATTTGTAAATCTAATCCAGGTGGGATATAAATAAAGAAGCATCCATAATAAAGAAATTCATCTGAAGAGTCGACAGCGTGATAGAAAGGGAATGTCAGCTAAGAAGAATCTTTAGTAATAAATAATAAGACAAAATGATGTTTTGTCTGGTTTACATCAGTTACGAGGAACATGGACGAAACAGAGCAGCCTCCGGAATGACAACATTCCCAGTCTGTTTTGGAAGATGGCAATTTGTCACGGAGAGCAGTAGCAAAGCAGGATTTATTTACTTTTGACAAGTTGGCTTGCTCTGAGGTCAAATCTCAAGGCAGGTTACTTGCGACAGTGTCAATGCAAAGTAAACAAACCAGGCAGCGTTTCGAACTTGCAGCATGACTCAAGCCTGACTCTCCCGTCCTCTTCATGGCTGACCAAGGAGACCAGATCATGCTTCCCCTTTTATTCCATAGCTGGCAAATGAAGTCAAATGAACTGGTTGTTCCACAGCCCAAAAAAAAAAAAAAAAAAAAAAAAGGTCGGGATTGTAATTAGATTGTAATTGCTCTTTAATATTGTTGTGGCTGCCTGACTCCACAGTGACTTTCGCAATTTGAAAAGAAGTAAAAAAAAAAAAGAAAGAAAACGAGACTGACTTCGTAACATGAAAAGAAGAAAAGAACCCAACCATCATCCAGACCCAGGACCAGGAGAATAACCGGGTATTTTGACAATTTACAGGAAAAAAAAAATCAGTAAGTTGGGAGCAATATGGATCGGCAGGGGCAGGCTTTTCAAACTTGGCAGCTTTAAGACTTGTGGACTTCATCTCCCAGAATTCCCCAGCCAGCATGGCTGGCTGGAGAATTCTGGGAGTTGAAGTCCACAAAGTCTTAAAGTTGCCAGGTTTGGAGACCACTATCCAAGGAGATGCCATTCCATTGGCCAGAAACAACCACAAAGGAGGTATAATATTTCCTGGATCCCACAATATGACATTGCTTAATCCGCAGGATCTGGAATGTGTCCATTCTAGGTGGAATGGAGACAAGTGGTCTCTTAAGGAGGCCACGATGTATTTGCTACGAAGGGCTGGAAACATCGAAACGATCCCTCATTCGTGACCAGGACAGACCATCTGCATTAAATAGAATAACGGACAGTTGGAAGGGACCTTGGAGATCTTCTCGTCCAACCCCGTACTCAAAACAGGAGACCCTATACCAGTGATGTCTAATCTTTTTGCCGTCGTGTGCCAAAAGCAGGGGGAGCGTAGGGGGGGGGGTTGCACACCCCCATAATTCAATTCGCCCCCCCCCCCCCCATGCATGCGCATGACTCGCCCGCCGCGCGACGTTGAACTCGCCCCCCCACAAGTTGAAGTCCACAAGTTGAAGCCAGCAAAGCTGGCTGAGGAACTCTGGGAGTTGAAGTCCACAAGTCATAAAGTGGCCAAGGTTGGAGACCCCTGATCTAATACTCATTAGATCCATGATCTAATGAGGACCCAGATTGTGGGGGCAATAAGCTGACTTTGCATAAATATACAAAAGTATGAAGGCTATTGCTTAACGCACTGTAAGCCGCCCTGAGTCTCTGGAGAAGGGCGGCATATAAATCAAATTAAAAAAAAAAATACACGCTAGATGAAATAAATAAATAAATAAAACACAGGTAATGCCGCACCCATGGTGCCTTCGTAATTCTCAGACTCCATGTTGAGGAAGCTGTTCACTTTCTTCACGGCTCCCATTTGCACTTCCATGTCGGCCAGATTTCGCACCACCCAGTTCAGGTAGTTGGTGATCTATAAAGGAAAAGGAAAAAGGGGCCAAAATGAAAAGAGGGGCAGTTGGGAAGGGACAGCAACTCAACGTGATTGGAACCAATGGGAATAAACAATATCTTTATCCATCAAGATATTATTCCTTTGGGAGAAGGTGTACGGTGATCATTGTATGGTTGGGAAAACCATCGACCATGGTTTTAGAATGGTGTTTGACCATCTACAGCGCATCCTAGGAAGGGAAATGAAGGGAAGGGGAAAGGGGGAAAGAAAGAGAAGGGACGAAAGAAAGAAAAAGGGAAGAGGGAAAGGAAGGGAAGGAAGAAACGAAAGAAGGGATGAAAGAAAGGGGAAGAAAAGGGAAGAAAGAGAAAAAGGGAGGAAAGAAAGGGAAGGGAAGCGAAGGAAAGGAAAGGAAAGGACAGGGAAACGAGAGGAGAGGAAAGGAAAGGAAAGGAAAGGAAAGGAAAGGAAAGGACAGGGAAACGAGAGGAGAGGAAAGGAAAGGAAAGGAAAGGAAAGGACAGGGAAACGAGAGGAGAGGAAAGGAAAGGAAAGGAAGAAAGGAAAGGAAAGGAAAGGAAAGGAAAGGAAAGGAAAGGAAAGGAAAGGAAAGGAAAGGAAAGGAAAGGAAAGGAAAGGAAAGGAAAGGAAATTGACAAGCTGTGAATTTGGGAAAGTTAAATCCTGGCGACCAATCATTACTCAGTCTACTCTAGTCCTTGCATGCACTTTTCTCTTCCTGTCCTTGGGAGCATGGAGGGCCTGGGAATTTCAGTGACTTTATTATTATTATCATCCTCCTCGTTTTTTTCAATTGGCTCACATAAACCTGAAGCTGCTCCAAGTTGTTCTGAACTCTTTCAGCCCTGGCTGAAATCCAGGACGTCAAGGTTCAGTATTGGGAACCTTGAGAAGCAACTGCATATCCAGAGGGCTTCGGCTGGGGGCTGTGACCCTGAGGAATTGGTTGCAAAGAAAATAACTCCGCTGTGTCAAAACTAAATGATTCTGAATCTTGCAGGGCTCTTGTTGTTGTGGGCCACCAGCAGCCTGCAGAGCTGGCAGCGGAGTCGGGTGGGGAGGAGAACGAGCCAGTCCTGGATTCTGGGGAAGGCCCTGGCGAGGGCTCTGTGTTGGAGGCAGAGATGGGGCCAGGGCCATCTGGGAGTGATGTGTGGACTCTGGAGCCTCCAGAGGCGGACAGCAGAGAGGCAGAGGAACAGGAGGAGCCTGTTCCTAGTGCACGCCTGAGAAGAGCTGCCAGAAGGCAAGAGCAGCTAAAGCAAAAGGGACGACTCGGAAGTAAGGCCAGGAGATGATTGGCTCCTCTCATAAGGCTTAAAAGAGCAGCAAGGGCTCTTGGGCTTTTTGTCGGAAAGCAACGTTGCTACAATTGTTTCTTGTTGGTATCTCTTGTTTCTCAACTTCCTGGTGCTTTGCCAAGAAAAGCTTTTGGCAGGGTGCCAAAGAGGATAAAGGATTGTGATAAAGCCGAAAGACTTTTTCTGAAGGACTTTGTTTTGGAATTAATTTGGACTAAGCTGAGAACGAAGTAATTCTCAGCTGTCCTAATAAAATATGTTTGTTTAGGACTGGTTGTGTCTGGTATTAACTACTTGGGCCTCGGTGACAACACTTATATGTTTCGACGCTGGTTACATAATGGACCTTCCTAGCATAAAATGCCAGGGAAATTCCCCTTTTCCCCTCTCTACGTACCGTCAGTGCATAGAGGAGACCCAGGCCTACGAGGCCAGAATTGGATTTTTCAGAGATGGAGGCCACGGCTGCAGTAAGGACGACGAAGGCTCCCACGTAATCCTGAAAGAAGGGAGAGACAGGAAGAGAACTATTTATACTGCTAAAGTAGGAAATGCGGGTCCAGCTAGATGACCACTGAAGGGCCCCTCTTTAATGGTAATAATGATGATGATTAATGTGGGATCTTCTAGTTGAACACTGGACATCTTTCTACTCTTTTCTATTCATTTCCAAATGTATCCAGTGTAAAAATACAAAAGCCAGCCAAACTCCTCTGTATAAGCAACGTTCTGTAAGGGAGGACCCCTCGCTGTCAGAAAAACCCATATCTTGGGTGACATACGGTTTGAAAGTTACAAATGTCAAGGATACCAAAATGAGACAGTGAGTCTCTATCACCAAAGATAATTTTCAGAAAAGTTATATTTGTTTGGCAGGACATGTAAGAACCTCTAATCAGGAAGATATCATTTCATGTAACAAATGTTTTTAGTAATTAGAACCGCTGTGTTAGCACTTTCCTTTGTTTGAAACTGTATAAAGACCAGGGTCCCCGACCCATAATTTTGTTCAGACTTTCAGGTATGAATCAGACTCTGAACCTTATTGCAATAAAACTGATTCTGTTTGCCCTTTGGGATGACTCTCAATCTCTTCATTCCATAACACTGCGAAACTAAGCTGAGCAAACATTAAAAAGCCCCCATCAGTCCAATGTGCTACACTCCGGTCCGCATGGATATTTTTCTTTCCATTGCTAGGCAACAGATTGGCCTTCTTCTGAATGCAGATGCTACCAAAAGGAGAAAGCACTACCAAACACAAGGGTGCTTCCTTTCCCATAAGGCAGTGTTGGCGAACCTTTTCGGCACCAAGTGCCAAAATGGGAGCGGGCGCACGGTGAAGCGCCAGAAACTGGAAGAGCAGCTCCCCGGCATGCACGCATACGCCGGGGAGCTGAGCTTCTGGTTTCCGGCATGCACATGCACGCCGGTCACCTGGACTTCCGGTTTCTGGTGCACATGAGTGCATGAAGACCAGCTGGCCAGCGCGCACGTGCACGATGCAAACCGGAAGCTCAGCTTCCCAGCACGCGCATGCACGCCAGGGAGCTGCTCTTCCAGTTTCAGGTGCTCCCGTGAGCACGAAGACCAGCTGGCTGGCGCATGTGCATGAGCAACAGCTGGCGTGCCGGAGAGATGGCTCTGCGTGCCACTTCTGGCACACGTGCCATTAGGTTCGCCATCACGGCCATAAGGGGATCTGTAGTTGCTTTGCTGTCACCAATCACCCCTTCAGGAAATCTACGGAGGTTCTCAATCATCCTTGATCATCTCAAAAGATCCAGGTCTATAGAGACTGCGTCCTGAGCACACTCTTGTACTGCAGTGAGTCTTGGACCCTCTACGCATGGCAGGAGAGAAAGTTGGACACCTTTCATATGCGTTGTCTCCGATGAATTCTTGGCATCACCTCGCAGGACAAAGTTCCAAATAGCGCACTCTTGGAATGTGCTGGAATTTCTAGCATGTATACACTACTGAAACAGCGACGTCTACGCTGGCTGGGGCATGTCGTGAGAATGGCTGATGGTCGGATTCCGAAAGATCTCCTGGATGGAGAATTAGTGCAGGGAAGGCACCTCAGAGGGAGACCACAGCTGCGATATAAGGACATTTGCAAGAGGGACCTAAAGGCCCTGGGAATGGACATCAACAACTGGGAAACCTTGACCTCCGATCATTCATCTTGGCGGCTAAAGACGCAGCATGGCCTTCTCCAATTCGAAGAGACATTTGTTCGGCAGGCTGAGGCAAAGAGGCAGTCCTGGAACCAGTGAAATCTGGGGACTGGGCAGGGGACAGAATGTATCTGCCCTCAGTGTGGAAGGGATTGCCATTCTCCAATTGGCCTTTTTAGACACACCAGATGCTGTTTTAGGACCTCTTTCCAGAGCATGATACCATAGTCTCTTGAGACTGAAGGATGCCAATGATGATCTCAATCATCCAGGTCTTGGTTGCCTCAAAGGTGCTTTTCCAAAAGGAAACTGGATTTTGCTGCTTTTTTTCAATCCATCCATCCATCCATCCATCCATCCATCCATCCATCAGAATAGAGCTGGAAGCTCTATTGGAGGTCTTTTAGATCTTATTCCATTTCAGACAAGTGACTGTCCGGTCTCTTCTTAAAAAACATCCAGTGATGAACCACCCACAAGTCCTGAAGTCAAGATGTGCCACTGGTTAATTGTCGTCACTGTTAGGAAGTTTCTCCTTAATTCCAAGTTTCTTCTCTCCTTGATAAGTTTTCCATCCATTGTTTCTTGTCCACATTTCACTTCTCACCCGAGAAGCGAACTGAAGAAGCTTCTTGGATGAGAAGTAAAGCATTTTCAAGAAAAACAAAACAAGAAAGCGCCTTTGGGACAATTTTTGGAAAAGCGCCTTTGGGACAATTCTCTGCAACACTTCAGTCAAGATTTCAGAGGGCCTGACAGTATTTTGACCTAGCTTCCCAGCTATTCTTGCATGGCCTACCTGGATTGGCATCTTCCCTCTGAGGGTCTCAAGCAGGAGACTGCTGCTCAAAATCATTTACATCTATCCCAGCTGCGGTGGCCCAGAGGTGGAGCTCTTGTCTCACAATCAGGAGGTTGTGAGTTCGATCCTAGGTAGAGGCAGATGGAGGGTCTCCTGCTTGGGCAGGGGGTTGTTGGATTAGATGACCTGAAAGGTCCCTTCCAACTCTGTTAATCTGTTAATCCATTCCTGGGCCAGGAGGAATCCAGGTTTGGGAGATCATAGAATTGTAGCACTGGAAGGGATCTTGGAGGTCTTCTACTCCAACCTTTCCTGCCCATGGCAGGAAACCTAAATTCATCCTGGACAAATGATTGTCCAATCTTTTCTTGAAAGCCTCCAGTGATGAAGCATCCACAACTCTGGGAGGCAAGCTGTTCTGTTGATGAACTGTTCTCACCATCAGGAAATTATTGCTTATTTCCAGGCTGGATCTGTTTCTTACGAGCTTCCATCCATTCCTTCTTAGGGACAAGGGACTGTCTGATAAGGAGATAGTAACTGTCTTGTGTCTGAAATGGAATATTTCTCTGAAATGGTATAGGGCCGTGATGGTGAACCTATGGCAGGCATGCCACAGGTGGCACGCGGAGCCATATCGGTGGGCCCGCGAGCGTTGCCCTAGCTCAGCTCTGGTGCACATGCGTGCGATGGCCAGCTGATTTTTGGGCCTTCCGGGCCGACTGGAAGTCAGGAAACAGGCTGTTTCCTGCCTCCGGAGGGCCCCTGGGGTGGTGGGGAAGGCCTGTTTTTCGCTTTCCCCAGGCTCCAGAGCCTTTCTAGGAGTCTGGGGAGGGCAAAAACGGCCTCCCCCCCCCCGAGTCCCTCCGGAGGCCGGAAATGGCCCGTTTGCTGACTTCCAGTGGGATCGGAAGGCCCGTTTTTCGCTCTCCCCAGGCTCCAGAGCCTTTCTAGGAGCCTGGGGAGGGCAAAAATGATCTTCCCCACTACCCCGGGGGCCCTCCAGAGGCCAGAAACGGCCCGTTTGCCACCTCTGGCTGTTTCTGGCCTTTGGAGGGCTTTCAGGGGGATGGGGAAGGCCATATTTGCCCTCCCCAGACTCCTAGAAAGGCTCTGGAGCCTGGGGTGGGTGAAAAACGGGTCTACCGTGCCCACCGTGCCATCGCGTGCCAAAAGCGGGGGGGAGCACGGGGGGGTCACGCACATGTGCAGGGGGGCAAGGGGCATTGAATTATGGGTGTGGGCATGTGCGCGACCCCTGTGGTCCCCCTGCTTTTGGCACACGATGGCAAAAAGGTTAGCCATCACTGGTATAGGGCAATGATGTTAACCCTCTGGAGTGCTGTCTTATCTGCCACTGTGCAATTGGCAAACCATACACATCAGGGGCGGGTTCCAAAACCCGTCACTACCGGTTTGCTTGTGTGTGTGTGTGCGCACATGTGCTCGTGCGCGCGCGCACACACGACGCTTCTGTGCATGCGCAAAAGCATCCGAACTGTGGTGAACCGGTAGCAACCCACCACTGATACACAGGTGCACTAAGTTAAAATAGAGGAGATGAAAATGAGCCGAGGTGGCTCAGTGGTTAGAGCGCAGTACTGCAGCTACTTCAGCCGACTGCTAGTTCAGCAGATCAGCGGATCAAATCTCACCGGCTCAAGGGTTGACTCGGCCTTCCATCTTTCCGAGGTGGGTAAAATGAGGACCCAGATTGTTGGGGGGCCAAGAATTTAGTATACTGTCGATTGTTGTAAGCCGCCCAGAGTCCTCGGAGAATGGGCGGCATAGAAATATGACTAATAAAATAAATAAATAAATAAACTTGACTAGTGACTCCTGATTCCTTCACTCAGCATCAGTAGACGACCACAACTTCCATCTGTTGTCAACGATCAGCTAGTTGCCTCCTCTTCTCTGTCAGTTTCTACATAACTTTTGGACCATATAGGACCGTGATGGCGAACCTATGGCACGGGTGCCACAGATGGCACACGGAGCCATATCTGTGGGCACGCGAGCATCGCCCTACCTCAGTCCGGCACGCATGTGCACGCTGGCCAGCTGATTTTCGGGCGTTCCTGGCCCACCGGAAGTCGGGAAACGGGCTGTTTCTGGGCTTCCGGAGGGCCTCCGGAGGAGTGGGGAAGGCTGTTTTCGCCCTCCCCAGGCTCCTAGTAAGGCTCTGGACTCTGGGGAGGAAAAAAAAAAATGGGCCTACGGGGCCCACTGTGCCATCGCGTGCCAAAAGTGGGGGGTGGAGGAGAGTGGGGGGGTCACATGCTCATGCGTGGGGGGACGGGGCACATTGAATTATGGGTGTGGGCACGCGTGTGCACAATCTCCCCCCACTACCCCGCTTTTGGCACACGACGGCAAAAAGGTTAGCCGTCACTGATATAGGACTTCCTCTCTGTAAAACAAGCACTTGATCTATGACATCCCTTCCCCTCTAGTAGATCTTCAGATTGGAGAGATTTTACATGGCAGCCTTTTCCGGTCTATAATCGTCCAATGAGAGTTGTAATCAAAAACATCTGGAAAGACCTTGGTTGGAGAGAGCCATTATAGCCCTTCGTAATGCTGAGAAACAGTTGTCTGAGGATCTTTCCAGTGTTTCAATTATCCAAAACATTCCATGTTGAACTGGCCCCACGGGTACAACCCCAAGACGATTTTAGTTTGGGAGCCACCACGACCACAGCAATAGATGTTGAGCCTTAATCATGATCTACACAAGTATAGAAATACAGTTCTCAGACAAGGTGGTCAGGCAAATCTCCACTGGAAAGTAGAGATTCAACTTATACAATCCTAGCGTGCGCATTGTTTTATTCACAGAGATTTATTCCAAATAATAATACGTTTAGCATATAGGAACTGGGTCACAAAACACACACACACACACATACACACACACACGAGGAAGTATTCCTTCAGATATTATAAACAAATATGGGAGGTGTTTGTAAACATTAATTTGAAACAGGAAGTAAGTCCTGTGAACCAGTATTTAAGAGAAGAAACTCGGGTCATCGAAAGCCAGAGGGATTCCACTTGAAAATAAGGTCTATTCATTGAGGCAAATTCATTCTAGGGTTTCCAGCAGAAGAAGATAGGCAGAACTCGCCAGAATAACAGAGCTGGAAGGGACCTCAGAGGTCTTCTAGTCCAACCCCCTCCTCAAGCAGGAGACCCTATACCCATGATGGCGAACCTATGGCACGTGTACCAAAGGTGGCACGCTAAGCCATATCTGTGGGCATGCGAGCGTTGCTCTAGCTCAGCTCCAGCAAGTATGCGTGCACCAGCCAGCTGATTTTTGGGCCTTCCGGGCCCACCAGAAGTCAGCAACCGGGCTGTTTCCAGCCTTTGGAGAGCCTCCAGAGAGTGGGGAAGGTTGTTTTCTCCCTCCCCAGGCTCCTAGAAAGCCTCTGGAGCCTGGGGAGGGTGAAAAACAGGCCTTCCGGTCCCATTGGAAGTCTGGAAACGGACTGTTTCTGGCCTCCGGGGGGGGAGGCCAGTTTTGCCCTCCCCAGGCTCCAAGAAAGTCTCTGGAGCCTGGGGAGGGCAAAAAAAGGGCCTACTGAGCTCACCATGCCATCACGTGCCAAAAGTGGGGGGAGTGCAGGGGGGGTCGCACACGGAGGGCAGGGCGCATTGAATTATGGGTGTGAGCATACGCACGCGCGACACCCCCCCCCCCCTGCGCTCCCCCTACTTTTGGCACGTGACAGCAAAAAGGTTAGCCATCACTGCCCTATATCGTGTCAGACAAATGGTTGTCCAATCTCCTCTTAAAACCCTCCAGTGTTGGAACACCCTCTAATACAACAATATGCTACATTTTACTGCAAAGTCAAGTTTCAATCTCAAAACAGCCTAACATTCTGAAGCCAAGCAAATGAAATCCTTACAATTTTATTTGGGAAATTTACAGTGGGACGTATAGGCCTCAAATGTGCAAAGAAACCTAATATAGTTTCTTCCAGGATGATGGTCTAATCAAAACAATTTTTTTAAAAAACGGCTTAATTCAGAATCAAACAGAATCAGAAGAGTGAAGTCCATAAACTCATAAGGAATATATTTTCAGATTTTCTCATTAATGATATGCCTTATATTCCACAAGTATAAGGTAAAGGTTCCCCTCACACATATGTGCTAGTCGTTCCCGACTCTAAGGGGTGGTGCTCATCTCCATTTCTAAGCTGAAGAGCCAGCGCTGTCCAAAGACATCTCGGTGGTCATGTGGCCGGCATGACTAAACACCAAAGGGGCACGGAACGCTGTTACCTTCCCACCAAAGGTGATCCCTATTTTTCTACTTGCATTTTTTACCTGCTTTCGAACTGCTAGGTTGGCAGAAGCTGGGACAAGTAATGGGAGCTCACCCCATTATGCAGCACTAGGGATTTGAACCGCTGAACTGCCGACCTTTCGATCGATAAGCTCAGCGTCTTAGCCACTGAGCCACCACGTCCCCTTATCCACAAGTATAACTGATACTTAAACCTGGTGATCCTATAAGAAGGTCCAGGGACAAAGAAATACGGGTAGTCCTCAACCTTCAATCACAGTTGAGTCCAAAATTTTTGTTGCTGAGACATTTCTTAAGTGAATTTTGACCCATTTTATGACCTTTCTTTGCTGCATTTGTTAAGTGAATCACTGCAGCCGTTAAGTTAGTAACACTGTCGTTAACTGAATCTGGCTTCCCCCGTCGACTTTGCTTGTCAGACGGTCGCAAAAGGTGATCACATGACCCCGGGACACTGCAACCATCTGAATTGGCAAGCATGTGAATTTTGATCACACGACCACAGGGATGTTGCAATGGGCGTTAAGTGTGAAAAACAGCTACATTTTTCTATGGTCACTAAATGAACTGTTGTTAATCAAGGACTACTGCAGGGGCCAAGTGCACAGGCGGTTTAAGAGAAATGATTTAATCTCTGTGATTTGACAGATCAGGAGAAAGGATTAAGAGATCTACTCAGCATCTCCTCTGCATCTCAGTTCTCTAACAGTAGCAAACTTTATTTTCTCCACAAGGAAAAGGGGGTAGGAAACCAGTGGTGAAATCCAAATATTTTTACTACTGGTTCTGTGGGCGTGGCTTGGTGGGCGTGGTGTGGCTTGGTGGGTGTGGCTTGGTGGGCGTGGCAGGCAGAGGTGGGTTTCAAAAAATTTTACTACCAGTTCTGTGGATGTGGCTTGGTGGGCATGGCATGGCTTGGTGGGTGTGGTTTGGTGAGCATGGCAGGGGAAGGAATTGTAAAATCTCCATTCCCACCCCACTCCAGGGGAAGGATACTGTAAAATCTCCATTCCCTCCCCAATCCAGGGGAAGGTTACTGCAAAATCCCCATTTCCTCCCTTATCAGCTGGGACTTGGGAGACAAAGAATGGATGGGGGCGGGGCCAGTCAGAATTTTTACTACCGGTTCTCCGAACTACTTAAAATTTCCGCTACTGGTTCTCCAGAACTGGTCAGAACCTGCTGAAACCCACCTCTAGTGGTAAGGGAAGGATACTGCAAAATCCTCATTCCCTCCCCACTCCTGGAAGAAGGATATTGAAAAATCTCCATTCTACCCCATTCTGAGTCCAGCCAGATATGGTATTTGCCTGTTCCCCGAACTGCTCAAAATTTCTGCTACCGGTTCTCCAGAACCTGCTGGATTTCACCCCTGTAGGAAACCCTAACAGAAACTACATTAATCCATTCTGGTGTTTCTGGGGTTTTTTTTGCCAGATGTAGCCCAATGAGAAATCTTTGCCTGGCCTGCTGTATTTTATTTATTTATTTTATTTTATTTTTATTTTTATTTTTATTTGATTTATATGCCGCCCTTCTCCGGAGACTCAGGGCGGCTTACAGTGCGTTAAGCAATAGCCTTCATACTTTTGTATATTTATACAAAGTCAGCTTATTGCCCCCGCAATCTGGGTCCTCATTTTACCTACCTTAGAAAGGATGGAAGGCTGAGTCAACCTTGAGCCTGGTGGGATTCGAACTTGCAGTAATTGCAAGCAGCAGATGTTAATAGATGTTAATAACAGGGTGCTTTAAACCACTGTACTACAGGCTCTGTATCCAACGAAGCAACTGCTGGATTCAAAGTTGTCCAAATTATGACAGCGATGAAGTTATACATACCGTCCTAACCTCCAGCCATCTGTTGGCAGCGGAGAGGAACAAATACGCGATATTGTTGGTGTCCGTCAGTTCCAGCATCCGTTGTTTAAACCTGGGCTCGTGCCTGCAAAGGGGAAAACCATCCTGACGTTATATGTGACTCAAATCGTCTACAATAGGCAGAAAAGATGGCAGAATGCCAGGATGGGGAAATGGAACAGTTGCTGAGCTGCTGAAAAACTAAAGTTGAGCAAACCTGTGTCTAAGAAGTTGCCAAGGAGAGTGTTTAGGAAGCAAGCAGTGGTGCTGTACAATGTACAACGTTGTTGTTTTTCTTATATCTCCCCATTAGTTATCCTCTACTGCTTCCTTCTCATCCTCCATAATTCAATTTTCAATCAGATCAAACGTAACAGAATAACAGAGTTGGAAGGGACCTTGGAAGTCTTCTAATCCAAGAGCCAAAGTGGCGCAGGGATTCAAATAATTTAACAACTGGTTTGCTGCCCTAATGACCAGCTGGGTAGGCTTAGCTTGGTGGTCATTTGACTGTGTTGGTGTGGCCAACTCAACGTCACTCACAGTTACAATGTGATAAGGATTAACCAGAGAGGCAGTTTCTGCAGGGCAATAAAGATTAGGTTAGACACAACACCAGAATGTTTCCTTCCTGCCTTCCTTACAGGATTAGCCCTGTAAAGTGGAATAAAACAAAATAAGATTTCTTTCAACAACCGGTTCTCTGAACTGATTAGAAAATTAACAACCGGTTCTCCCGAATAGGTGCGAACTGGCTGAATCCCATCACTGGTTGAAGGTATTGACTCTTCAGCATCTTATGACCTAGGGACCACAAGGGGGCAGTAAGGTGTAGACAGAGAATTAAGATTTACTTTGATCCCTTCTATCACTCTGCCTGTTTTTTGTCTAGGAGGATGCTACTCAGAGGTCACTTCCTTCTGGCTTTTTTCCCAGGCACACTCAAATGGAACTTTTACTGGTTGACATTTCCACATGATTTGGATTACCAGAACATATCTAAACTCTTAACAAAGACAGTACAACATTCCAATACAGGGTCATGAAAGTTTACACTTGATGGATCCCATCAATGATCTCATGCACTGACCTAGGCATGTCCTCCTTAAGAAAACGAAATGTCCCAAATCTCCCAACTTCATCAAGCGTCTCATGACATGCTTGTATGACATTCTGAAGGGTTGCAGTATGTGTGGGGAAAATGTTGCATCTTCATGTGAACTCTTGCAAGATAATCAGGGTTTTCCCGTGTGATTTCATAATACGTTGCTCTTCCAATTTTCGCAAAGGAAAACCCGAACCTTATTTATCTCACACAATTTTGATCGTTTTTCATTTTTCAAATTAAAAAAAAAAATGATTTGATCGTGTTGCTAATTCTTGCTTCAGTCCATCATTGTCATTGCTTGCGCCCTAACGGGTTGAGAGAGTAGAGAAAGAACTCCATTTGACAGAATTCCTCATCTACAGACACGTGCTGGGAATTGTCCTTCTGCCTAGCATATCATGTGGATTTGCACAACACATTTAACCTGGTTATCGAATCAGCCCAATTCCTGGATTTGCACAATACTTTGAATCATCAAGCAAATAATAGACTCGGTTCGCACGATACGCTAAACAAGAAAATGCAAATCAAGGTTAACCAAAATTAGCCAACAGTGGGGTCCTTTGCGCTGTCTGAGCTTGGTTGTTTTCTTGCAGATGTTTCCTTACCCAACTAGATAACATAACTGGTGATGTTACCTAGTTTGGTAATGAAATGTCTGCGAGAAAACAACCAAGCTTAGAGAGCACCAAGAACCCCATTGTTCAACCCTGAGCTACAAATATTCTCTTCTATCGGTAAAACTTTAGCATGTTGTGTGAATCAGCCACAAGGTCTAACTTATTTGGCTAAGGGTGTTGCATGAAGATAACCACTGTCTAGTTGAAGATGATTATTCACATTCTGCTTAATTCCTTTGAGCCATGGTTGACTTCTGATGATTTCATGAACATGTCCACGTGGTGTTCTTGTCAACAGCATGGTGCGTTTGCCTCCCAGGATGTTTTTTCAAGTTTGGTGTCTCTCTTACAGACTTGGAATTTCTTCACGGTCTCCCACTTGAATAGAATAGAATGGAGTAGAGTAGAGTAGAGTAGAGTAGAGTAGAGTAGAGTAGAGTAGAGTATTATAGAATAGAGTAAAGTAGAGTAGAGTAGAGTAGAGTAGAGTATTATAGAATAGAATAGAATAGAATAGAATAGAATAGAATAGAATAGAATAGAATAGAATAGAATAGAATAGAATA
>WNWU01000037.1:3039033-3054247 GCA_012654045.1 Ptyas mucosa
GCATTGTAAGCCGCCCTGAGTCTCCGGAGAAGGGCGGCATATAAATCAAATAAAAAAAAAAAATTGCACCACCAGGTTCTAGTAACAAAGCACCTATCTAACAAAATGAAATTCAGCGTAGGGAAAAGGAAAGTCTTACACTTAGGTAAGAAAAACCAAAAGTACAAATATAAACTGGGTGAAACCATGCTTAATGGCAGTAACTGTGAGAGGGATTTTGGAGTCTTAGTGTTCTGCCCCAGCTACGGATCCCAAAGAACGCAGCACACGCAAAGTCTGTACAAACCTTAGTTTACTCAAATGAAATCAGGGTTTTTTTTTTTCAAACAAAGGCTGTTAATTAACTTTCTTAACAGCCGGCAAGAATCCAAAGAATAAATAATCTTAATCTTACTAGGGTTGGCAGAAAGCCCAGAAGCAATTTGCAGAGAACTAAGATCAAGGCGTGAAGGAGTGAACGAAGTTGTTCCCTGCAAATTGGTTCAGTCGGCGTTCCTCCTTAAATAGGCTAAGGGAGTGGCCAATTAGCCCCAAGCCTTACTCTCGAGGAGACCTCCTCCTGAGGAGCCACTCCTGCCTTTTGGCAGCTCTGCATTGAGAAGAGGCTCCTCCTCTTCGTCCCCTTCACTTAAGGGAGCTTCTGGAGGTTCTGAGGCCCTGGCTGAATCCCCGCCTCTGGCACCACATCTTCTCCAGCCTCCTCATTGTCCGACTCGAGTGCCAGCTGCACAGGCTGCTGGCGCAGCACCACACCAGCCTCTTTGCTGTCCGAATCAGCCACCAGCCGCACAGGCCACGTACAGGCCACAACACTTTAATTTTCTTTGATTGTTCTTTTTTTTACTTTTAAAAGCATTTTTTCGTTGGAAGAGATTGTAGAAAAAATGCTTTTAAAAGAAAAAAAAGCAAGCCTCTGATGATTGTGCGGCTCAGCTGGGCATGGTGCTGGTGGTGGGGGGAGCAGGGATTTTTGCTACCGGTTCTCTGAACCACCCGCCTCCATCGCTACCGGATCGGGTGATCCGGTCTGAACCGGGAGTATTTCACCCCTGCTACAGTGGTCTTTCATTCAAGTACCAATCAGTTCTAATCCTTTTATCTTTTGAGCCACAATTAGATCATTAAATCCTAAGCCTTAAGGACAGAGGGACCTACATTCCACTTTCCTGTGGCCACTTATCGTCAAATTTTAGCCTTTTAAATGCTGAAGAAATACAACTTACTGTACTAGAAAGTCATTCATAGCAAGTGTGTATGAGACCTAGAAGGCTGAATACCATCACTGATGTTTATGGCTTAAGTCAGTGCTTCTCAAATAGTGGGGCGCGCCCCCCAGGGGGGGCGCGAGGCTCCGTAAAAGGGGGCGCGTTTGACCTCGGCAAACACTGTCATAACAAGCTAAGCCCCGTGTTTATGTCTCTGTATTTAATCAGAGAACAACAGGAGCATCTGATTGGCTGTCCAAAACCCTTGTGACACGAGCCTGTCGGAGCCATCTTTAGTGTGGGACGTCCGTCCACACTTACTTTGTTGCCCGACGGATGTGCGCCCAATTGATGCTCAAATGACTGACAATGACCTTCTCCTGTGAAACATAACGCTGCCCCAATTAATCAAACTTGCTAAAGAAATCGGGCTACGGCTGCTGACATTTGCATCGATAGTGAGCATTAAGCCAGTACATGTGACTGCGCAGGCTCCTCCCTTTCAAGGAGGACAGACCTTTTTCTAATAATGATACTATTTTTTAAATAATGATACTATTTACAGTCGTGCGGGGGGCGCGAAAAATGTTTTCTTCTTCCTAGGGGGGCATGACAGAAAATAATTGAGAAGCACTGCCTTAAGTGTATATTTGTACATAAATATCTTTTTTTAACAATTCAAAATAACGCCAGCATTACCTTCATCCTCATCCTCCAGTTGCGTTTTTGATTCTCTCGGGTACATAGCTCTTCGGAGAGTTTTCCTTTCTAGAGTAGTTTGATCAGCTTCCAGATTCTGCATAGGGGCATTAAAAATTTAGTAGAAAGACTTTTAGAATTCACAGTCTCCCAATTTCTAACCTACTAGGCCAGGGGTCAGCAATCTGCGGCTCCGGAGCTGCATGCGGCTCTTTGGGCCATCTGCTATGGCTCCCTGTCAGCTGATCCCACCACTGGCTGGCCCTGCCCCTCACCCTCCCCTCCCAGTCACTCTCGCCTGGCCTGGATAGTCTGAAATGGTATAGGGCAGTGTTGGTTATGTGGGAGCAGCACATGCACGCTCCAGGAAGATGATCTTCTGGTTTTTGGCACACGCATGTGCACTGGCCATCTGGTCTTCCGGTTTCTGGCATGCATGTGCGCACAAAGACCAGCTGGCCAGACACATGCGTGTGCTGGAAACCAGAAGATCACCTTCCAGGAGCATGCATGAGCACCGGGCAGCTACTCTTTCTGTTTCCAGAACTCCCACGTGCGTGAACCCAGAAGAGCGACGGGTGATGGCTGGTGTGCCCGGAGAGATGGCTCTGCGTGCCACTTCCGGCACATGTGCCATAGGTTCGCCATCACAGGTATAGGGTCTCCTGCTTTAGCAGGGGGCTGGATTAGAAGACCTCCAAGGTCCTTTCCAGCACTATACTGATTGAGATTGAGTAGAAAGTCTGAAGAAGATGATATCCAGCCAAGGGAGCAAAGAGATTGTATATATTCTGACAACATAGTGGACAGCTCTTCTATTATACTGGCAATTTACAACTTTAGTGCTCGCATGCATTTCAGCTGACAATGGTGGACTTGAATTTGCTTCTTGGTGTGATCACCGCAACCTTCACAGGTCATCGGAGATTAAAAATGAGATACTTCCAATGAATAAGATTTGGGTAGAAATGTCACCGAATGTCACCATGTATGGATCAAACCAGGCCTTCATTTTCCCGCTCTTCATATTTACCTTTTCCAATTCCTGATCTTGACGATTCATGAGAGTTTTCCAGTGGTCGTACAGCTCCACGTCTTTAATCTGGATGTCCTTCAGGGTCCCTTCTCGAAGAACAGTGCCGTCTTTCATGGCAATGATCTAAGAATTAAAAAGGAATCAGCTGTTCCAATTAGTGAACCCCCAAAAAGGAAACACTCTCAGGAGCTTTGAATTCCCAAAAGTAAAACTTTAGTGGATACATCGTTTTTGTACTGAAGAATCAAAACCAGCTCTGATTTTCCCATGCAAAGGCTTACTGAGTTAAACAGTACTTTCCCTTTCTCCCCACCCCTGGGTGACCACATTGTCCAATTATGAAACGTCATTTTGTTATGGGAACAGTCCGTCTCTTTCTCAAGCACCTGCAGCGGTGACTTTGATGGTTGCCAGGCTTTCACAGCCCACGCACATATTCTCAGCATTCTTTTTCCCCCTTCCCTTCCCACCAGTTCATCAATTTGTACCCAATTGATGAAGGAAAATGTTGTCCCCGTCCTTAGTCTTCACATTTTACTTGAAACCCATAGCTCAATGATAGGGTTAGAGGCATGCAGGAGATACAAGTAGGATTTGAAAAAAAACTATTCAAATCCTTTACCCTTGTCTTCATTGTTACAGACGTATTTGTCATATTGCCAGTTTAGTCTAGTGGGTTAGAAATTGGGAGAATTCCAGTCCCCCTTTGGCCATGAAAGCCAGGTGGAGGACTTTGGGTCAATCCATCCGTCCGTCCGCCCTTCCCTCCATCCATCCGTCTGTCCATCCATCCATCCATCCATCCATCCATCCATCCATCCATCCATCTTGCCTATCTATCTATCTATCGCTCTACTGCTCTATCTGACCGTCCATCCATCCATAATTGTCTGTCTGTCTGTCTGTCTGTCTGTCTATCTATCTCTGTCTGTCTATCTATCTATCTATCTATCTATCTATCTATCTATCTATCTATCTCTGTCCGTCCGTCCATCCATCCATCCATCTATCATCCATCTATCTATCTATCTATCTATCTATCTATCTATCTATCTATCTCTGTCCGTCCATCTATCCATCCATCCATCCATCCATCCATCTTACCCAGTCAGCATGTGGCAAATACTGTAGTTTATGAGTCACTAAGACGAGTGTCCTTTTGTCATCTTTCAGGAACTTCAGGATACCTTCTTGCATTAAGTGGTCACTGAGGTGAATGTCCAAGGCAGAAAATGGGTCATCCTGGAATTCCATATAGGAAATTAACAAAAGGTTACAAAAGAATATATTATATTCCATCTTATTGTCTCCAGAACCTTCTGTCCTCACTACCTTGCTTCCGCTAAATACTGAACCAGCATTCACATTAATAATTTTCAATACCTTGTAAACAGATTATGTCAGCTTTTAATTTCTCTTAATTTGTGGAATACTTTCTTTCTTTTAATAGCCGAATTAATTACATGCCAGTCACCTACACTGGAATTTGACCATGTGACTATGTGGCTGCTGCATTAGTTGTAAATGTGAGGACCGGTTGTAGGTCACTCTTTTCAGTGCCATTGTAACTTCGAATTGTCACTAAACAAATGTGTCCTGACCCAGCTCCCCAGACACGACAAACCCTCTGAAGTTAAGTCAAAGATTCCTTTATTAGGAATGCTGGCAGCCCCGGCAAAAAGTTTCTCTCTCAACGCAGGCTAACAAGTCCAACCGGAAGATGAATAGTTGTCTGCCACATCTATTTATCTCCGCTCCCTGCCTTTTGTCCCCAGAGCTAGAGTGGGGCTTTGCTAGCAGCAGTGGCTCTTCCTTCCCAAGGATCAGCCCATGGATTTCCACTGCTCTCCTCTCCTCTGCTTTCTGCACATCTGCACGTCAGGCACTGGACCCAGCTGTTCCTCCTCTTCCTCATCAGCCACCTCCAGTCCTGGGGGCTGTTGACGCTCCATCTGAGGGCTGATGGATGGCCCAGGCTCTGCCTCTGTTTCTATCTCTCTGCCGGCTCCATTCCCTCTTCTCCTCTCGGAGCGCTCAGGATGCCTTGATGCTGGCCTTGACTTCCACGCTTCCTCCTCCTCCTCTAATTCGGCTGTTAGCGGAGCTGGTGGCCGACAAGCCACAACAAAATGCTTGTAAATTGAGAATTACTTGTATTCTGCATTCATGCCTGTCTTCAAATCATCCTCCAACTGCTTCCAATGAACAGGCTGAAAACGTAATCTAGATCAGTGTTTCTCAACCTTGGCAATTTTAAGACCATGGGTGGCTGGGGGATTCTGGGAGTTTATTTATTTATTTATTTATTGGTTCAATTTATATGCCGCCCTTCTCCGGAGACTCAGGGCAGCTTACAATGCGTTAAGCAATAGCCTTCATACTTTTGTATATACCTGCTTAGTAGGGCTTTTGGCCCCCCTAAGCGGTGTTCTTTTTTATACAAAATCAGCTTATTTTCCCCCACAATCCGGGTCCTCATTTTACCTACCACGAAAGGATGGAAGGCTGAGTCAACCTTGAGCCTGGTGAGATTTGAACTCGCAGTAATTGCAGGCAGCTGGTGCTAGTTAACAGCACTTTAGTCTGCTGCGCCACCAAGGCTCTTAAGTTGAAGAGTTGAGCTGAAGTCCACACATCTTAAAGTTGCCAAGGTTGAGAAACATTGATCTAAAGCATTTTGGATGAAACCTAGATTCTCCTTTCTCCTGGTTTGAAAGTGCCTTCTGCCTCTTTTAAATACTTTTCACTTACCAGGAAGACGAGGTTGGTGTTTTGGTAGAGCGCTCGAGCGACACAGATCCGTTGCCGTTGTCCTCCACTCAAGTTAATTCCCTAAAGGGTATAATAAACCATAATTTTCAGTCGACTGCCCAAACATTGCAGCATCTTTAACTGACAAGCCCTTGAAAAAATAACAACTGTTTATAAAACTAAAACTAAACTTCTTCCTAAATTTATATGACATTTGTTTATTCAATCTCAATGTTGTTGGCTACCAAACCTAAAGTGTGAACAGTCTAAAAGAGGATAAAGAAGATCTTGGCATATTAGCAGGGATTGTTGTTGTTTAGTTGTTGTGTTTGACTCTTTTTGACCCTTGGACCACAGCCAGCCAGGCCCCTCTGTCCTCCACTGTCTCCCAGAGTTTGCCCAAATTCATATTCATTGTGTTGATGACGCTATCTAACCATCTCATCCTCTGCTGTCCTCCTTCTCCTTTTGCTTTCCATCTTTCCCAACATCAGGGCCTTTTCCAATGAGTCCTCTCTTCTCATTTGGCGGCCAAAGTATTCAGTATCTGTCCTTCCAAGTAACAGTCCAGGTGTCAACAATCCGGCTAGTGAACCCCCAAAAAAGGAAACACTCTTGGGAGCTTTGAATTCCCAAAAGTAAAACTTTATTGGATACACCATTTTGGTACTGAAGAAACAAAACCAGCTCTGGTTTTCCCTGCAAAGCCTTGCTTAGTTAAACAATACTTTCCCTTTCTCCCTATCCCTGGGTGATCACATTGTCCAGTTATGAGATCTCCTTTTGTTATGGAACAGTCCATCTCTTTCTCCAGCACCTGCAGCGAAGACCTTGATGGTTGCCAGGCTCTTATAATCCACTCTAATTCTGGGAGTTGAAGTCCACAATCTATAAACGGACCATCGTTTCCCACCCCTGATCCACAAGGAAGAGACCATTTTTAATTTTTAACTAAATATATACACTGCCTCAATCCAATTGGACCCTAGGTCTCAAATGATCTCCTGCAGAGGGACCACATAAAATCAACCTGACATCCACAGGTGGCTTGAACAATAGAAGGGATACACTCCAGGTCTCCCAATAATGCAGGAGTGTCCGAAAAATAGCAATGGCAACTTCCTTCTTAACTTACCCTTTCTCCAATTTCTGTCTGATCTCCAAATGGCAACAGATCAATATCAGGTTGTAGAGAACACGCATCAGTCACCGCTTTGTACCTGTGGAAGAAATATTAGAAACAAAGCATGAGGTCCAGAGAAGACTGAAGGGTTTTAAAACAGGGGTGGGGAACGATGGCCCTTTTATGACTTGTGGACTTCAACTCCCAGAATTCCTGAGCCAGCCATGTTGGCTGGGGAATTCTGAGAGTTGAAGTTCACCCATCTTCAAGTTGCAAGATTGAGAAACCTTGTTTTAAATGCTCCGTGACCTGCACTGGCTCCCAGTCTGCTTCTGGGTGCTGGTTTTGACCTGTAAAACTACATGACATGGCATCACCTCAGCTGTTAGGTTAGTATCATGGCTGTTAAGTGAATCTGGTTTCCCCCGTTGACTTTGCTTGTCATAAGTTGCAAAAGTAGTCACATGACCCTGGGACACTGCAACCATCATAAATGTGAATCGGTTACCAAGTATCCAAATTTTGATCACATGACTACGGGGATGCTGCAATGGTCATAACTATGAAAAGCGGTCATAAATGGCTTTTTTTCAGCACCGTTGCAACTTTGAATGGTCACTAAATGAATGGTTGTAAGTTGAAGACTACCTATAAGTCAGACAAAGAGCTTAACATCTGTACAGGTTAAGTTCAATTTGTTTCAACCTGGGTCTTTTTGGGGTGGCTTAATGAAGCCTGAATGTTGAGTTTATGGTTTCATGTATTGTCTCAACCCATGACATGGATGAATTAAACAATCAGAGCTTGTTGTACGAGCCAGTATTGAAGTTTGGGATTAGTGGTGGTATTCAGCCAGTTCGGAGTGGTATTCAGCTGGTTTGGAGCGAACTGGTAGTGGCTGCCCACCTGCCCCGGCGCTATGCCATCCTATTTAGCCACATTTTCTAAACCGTGTGCATGCGTGCAAGCCGTGTGCGTGAACACAGCGTCTGCGTGGAAGGCCGCACACGCGCTCACATTTTCGGTGCGTGGCAAATCAGTGGTAAAATTATGTGAAACCCACCTCTGTTCGGGATATGAGGGTAGCGTTCTGGATGACTTAGGAAAAAGGATTTGTGATTCCCAAACGTTAAAAAACAGTTACATTCCTTCTGATTCTCCCCTCCTCAAAATTAAACATAAACACGGAATAAAAGAAAAGAGGGGGGACGGGCAGGCAGCAAAATAATTTTTGTGCAAAAGGAGAGTCTGGGAATTGGAAACCATCTCCTGTGTAGATAGTATTCATGCAGAAGTACTCTAATGAGTCTTTATTTTTAAATGTATGGCTTTCCTTCTTTCCACTTTTTTTCCCCCCTTGGAACTGATATCATAAACTTTGAATTCAGCCTCAGCTCCCTTATTATGACTGATAAACCTCATCAGCAGAGGTGGTATTCAGCCGGTTCGGACCAGTTCACCCAAACCAGTAGAAGAAATCAAGGGTGGGCCTGTCCACCCGCCCCGGCTCTATGCCATCCTATTTAGGCATGTTTTTGAGGCCGGGCGCATGCACGGAAGTCACGTGTGCAAGCAGAGCACATGCGTGGAAGGCCGTGCGCATGCGCAGAAGTGGTGCATACGAGTGAAGCGAACACATGGGTGCGCACGCTCACATTTGCGAACCGGTAGGGAAAGTAAGTGAATACCACCACTGCTCATCAGGAACTGTGCCTCTGATTAGAATCAGTTGCACTAAGTCCGTGATGGCGAACCTATGGCACGGGTGCCACAGGTGGCACGCGGAGCCATATCGGTGGGCACGCGAGCTCAGCTCCGACACGCATGCGTGCGCCAGCCAGCTGATTTTCGGGCCTTCTGGGCCCACCAGAGGTCAGGAAACACACTGTTTCCGGGCCTCTGGAGGGCCTCCGGGGGGGGGGGGAAGGCTGTTTTTGCCCTCCCCAGGCTCCTAGAAAGGCTTTGGAGCCTGGGGAGAGCAAAAAACAGCCCTACTGGACCCATCGTGCCATCACGTGCCAAAAGCGGAGGGAGCACGGGGGGGCGGGGCGCATAGAATTATGGATGTGGGCACGCGTGCGCATGACCTGACCACGCTCTCCCCACTTTTGGCACGTGATGGCAAAAAGGTTAGCCATCACTGCACTAAGTTTTAAGTCAATAGTACTGGGCTACTTATATTAACCTACTCTTACTGTTTTCCCCTCAGGAACTATGCAGATGTTTTCCCATCCTCCACTTCATTATTTCCTTTTTTGGAAAACACTTTCTAGGATGAGAGAACGCGGTGAGGGGAGGGAAGATAGGCTTACAAGAGCATTTGACAGAGTCTGCAAAGAGGGAAAGGTTATCTTAGCAAATGCATTGCCTCACCACTTCACATTTTATGAGGCAAGGCGGGGTATAGTTTAGAGAAAATTTGCAGGGAAGGATGGGACTTTAAAAGAATGTCTTCGTACTGACTGGCTTGTATGACGATTTGTCATCTTCTAGATCAGGGGTGAAATCCAGCAGGTTCTGACAGGTTCTGGAGAACCGGTAGCGGAAATTTTGAGTAGTTCAGAGAACCGGTAGTGGAAATTTTGAATACCGTATTTTCCGGCATATAAGACGACTGGGCGAATAAGACGACCCCCCTACTTTTCCTATTAAAATATAGGGTTTGGGGTATACTCGCCGTATAAGACTACCCCTCAATATTGTTGGTGCTCCCGTAACATCATTGGTCAATGGCGGCAACTCAGATTCGGGAAGCTGTGCCGATCTCGTCAAGGCTGCATGCCGCTGAATGCTGGACCCAGCTGGTTGCTGCGCGGAGCTTCCCCCACCGTCCCAGGCATCCAGGTGGATATTACCGACGCTCTGACTTCCCTAGACAGCTGGGGCTCACCATCACTGGGGGTCAGCTGGGGAAGTTGGAGCGTTGGTAGGCTTATACCTGGCGTATAAGACGACCCCAGACTTTTGAGAGGATTTTTCTGTGTTAAAAAGTAGTCTTATACGCCAGAAAATACAGTAGTTCGGAGAACCGGCAAATCCACCTCTGGCTGGCCCCAGGAGTGAGAAGGGAATGGCGATTATGCAATATCCTTCTCCCAGGAGTTGGGTGGGAATGGAGATTATGCAATATCCTTCCCCCAGGAGTTGGGTGGGAATGGAGATTTGCAGTATCCTTCCCCTGCCACGCCCATCAAGCCACACCATGTCCACCAAGCCACGCCCACAGAACCGATAGTAAAAAAAAAATGGATTTCACCACTGTTCTGGATGCCCTGGCCTGCACCCAATCTTGTTAAGATGAAAAGAAAAGAAAAATTGAATGAAAGCACGGGTATTGTCGGTGATTTTATCCCTACAGATTTCATGGCTTCGAGATGGAAATGGTTGTTGCTACAAATACACTTACGACCACAATTGAGCCCAAAATTTCTCTTGTTCAACGAGACATTGGTTAAGTGAGTTTTGCCCCTTTTTACGACCTTTCTTTCTTTAACAGTTGTTAAGTGAATCAATGCAGCTGATAAGTTAGTTAACATGCTTATTAAGTGAATCTGACTTCCCCTTTAACTTCGCTTGTCCAGAATGGACACAAAAAGGAATAGCATGACCCTGGGACACTGCAACCGTCATAAATATGAGTCAGTTGCCTAGCATCTGAATTTTGATCCCGTGACTGTGGGGATGCTGCATATGAAAAGCAAGTCATAAGTCATATTTTTCAGTGTCATAAACAGGGGGATAGAATCAAGATGGCGTAAAGTGTTAATGCCACTTTATAATGCCTTGGTAAGGCCACACTTGGAATACCGAATTCAGTTTTGATCACCACAATGTAAAAAAGATGTGGAGACTCTAGAAAGAGTGCAGAGAAGAGCAACAAAGAGGATTAGGGGACTGGAGGCTAAAACATATGAAGAACGGTTGCAGGAACTGGGTATGTCTAGTTTAGTGAAAAGAAGGACTAGGGGAGACATGATAGCAGTGTTCCAATATCTCAGGGGCTGCCATAAAAAAGAGGGAGTCAAGCTATTCTCCAAAGCACCTGAGGGCAGGACAAGAAGCAATGGGTGGAAACTAATCAAGGAGAGAAGCAACTTAGAACTAAGGAGAAATTTCCTGACAGTTAGAACAATTAATCAGTGGAACAACTTGCCTCCAGAAGTTGTGAAAACAAAGAAGAGGAAATGGTAAAAGAGCAGCCCCAAACAAATAAAAATGAAAGTTAAAGGATAAGGTAAATGATCAATGATTAATGATGGATAAGAGACTGTACACTTAAATATGTTTATGAGAAATAAAAATAAAAAAAATTATGCAAAAGTTGTGAATGCTCCAACACTGGAAGTTTTTAAGAAGATGTTGGATAACCATTTGTCTGATGTGGTGTAGGGCTTCCTGCCTAAGCAGGGGGTTGGACTAGAAGACCTCCAAGGTCCCTCCCAACTCTGTTATTCTAAATTCTAAGATAAGTCGTCCTTGCTTAATGACCCTAATTGGACTGGAGTTTCCATTCTTAAACAAGGCAGCTGTTAAGCAAAACATCGTGTGTATGCACTAGTTAGCAATGACAAGTCCCAGCTGAATCTAGAAAAAGTTCAGGAATTCTGTCACTGTTGGTGGTTAGAAAGAGACCGATGTAAAATCTTTACCTCTGTCTATTAAAAGAACTCCCAAACGTAATGTTTTCTTCCACCGTCGCATTCAAGAGCCAGGGTTTCTGAGCTGCGTAAGCCACTGAAAAACGATTCCTAGTGGAAAAGGGGAATTTAGATGCATTAGACTTGAGGCAGCAGATAGGGAGTAGCTCCCTATAGATTTTAAACAAGGGTGCACTCAAACGAGGAAGGCACAAAAAACACTTAAAGGAAATTAGCGGTTAACACCAGGTTTAAGGGGAAAGAAGAAGAGTTAAGTTAGAAGAACACCCAGTCTCTATTTTATTTTTCCTTTTTTTTCATGACATATTCCCTGCTGAAAAAGTGTATTTATAGCCAGCGAATTCACATTTATCTCTAAGTCAGAAGAGTTGGCATGCAAAGGGGAGACAGGTTCGTCCCAAAGATGCTTTTCCAAAAAGGCAACTGGACTCCTTGGGGGTTTTTTTCTCCCTTCAAAACATTTTGCTTTGCATCCAAGAAGCTTCTTCAGTTCTGATACAAATCTCATAAAATATGTGTGTGTGTGTGTGTGTGTGTGTGTGTATGTGTGTGTAGCAGAAATGGGAAATGATGATGGCGATCTTACAAACATATATTTGTTGGTGTTCAGTTCAAGTTTAATGAACTTTTTACATTTTTAAAACACTGATAAATTACCCTGCAGCTTTTATTGGCAGGCCTTCCAAGAGATATGGGTGCTGTGATATATGAAACATTGGTTAGAAGCAGAGGTGGGTTTCAGCGGGTTCTGACCAGTTCTGAAGAACCGGTAGCGGAAATTTTGAGTAGTTCGGAGAACCGGTAGTAAAAATTCTGACTGGCCCCGCCCCCATCTAGTCTCTGCCTCCCGAGTCCCAGCTGATCGGGAGGAAATGGGGATTTTGCAGTAACCTTCCCCTGGAGTGGGGTGGGAATGGAGATTTTACAGTATCCTTCCCCTGCCATGCCCACCAAGCCACGCCCACCAAGCCACACCCACAGAACCGTTAGTAAAAAATTTTGAAACCCACCAGTGGTTAGAAGCAGTTTATGTAGTCTCAGAATGAGCCCATATGTAAGGAGTTTTGAAGGCCTACATTGTTAATTTCCTTCAAATTAAATTGGGATATCTGATCACACAGTGGTTCCCAGCAGCTGCCTGATTTGAGAGATGGGCTGAAATGAAATCTCGTGTTCGTTGAGTCCGTATGTCCGTTAGTTTGGAAAAACCATGAATATTTGACTTGACTCTATATCTACCAAGGACGCTGAATGGTGGCATTTCAGTTTAGACGACGCAGACATCCAGATTGGGATTGAAATGTCAAAATGTTGCTTTTTGCATCGAAATATGAAGGGCTGAAGTTCAAATTCTAGGCCAGTGATGGCTAACCTTTTTGCCATCGTGTGCCAAAAGCGGGGGGGGGGTGCCCACAGCCATAATTCTATGCGCCCCACCCGCCCTATGCATGCGCGCGTGATCCACCCGCACTCCCCCCGCTTTTGGCACATGATGGCACAGTGGGTCCGGTAGGCCCATTTTTCGCCCTCCCCAGGCTCCAGAGGCTTTCTAGGAGCCTGGGGAGGGCAAAAACGGCCTTCCCCACTGCCCCCCGAAGGCCCTCTGGAGGCCCTTTGGGCCCAGAAGGCCCAAAAATTGGCTGGCCAGCACACACATGTGCGCTGGAGCTAAGCTCGCGTGCCCACTGATATGGCTCCATGTGCCACCTGGTTCTAGGCATTACACTTTAAGAAAAGAATAACCAGAATATTGCAATTGTGGGGCATAATAGGAATTGGTTTCAGCTCTGCTCATAATTCTACGTTTCATTCTCCACCCTGTTTCCCTAAGAAAGAACATTGGAAAAAATTGGTCTGAATCTGGCTATTGCATATGACTTCGCTTGTCAGAAGTTCACCAAAGGGGATCACCCAGGACACTGCCACCATCATAACTTTGAATGGTCACTAAGTGAATGTTGTAAGTCAAGGACTACCTGTATTCCCTGCCTTCAACCTTCTGATTTTCTTTAACACAATAGCAATAGCACTTAGACTTATATGCCGCTTTACAGTGCTTTACAGCCCACTCTAAAGCGGTTTACAGAGTCAGCCTCTTGCCCCCAACAATCTGGGTCCTTATTTTACCCACCTCGGAAGGATGGAAGGATGAGTCAACCTTGAGCCTGGTGAAATTCGAATTCAGGCAGCCGGTAATCAGCAGAAGTAGCCTGCAGTACTGCATTCTAATCACGGCGCCACCACGGCCCACCCTTCCTTCCTTCCTTCCTTCCTTCCTTCCTTCCTTCCTTCCTTCCTTCCTTCCTTCCTTCCTTCCTTCCTTCTCAAGCACTAGCACTTAGACTTATATACCACTTTAAAGTGCTTTTCAGCCCTCTCTAAGCGGGTTTACAGAGTCAGCCTCTTGGCCCCAACAATCTGGGTCCTCATTTTACCGACCTCGGAAGGATGGAAGGCTGAGTCAACCTTGAGCCTGGTGAGATTCGAACTGTCGTATTTCAGACAGCCGACAGGCAGCAGAAGTAGCCTGCAGTACTGCACTCTAACCACTGTGCCACCATGGCTCATCTGTCTATGTCAGGGGGTCAGGGTTAAACACTCAAAGAGCCATTTGGACCCGTTTCCCACAGAAAAGAAAACACCGGGAGCCACAAAACCCTTCCCGTGCCTGACTATTTCTTGAGCGGCCACAAAACTAGCATCTGTAGTCGAATTAAATGTTCTGTTTTCTTCTGAAACTTTTCTTTTCTTGGATTTATTCATGGTTGGCCTACCGGAGGTTGAAAAGCTCAATACATCACATGCCAGTGGGTGTCGCACATTGGCGGTTGTGATGCATATTTTGAGTGACAGGGAGCCGCAGCAGAGGGGTGAAAGAGCCACATGCGGCTCCAGAGCCACAGGTTGCTGACCCCTGCTCTATGTCAATGCTTCGTGTGAATGCTGGATGACAAACATTTTTTCACCCCAAAATATAAAAGGAAGACATTTCAGGAAATGGATGTAAATATGACCATAAAGGGAGATTACAATATATGCAAATTAATACATGTGATAACAGGCTGCACATCTACCAAGTGTTTTCTGAGCCTTACATACAGGTAATCCTCGACTTACAACAGTTCGTTTAGTGACTGTTCAAAGTTACAATGGCACTGAAAAAAGTAGCTTACAACTATTTTTCACAGTTGTGACTTTTGTAGCATCCCCATGATTATGGGATCAAAATTCAGAGGCTTGGCAACTGACTCATATTTATGACGGTTGCAGTGTCCCGGGGTCATGCGATCCTCTTTTGCGATTTTTTGACAATTCACTTAACAGTCGGGTTACTAACTTATCAACTCCAGTGATTCCCTTAACAACTGTGGCAAGACAGGTCGTAAAATGGGGCAAAACTCACTTAACAAATGTCTCACTTAACAACAGAAATGTTGAGCTCAATTGCGGTCATAAGTAGAGGATTACCTGTAGTAAATTATCCGAACTAGACTGTATTGTTTCTTTGTGTCATATAATATATGTCGTTATATACATAATTTTCTATTTATTTATTTTGTCATGTTCATGTAGTGTATATTGGAGGTGATGATCCTTTGAGAGCTGTATGCAACGAAATTTCATTTGATGTATGCCGATTAGCGTATGTTCAAGTGACAATAAAGTTATTCTATTCTATTCTATTCTATTCTATTCTATTCTACTCTACTCTACTCTACTCTACTCTACTCTACTCTACTCT
>WNWU01000037.1:3069039-3097397 GCA_012654045.1 Ptyas mucosa
ATATATATATATATATATATATATATATATATATATATATATATATAGTAGAAAAAGAAAAACCTAATTTATTTTTGGAAGAACTGCTTACAGCTTGTCCTCCAACTTAGCTCCACCCATAATTAATCATCTAAAAAACTTCCAGTGATAAGGCACATTTACTGAACAAATCAGGTTTACTGGACAAGCCACAGATTTGGTCAGATAAGTAGACTGAATAGCGTCATTTATTCTGGTACGATTCCCAGCAAAATATCTTATGAACGTTTTGTAAATATTCAAGATATGGACCATGATGTATGAACAGAAGTTATGGGGAAAAAAAATACTACATAAAAGGTGTTTAACAGAAATGTAATTTGGGGACCAAATAAATGATGCTTATTTATTTATTCTGCTTGTCACAATACATCTTTTCTGATATACAGATAGTCCTGGACTTACAATTGTTAAGTCCAAAATATCCATTGCTAAGCAAGACAGTTGTGAAATGAGTTTTGTCCCATTTTACAACCTTTCTTGCCATAGTTGTTAAGTGAAACACTGCGGTTGTTAAATTATTAACACGGTTGTTAAGTGAATCTGGCTTCTCCATTGACTTTGCCTGTCAGAAGGTCACAAAAGGTGCAACCGTCATAAATATGAACCAGTTGCTAAGCATCCAAATGTGGCTTAGCAAACAGAAATTTTTGGGGTCAACTGTGCTTGTAAGTCGAGGGCTACTTGTCAAGCTCTCGTAATACTGCATTCATACATGAAGTCACAATGATGAAGATGGTCATGGGAATCCACTCTTTGAAGAAACATCAGGAATGTTCCGTGATCTCCACAAGTTCACTTATTTGGAAGAAGGCATAATGGTGAAGTTGTCCCATTGGGCAAACCCCAATTTACAGGAGTTGCCACAAAGAAGAGGGAGTCCAGCAGGGGTGAAATTCAGCAGGTTCTGACAGGTTCTGGAGAACCGGTAGAGGAAATTTTGAGCAGTTCGGAGAACCAGCAAATACTACTTCTGGCTAACCCCAGAGTGGGTGGGAATGGAGATTTTGCAATATCCTTCCCCTAGGAGTGGGGAGGAAATGGGGATTTTGCAGTAGCCTTCCCCTGCCACGCCCACCAAGCCACACCACACCACGCCCACCAAGCCACACCCACAGAAGCGGTAGTAAAAAAATTTAGATTTCACCACTGGAGTCAAGCTATTCTCCAAAGCACCTGAGGGCAGGACAAGAAGCAATGGGTGGAAACTAATCAAGAAGAGAAGCAACCTAGAATCCAGGAGAAATTTCCTGACAATTAGAACAATTAATCAGTGGAACAACTTGCCTCCAGAAGTTATAAATGCTCCGACACTGGAAGTTTTTAAGAAGATGTTGGATAACCATTTGTCTGAAGTGGTGTAGGCTTTCCTGCTTGAGCAGGGGGTTGGACTAGAAGACCTCCAAGATCCCTTCCAACTCTTGTTATTGTACTCTACTCTACTCTACTCCCCTACCCTACCCTACCCTACCCTACCCTACCCTACCCTACCCTATTCTATACTAGTCTAGTCTAGTCTAGTCTAGTCTAGTCTAGTCTAGTCTAGTCTAGTCCAATATAGTTTGTTGGTTAAATTGTAACTGCTCTGTTTTAAAGCATTATATCACCTACCTTACGATGGCCTTGACAGCAAATCTAACAACGGTGGACAGCAGGAACAAGGGTGTGACCAGGATGTGGAACAGCGAGAGCGACGCAAAAGCTTGAGCTGTAGTCAGCTGTGCATCTTCAGCATATGTATAGGTCACAAAAGTCTGGTAGATCAAGAAAAGAAGATACAGGTAGGAGGCAAAGAAAGCATGGGGTCTTAAACTCCATTCAAAGACCACTTGATGTTCTTCTTTACATTTTCTACCTAGGTGGTGGGATGACCTCCATATTTCTGCTTCTAAACCCCCTCCTCTCCTGTATCTACAAATCCCCACGAAGTGTCTTTAAATCAGGGTCCTCTACAGCAGCTCTCACTCAGGGGGAAATATAGCTGTTTTAACGAGCTGCAGAGGACCTGTATGAGGAATCAAATTCAAATTCGTTGCTAGCGTTATTCACACACCCTTCCTTTCAAGAACTATGGATGTAAATTGAACGTACATCAAAACCGTAAAGGTTTTTGCTCTGCTCACAATGTAGGCTGGCGACCCCCAGGGGGAGAGCCTTCTCTGTAGGGGTCCCGGCCCTATGGAATGAACTGCCCCCGGACATACGAAGGATCCCCGACCTCCGTGCCTTCCGTCGTGCTCTGAAGATCCTATTATTCCTGCAAGCTGGTCTGACAGGATAAAGGATTTTAAATTGGGTTTTGATAGGGGTTTTAAAATGATTTTAGTTGGGTGTTTTAAATTCGGCCAAAGATTGAATTATTTTAATAAGTTTTTAATTTTTGCTGTATATTGTTTTTTTTACCATGGCTGTTCACCCCCTTGAGTCCCTCGGGAGAAGAGCGGTATATAAATAGAATAAACTAAACTAAACTAAACTGTGTCCCTTTTGTATACGCATTGTGATGTTGCACCGATACAAAAAAAGAGGTAGAGTTCACATCATTTAAGAAATATCTGGCATATAGATGCCCCTCTGCCTTTATTCCTTGGATTCACGGATCTTCCCTATGGTAGTTTTTAAGTGCTAGACTTTGCTCATCATTATAACGTATTTCCTGCAGAGAAACCTTCTTTATTGCGATAAGTATAAAATTTGCTCCACTAATTCTATTTATCTCGCTTTTATTATTTTTGCAAGTTAGTCAGACATAGCCAACACACCTTCGTCCTCCTGTTTTCCCCACACAAGTTTAGTTTAGTTTTAGTTTTAGTAAATTTTTATACCGCCCTTCTCCCGAAGGACTCAGGGCGGTGTACAGCCAAGATAAAAACCAACCATATAAAAGTTAAAAAAACACTTTAAAATTATTACATTGTTTTTTATATATATATATTTATATGCCACCCGTCTCCGGAGACTCAGGGCGGCTTACAATGTGTTAAGCAATAGCCTTCATACTTTTGTATATTTATACAAAGTCAGCTTATTGCCCCCACAAACCGGGTCCTCATTTTACCCACCTTAGAAAGGATGGAAGGCTGAGTCAACCTTGAGCCTGGTGAAATTAGAACTCGCAGTAATTGCAGGCAGCTGGATGTTAAATGCTGCCTTAGTAGGAGGCATTAGCCTCCTATGCCACTCAGGCTCTTTGGCCGATTATCTAAAATAAAATAACCCATTAAAATAATACTTTAAGTCAGCCCTGCTTCATGGAATAATAGTGTTTTGAGGGCGCGGCAAAAGATACGAAGGTCCGGAATCCGACGAATCTCCGGGGGCAGCTCGTTCCAGAGGGCAGGTGCCCCCACAGAGAAGGCTCTCCCCCTGGGGGTCGCCAGTCGACACTGTCTAACCGACGGCACCCTGAGGAGACCCTCTCTGTGGGAGCGTACTGGTCGGTGGGAGGCTATCGGAGGCAGAAATTGGTCTCGTAAGTACCCAGGTCCTATGCTGTGAGGTGGCATGAGGCTGAGAGAGATGGACTAACCCAAAGCCACTCAGTTGGCTTTCGTGGCTAAGGCAGGACTAGAACTCACGCTCTCCTAGTGATTGGCTCAAAGTCACCCGGCTGGTTTTCATGGTTAAGGCAGGACTTGAACTCATGGCCTCCTGCTTTTTAGCCTGGTTGCCTTAACCACTGGACCAAATTGACTCCAACCCTTGCTAAGATCAGATTTCTACTCTTTGGACACCAAAACACCCTGATTTGTATTTCAAGAAATAGAGATTATTGGGAAAAAAATAAAGATCCCAAGCATATATTTTATGTTGACATGCATCAACCCACCCACCCCCAAAAATCATTCTTACCGCGAGAACAGCTGCAATAGGTATAGCTGCATTCATAAAAACTGTGGGGGGAAAAAAATAAACACAAACCATCCATTCATTTGATATGCCAAATATTTCAGAATCTGTACAGCAGAATGCTTCAATATTATTTTCTGCCAGAAAATGTTAATAAAATACTGGACTTCTCCTTAACAGGGAGAAAAAATTCTTTTCACATCAAACAAAAACAAACTGGAAATATTTTACAGTTTGTATATTTTATTGCATTGGAGAACATATTCCCTGGCGACCTTGAACGTTTTAAATGCAACTCTGTGAGAAAAGGAATTATTTGAAATTATGGTGGTGTTATTAGCTGAAGCCCTAGAGAACTCCTTAAAACTACAAACAAACCCATTTATCATGCTTTCATAGATGTGGTCTCAGTAATTGCTAATGTAAACCCAACTCATGTCACCAAGTTTAAAAGGAACCCTTCAGAATTATTTGGAGACGGTTGCCACGCATCTCAGGGTATGAGAAAAGCAAAAAGAGGTCAGGAGATCATTTTTACTGGATTGGGGTCTCTTTTTTTTCCTTAGTCAAGGGAAATATTAACTCATAAACTTCATTCTGGGACACAGGAAGTGTCACAAGGCTGAAAAATGAATACAGACATGTGGGAAACATAACATTTTCGCGGCATGCGATTCCTCTGTTCAGAGTTGAAATGGAGAGGAAATTGAATTTTAGAAATAAGCAGAAGCTAAACTAACCCAAACAATAGCAAACGTGTCCCCATAGACCTGTGATGGCGAACCTATGGCAGGCATGCCCGAAGTGGCATATGGAGCCATGTTGCGTGGCACGCGTGGCATCACGCGTTCCTCTTCCGGGTTTCTGGCGCATATGCGCACGCGACAATCAGATGCCCTTTGTGCATACGGCAGTGCTGGAAACCGGAAGAGCTGGTCTTCCGTTTTCTGGCATGAGCATGCGCAGCAGTAACTAGAAGAGTTGTTGGCCGGCGCGCATGCGTGCCCTGGAAACCAGAAGTATCTTATCCGGCATGCACATGCCCCCGGGCAGCTCCTCTTCCTGGTCACGGCCCTGATGAACATGCGTGCACGCACACCGAGTGCCGAAAAGGTTCTCCATCACTGCCATAGACTCTAGTTCAGTGGTGGGTTGCCCCTGGTTCAGACCGGTTCGCAAAAACCGGTAGTAAAACCGGTGGGAGGCTCTGCCCACTGACCCAGACGTCATCATAGGTGATCTGCGATGCAAACCGGTAGTAAATGTAAGTAGAACCCACCCCTGCTCCTATTTGTCTGCTACAGAATATAAACTCATAGGGCTGGAAGGGAACTTGGAGATCTTCTAGTCCAACCCTCTCCTCAAGGCAGGGGACTTTATACCAGCCTGGTCAAATGGTTAAGGTAGACATTCCTAGTTCGTACAACTGTTCATCATACAATTTAGCCTCTTCCAGACCCTTTATCATCTTTGTTGGTCTTCTCTGCACATTTTCCAGGGTTTCAACGTCTATTTCGTATCATGGCGACCAAGAACTTTACGCAACATTCCAAGTGCGGCCTTACTACTGTAGTATAAAATGGTATTATCGCTTCTCATGATCTTGATGTCTTTCCTTCTGTTGATACAGCCCAGGATTGCATTGGCGAAGATTAGAGCATCAAATTCAGAAACTAAACTGGGGCTCTCCAAACTTGGCAACTGATGGACTTCAACTCCCAGAATTCCTGAGCCAAAATAGCCTCCTCCTATTCCCCTGCTTCAACAACAACCCTGTGAGGTGAATTAGACTGGCCCAAAGTTACTCAGCCAGTTCTGCCTTTCATGCTTAAAGGCGGGACTGGAACTCACTGTCTCCTGTTGATTGGCCCAAAGTCACCCAGCTGGCGTTCATGCTTGAGGCGGGACTAGAACCCACAATCTCCTGGTGATTGGCCCAAAGTCAGCCAGCTGGCTTTCATGGACTAGACTAGAACTCACAGTCTCCTGGTTTTCTAGCCTGGTGCCTTAACCACTAGATCAGATTGGCTCTCTGATGCACTCAGTATTGCTGTAGACTAAATTCTTATCTTTCGGTGACAAAATATGAGTTAATTTTCTGTTTGTTTTCTTTTTTAAAAAAACCAAAACACAAAATTTATGAACCTTCCTAAAGAAGCCACCCTCTGTTAGTCTTTGGATAACAGTTAATATCAAATAAAGAAATTAAATAAGGCAGACCAATACAATGTCAACAGCTACTTACTCGAAAGAGACGTATAAAGAGCAAACGTTTTGAGACTAGTTAGTTCTTTCATCCGTGTATCTTCCACGTTTTGACAGAAGACGTGCTCCCAGGCGTATAACTTTAAGAGTTTGATGCCTTTTAATATTTCGTTGGTCTTCTTCAGCCTCTCTGTAGAATAATCCTTGTTCCATAAAAAGGAAAGAGATGCAGAAAGATAAAATGGCACTAAGGTCAGGGGTGGGTTGCCAGCAGTTCGCCCCAGTTTGGGCAAACCGGTAGCAGCAGAGGTGGGAGGCTCCACCCACCCACCCAGACGTCATCAAAAACACTGTGTGCATGCGCAAAACCTTCTGTGCATGTGCAGAAGCGCCACACGCTTGCAAATTGCACATGTGCGCCCACAGGCTCCCAATAGCGAACTGGTAGCGCCGGGATTTGAATCCCACTACTGATTAATGTCATTTTAAAGGAGGAAAAAACTACTGGAGTCAATGACAGAATTTTATGAGAAAACAACCTTTGTGCCTTTGAGGTCTGCCTTCCTCAGGCTGATATATCCCATGTGTCAAACGATAATTACCATCATCCTCAGTTACCATGATCACACTGACTTGAAGTGACAGGATGTGTAAGCCAACAAATCTTCATATGTTTTAGTCTCCAGGCCTTTAATCATCTTAGTTGCTCTTCTTTACACTTTTTCCAAAGTCTCAACATCTTTTTTGTAACGTGGTGACCAAATCTGGATGCAGTATTCCAGGTGCGGCCTTACTAAGGCTTTATAAAGTGGTACTAATACTTGTTACTTGGATTCTGTGCCTCTCCTTAATCCAGGGGTCAGCAACCTGCGGCTCTGAAGCCACATGTGGCTCTTTCACCCCTCTGCTGAGGCTTCCTGTCACTCAAAATATGCATCACAACCGCCAATGTGCGACACCCGCTGGCACATGATTTATTGAGCTTTTCAACCCCCAGTAGGCCAACCATGGATAATTCCAAGAAAAGAAAAGTTTCAGAAGAAAACAGAATGTTTAATTCAACTACATTAGCCAGTTTTAAGGCCGCTCAAGAAATAGTCAGGCACGGGAAGGGTTTTGTGGCTCCCGGTGTTTTCTTTTCTGTGGGAAACAGGTCCAAATGGTTCTCTGAGTGTTTAAAGTTACCTTAATCTCTTAATCTCTGGAAGTTTTTAAGAAGAGATTGGAAAATGATTTGTCTGAAATGGTATAGAGTTTCCTGCTTGAGCAGGAAGTTGGACTAGAAGACCTCCAAGGTCCCTTCCAACTCTGTCATTCTGTGCTGTATGCATCAGTTTGATTGGAGGACATCTTGGTTTTGAGGTTAAGACAAATTTCAATAACACATGTGCTCTGGGTCAAGAAGAAGAACTTTTGGCAACTCACATTAAAAAAAACACAAATAGAATGAACCAAGAATAACTTACAAGAGTACTTTTTTGGGCCTCGGCCAACTTGGTTGCGATGAAATATTGGATGGGAGCCAGCAGTAAGATCACAGCGGCCCCCACCACCGCACTCCTTCCCAGTAAGTGGTAGAGTAGGATCACTCCCATAATAATCTACAAAAAATAGGGGAACGGAGAAGGACTTAGAAAACGCTATTCATTTGCACATAACTGCACCGATTTTTGACTGGAGATATAGAAACAGCTCCAGAGGTTGGAACGATTAAGAAAGGAAAAGCCACTCTTATAGTCTTTGAAAGATCTGCCATGTTTTAGGCGTGATTTACAGTTTTAAAAGTTAACAGATATTTAGGTATTAGAGCTGGGCAAATCATATGAAGGTTACAACTTACAGCACATGGGTGTGAATGGATCATGGTACCTCCAACTGTTGCAGCATCTGCATCTTTCAGATGGGAATGCTCTCCTGATGTGGTACCCCAAATACTTTAGCTATATGTGCATGTGTACCAAATCATCTGGAGATGAGTTCAACACAAGGGAAGGTTTATTCTACGGTAACCACTGTGGTGGCGCAGTGGTTAGAATGCAGTATTGCAGGCAAACTCTGCATTCCAGTGCCAGAGGTTCGATCCTGGTTGGATCAAGACTGACTCAGCTTTCCATCCTTCCGAGGTTGATAAAACGAAGACCCAGATTGCTGGGAGCAATATGCTGAACATTTGTAAACCGCCGCGGTGGCCCAGTGGTTAGAATGTAGTACTGCAGGCTACTTCTGCTGCCAGCAGTTTGGCAGTTCGATCCTGACCGGCTCAACGTTGACTCAACCTTTCATCCTTCCGAGGTCGGTAAAATGAGAACCCAGATTGTTGAGGGTGATAGGCTGAATCTGTAAACTGTTTAGAGAGGGCTGCAAAGCACTGTGAAGCAGTATATAAATCTAAGTGCTATTGCTTGTTGTTGTTAGTTGCGAAGTCATGTCCAACCCATCACAACCCCATGGACAATGTTCTTCCAGGCCTTCCTGTCCTCTACCATCCCCCGGAGTCCATTTAAGCTCACGCCTACTGCTTCAGTGACTCCATCCAGCCACCTCCTTCTCTGTCGTCCCTTCTTCTTTTGCCCTCCATCGTTCCCAGCATTCGGCTCTTCTCCAGTCAGTCCTTCCTTTTCATTAGGTGGCCAAAGTATTTGAGTTTCATCTTCAGGATCTGGCCTTCTAAAGAACAGTCAGGGTTGATCTCCTCTTAGGACTGACTGGTTGGATCGCCTTGCAGTCCAAGGGACTCGCAGGAGTCTTCTCCAGCACCAGAATTCAAAGGCCGCAATTCTTTTGACGCTCAGCCTTCCTTATGGTCCAACTTTCACAGCCATCCATTGCAACCGGGAAAACCATAGTTTTGACTTTAGGCACTTTTGTTGGCAGGGTGCTATTTAATGCCTTGAAGGCAGGAGTTGAAACCCTGAACTTGCAGAAAATCAGTCAGTTATGTGGGTAACCCACTTTATGACTGTCACAATTTACAACCGTAGTGGACGGGCTTCATTAAAGTCATAAGCTGAGGACTGCCTTAATTAGGATCAAATCTGATTTATTTCAGTTTATACAATAATCCAACAGAATACTAGATTTGTGTATCTCTGAAATCAGATGAGGCATACAGATGTCATCAGCATATACCAGCATCTGGTCTGCCCATCTCCCCGCTTCCATTAAAGTTTTTAGAATTCCTGTCAGTCTTAAACCACAGTTTAAGTAAGGACAACATCTTTAGAGGATATCTCAACAAGTTGTGTCTTTTACCAACAAGAGGGTACATTATTATTAATCACTCAGGATTTTGGGTTGAAACACAGTTATTAATCACTTGTGACTTGATACACAAAAATACATTATAGGACTACATGATATAGTTGCCAATGACAACTATACGCACTTTTGTTGGCAGGGTGCTATTGCTATTTATCCATTTTAATTTAATTCACTCTGGGAAATATTACACTACAAGCTTCTACCATGAACAATGTTTGTTAGTTGAGGATTATGCGAACTGAATACCATAACTCCAGAGTACAGGTAGTCCTCAACTTATGACCACGATTGAGTCCAAAATTTCTGTTGCTAAGTGAAACATTTGTTAAATGACTTTTGCCCCATTTTATGACCTTTCTTGCCACATCTGTTAATTGAATCATTGCATTTGTTAAGTTAGTAATCTGGTTGTTAAGCGAACCTGGCTTCCTCATTGATTTTGCTTGTCAGCAGATTGCAAAAGGGGATCGCATGGACCCCTGGACATGGTAACCATCATAAATATGAGTCAGCTGCCAAGCATCTGAATTTTGATCACGTGGCCATGGAGATGCTGCAATGGTCATAAGTGTGAAAAATGGTCGTAAGTCACTTTTTTCAGTGCCATTGTAACTTTGAATGGTCACTAAACGAATTGTTGTAAGTCAAGGACTACCTGTACATTGCAAAGTTAATGTAATTTGTAGCTTATTAATGAGTTTCTCATCCTTGGCAAGTTTAAGATGTGTGGACTTCAACTGGTTGACTGGGGAATTCTGGGAGTTGAAGGTCAGACATCTTCAAGTTGCCGAGATTTTAAAACACTGGCTTATTCCATACTATCTGAGGTAAAAAATGAACTTGTTGTTCTTCATCGTATCAGTGAGGATGGGACTCTTTTTAAGGGCTGGGAATCCTTCAGTTTCAGTCATATATTCTCTCTCCAAAACACTCAATCAAAATTAAATCTGTTGCTTTTTCCAAAAATTTGGCCCTTACTTCGATGCTCTACCTGAACGGGCATAGCCCACAAGTTGGGACACAGGAACAAGAACCACATAAGTTGGTTTGTTTCTATGGCAACCAGGTTATTGATCTGTCCTAATGTCATCTCTCCCATGGACAAATTAGATGTGGAAAGCCTCAGGATTTTGTTATAGATCATTGCCTAGGAAAAGAAGCAAGAAAAACACCAGTGAGTATTTGGAATTTCAGCATCAGAAATCACAACCGGTACAAGCTCATCACAATGTAAGGGAACCATCATGTGGGCTGTAGTTCCAGTTTAAAATTTTAGGACCCTACGTTGGGACCATTCCTCCTAAATTCTGGAAATTTCTACTCACCAGTCTAGGGAGCATCGTTTCATGGAAGGCTGGTTTATAAAATGATCCATCTTAGATTCTGTGCAGTTTGGAGACCCCCAAATCCCACTCTTGGCTGGCCTCGCCCACCCCTCCCCTCCCAGGAGTCCCCATGCAGCCCGTTTTGGATGCAGGTAAGTACAGGGCACGCACAGAGGCTCAGGGTGGGTGAAAAATGGGCCTACCGAACATTCGGACTCATTTCCAGCCTCCGGAGCCTGGGCAGGCCGTTTTCACCCTCCAGGAGGCTCTAGAAAGGCCTCTGGAGCCCGGGGAGGGCAAAAACATGGTGCAGGAGGTCGATTAGGCCACGTCTACCATGGCCACGCCCACCCAGCAACCGGGCAGACAACCCCTTGCTAAAATTTTTGAAGCCCACCCCTGATTAAAATCCTTATCAAAGCCTACAAGGGGATGAAATAAAGTCAATATTCACCAGTAAAGCTCCTCGTAGGTTGATGCCAGTTTCTATGGTAACGTAATAGGAAGCCTGGAGAAATGTCCTCTGTAAGATAAGCGCCAGGAAGAGGAGAACAGCCAGGACATAATTGTCTTTGAGGAAATCTCTTGAGGTGAGGAATGGCCCTGTAGATGTCTTTGGAGTGAAGAGAATGAAGCCACTTCAGAAAGCTTTGAAAGCATCCTCCAACCATGAAAGAACAATTATGACCATCACCTACTTCAACGGTATCCAACCTTAGCAACTTTAAGGCTTGTGGACTTCAACTCCCAGAGTTGGCTAGCGTTGTGGCCCGCCAGCAGCCAGTCGAGCTGGTGGCAGACTCAGACAGTGAGAAGGTTGGGGAGGAACATGGGCCAGTCCTGGAGTCTGAGGAAGGCTCTGTGAGGGCTCTGCGCCAGAGGCAGAGATGGGGCCAGGGCCGTCTGACAGTTGTCAGCTGCCTTCGGAGTCAGACATCAGTGGGGCAGAAGAACAGCTGGAGCCTGTTCCCAGTGTGCACGTGTGCAGAGCTGCCAGAAGGGAACAGCTAAGGAACAAGGGTCGACTCAGGAGTAAAGCCACAGGTGGACAGTGAATGGCCCCTCCCATAGGGAATAAAGAGGAGCGAAGGGGAGGGGAGTTTGCAGGAGACAATTAGTTTGCTTAATTGGTTCGTGACTCTCCGTGACTCCTTGCCATGTTTTGAAGAAATCGGCTTGGCAGCTCTCCAAGCCAGATAAGGTCTGTGACTGTAAATTCTCCCTTGAAAGACTTTGCTGGATGTGAATGAGAGGAATTCACAGTAACTTAATAAAAAGGGCTTTTTTGTCGGGACAAGGAGTCTGCTTCGTGGTTTAGGAAGCCTAGGTCAGAACAGGTGGTTGGGGAATTCTGGGAGTTGAAGTCCCCAAATCTTAAAGTGGCCAAGGCCGAACACATCTAACCTACATAGAGAATATGAATCAAGTAACAGAACAATTGTATACTGGTCTCTTCAGTACCGTATTTCAATTCAGGAAGGTTTATTCTAAATTTAAGTAACAGAGATAGACGGGACCTTAGAGGTCTTCTAGTCCAATCCCCTGCTCAGGGTTCCGCTTCCGGTTCCGCTGGCGACAGACTTTGATCGGGCTAGCTCTGGCCCCAGAGTCTGATCCCCCCCATCTGGAGGCCCTTTGGGCCAAGCGCCCCATTATTGGGGCGTTTGCCGTTTGAGGGCGGCTCGCCAGGGGTCCCCTGCCTCACTTCCAGGGGCCGGGAGGCCGATGCTGGCGCGCCCGAGGCTCCAGAGGGGGTGGGAGGCGATCGGCGGCTTTTTTTCGAGGCTGCCGAGGCGCCACAGCGCCTAAGGGGACCGGTGCTACCTAAGAAGGCACAACGGACTGTACTGACTGATTGCAGAGTGGAGCAGGCATCCTGGAGGCGAGAGGGGGGGGTTGGAGTTTCCCCCCCCCCTTGTAGCTGGAAAGGTGCCGTGGCAGAAAACTAGGGGGAAGGAGATGGGGTGAAATCCCTTACCTTTCTGACTTTTCCTTGGAGGATGGCTGTGGTAGAGTTTCTTGGAGAGGTCTGGTGGCCCCTCCCCCCGGCAGACAATGGCGGCAGTCTGACTTCCTGCTTCTTTATTTATGATTGAAGACAACATTCTCCTCTGGCTTCCTGTTTGACCTACTCTATACTTCGGACTCGTTGCTCCTGTGAGCGCCCACTGGTGGACAGTTGAAAAATTACTTTGATTGCTAATCCCTCTTTCTTCTCTGGAGGTTTGCCCTTTGATTTCTCATCTTCTACGGATCTAAGATGGCTAAGGGCCACAAATCAGCAGCAACTGACATGGGGAAAATTTTGGAAAGACTGGCGATATTGGACCAAAAGTTGGACAAGTTAGATGACGTCCAAAAAGGATTATCTGAAATTAAATCTGAAATGACACTTATGAAAAAAGATTTAAATGATGTTCAACAGCTGGCAGAGCAAAACAAGAAGAAGATGGGGGGTCTGGAGGGGGAGGTACGGGCACTCCAGAAGGTGGAGGATGGGAGAGGAAATGCAATGTTAACCTTACAATTGGATAAGATGTCTTATTTTCTCAGGTTCCAAAACGTGGAACAACTTGACCAGGAAAATTTGAGAGAAGTGATGGTTAAAATGTTGGGTGAATTTTTAGAAAGAGATTTGGAGCCTATTGGAAGGGATATGGACTTGGTGTACAGAGTAAACTCACAATTTGCAATTTTACATAATCTACCAAGAGAGATTCATATTAAATTTGTGAGAAGGGAACTGAGAGATGAGATATTGAGAAAACAAAGACTGGGGGCGCTGGTGTACAGGGGCAAGGAGATCACCATCCTGAAGCAGATTCCCAGACAGGTACGAGAATTAAGAAGAAAATATTATTTTTTATCAAATAAGCTGTACCTCAAGGGAGTAGGTTTTAGGTGGCTGATTCCGGAGGGTTTGATGATTTTTTGGGAGGACAGTAAGAAGAAAATTAATAATGTAACGGAAGCTAAGGCTTTTTTTGACCAACATAAATCCTTCCTAGGTGGAGAAGATACAGGAGCCGAAGAGGGGGAAGTATTAGATGATCAAGGAGCGGAGGCAGACGGAGCTGTTGCGGCCCGGGAGGGGGAGGGAAGCCAGACCATGGTTTTAAGAGCCAGAACTAGGAAATGAAGAAAGGAGGGGAATCTATTGTTTAAGGTTTTTTTAATGGACATTTTTCTTTTCTCTCTCTTCTTTTATTGTATTTTGTATAACACTCCTTTTTTTTTTTGTTTATATAATTTTTATATAACCTGGTTGTTTGTTTTGATTTAAGATAATAATGTCTGTTGTGTGAGAAATTTAAAAAAAGAAAATAATAATTGAAATATCTTTTTATAAAGATATTGAAAATTCAACATATTGTAAACCATAATATTGTATATTCTTAACCAATAAAAACTTTTTATTAAAAAAAAAAATCCCCTGCTCAGGCAGGAAACCCTATCCTATTTCAGACAAATGGCTGTCCAATCTCTTCTTAATAACCTCCAATGTTGGAGCACCCACAACTTCTGAAGGCAAGTCATTCCACTGATGAATTGTTCTCACTATCAGGAAATTTCTCCTTAGTTCTAGGTTGCTTCTCTCCTTGATTAGTTTCCATCCATTGCTTCTTCTGCCATTTGATGCCTTAGAAAATAAATTGATCCCCAGATTAAAAAGTAAAGGTAAAGGCTCGCCTTGCACATATGCGCTAGTTCTTCCTGACTCTATGGGGCGGTGCTCATCTTTGTTTCAAAGCCGAAGAGCCAGCGCTGTCCGAAGACGTCTTCGTAGTCATGTGGCCGGCATGACTCAACGCCAAAGGCGCACGGAACGCTGTTACCTTCCCACCAAAGGTGGTCCCTATTTTTCTACTTGCATTTTTTACGTGCTTTCGAACTGCTAGGTTGGCAGAAGCTGGGATAAGTAATGGGAGCTCACCCCGCTATGCGGCACTAAGGATTCGAACTGCTGAACTGCCGACCTTTCAGTCGACAAGCTCAGCATCTTAGCCACTGAGCTACCGCGTCCCTGGTATGTCCCCCCCTGGTCCTTCTTTTCACCAGATTAGATCTACCCAGTTCCTGCATCCGTAACCCCAGGTTTTTCCCAGGGTGAAAAAACGGATGTGCAGAGGCAGGAAAGAGGAGGAAATGCTGGTTAAGAACATTCAGAGGTAAATACACAAATAAATAGTCTAGATCAGTAATGGCTAACCTATTTGCCATCGCGTGCCAAAAGCGGGGGGAGTGCAGGGAAGATCACACGCGCACATACCCACACCCATAATTCTATGTGCCCCGCCCCCATGCATGTGTGTGCGACCCCCCCCCCTGTGCTTCCCCCAATTTTGGCATGTGATGGCACCGTGGGCCCGGTAGGCCTGTTTTTCACCCTTCTCAGGCTCCAGAGCCTTTCTAGGAGCCTGGGGAGGGCGAAAACGGAGGCCCTCTGGAGGCCAGAAATGGCCTGTTTGCCGACTTCCAGGGGGCCCAGAAGGCCCGAAAATCAGCTGCCCAGCATGTGCATTGCACCGGAGCTGAGCTCGTGTGCCCACCAACATGGCTCTGCGTGCCACCTGTGGCACGCGTGCTATAGGTTCGCCATCACGGGTCTAGACCATTATAGCTGCTGGAATGGTTAACTTACATTGGTGGTATTGTTGTCTGTCGAATTGCCTGGATTGGTGGATAAACTGTCAATGATGCCTGAGATGCAAAGCGGTCCAGCAAATCCCAGAAGGTCTGCTAAATAGCGGAAGGTGCTGCTGAGGAGAATAGGGCGCCCAAATGCCCGATACATTGCTAACCAGATGGAAGGAGTACGGTTTGGGTGGTCAGCTGCCTTTTTCTGAAAAGAACAAAAAAAGGAATTCAATAAATAATGATTGAATAATGATTAATCGATCATGATTATTAATAATTAAAATTAGGTAAAGATAAATATTTTCCCTGTATGCCGAAGTGGGAAGAAGGCTGTTACCTTCCCATCGAAGTGGTACCTATTTATCTATTCGCATTTGCATGCTTTCGAGCTGCTAGATGGACAGGAGCTGGAGCAAGGAACAGGAGCTCACCCCGTCACGCGGTGCTTGGTTCTCAAACCTTGTCTTGGTTCTCAAAATAGAGCCTTGGTGGCGCAGCAGACTAAAGTACTGTTAAGTAACACCAGCTGCCTGCAATTACTGCGAGTTCGAATCTCACCAGGCTCAAGGTTGACTCAGCCTTCCATCCTTTCGAGGTAGGTAAAATGAGGACCTGGATTGTGGGGGCAATAAACTGACTTTGTATAAAAAAGACCACCTCTTGGGGGGGCCGAAAGCCCTACTAAGCAAGTATATACAAAAAGTATGAAGGCTATTGCTTAACACATTGTAAGCCGCCCTGAGTCTCCGGAGAAGGGCGGCATATAAATCGAACCAATAAATAAATAAATAAAACCTGAGCTGTTGATCTTCCAATGGACAAGCTTAACGTCTTTAACCACTGAGCCATCATGCCCCCCTAATAATTAAAACCAATAAGTAAATGCAAAACATTTTTTTAAAAAGTAATTTAAAAGCTAGAAAAAATTTAAAAGCTAGCTAGAAAAATAACTAATTATAAGCATGTTAGGCATCTATGCACTCTACATGGGGCTGCCCTTGAAGACAATCCAGAAGTTTTAACTGATCCAGAAGGTACCGTTTTGGGTGCCCTGTTATTATTTGAGTCACACCAGGTCTGCTTGACCAGCATTGGGTCTCAATTGCTTTTCAGGTGCAATTCAAGGTGCTGGTTATCAGCTTTAGAGCCCTACATGTAACAAAGTTAAATTATTTGCAATATTGTGGGGTCTCTCTGAGCTTGGTTGGTTTTTTGAAGACATTTCATTACCCAACTAGGTAACACCATCAATGTAGCACTGATCGGTGTAGCTCTGATGATGTTACTAGTTGGGTATAATAAAATATGTGCAAGAAAATAGCCAAGCTCAGAGAGCGCCAAGGACACCATAGTTCAACCTTGTGCTACAATATTGTCTTCTGTGGGCACTTTATAAGTGTGAAAAATAGTCATAAGTCACTTTTTTTTCAATGGCATTCTAACTAAATGAATGAGTGGTGCGGTGTGCCTAGAGGTGGAGCTCTCGCCTTACAATCAGGGGTCTGTGAGTTCGATCCTAGATAGAGGCAGATATTTCTCTCTACGGGCATAATGAGAATATATCTGCTGAAAAAAAACCTCTGCATTGGCGACAGGAAAGGCATCCGGCCAGTAAAACACTCAGCTCTATTCAGTTGCCCCGACTCCACCCCGCAAGGGATTACGGGCTCATTAAAAGAAAAAAAAATCTAACTAAGTGCAAAAGCACTGGAATTAAAATTAAATTAAATTAAATGCCCACAGTAGGCATGAGGGAACCAGCCCAATCTCAGAGTAATGCAGAAAGAGTGAAAGATCCATTATTTTTCATATTACTGAAGATTAAAAATATCCATTGTCAATGATAACATTATTTCCTTCTGTTCTTTTTTTACCCAGGTAAACAGAAAACATCAAAGCATTTCAGACCAAGATTGACCAAGTTCACGATGGATATACTGGGTGACAACTTTCATTAATCTCAGCCAAAATAATCATTCGGAGTTACAATGCATCCACATGGCAATATTCCAAGGAGACATGGCTCACAACATACTTGGAAGTTTGCGTTGTAGAAAATCTGACTCATCTGTCATCCTTGCCAAGTAATATTGTACTAAATCATAGAAGTTTGGCTATGTAATTTACTCCCCATAACATGTCCTATTTATCTACAGGATTTTTTGGGACTGTAAGACACACGGGATTTTAAGACACACCTAAATTTAGAAGAGGAAAGCAATAAAAAAAAGTTTTTGGCCTCCACAATCTCCATTTTCAACCCTTTTTTCAGGCCTATTTTCAGCCTTTTTCCAGCCTTTTTTCCGCCTGTTTTCAAGGCTTTTTTCTGCCCGTTTTTGAGGGTTTTTTGGCCTGTTTTTGAGGGTATTTTGGCCTGTTTTTGAGGGTTTTCTGGCCTGTTTTTGAGGCTTTGGGACCCGTTTTTAAGTCTTTTTTCAACCCGTTTTAAAGTCTTTTTTCAGCCTGTTTTTGAGGCTTTTTTGGCCCATTTTGAGGCTTTTTGCAGCCCATTTTTGAGGCTTTTTTCGGCCCGTTTTTGAGGCTTTTTTCGGCCCGTTTTTGAGGCTTCTGAAAAAAATGGGCCATAAAAAGCCTCAAAAACAGGCCAAAAGAAGCCCTAAAATGGGCTGAAAAAAGCACTGAAAATGGGCCTGGAAAAGGCCTGAAAAAAGGCCAGACAAAGCCCCGAAAACAGGGCGTGCGGAGGCCAAAAAACACACTGTGGGTGGGCATGGTTTTGGTAATATTCAGTCTATAAGATACACTGACATTTTCACCCCCTTTTGGGAGACAAAAATGTGTGTCTTATAGTTCGATAAATGTAAATGAGTTGAAGATGCAAGACGTTGTAAACATCCTGCTGAAAAATATGGAAATTAGCCTAAAATTAGAAAGAGCTTAGGAAGAGCTGTTCTCTGCTTAAATTTAACATTTTGAATTTCCATCCCCTTTTCCTACCCTATTCATTTTCTCATCTCTTTGCTCTTTTTTTCTTCCATTCCGCACCCCCCCTCTCCTTTTTCCCACTACCCACGTCATTTTTCTCATCTTCATCCTGCAACTCGCTTTCTCCTATGGCAGGTAGTCCTCGACTTACAACAGTCCATTTAGTGACCGTTCGAAGTTACAACGGCACTGAAAAAAAGTGACGTTCACATTTACGACCATTGTGGCATTCCCACGGTCACGTGATGAAAATTATTATTATTATTATATTATATTTATATACCGCTCTACTCCCGGGGGACTCAGGGCGGTGTACAGACAAATGATAAAATACATATAATACAAATATTTTAAAGAATTGATTAAAATACAATTAAATAATTTGGTCTTAAACCTAAAATTAAAACTCTAAATTTATGAGATTAAGATTTAAAAATATAAGAGCAATTTTAGAAGAGGTTAGTCCAGGCCAGCCTGCTGGAATAGAAACGTCTTGAGGGCACGGCGGAAAGCGCGGAGATCTGGGATTGTCCGTATCTCCGGGGGGAGCTTGTTCCACATGGTGGGTGCCCCCACAGAGAAGGCTCTCCCCCTGGGGGCCGTCAGTCGACACTGTTTGACCGACGGCACCCTGAGAAGCCCCTCTCTATGGGAGCGTACTGGTCGGTGAGAGGGTACTGGTGGCAGAAGGCGGTCTCGAAGATAGCCCGGTCCTAAGCCATGGAGCGTTCTAAAGGTGGTAACCAAAACCTTGAAGTGCACCCGGAAGAACACAGGAAGCCAGTGCAGCTCGCGCAGGAGGGGTGTCACATGGGAGCGCCACATCGCTCCCATAACTACCCGCGCGGCTGCATTCTGGACCAACTGGAGCCTCCGGGTGCTCTTCAAGGGGAGCCCCATGTAGAGAGCATTGCAGTAGTCCAGGCGGGAAGTGACGAGGGCATGAGTGACCGTGTTTAATGAGTCCCGATTTAGAAAGGGGCGCAACTGGCGTATCAGGCGAACCTGATAAAAAGCCCTTCTGGCCACAGCCGTCAGGTGTTCTTCTAAAGATAGCTGTGAGTCCAGAAGGACGCCTAAGTTTCGAGCCCTCTCCATGGGGGCTAATGACTCGCCCCCAATAGTCAGCGTTGGCACCAACTGACTATATCGGGATGTCGGAAACCACAGCCACTCGGTCTTGGATGGGTTGAGCCTGAGTCTGTTCCTCCCCATCCAGATCCGTACAGCCTCCAGGCACCGGGACATCACTTCAAGGGCATCATTGGGGTGGTCTGGGGTGGAGATGTACAGCTGGGTGTCATCAGCGTACTGGTGGTACTTCACCCCGAAACCACGGATGATCTCACCCAGTGGCTTCACATAAATGTTGAACAGAAGGGGCGAGAGAACCGATCCCTGTGGTACCCCACATATAAGGGGCCTCGGGGTCGATCTCTGCCCCCCTGCCAACACAGACTGCCACCGGTCAGAGAGAAAGGAGGAGAACCATCGCAACACGGTGCCCCTCACTCCCAACTCTTCCAGCCGGTGCAGCATGATACCATGGTCGATGGTATCAAAAGCCGCTGAGAGATCTAATAGGACCAGGGCAGAGGAACAACCCTTGTCCCGAGCCCTCCAGAGATCATCAACCAATGCAACCAATGCCGTTTCCGTGCTGTGTCCAGGCCTGAAGCCCGACTGGAATGGATCCAGATAAGATGATTCATCCAGGTACTGAGGAAGCTGTTGTGCTACCACACTCTCAACAACCTTCGCAACGAAGCGAAGGTTGGAGACTGGACGGTAATTAGCCAATATTGCCGGGTCCAGGGAAGGCCTCTTGAGGAGAGGTCTCACCACTGCCTCTTTCAAGGCAGCAGGAAAGACACCCTCACTCAGAGAAGCATTTATAATCCCCTGGAGCCAGCCTCGTGTAACCTCCCGCATTGGCTCGCATTTATGACGGTTGCAGTGTCCTGGGGTCATGTGATCACTTTTGCGACCTTATGACATGCAAAGTGAATGGGGAAGCCAGATTCACTTAACAACCGTGTTACTAAGGTAACAACGGCAATGATTCACTTAACGACTGTGGCAAGAAAGGTCGTAAAATGGGGCAAAGTTCACCTAACAAATGTCTCGCTTAGCGACAGAAACTTCCAGCTCAATTGAGGTCGTAAGTCAAGGATTACCTATACTTTATTAAGTTGAATATTTATATATAAGCACACACATAAAGAGATTTGACACATGAACACCAATGGGATTTGGAGACTAATTATTTATTTAATAATAAAAATTATATTTTTTTTATAAAATTATAACAAATAATTTTAATAACTTAATAATGATTAAATAATTATTCAAGGAATTACCTTTTGCTCCTCGTAGGCATCTTTCAAGCAGACATAATTAGTAAGTGCCCTCATTGCAATGGGCAGCTTGCCTATGGCTTTCAGGTCGATGGGTTTTTTGTGAGCTGATATGATCAGGGGATTCATCCACCAATAAGTTGCCTTGGACAGCAAGTTGACAAAAGGCTGAAGAAATCTCACACCCAGATCCTGGAGGTCTTCAGGCGGCTTTACTTTTTGAGGGCTTGAGAAAAATACATATTTCTGGGGGATAAGACATAGAGAACAGGCTGTGTTCATCATTAACGTGCGATGAAAAGATATTTTGCTACTTGAAAGAGAACGGCATGTGGTCCAGAGTTTGTTTCAGTGGTGATATTCAGCCGGTTCTATCCGGTTTGGGCAAATTGGTAGCAACGGCTGCGGGAGGCTCCGCCCACCCGCCCGGATGTCATCATGTCCCATTTATCCACGTTTTTGATGCTCTGCGCATGCACGGAAGACCCTGTGCCCATGCGCTCACATTTGTGAACCGGTAGCGAAGGTAAGTGAATAGCACCCCTGGCCTGTTTGATCAAATGATGAAGGCACCAGGTTAGAAACTAGGAGACTGTGTGAGTTCTAGTCTCACCTTAGGCATGAAAACCGGCTGGGTGACTTCAGGCCAGTCACCAGGAGACTCTGAGTTTTAGTCCAAGAGACTGTAAGTTCTAGTCCCACTTTAGGCGTGAAAGCCGGCCGGGTGACTTTGGGCCGATCGCTCCCTCTCAGCCCAACCCATATCAACAAGATTATTGTATAGGACAGGGGTGTCAAACTCGATTTCATTGAGGGCCGCATCAGGGTTGTGTTTGACCTTGCGGGGCTGGGCAGGTGTGGCAGGTGTGGGTTTGGCCAGCTCGACATCATTCCTGCAGCTCTCTGCCAGCAAAAATGGGAGAGGGCACGCACGCACCCTTCCAAACTCCATTTTTGGTGGCAGAGGGCTTCAGGAGGCTGTTGTGGCCAAAAATGGAGCTCGGGAGGGCCACACATGGCCCTCCTGAGCTCTGTTTTAGCTGGCAGAGGCATTACGGGCCAGTCCTTCACTGTTTCCAGGGCGGCCCCGCAGACCAGATCTAAGTACCACACAGGCCAGATCCGGCCCGCGGGCCTTGAGTTTGACACCCCAGGTATAGGAGGAGGGACAGTGGTGAAATTCAGCCGGCTCTATCCAGATCGCGCGATCCGGTAGCGCCGGTGGCAGGAGGCTCCGCCCACCCACCCGGACATCATCACGTCCCATTTTTGACACTCTGCGCATGCACAGAAAGTTCTGCACATGTGTGGAGGAGGCACATGCTCAAATTTGCAAACCGGTAGCAAAGGTAAGTGAATATCACCTCTGAGGAGGGAGCATTAGATATGTTTGCCCCCGTGAGTTATTTATAAAAATAGTAGTGTGATAAAAATAAATAAATATAAACCAATCACCGTATGGTACCCACATCCACTCAAATAAAGGTGCTCAGCACCCAAAGACAGCCAAGGTATTTTGGCACCTGAATCAATATAATAATTTTTAAAAACCTAGCAGTTTGAGGCTCAGGGCAAATGTCTTATTTCTGGTATAAAAGATCACGTAAGAATGTAAGTGGAAGAATAAGTTTGCAGCAGAAGATCCAAACAAAATAAATACTAAGGAACTGGTAAGGGTGTGTTTGTGATACCCTGTTCAATGCACCACTAATTATTCTTTTTGAGTTAGTTTTTTTTAAGAAAGATGAATGCCCCCAAATCTGAAAAACAGAACACTTGGCTTTTAGCAAAGGCTCAATCAACCATCTTCAACCGGGCATTCTCCAGCGTTCAAAACCCAAAATTCCCAGCCAGCACTGGGCATATAACCAAAACACATCTAAAGCATGCTGGTTGGAAAGGACTGGATTAACCTTCCCCATTTGCCAGTGATTTGTTGAGGAGAGTGGTGGGACTTGAATAACTTAACAACCGGTTTTCTGGCTGGGTAGGCGTGGCCGGTTGGTCATGTGACTGGGTGGGTGATGTCACTCATCATACCCAGCCCCGCCTCCCAGCCACTCACCTAAAAGGCAGGTAGGATTCAGACGGTTGGGGCTAATCCCATCACTGGCTGGCCCTTCCCCGCCTGTTTTTTGGCCTGTTGTTTTGTTTTGTTTTTGCTGTTTTATGGGCCAATTTCAGGCCATTTTCAGCTGTTTTTCGGGCTGTTTTCAGGCTGTTTTTGGCCCATTTTCAGGCTGTTTTTCAGGCCATTTTCAAGCCATTTTCTGCCCAGAAAACCTCCAGAAAATGGCTTGAAAAATGGCCTGGAAAACGGCCTGGAAAACAGGCTGAAAAAATGAGCAGGAGCAGGGCCAGCCAGTGATGGGATTTGCCAGTTCGCCGAACTGCCAGAATCTTAACTACCGGTTCGCTTAAACCAGTGCGAACCGGCAGCAGCCCACCTCTGACTGAGGAACAGTACATGATATTGAGGAACAAACATCTTGAGAAGTTCTTACCCGAACGCGTATCACGTTGATCTCCACAGCCATTAGCAGCCCATAAAGCACCACCATCGTCCCAGTGATGCAGAAACGCAGCTGACCAAAATAGATCTCGTCTTGACAATATCTGACCAGCTTGATAGTTTTGGTGACAAAGGCCATGATCCAGTACAAAAAAAGAGCTGCAGGAACAAAAGACATATGTAGCCCTCAATTCCATGCATGCAACATTTATTCTCCAATCAAGCAACTAAATATGCCATAATCCGAAGAAGGTTGAACTGGAAAAAATTAGACTGAGCGGTCCTAAGTTGGCTGTTTTCTTGCAGACGTTTCATTACCCAACTAGGTAATATCCTCAGGGCTAGAAGGGAGTGACATTTGCTCCCTGTTTATGTACAATGGCTAGCCCTGCCAGTGTTAAAGGGAGTGTTCTTGGTAGTTCCTTGATTAGGCTGCTGTTTAATAGTGCTTTACAGCCATAATGCATTTCCAGCCATCGCAAAATGTTGCAACACTACCCCTACAATCACATGATTGTGATCTGGGTTCTTTGCACCAGTTGCCAAGTGATCTGTGATCATGTGATCATGATTTTGCAAAGTTCTCTGCTGGCTTCCCCAGAAAGTCATTGGGGAAGCCAGCAGGGAAGGTTGCAAGATGCAACCATCTGCTAAGAGGGCATTCTTTCATCTCTAAGGGTTGGCCAAAAGGCTGCCTCTCAAGGGGAGCTGAATTCCTTTGGTGGGAGGGATGTGTCAGAATTTGTTGGAAAAAAAAAACAAATCCAGAAGCACACACAGATAAACTGATGCAGCAGGATTCATTAACTTCTTTATATACACAATAATACATGAAGTAAGTTTACAATACCAACAGCAGATTCAGTTTCATTTCAGCTCAGATCAGCAGACAAGTTCCCACTGACACTGATTTCCGTTTCTCTTTCTCTGCACGGACTCAGAAGCTGCAGACTAAGACACACCCTGGCTCCAGTCTGTCTCAGCTCCCAACTGGCTGACATAGTTGCTATGCCTATTCATCGGCTGACCTTGTTACCATGTCATCCCACTCATGAATATTCTGACAGGATGTAGTTCTCAGAGGGAGTCAAAATCCAAGCAAAAGTTGAGAGTTAATGTGGTAAGGGGGGGCAGGGTGCCTCGGGCAGATTTGGGGATAAAGGAGGCTCTTGGAAGCTTGGTGCAAGGAGCGTGGAAGCGTCTCTCTGCTCAGGGGCTGAAAATCCTGCTTGGATTTCATCAGGAAGGATTTTCAGCTCCTGAGCGAAACCTCCCAGAGTCTCCCCCACCTACCTGAGGCACCCCACACTCCTTATCCGCGGTTCCATCTGCTTAACAACCCATGCGATTACTTAACGAACACAATGAGGACTGCCGGGATTGTGGTTGTTGAGCGAAGCATTCATGTGTGGGCAATCACATGCCATCTTGCTTCGGTCAAAGACTGAGATTCTGATCCCAATTGTCGTAAGTCGAGCACCACTTGCACACTAACCTCTACACTGATCCGGTTAAGGATGAAAATGGGCCGATAATCAATCACTCATTTAAATATGTCGAGGAAGCAAATGTTTAACAGAAAAACAGAGTTGGAAGGGACCTTGGAGGTCTTCTAGTCCACCCGCCTGCTCAGGCAAGAAACCCTATCCTATTTCAGACAAATGGTTATCCAATCTCTTCTTTAAAACCTCCTGTGTTGGAGCATTCACAACTTCTGGAGGCCCGTTGTTCCACTGATGAATTGTTCTAACTGTCAGGAAATTTCTCCTTAGTTCTAAGTTGCTTCTGTCCTTGCGTAATTTCCATCCATTGTTTCTTGTTCTACCCTCAGGTGCTTTGGAGAATAGTTTGACTCCCTCTTCTTTGTGGCAGCCCCTGAGATACTGGAACACTGCTATCATGTCTCCCCTAGTCCTTCTTTTCATTAAATTAGACATACCCAGTGCCTGCAACCGTTCTTCGTATGTTTTAGCCTCCAGTCCCCTAATCATCTTTGTAGCTCTTCTCTGCACTCTTTCTAGAGTCTCCACATCTTTTTTTACATTGTGGCGACCGAAACTGAATGCCGTATTCCAAATTGTGGCCTGACCAAGGCATTATAAAGTGGTATTATCCCTTCAGGGTTGACCTATTTCGAATGTAGATATTTTAAAAAGAAAATACTTACCCAGAAGTAATTTTGGAAAATTTGACGTCTCAATATTGTGGTAATATACTATGGATGTTGTCGCTGCTACAAAACCCATTATAGCAGGCAGGAAGAGGTGCAGATGGCAAGACGGCAATTTTCTGTAAAGGAACCAAGGTTGATGTCAGAGACATGGCTGTATTTCAATGCAGAGACGTTCAAGAAATGGATTATAAACTCAGCAGCATTTCATTCAAAACTAACCTCTGTACGGGTAGTCCTCGACTTATCACTACAGTTCGCTTAGTGACCATTCAAAGTTATAATGCCAAAGTGATGTATGACCATTTTTCACACTTATGACCATCATAGCATCCCCATGGTCAGGTAATCCAAATTCACACGCTTGACAATTGACTCATGTTTATGACGGTTGCACTGTCCTAAGGTCATGTTTTGCTTTGTTTTTAATTAGATTTATACACCGCCCTACTCCCGAAGGACTCAGGGCAGTGAACAGCCAAAAATAAAACACATAGATTACAAAATTTAAAAAACAATATAAAACCACGTTAGATAATTTGGCCCGGGACAAATTAAAACCCCTAATAGTTAAGACAAGTTTAAAATTTACAATTTAAAAGAAAGTTAAAAGGGAGAATTAGGCCAGGCCGGCCTGTTGAAATAAAAAGGTCTTAAGGGCGCGGTGGAAGTTGCGTACATCCGGGATCCTCTGTATCTCCGGGGGGGGGGGGGGGGCTCATTCCAGATGGCAGGTGCCCCCACAGAGAAGGCTCTCCACCTGGGGGCTGCCAGTCGACACTGTTTGGCCGACGGCACCCTGAGGAGCCCCTCTCTATGAGAGCATACTGGCCGGTGAGAGGTTACTGGTGGCAGCAGGCGGTCCCGTAAGTATCCAGGTCCTAAACCATGGAGCGCTCTAAAGGTGGTAACCAGAACCTTGAAGTGCACCCGGAAGATCACTGGGAGTTAGTGCAGCTCGCACAGGAGAGGTGTTACATGGGAACGCCACGTCGCTCCCATAACCACCCGCGCGGCCGCACTCTGCACCAGTTGGAGCCTCTGGGTGCTCCTCAAGGAGAGCCCCACATAGAGAGCATTACAGTAGTTCAGGCGGGACGTGACGAGGGCATGAGTGACAGTGCGTAAGGAGTCCCAATCTAGAAAGGGACACAACTGGTGGATCAGGCGGACCTGATAAAAAGTCCTCCCGGCCACAGCCGTCAAATGCTCTTCCAAAGACAGCCATGAATCCAGGAGGACACCCAAGTTGCGAGCCCTCTCCGTGAGGGCCAACGACTCGCCCCCAATAGTCAATGATGGCACCAACTGACTATATCGGGACGCCAGAAACCACAGCCACTCGGGCTTGGATGGGTTGAGCCTGAGTCTGTTTCTCCCCATCCCCATGTGATCATCTTTTGTAACCTTCTGACTAGTGGTGGGATTCAAAAAAATGTTACTACCGGTTCCATGGGCGTGGCTTGGTGGGCGTGGCAGAGGAAGGTTACTGTAAAATCCCCATTTCCTCCTGATGAGCTGGGACTCAGGAGGCAGAGAATAGATGGGGGCAGGGCCAGTCAGAGGTGGTATTTACCGGTTCTCTGAACTACTCAAAATTTCCGATACCGGTTCTCCAGAATTGGTCAGAACCTGCTGAATACCATCTCTGCTTCTGACAAGCAAAGTCAATGGGGAAGCCAGATTCACTTAACAACCACGTTGCTAATTTAAGAACTGAAGGGATCCACCTAACAACAGTGGGAAGGAAGGGCGTAAAATGGGGCAGAAATTTTGGGCTCAATTGTGATCGTAAGTCAAGGACTACCTGTTATGCCTTTGTAGGCAAGCCTTGACCTTCAACATCTCCTAAAACAATACCAAGACAACTAGAGATGAACTTCACAGCAACAGTTTAAATAATGTTAGGCTTACTTTCTTCTGGCAACCCAGAAGGATCTCTGGGCAAAGTTATGAGTAGGATAAGTTAGGTTTACTTTGTTAAACTGATGTTTTTTAATTGCTAATCCAACCAGCCTCTTGGGAAAGCTTTCCTGAAAATGTTTGCCTTTGGAAGGACAATCAGCTTGTCCTTGACTAATGACCATTCATTTAGCGATGATTCCACATTAAGAGCTGTGGTGGCGCAGTGGTTAGAATGCAGTACTGCAGGCAAACTCTACCCACAGTCTGGAGTTCGATTCTGATAAGGCTCAAGGTTGACTCTGCCTTCCATCTTTCCAAGGTCGGTAAAATGAGGACCCAGATTTTTAGGGGCAATAGGTTGACTCTGTAAACTGCTTAAAGAGGGTTATAAAGGCACTATGAAGCGGTATATAAGTCCAAGTTCTATTGCTATAGTGCTACGTCCAGGAGTGGGCTCCAGGGGGTTCGGCAGGGTTCAGGCGATTCTCTAGCCAGACCCATGACTGCATCTATCTGTGACCTTTTATGCAGGGGTGAAATGCTCCCAGTTCGGACTGGATCACCTGATCTGGTAGCAATGGCGGTGGGTGGTTCGGAGAACCGATAGCAAAAATCCCTGCCCCTCCACTATGCCCGGCTGAGCCGCACGATCATCAGAGGCTTCTTTTTTTTATTTTTAAAAGTATTTTTTCTACAACCTCTTCCGCCGAAAAAATGCTTTTAAAAGTAAAAAAAAAAGCCTCTGATGATCACACGGCTCAGCTGGGATCGTCAGAGGCTTCTGAAAGCATTTTTTCTGCAACTTCTTCAGCCGAAGAGGTGGTAAAAAAAATGCTTTGAAAAGCCTCTGACGATCCCAGTTGAGTTGCCTGATTGTCAGAGAGGCTTTTCAAAGCATTTTTTTGCAACCTCTTCGGCCAAAGAGGTTATAGAAAAAATGCTTTGAAAAGTTAAAAAAAAAAAGAAGTTGGCCACGCCCACCCAGTCACATTACCCACCCCCCCAAGCCATGCCCACAGAACCGGTAGTATCAAATTTTACATTTCACCCCTGCTTTTATGATAGCTGCATCTTTTCTTAGGCCTTTCGCAACACATTAGGAAAAAACAGACTGGACTTCAGGAACTGCCCATAAGTGTCATCTATATCAG
>WNWU01000037.1:3125408-3138270 GCA_012654045.1 Ptyas mucosa
AGATGCTTTATTATCTCCCCGGCGGATGGTTTTTGAGCTTCTCTCAATCATTGGAAGCAGAAAAAGAGTACAGGTAGTCCTCGACTTACAACCATAATTGAGCCCCACATGTTTCGTTAAGTGAGTTTTGCCCCATGTTAGGACTTTTCTTGCCACCGTTGTTAAGTGAATCACTGCAGTTGATAAATTAGTCACCCGGTTGTTAAGTGAATCTGGTTTCCCCATTGACTTTGCTTGTCCGAAGGTCGCAAAAGAGGATCACATGACCTTGGGACGCAGCAACGGTCATAAGTATGAACCAGTTGCCAAACTTCTGAATTTTGATCGCACGATCGTGGGAGATGCTGCAAAGGTGGTATCTGTGAGAAATGGCCGTGTGTCGCCTTTTTCATTGCCGTGGTAACTTCGAACGGTCACTAAACGAAATGCTGTAAGTTGAGGACTGCCTGTACAGGTAGTTCTCAACTTATAACTGCTGGTTTAGTGACCATTCGAAGTTACAACGTTATGGGAAAAAGGGACTTACGATGTTTTATGACTATTAAAGCATCTACCTCAGTGTTTCTCAACCTTGGAAGCTTGAAGATGGATGGACTTCAACTCCCAGAATCCCCCAGCCAGTGCTGCTGGCTGGGGGATTCTGGGAATTGAAGTCCATCCATCTTCAAGCTACCAAGATTGAGAAACACTAATCTACATGGTCAGGTGACTCAAATTCAGACCTGGCAACTGACTCACATTTATGATGGTGACAGTCTCCACTTTGGATCACCTTTTGCGAACTTCTGACAATCAAAGTCAGATTCACATAACAACCGCGTTAACAATTTAAGTGATTTGCGTACATTACAATTAAAACCTCAGAACCATTTTAAGGCAAAAGAATAAAAACCATGAAAGCACTAAAAAAAAAAAAAAAACCACCGGAAGGTGGAATTTGAATATGTTTACAAAGCAAGAAAGGTTGTGTAACACATGGGGCAAAACTTGGTTAACAACAGAAATTTGGAGCTCAGTTTTGGTCGTGAGCCGAGGACGACCTCACTTAGCAACAGAAATGTTGGGCTCATTTGTGTTCGTAAGTGGAGGACGACCTGTCATAATGGAGGTGGTGCTTTCTGTCCTGCCTCTTTCCATCTCTTGGAAGCTCCTCTGACTTCCAATCTAAAAAAAAAACAAACTGGGAGGAAGGACATTTTCATATACAGGTAGTCCTCGACTTACAACAGTCCACTTAGTGACCGTTCAAAATTACAACCTTGCACTGAAAAAAGCCACTGATAGCCGTTTTTCACAGTTACAACCTTTGCAGCATGCGATCAAAATTCAGACGTTTGGCCACTGGTTCATCCTTACGACTGCTGCTGCGTCCCAAAATCACACGATCCCCTTTTGCAACCTTCCAACATGCAAAGTCACCGGGGAAGCCAGTTTTGCTTAACAGCCGTGTGACTAACTTAACGACGGCGGTGATTCCCTTAAGAAGCGGTGGCCAGAAAGGTCGTCACGTGTTGGTGGAAAAACTCGCTTAACCAATGTCTCACTTAACCACCTCAATTTTGGGCTCGGTTGTGGTCGTAAGTCAAGGACTATCTGCAGATGACTGAAACCGAAGGACTTTGGAGTCCTTAAAGAGAGTCCCATTGTCACTGATCTGATCGAGAATGGCAAGTTCATATTTTACCTCAGATAGTATGGAATAAGCCAGTATTTTAAAACCTCGGCAACTTGAAGGTGTCTGGACTTCAACTCCCAGAATTCCCCAGCCAACCAGTATGCTGGGAAATGAAGTTCACAATTGTGGTCGTAAGTCGAGGACTGCCTGTACACCAAATAATCTTTTATATTCAAAATCAATTTTTAGAACGATGACAGCCCAAGGCTTTTAAGAAGCCGGGCCTTGATTTGCAATCCTGCCATTTTTTTCCCCCAATTACCTCAGAAACGCCTCTTAACAAAATTTAACCAATTTTTTTTTTGAATTTTTTAAAATTTTTAAACAAAACATAAAACATCCATCATGCAAACAGTGTGTCGGTCAGTTACAAATCTTTTGTGCTTCGTCCCACATTCATAATTGTAATAATTCACTAATCATAATTCACTAATTTTCTAATTTCTCATATTATCAAATATATATCTTTATATTATTATTGTCATTTGTCATTCATTTAACAGTGGCATTTTCATCCCGTAAAAATTATTTTCATGTATTATATTGTTACATTCATTTCATATTTCATTTCCATGTTTTATTATCGAGCCATTGATAAAATAAATGCCATATCTTATAATATTGTTTGTCTTCCTGTTCTCTAATTTCAAATGTCTGTTTACTCATTTCAGCACGTTCCATGATTTTTTTAATAACGTCATCCTGCATAGGTATTTCCTCATTTTTCCAATTTTTAGCAAACACAATTCTAGCCGCTGTTAATACATTCACAATCAAGTATCTCAATTCTCTTATCATATGTTTCCGGCAAAATCCCTAATAAAAATATCTCTGGTTTAAAGTCTGTATGTTTTTTTATCATTTTTTCCAACCATGTGTGGATTTTAGTCCAGTATCTTTTAGCTTCTACACATGTCCACCACATATAGGTAATACGAGCCTGGTATCTGATGACATTTCCAGCACTTTTCAGATTTGTTCTTGAACATTCTGGCTATTCTAGTTGCAGGTAGATACCACCTGTAAAATATCTTATACAAATTTTCCTTATATGCTGTTGACATTGCCATTCCAATTTTTTTTTTTTAATAAAAGGCTGCGATCGTTCACCGAAGATGCTTTTTTTTTTTCTTCCCCATCACCCACAGGAAATGAAGACTCAGATGTGGAGTCTCTGAAGAAGGCCAGCATGAGCGCCGTCCCTGCGGACGCATGTCCGGCTGCACAGAAAGCGGCAAGCTACATCTGCAGGTCCAATGGCGGCCGCGGGGCCGTTCGGGAATTCGCCGAGCACATCCTCCTTTTGATGGAAAAGGTGAATTCGGCTGGAAAAAACTCGGGCCGGCCAAGCTAGGAAGTCGCCTCCAAGCAGCGTCTCGGGGGAAGAGATGGGATTCTGCTTTGTTGATTTTGCTGGGGTGTCCTTTCCTCTGCTTGGCTTTTGACATTTCCAGAATCCCAAAAAGGACCCCAACAATAATCTTTTAAAATATCTGCTTTATTATTAATATTATTATTATTATTATTATTATTACACGGGTGATGAAATCGTTACTGAATTGATGCAGACTCAAAGTGGCAGGAAAACCCAATAAATCCAAAGACACGGTATTGCCCGACACTTCGGTGGAGATTCTCGGTCATCGAGGTCATGGTTGTCCCAAAAGTGCTTTTTTTTTCAAGAGACAACTGGACTTTCTTTGTTTTTCTTTGAAGACCTTTCGCTTCTCATCCAAAAAGCTTCTTCAACTCTTGACTGGATGGTGGAGAATGGAAGGATTTATACTCCTTGCAGACAGCTGGTCCTTTGCATCCTTTTAGAGAGTCATTGAAAAGGGATATGGTGGCTCAATGGCTAAGACGCTGAACTTGTCGATCAGAAGATCGGCAGTTCAGCGGTTCGAATCCCTAGTGCCACATAACGGGATGAGCTCCTGTTACTTGTCCCAGCTTCTGCCAAGCTAGCAGTTCGAAAGCACGTTAAAAATGCAAGTAGAAAAATAGGGACCACATTTGGTGGGAAGGTAACAGCGTTCCGTGCGCCTTTGGTGTTTAGTCATGCCGGCCACATGACCACGGAGACGTCTTCAGACAGCACTGGCTCTTCGGTTTAGAAATGGAGATGAGCACCGCTCCCTAGAGTCAGGAACGACTAGCACGCATGTGCAAGGGGAACCTTTACCTTTACCTAGAGAGTCGTTGAGGCCACCTGGAGGGTTATCTGTGTCTTCAGGTGCAAATGGATGTGGAGCCTTCTTGGAACTGTTGAAAGGATGGTGTTGTAGACTGCAGATAGATGGTGTCGTATCCCTCTCATCTGTCGAGAGAGGGCTGTTCAGTTTTGACATCGATGGCCTCTTTGACCCCTCTTTCAAACCAGCGATCTGCAAGGAGTATAAATCCTTGCATTCCCCACCATCCAGTCAGAACTGAAAAAGCTTCTTGGATGAGAAGCGAAACGTCTTCAATGAAAAACCAGAAAATCCATTTGCCTCTTGAAAAAATATTGCCCGACACGTTTCCTAGAAGACTATAAAAAGTTTACAGCCTTATTCCCTGATTTTTTAAATTTTATTTTATGTTTGTTGGCTTGTTGGTTTTTGCAGCCTGATCATTTAGGCAAAAATAAGTTTGGTAAAAATAGAAGCAGTAGGAAAAAATGCTTGGGGTTTGTTTTTTCATTCTGGCTTCAGTGCCATGCCATTTTTAAGGAATTGATGACCATGTATGGACATCAAATGGAAATTAATATTTTGCCAGAGGGTGTCTTCTAAGTTCTGAAGTCTCCCGACAGATAGGAATATACATTCTTGATTTTATGTTCAAGATTCTCCATAACAAGCTTTATTTTATGCTGTTGCCCTAGATTGGCTCCTCTAAGCCAACATATCTCAATCTTGGCAACTTTGAGACATATGGACTTCAGCTCCCAGAATTCCCCAGTCAGCCATGTTCACTGTGGAATTCTGGGAGTTGAAGTCCATACGTCGAAATCGAGAAACACTGATCTAAGCTGAGCCACACAGGTGAAATCCTGGCACCTGTTCAATTGAGGAGCATCAACTTTTGGGTGGGCAGTGATGCTGAGTCCTATCATTTCTTTTCCTGAATTTGAGAAGGGCAGATTTGAGCAGGAGGGCAGGTGGTCAATCTTTATAAAGGTTTATGGGCCACCGGTAATGATAAAGACTTCCATTGTGAATTCCTTGGGGGACTTATTGATGGGATGACCCAGCTCATCTGCTTGGCTATATCGCTGAGCAAAGTCTTCCTCCTTCTGAGCTCCTTTACAACAGTTCTCCCCCTGATGTTCCCCCAGACCCAGTGGTGGGATTCAAATAATTTAACAACTGGTTCTCTGCCCTAATGACCGGCTGGGTGGGCATGGCCAGGGAGTGTGATAGGCAGCACTCAGCCTCCTGAAACTCCCCTGGGAGCAAAAATGGGCTGTGGGGGGATGCACTGTTCCCCCCACGCCCCATTTTGGGCCTAGTAGGCCTCCCTGCAGCCTCCTGAGAGCAAAAATGGGGCATGGAGGGGCTGCACCACACCCCCATGCCCCGTTTTGCGCCTAGGAGGCCTCCGTGAAGCCTCCTGGGAGCGAAAATGGGGCACGGGGGGTCTCTGCCACCCCCACATCCTGTTTTGGGCCTAGGAAGACTCCCTGCACTTACCTGGGAGCCAAAATGGGGAGCATGGGGACTCCTGAAAGGGGAGGGGCGCAGTTTAACTACCGGTTAAGGGAAGCCAGCAATTTAACTATCAGTTCGCCCGAACCAACCCGAACCGGCTGAATCCCACCACTGCCCATGTCCTAGACTAGCAGAGGGGAACGGCGGATGGCCCTTTTATGACTTGTGGACTTCCAACTCCTAGAAATTCTGGGAGTTGAAGTCCACAAGTCATAAAAGGGCCATCTGCCCTAGACAGTGATCTGATGTGATCCCGTTTTTTTGTAGATCCAATCTTTTGCTTCTGGTGCCCTTCTGTTCTCTTGAGAGCAGCCATTTGATAATGAAGGAAAGTCTTTAGGAAATTAAAAAAGCGCTTAATGAGAGATGGAAATTGGGTGTTTCTCTTCCACTTGCTAGCTCAGAATCGGTGGGAGGGTCCAATAAGACGGCAGGAGAACGTTCTCGTGTTCAGTTCAAACTTATAGCACCTGAAGCGTGCATATTCTGAAGGAAAGAGACGACAATGCAGGAAGATCCTTGTCTTAGCCGTGGAACAGATTTTTGCAGTACAGGGAGTCCTCGGCTTACCACCATTTGTTTAGTGACCTTTCAATGTTACAACGGCACTAAAAAAAAGAGATTTATGACCGTTTCCCACTTACAACCATTGTAGCATCCCCATGATCACGTGATCAAAATTTGAACATTTGGCCACCGACTCGTATCTATGACAGTTGCAGCGTCCCGGCGGGCTGCGGTCACTTTTTTGTGACCGTCTGGCAAGTAACATGGAAGCCAGATTCATTTAACAACCGTGTTGCTAAGTTTAACAAGAGCGGTGTTAACAACTTGACAGCTGGCGGCCAGAAAGGTCATAAAATGGGGCAAAACTCACTTAACAACTGTCTTGCTTAGCAACAAGTATGTTGGGCTCAATTGTGGTCATACACCTTGCACCCAAATCCGTGGCTGGATTTACCTCACACGCTAAGACATCTCTCCAAATCAAAGCTAATAATAGCTTTGTGTGTTACCCCTATCTACCTGTTAGCTCTTTAAGGTGATTGGATCATCTCATCTGCTATTGCAATTATTTATTTCATTTATTTCATTATTGGGCCGCAGATGATTTTCTGACTAAATCGATGGGCTGAAATTGATGTACAATTTCCTGAGTCAATTGTACGTCACATAATCTGCTGGTATTTACTGGTGGTGAATGTTGTTGGTTTTTTGTTTTTTTTAAATTCCAGGATTCTAATGTTTGTGTGTTTGATTATTTTTTAAAAAAAATCTGTGGGATGAAGATTGATTGTCATCCCTTTGTTGTTGTTGTTGTTATTGTTGTTGTTTACTTTTCAGTGGGCTTGGGGGCTTTGCGGTTTTTTTCCCGCCTGAAAGCTCAGAAGTGGAGGATAAATTGGATAAATAAATAAATGCCCAATTTTTTTTCTCAGTCATGCTTTTAAAAACAACCTTTTCCTCTTATCTTTTTTTTTCTTTTAAGGTTTTTTATTTTTTTTTACAAAATAATATTTTTTCCCCCTCTTGTTAGCCTTTTGGACAAAGGTAACTGTCAGGCACAGGGAAGTACCGTATTTATCGGCGTATAACACGCACAGGCGTATAACACGCACCTTCATTTTAAGAGGGAAATTTCAGGAAAAAACTACGCTCCGACGGCCGCGAGAATTAGACGTGAGGAAGGCGCGGGTTGCCGGTACTTGTTAATACTGTAAAAACATGGCTTCTTAACATTATATCGGCGTATAACACGCACACATCATTTGCCCCCTATTTTCAGGGGGGAAAAGTGCATGTTATACGCCAATAAATACGGTATCTACAGCAATGTTTCTCAACCTTGGTAGCTTGAAGATGGGTGGACTTCAACTCCCAGAATCCCCCAGCCAGCAGCGCTGGCTGGGGGATTCTGGGAGTTGAAGACCACCCATCTTCAAGCTTCCAAAGTTGAGAAACACTCATCTACAGAGAAGGGTCTGAAAAGTCACAATGACACCCGCTATGTTATGATTTTTGCTTTCCCCCGGTTCCACCCACCTGTGGACATCCCTGGCAGGAACTTTGTTGGGTAGCCTCTTCCTTCTTCCTTCTGTGAAGGAAGGTAAGAAGACTTTGAGCTAGAAATATTCTCCCGTAGCTATTTGCAGTGGTACCCAAGGAGAATTTCCACCCGTAGAAAAATGTAGATGTGTTTGTAGGCTGAAATACCCATTCTGGGCAAAGTGATTTTAACCTTTGTGTTACCTTCCCAGCGAAGTGGTACCTATTTATCTACTCGCGCTTGCCTGCTTTCAAATTGATTGGCAGGCGCTGGCGCAAGACATGGAAGGTCGCCCCGTCACATGTCACAAGCTTTGACAGCTGACAAGTTCAATGAATTTAACCACTGAGCCATTGCGCCCATAAATACATATATTTAGAAGCCAACTTGCTGTAACATTTCACATCATGTGAAATATAAATACCGGCCAATTTAGCGGGCATGAATTACCGTATTTTTCGGAGTATAAGACGCTCCGGACTATAAGACACAGCTACCTTTTTTGGGGAGGAAAACAAGAAAAGAAAAAAATCTGCCTCTGCCTCCCAGGAATTTGCCTCCTTGCAGCAAGCGGCAAACAGCCTGTTTCAGTTTCATTTTCGTTTTCAGCACAGCCTGATTAGCACAAGAAAAAAAAAATCTGTCTCTGCCGCCCAGCAATTTGCCTCCTTACAGCAAATAGCGGAGGCTGAAAATGGGCCATGCGGCTGAAAATGGGCCATGCGGAGGCAGCAATAGGCAATGGCAATCCCTGCAGCCTGAAACAGCTTGTGCTAATCAGGCTGTGCTGAAGCTGAAACGGGCTGTTTACTGTTTGCTGCAAGGAGGCAGAGGCCAAAGGGTGGGGGCGGGGCTACATTCCGTGTATAAGACACACCCAAATTTCACCCTCTTTTGGGGGGGGAAGTGTGTCTTATACACCGAAAAATACAGTATCTTGAGAGCTATGAGAATTGGATTACTCTTTCAGTAATTACGCTTCATCATACAAATAAAATCTTATCCTACTTTTCTTCCCCCCCCCCCCCCCCGCATCAGAGCACCCTTTCTGTGATCTACTGTAAAACATGGTTTCTTTTTAAAGCCACAGTAGGCAAAGTTTCGACGACGCTGAGGCAAAACCCAACCATCCACAGCAGGATGGTGAATCCAATCCTTTTTGTCTTGAAACCATTTTGAAATTTTACTTTTGGCCAAATAATTTTGTATCTCTCCAGCCCATTTTTCACCCTCGTTTTACCTTTCCCTTTAATATGCAAAAATCAATTGCCTGTCCAAAAGAGATCTGGTGAATTCTGGACTGGGGAAAAAAGAGCCAAATTTGTAGTAATATATTAATGCTGGATGAAGGAATATCCCGGTATGAATAGCTGATATTCAGATTAGAAGGATGAAACAAAACTTTGAAATAAGATATTTTTCCCCCCCTCAGGACTCAAATCACCTGAAAATGTTTTTTGGGGGGAGAAAAATGGTCCAGAAATTGCCACTGGTTTATAAATATGAAGTATAAATATATTTATAAAATATCAGACTATCAAATACCTCTTCTGCCAGATGCCGAGGTCCGATGCATTTTCTGGGAACTATGAATAAAGGACTTCTGTCCAAATGCTCTTTACTGATTTGTCTTGTTGAATATTTATAAGTGTGAATAAAATGTAATCAAATAAGCTTTATTTTTTGTAAGATTCAAGAATAAAAAAGAAAAAACCTTGTACAACTGTATTGACGCTCTTCATTCTTCCCAATGGAAACAAATACCACACAATGAGTAACGGATGAGATGAGTAATTTGCTCTGTGTTGCAGAGTCGTTGCGCGTGACAGACTCTGCTGCCATCTCGGCTTCCTATTTCTGATAATCCTCCGCTATTGAAATGTCCACCTGGATAGGAACCAATCAAGTGTTTTAAGGCTGTGTTCACACAATAGGGAGTTCACTGCATTAGACAGGTAGTTCTCAACTTACAACCTTTCATTTAGTGAATGTTCGGAGTTTACAGTGGCACCGAAAACTGAGTTGTGACTGTTTTTCACACTTAACGACCATTGTAGCATCCAACGGATGCCCTAATTAAATCATGAGCCTTCAGCCAAACGTCAAAAGAAATTCAATCATTTATTGGGCGCTTCATGTCGGCACCTTCCCAAGTGAAGCCAGCTCTGACCCTACAAGACTTTTGTGGCTCTTTGAGTGTTTAAGGTTGGTGTAGAGCCACCTCACACGTACACGTCCATCTGCGTTGGACGCAGGCAGGAAGACGGGGCAAGAAAACCATAAGCCTGTAATTCCATTCGACCGCTAGATGGTGCTAAAAAGTAGCTTAAAATTTCATGGGGAAACCGGAGCCGAGCCAAATTTTGTGCAATTTTCATCACCTGCCCTTTAGCAAGGCCAGGTAATTCCTGGCTTTAGTTTATCTGCAAAAAAACAACAACAACAAATAAATAAATAGCTGTCTGAGATTGATCTTGGACAATCACTTAAATGTGAGCCAGCGGTGTGCAGCAGCTGCCAAAGGAAGCCAACTGAGCGGTAGGCTGCATTAGCAGAGAGATAGAATTGAGATCATGTGAAACGTTAGTACCAGAGGTGGAAAGCAACAATAGTGGAAAGTGTGAAAAACGGTCATAGCTCTTTTTTTTCCCCCAGTGCTGTTGTAACTCTGAATGGTCACTAAATGAAGGACTATCTATAGTAAATAAATTAAGTACATTGGTCATTGGTAAGGAGCCTGAGTGGCGTAGCAGGCTAATGCCTCCTATTAAGGCAGCATTTAACATCCAGCTGCCTGCAATTACTGCGAGTTCGAATCTCACCAGGCTCAAGGTTGACTCAGCCTTCCATCCTTTCTAAGGTAGGTAAAATGAGGACCCGGTTTGTGGGGGCAATAAGCTGACTTTGTATAAATATACAAAAGTATGAAGGATATTGCTTAACGCATTGTAAGCCGCCCTGAGTCTCCGGAGAAGGGCGGCATATAAATATAAATTTTTTAAAAAAATTGGAATTAGGAAGCACAACGCAGTAGCCAGTATTGTAATGAGAACCAAAGCTGTATCCCTTTGGATTGGACCCTTGACCCATCTAGTTCATCCGTCTATTAGGATCCCCACCTCAAAAATGTTAACAATTACAACACATTGGCCTTGATTTGTGGTGTCAGATCAGAGGTGGATTGCAGCAGGTTCTGTAGAACCGGTAGCAGAAATTTTGAGTAGTATTTATTTATTTATTTATTTATTTGATTTATATACCGCCCTACTCCCGAAGGACTCAGGGCGGTGAAAATTCAGTAAATTCTGACTGCCCCCCCCCAATCTATTCTCTGCCTCCCGAGTCCCAGCCGATCAGAAGGAAATGGGGATTTTGCAGTAACCTTCACCTGGAGTGGGGTGGGAATGGAGATTTTACAGTACCTTTCCCCTGCCACGCCCACAAAACCACGCCCACAAAGCCACACCCACAGAACTGGTAGTAAAAATTTTTTGAAACCTACCACTGTGTCAGATATGAATATATTTTACACATTGCAAAAACAAAATTGATTTTGTGCACAATGAACAAGTGAAATTTTAAATTCCATATATTCAGGAAACGACGATAAGAACTGTACAACAGTAGAACAACGTACCTATAGTATTTAAGGCTCTCGACCTCTATTTTTTTTTTAAGAGGTTGCTGGACAGCAGTTCAGCTGTCATCCCAACCTTGGCAACTTTAAAATAGGTGGACTTCAACTCCCAGAATTCCCCAGCCACCAAACTGGCAGGGGAATTCTGGGAGTTGAAGTGCACAGGTTGTAAACTTGCTGAGGTTGGGTAACGTTGATTTAATTGAATTTGCTGCACAGAGCAGAGGATTGGACTAAAGATCCATGTGGGTCCTTTCACTGTTCGTTTATGTTTATTTATTCGTTGTTCATTAAATAGTTCACTTCTGATTCAATGAACCATTTCTACATTTCCACATAAATCTCTGAGAAAAGGAAGTGCATGAGGGGAGAACAAGCTTGTCTCCATTACTGATGTTCCTTGTCAGAAAAGCAAAAAAAAAAAAAAAAAGTCTTGAATTTTCCTCACAGACAGTGGTGGGATTCAGCCGGTTCGGGAAAACTGGTAGTGGCGCCCTGTGGGTGGTCGCCCACCCGCCCCGGTGCTCTGCCATCCTATTTAGCCACGTTATCTAAGCTGTGTGCATCTGTGGAAGCCACATGCACGAGCAAAGTGCATGCATGGAAGGTTGTACGCATGTGCGCACTCACATTTTGCGTGTGTGGTGAACCGGTAGTAAAATTGTGTGAAACCCAACTCTGCTCACAGAGCTTATCAACACCCCATCATCACAAATTTTCTGCCTATTTCAGGCTATAATGGTGGTTAATAGAGAAAGTGTCAAGAAGCTTGTGGGAACTCCAGGCTTACAGAGCCGAGCCAAACCAAACAGAAACATGAAGATAATGATCATTAAGGAGTCACAAACAAAATACTTCAGTGAAAACTGAACCTGCATATCCGTTACGGTACACCGAATTGAGTGTTATAAGAGATGGGATAGAAAATAGAAATATGGGGAACAGAATGGATCAGCTGCAATCCTCCAGAGCAGAATTTCTTCACAAATCCCTCATGTGTCTTCCTCATCTTTCTCTTTGGAAGAAAACGAGTCTATCCAATGTGAAAAATATTAGTCCTTTAAACATATTCTGATCTAGGGTTCATTTCCGAGTCAACATTCATAAACGAGATGTTTTGCCACTTCACTGAATGTCATTTTCTTCTTAAATGTCTCTTCAAACAGCCGGTTCTGTTTGGGCGTGAAGTGATTCTTCCAGTCACCAACGGTACCTGGGAAATGATGAGACATGAGGAAGGATAGTTTTTCCCAAGTCTTTCCCATAAAAAAAGAGCAACCTCCTGTGTCCCTCAACAAGAGGCGTGGGGGGAAACTATTGGGAAGAATTTGGAAGCATGGACAGGTTTTTGTAGAACAGAGAGGATTATTTTACATACTTTCATAAATGCAAATGTTGGTCAAAGACTGTAATAAAGATATTTGATTTGGTTAGATTACATAAATGGGGAGAAACCATGTTCTCTTGGTATTAAGGTATGAGTTCAGAAAATCAATCTAGTTACCTGTTTTGAAAGTTTTTATGTTCAAAAAATGAGAAACGACAGTAGCGTGTCCCTGTAAAACAGAATGGAATGGAATAGAAAATATGGAGTGGAGTAGAGTAGAGTAGAGTAGAGTAGAGTAGAGTAGAGTAGAGTAGAAATAGAGTAGAAATAGAGTAGAGTAGAGTAGAGTAGAGTAGAGTAGAGTAGAAATAGACTACAGTAGAGTAGAGTAGAGTAGAAATAGAATAGAGTAGAGTAGAGTAGAGTAGAGTAGAGTCGAATAGAATAGAATAGAATAGAATAGAATAGAATAGAATAGAATAGA
>WNWU01000037.1:3157856-3172822 GCA_012654045.1 Ptyas mucosa
CGACTCCCAGAATTCTCCAGCCAGCTGGCTGGAGAATTCTGGGAGTCGAAGTCCACAAGTCTTAAAGCTGCCAAGTTTGGGAACCCCTGGGCTATCCCCTACACAAAAGCAAGGCCATAGGCCTTCCCACTCCTCGATGCTCTGGGGATCCCCAGAAGAGACAAGTGTTTGCAGGGGAGTGAAAAATGGGGACTCAAGGATGGCAGCCACAACTACGCAATGATTTTGTTCCTGTAAACATGTAATAAGGTGGGTTTGGCATTCATGGCTCAGGCACCCTGGTCTGCTCTATCTTGAAGGTGAAGATCAGTCTTGCAAATCTGAATGCACTGCCCCCGACTGGGAGTTGAAGTCCACCCATCTTCAAGCTACCAAGGTTGAGAAACATTGCTCAATAGGATTAGGACTCAACATCCAGGTGTACTACAGTGGTGGGTTTCAAAAAATTTTTACTACCAGTTCTGTGGGTGTGGCTTGGTGGGTGTGGCATGGCTTGGTGGGCGTGGCAAGGGAAGGATACTTTAAAATCTCCATTCCCACTCCACTCCAGGGGAAGGTTACTGCAAAATCCCCATTTCCCCTCCGATCAGCTGGGACTTGGGAGGCAGAGAATAGATGGGGGCAGGGCCACTCAGAATTTTTACTACCGGTTCTCCAAACTACTCAAAATTTCCGCTACCGGTTCTCCAGAACTGATCCGAACCTGCTGAAACCCATCTCTGGTGTACTAGCGTCCTCCATAAATGGGGGAAGATCTCCTCTTTGGAATGTAATTGTGATGCTCCAAAGCAGACACTGTGACATATGATGGAACAATGTCCTCTGATCACATATCAGGGAAACCCCGGAGACTTTCTGCATGCAACTGCATCATGTATTGACTATAAAAATAGCCTCCCATTGAATTTGTAAATACAGGTCGTCCTCTGACTTATGACCACAACATTGCTGTTGCTAAGTGAGATATGTCAGGGTTCCAAGTAACACCACCACCCCAAACGAAAGGAGACTCGGAGGCTTGAAGTTCCTCCAAGTTCCATTTTATTAGAGATGTCATATTGGCATATCTGGGAAAACCCAAATCTGAAAGCTTCCAGGTTTTCCCCACCCAAAAGAAAGTCCAGGTCCCTGCCCAGCACCCACAAGTCTATCACATGGTCCAATCAAAGCACCATCCCAACTGGAGGTGCCTCCCAGTTCCAGCCTTCCAGGTGCAGGGCAAGATGTCCTTGACTCTCTGAGAAAGGAATGTTATTATGACTACATATCACCCATCCTCCATACAATCCCCCCTCTCAGTTTCCCACAGTAGGAAATGTGGCAGGCCTGAAGGCCCAATGCAAAAGATGGCTTCCAGGCCTGACAAGATATTTGTTAAGGGAGTTTTGCTCATATTTGCAATATATCTTGCCAACTTCACTTAATGTGAACCGCTGCAGTTGTCAAGGTTGTAACACGGTCTTTAATCTGGCGTCCCCATTGACATTGCTTGTCAGAAGGTCACAAAAGGGGATCACATGACCCCCAGGACACTACAACCGTCATAAATATGAGTCAGTTGCTAAGCGTCTGAATTTGGACCATGGGGATGCTGCATCGGTCGTAACGGGTGAAAAATGGTCGTAAGTCATTTTTTCCAGTGCTGTTGCAACTTCAAATAGTCGCTAAATGAATTATCGTGAATCAAGACTGTCTGTAGAGGAAAGAGTTTCATATCGTATTTTTTGGAGTATAAGGTGCACCTTAGTTTTTGGGGAGGAAAATAAGAAAACAGCTGATTGGCAGATGGATCGGCCTCCCGGAATACCCCCAATCAGCTGCTCCCAGAGGTGAATTTTAGCAACAGGTTCCTTGGTTGTGAGCTCTGTGCCTTGCTTTTATTTTGCTTTTTTTTCTGCCTCTGAAACTCCGTTTCAGAAAAAAACTTTTCCTACCTCGGAAAGCCCCTGAAACAGCTTCAGAAAAAAAAAGCCTCTGAAGCTTTGTTTGGGGGTTTCTTTTCTGAAGCTTCATTTCTGATGCTTTTTTCAGCCTCTGAAACCTTCGTTTGAGAAGCTGGGTGGAGCTACATTCAGAGTATAAGACGCACCCAGATTTTCACCCTCTTTTTTTGGTGAAAAAGGTACTTCTTATACTCCGAGAAATACGGTATTTTCTCATTGAGAAGGTAATTGCCATGTGCTTTTTTAACATTTTTGCCACATGCTAAATAAATAATTTAAGCTATAGACGTTTCCTTTCACAGATGAAGGGGAGCTGAACTCAGCAGGTCATTCATTCATTCCGTCCACTTCATGACCTGAGGTACTGCTTAATGATGGCAATTGGGATTGCTGGGATTGCAGTCATTGAGTGAAGCATTCACACGGACATCTTGTTTAACAAGCACTTCGTTCAGTGACCAAGATTCCACTCCCAGTTGTGGCTGCAGGCTGGCATGTGAGTAAGTGAAACATCCCTGTGAGTTTAACTACTGGCTAAGCAGCCGAGATGTTGTACTGCTGACCTACATTATATAATTACCCTTGTCAATATAAGCATATTGTGATGATCCTCAGTGGAGCAGGTAAGTAAACGAGCCACGGTGGAAAATTACCCACAGAAACCCTTCGATGTGCTCAAGCAGAGCTGAACCTCTCATAAACCTTTTAATTGGGATACCTGAACTAAGGAGGGGATTAAACTCTTTGAACTCAATGCTTCTATGATCATCACAGTCAGCAGTTGGAACGGTGGAGAGATGTTGAGGGCACTATGTGTTCCCTGCTTAAGAAAACAACTTTGTTGACTTAAAAGTGAAGTGGGTGACCCATGGAAGCTGATATATTTACGAACAAGATCTCAGAGACATCAGAGTTGGGTCCAGTGGTGAAATCCAATTTTTTTTACTACCAGTTCTGTGGGCGTGGCTTGGTGGGCATGGTGTGGCTTGGTGGGCATGGCAGGGGAAGGATACTGCAAAATCTCCATTCCCTCCCCACTCCTGGGAGAAGGATATTGCAAAATCTCCATTCCCACTCCACTCTGGGGCCAGCCAGAGGTGGTATTTGCCGGTTCACTGAACTACTCAAAATTTCCGCTATCGGTTCTCCAGAACCTGTCAGAACCTGCTGGGTTTCACCCCTGGTTGGGTTTCATTTCCAAAATAACAGTTTCTCCACTCTTCGTGAATGGAAGGCGTCACCTGAATAGAGGGAAATAGATGGCTTTGGAAGGATTCGTGAACATGGCTGCAAGCGATGACACAGCAAAAAAGAATTCAGACTTGTGGATGGCACACGGAATTTGTGGATGGCACACAAAAAAAGCCAACACAGTTCTAGGCGGCATAAACAGAGGGATAGAATCAAGATCACGTGAAGTGTTAATACCACTTGGAAAGGCCACACTTGGAATACTGCATCCAGTTTTGGTCGCCACAATGTAAAACAAACGTTGAGACTCTAGAAAGAGTGCAGAGAAGAGCAACAAAGATGATTAGGGGACTGGAGGCTAAAACATATACAAAAGTTTGCAGGAACTGGGTATGTCTAGTTTAAGGAAAAGAAGGACTAGGGGAGACATGATAGCAGTGTTCCAATATCTCAGGGGCTGCCACAAAGAAGAGGGAGTCAAGCTATTCTCCAAAGTACCTGAGGGCAGGACAAGAAGCAATGGGTAGAAACTAATCAAGGAGAGAAGCAACTGAGAACTAAGCGGAAATTTCCTGACAGTGAGAACAGTTAATTAGTGGAATGACTTGCCTCCAGAAGTTGTTGGTTCTCCATTACTGGAGACTTTTAAGTAGAGATTGGACAACCAATTGTCTGAAATGGCGGAGGGTTTCCTGCCTGAGCAGGAGTTTGGACCAGAAGACCTCCAGTGTCTCTTCCAACTCTGTTAGGAAGATGGGGCAATTGTGCACACAGCACACGGGGGAGCCGCACAAAAGCCGTGCGCATGCGCAGATGGTGCAGTTGCATGCGCAGCAAATGGGGGAGGAGCCGTGCATTTGCGCAAATGGCACACGTGTGAAGCATGCAAAGTGCACAAAGCGCGTACCTCTTCAGCATTCGGTGAGTAAAAGGTTCGCCACCGCTATCCTAGGGGATGACTACTTAGGAGAATTGCTTTCTTTTTCTTTTCCAGGCGTATTCGGCGTATTCAGAAGAATAATTTGGAACGCACTCAGAAGAATTTGAAAGGCGATTTGTATCAACTTCTCTGAAAAAAATGTTCCCAGCGGTTAAGATGCTGGGCTTATTAACCGGAAGGTTGCTGTTTGAGACCCGAGCGGCGTGTGATGGGGTGAGTTCCTTACTCCTTGCTCATCTAGCAGTTCAAAAGCATGCAAATGTGAGTAGATAAACAGATTAGATTTAACAAAAAATATGCATCAATATGGTTGCCATCCTCACCACTATTATCTGTTTAATTAGAAACACCCACTGCCTGGCACCCTGCCAGCCCACTTTTAAAAGCCAGACAAGATTCTATTACGCTCACTTGGACTGAAAAATCAGCAACATCATGTTATTAAAACTTCAGCCAGGGGCAGCGTTTAACCTACCTTGGCTGACCTCCTAAACTGGCTCGCTGAGTGCTTGGATGCAACCGGTCAGGAATTCTACAGCCGTAGACATAATCGGGATATTAAAAAAAAAGCATTTCAGGATAGCAAGACTCCTTTTTGATTCTGCCAAAAAACCCGATGATATAATCCCTAGCCCTTGAGTTCAAGCTGAGGACATAATATCCTTTTCTGAAAAGCAATAATGTACAATATATAACTTAAACCTGCAATAAAATGTTCTGTTATGGGAAAACCTTGGCTGTCTTGCTTTGTTTTGCCCCTAGAGCAGGGGTCCTCAAACTACGGCCCATGGGCCAGATAAGGTCCGCTGAAGCCATTAATCTGGCTCATGTGGGACCATGAGGCTGCCAAGCCCCCATTGCCCCTCCTACCCCTGGCCCCCACCTGCCTTCTGGAGGCTGAGGAGCAGTGGTGGGTTCCTCCCGGCTCGGCCCGGTTCTCCCGAACCGGTAGCGGTGACGATATGACGTCACCAAACCGGTTCTGCCCCCCCGCCCCCCACCCACCCACCGCATTATTCTTACCTTTTATTTGGCCCCACCCCCAATCTATTGCTGCCTCCTGAGTCCCAGCTGATGGCTAGAGGGAAAAAAACCTGTTTAAACTCTTGCCGCGGGGCTTCAAAGGGCCGCCCTACAGCTGATCAGTGGTAAAAGAAAACAAATAAGCAGACGGGTGCCTGGAAAAATACATGAGTAGATCAGTGCCTGCAAAAATAAATGGGTAGATCGGTACAGCTCTGCAAGCAGTTAAAAGCCTGGTAGACCAGTACCTCTGCTAAATCCTAAATAATTGTCACATGACCATCAAGCCACGCCCACAAAATAAGCCACGCCCACAGAACCGGTAGTAAAAAAATTTAGAACCCACCCCTGCCGAAGAGGCCAAAAACGGGAGGCCTCGGGAGCCCAAAAATGGGCCCGTTTTTGGCCTACGCAGCCTCCAGAGAGAGAGAGAGGGAGGGAGGCACACACACACACACACACAAATAGAAGTCCCTCTCACACACCCCAAGGCAGCCACATCCCTTCACTAACCACCTTTCCACCCCCAGGAGCATAACAAATGAAAGTTTAATTTGTGTGTATTGTTTAATGGACTGCTAAATTGGCCATGCTCACCCAGTCACATGACCACCTAGTCATGCCCCCCCCCCCCGGTCTGCCCCCCCCCAACAGTCTGAGGGACCGTGAATTGGCCCCCTGTTTAAAAAAGACCCCTGCCCTAGAGCAATGTAGCTCAACCTTGGCAATTTGAAGATGGGTGGACTTCAATTCCTGTGCTGGCTGTGGAATTCTGGGTGCGCGAAGAGAACCGGTGGTAACACCGTTTGGAACCCACCGCTGTGCTTTAGTGTCTTGTGAGAACTAGCCTGGGCTTCTTTTAATCAAACCCAAGGAAGGTTTTTCCCATGCAAGAGCTGCCGAGCTCGACCGCGAGACCCATAAAATCGTTTATTGAAACTTTAATTGAAATCTAAAGTCCAACGAAACGTAAGGAAAGAGACAGGCTTTGTTGTAAAAAAATAAAATAAAAAACGTTTGTTTGTTTATTTATTTAAAAGGCTCATACGGCCGCCCATCGTCAACAGCTCTGGGACACTCACGACGGCAGTAAAAGCCAGGAGCTATAAAACGGTCATAAAACAATAAAACAGTAAAACGGTCAGACAAAAACAAAAAACCTGCAACATAATCATTTCCCTAGGATTCCCCACAGCAAGCTCTCCTCTCCCTTCTTCCCTCTCCTCCTTGTTTTGTAATATTGCCAGGGGTGGGCTTCCAAAATTTCAGCAACGGGTTCTCTGCCTGGTTGCTGGGTGGGCGTGGCCATGGTGGGTGTGGCCTAGTCGGCCTCCTGCACCACAGCGGGGTGGGGGGGTTGTTTTCGCCTTCCCCAGGCTCCGGATGCTTTCCTTGAGCCTCTGGGAGGGCGAAAACTGCCTTCCCCAGGCTCTGGAGGCCCTCTGGAATTTCAGGGAGGCCAGTTTTTCCCCCTCCCCGAGGCTCTGCGTGGCCCTGCACTTACCTTGCATTCAAAACAGGCCACGTGGAGACTCCTGGGAGGGGAGCGGTAGGCGGGGCCAGCCAGGAGTGGAATTTGGAGATTCTCTGAACCGGCCATAACGTTACCTATGGGTTCTCCAGAACCTGGGCGAACCCGTAGCAGCCCACTCCTGAATATAGCAGAGAAAGAACCAACTTCTTGGATCAGGCCAATTCACACTTAGTTCAGCAATTTTCTTACCATGGCCAACCAGATCCCTCTCATGTTCTTCCTTCTTCAACCTAGAAGTAAGGAGGAATTTCATGACAGTGAGAACAATTACAGACGGTTCTCGATTTACAACAGTTCATTTAGTGACCGGCACTGGAAAAAAAAGTGACTTATGACCGTTTTTCACACCTACAACCGTTGCAGCATCCCCACGGAAGCGTGATCAAAATTCAGATTCTTGGCAACCAACTCCTACCGTGTTTCCACGAAAATAAGTCTTATATTTTTTTGAACCCCAAAATAAGCCCTTGGCCTTATTTTCAAGGAGGTTTTATTATTTGGGGGCGCGTGGAGGAAATCAGAGGGAATGGTGGGGACCGGCTGCGCATGCATTTAAATATTTTCGGGGAGGGCTTGTTTTGAGGGGTGGCTTATTTTAGGGCATGTGCTCAAAGGCCAGCTTGGGCTTATTATCAGGGGATGTCTTATTTTCGGGGAAACAGGGTATTTGTGACAATTGCCATGTCCCGGGGTCACATGATCCATTTTGGGACCTTCTGACAAGCAGAGTCCATTGGAGGGGAAGCCAGATTCGCTTAACAACCATGATATTGAATTAACAACTGCAGGGATTCACTTAACAACAGTGGCAAGAAAGGGCGTAAAATGGGGCAAAACTGACTGAACAAATATCTCACTTAGCAATAGAAATTCTGGACTCAATTGTGGTCTACACCCAATTTTAAGCCATGTCTGTTGAGTGAATCACTGTGGACAAGTGAACCCACGGTAGTTAACCAAATCCAGCTTTCCTCACCGACTTTGCTTATCGAAAGGGAAGGCAGCCAATGACAGTCACAGGTACCTAGGTTGCGGCAACCATCGTAAATCCCAGATCACATGACCACGGGGATCACACGATTGCAAAGGTCATACATGTGAAGACCAGTTGTAACTCATTTTTTCAGTGCCATCGTTGCTTTGTGCAGTTGTTAAATGAATGGTCGTAAGTCAAGGACTTCCTGCACCCAATCTGTTTCTCGTTAACAGCATCACCACGTCTTCTGCTAATGAATCCCATTGATTAATTACAGGCTAATTGAAGAACTGCTTCCTTACATCTGCTTTAAATCTCCTGCTGAATTGTAGTTCAGCTTTGACCACAAGTTATTAGATTCTGGCTCTCCTGGGTAAACCAGACAGAAAACACAACTAGGTGAGCTAAATCCAGTAGTGGGATCCTCCCGGCTTAACAACCGGTTTGGTGATCGCGCGTTTCGCTGTGTACGCAGTTTGAACAAATCTTCACTTCCGGGTTTCTTTGGAGGATAACACAGCTGATTTGTGTGTCAATCGGCTGTGCCATGCAAAACAGCTGAGGAGATAAAGGTAGGAAAATAGCACAGGTGGGCGGGTGGGCCCATCTGATTGTCAGGTCGAACCGGTTCGCTCCCAGCTGATCGTCGGAGCTACGGGTTCGCCTGAACTGTTCCGAACCAGTATAATCCCACCACTGGCTAAATCTACTTTGTTGTAGAGCAACATTAGGCGAAGATGTTGTGGTGCTATTAACCAGAAGAGCCATGGTGGCACAGTGGTTAGAATGCAGTATTGAAGGTTAACTCTGCCCCACTGCCAGCAGTTCAATCCTGACCGGCTCTAGATTGACTCAGCCTTCCATCCTTCTGAAGTCGGTAAAATGAGGACCCAGATTGTTGGGGGCAATAGGCTGACTCTATATACCGCTTAGAGAGGACTGTAAAGCCAGAGGTGGGTTTCAGCAGGTTTTGGAGAACCAGTAGTGGAAATTTTGAGTAGTTCGGAGAACCGGTAGTAAAAATTCTGACTATTCTCTGACTCCCAAGTCCCAGCTGATCGGGAGGAAATGGAGATTTTACAGTATCCTTCCCCTGCCACGTCCACCATGCCACACCCACCAAGCTATGCCACGCCCACCTAGCCACGCCCACAGAACCGGTAGTAAAAAAATTTGAAATTCACCACTGTGTGAAGCAGTATATAAGTCTAAATGCTCTTGCTCTTGCTATCTTACAAGTTTGAAGGCACAGACTTCCTGCCGTCAAAACTGCTTGATGCATTAGGGAAGGTCCTTCCTAAGTTTCTTTCTCTGATCTTTAAGCCACTGGGAGGCCTCCTATCTCTTTTCTCTGATTGTGTCTTTGGCAGCTTCTCTCCCTCTCATCCCCCAAGGTCACCCACTCATCCCATCACAAGCGAGGAGTTTCCGTTACGTTTCTATGAAACACTATTCCCATGAAACACGGAACCATAAGCGGGTACATCAGATTTTAGCCGAATGAGTTAGACAGATCCAACTTGCATGATTAATTTATGACTGATTTGAGTAAAAGAGGATTAAATGAATCAGGAGTGTGTTGCCGAGACATAACCCCAATGTCCTTGTTGTAGCTTTGTTGGAAATGATTAGATTATTCAAGGTCAGAAAACAAGTCATGAATGGTTAGGAACCTTGTAACCAGGGGTGAAATGCTCCCGGTTCGGACCGGATCGCCCGATCCAGTAGCAATGACAGCGGGTGGTTCGGAGAACCGGTAGCAAAAATCCCTGCCCCCACCACCATGCCCAGCTGAGCCGCACAATCATCAGAGGCTTTTTTTTTTACTTTTAAAAGCATTTTTTCTACATTCCAACAAAAAAATGCTTTTAAAAGTAAAAAAAAAAGCCTCTGATGATCGTGCGGCTCAGCTGGGATCGTCAGAGGCTTTTCGAAGCATTTTTTTCTGCAAGCTCTTGACCGAAGAGGTGGTAAAAAAAATGCTTTGAAAAGTCTCTGACGATCCCAGCTGAGTTGCCTGATCGGCAGAGGCTTTTCAAAGCATTAGAAAAAATGCTTTGAAAAGTTTTTTTTAAAAAAAGTTGGCCACGCCCACCCAGTCACATTACCACCATCCCACCAAGCCACGCCCACAGAACCGGTAGTAACAAATTTTACATTTCGCCCCTGCTTGTAACCCATTTATTAATATATAGCTAACTATGTGACATAACATACTAATATCTAAAGGTTATTGCTAGACCAATTCTCGAATACAGCACATCTGTCTGGAACCTGCACTGCATATCGGACATTAATACAATTGAGTGTGTCCAGTATATTTCACGAGAAGAGTCCTCCACCCCTCTGCTCGCAACAAAATACCTTATGCCACCAGACTTGAAATTCTGGGCTTGGACAACCTACAACTATGCTGCCTTCAGTCTGACCTAAGCGTAGTACACAAAATTATCTGCTACAACGTCTTACCTATCAATGATTACTTCAGCTTCAACCACAACAATACACAAGCACACAATAGATACAAACCATTCCAAACTCGATTGCAGAAAATACGACTTCAGCAACAGAGTGGTCAATGCCTGGAATGCACTACCTGACTCTGCGGTCTCATCCCAAACCCCCCCAAACTTTAACCTAAGACTGTCTACTGTTGACCTCACCCCATTTCTAAGAGGTCTGTAAGGGGCGTGCATAAGAGCACTAAGCGTGCCTACCGTCCCAGTCCTAATGTTTCCGTTAATTGTATTCATTTTATGTACTCAATTCATGCTTATACTTCTATATAGTATCTAATATGTAGTCGACAAAATAAATAAAATAGAAAATAAAGGTTTTCAAGGAATGTTAATTTTATCTTTTGAAATAAATAATTTAAACCTTCCAAACTTTAACCTCTAGGTGGGTGATGTTTTCTTGTAATTGAATCAATTGTTTACTGAACAAAACATTTCACCTTTAAACTACCGAAATGCTTGAGAATCAGAGTGGCAAAAAAAAACAGCTCACCTTTGTTGCCCCTAATGGAATTGGAATGGGATAAAATCTGACTTTATGAGTTTTTAATTCAAAGTTGGACCTGCCTCTGTTACAAAACAGAATTCCTACGAAGCTTGCAAGTTTTGCGGGTTTCATCCATCGGTAATAAGACAAGATGGATGCATTTCCAAGGGACAATAAATGAATGAAAATATAAGGTGGCCTTGAAGCCACCGACACACTGAGCCAAGAAAGCTATTTTTAAAAAATTAATAAATGAGTTCTACTAAAAGCTTCTGAGATCATCATTTTTTATTTCTTTCTTTCTTTTTCTTTTTTTTTCAGGTCAGTTATCAAAACAGGCTGCTCTCTAGCTTAGTATACAGTCACTTTTATTCTTTCTTTCCAACCTAACAAAATGTCTCTAAACATTGAACAGAAGGAGCGGGGAAATGGATATCGGAAGAGAAACTGCTCCCGGAGAAAGATTCAATATGAAATGGAAGGTTTTTTTTAAAAAAGAGAATATTTAATAGAATCATTTGCATTTCCTTCACTTTCCTCAAAAAAAAAATATCCAGATTCAAACTTTTTGATCAGTTAATTAAATGGAATGATTTTAAAAAGGACTGAGTAGCTTTTGGGAAATAATTTGGCTCTCAAATTTAATATTTGCTTACAACTCTTTAAAACATCTATATCCTAGTCTGGAAGGATTCGGCTGCTCTTTGAAGCTGTCATGTGGTCTGCAAAGACCCTTTTTGAAATGGAGTTTGAAGTATTACAAAGGATCTAGGACAGGGGTGTCAAACACGATTTAATTGAGGGCCGCATTAGGATTGTATTTGACCTTGGGGTAGGGGTGGGGGCTGGGGTAGTCGTGGCCAGGGTGGGTGTGGCCAGCTTGATGTCACTCATGTCAGAAGTGCCTGTGGTGGCCTGAGCGCTCTGCCAGCGAAAATGGGCTCCTGTTCTGTCCCCCTTCCTCACACAGGCAAACGTAATACCAAGCACGCCTGCCAATATTTTATTAGGTAAACAGATTAGAATTCTTGGCAGACCAAGGTTTTGGCAGCAAACTGCCAAATGCCTGCCAAGACCATTTTCACTCCCATAAAGCAGAAGAGGATTTATCTTCAGTCTGTTCCAGGGGCAACAAATTATCCACGAGACAAGAGTTTAGTCAATGTTCAGTCCAAAATATATCCAAGCCGAATTTCAGAGATCACGATGTGACTTTCAGGGTTTAACTTTGTCCGTCACAAAGCCTGAAGAACAATCCCACCCACTTTTATTCCTGGTGGGGTGTGGCTCCGTGACTCAGCTCAATCTCTGGCCCTCCCATGCCTCTTCCGTTACTGCGCACGCTTCTCCCTCCGACACTGCCTGGGATCAAGCCAGGATTCATCATCCTCGCTCCCTATCAATTGGTGCTCTGATATGCCTTCCTCCTGGCACATCCCAGGCTGTTCTTCCTGGCCTTTGGATGGAACCTGAGGCATTGCCAGAAAGGAGGGTCCTGGAGAGGGAGGCCTTGTCAGTTCCTCCCCATCACCTTCTGAGTCCTCTTCCTCTGTTAGGACAAGCTCGGGAGTCGGGGTCACAACAGCTCCCTAGTTCCGTTTTCAGCTGCGACAGCCTCCTGCAACCCTCCGCCAGCAAAAACGGAGCTCAGGAGGGCTACATGTGCCAGAGGTATCATGGGCCAGTCCTTCACTATTTCCAGGGCTGCCCCACAGGCCAGATCCGGCCTCTGGGACTTGAGTTTGACACGCCTAATCTAAGACAATTTACCATGGCCGATTCACCTCAGCTGACTCACCCCAACTGTCTTGACCCAGCCAACTTGCCATGGAATAACTCATCGCCAGACAAATCACAGGACAACTCGCCGCGAGACAATTCAAGGTGGGATAACTCAAAGGAGGGACAAGTGAATTGCAGTGTGCCTTGTCTTACTTTAGGTTTGAACCTTCTTAAGTTAGAAGCCCTCGAGGCTGGGATGAGCTGCAGTACTACTTGTGCCTCTCTTGAGTTATCCTGCGTTAAATTGTCCCGTGGTAAATTGTCCTGAGGCAAATTGTCTGTGGCGAGTTGGCCGGGATGGATTGTCCCATTCCATTGCAACAGCCCTTTTTTTTTTTTTAGGCAAAATTGAAGATTTGGAAGCAAGTAAAATGAAAATATCATCGGAAAGTTATTGTCAACCCTGAAGCGAGCCTGGCTGAGGCCATCTTTGAGTCTTCGTGGTTGCTACAAAGTGAAGAGGGAGAAAGGGAGGGGGGAATTTTAGGTAGCTCGGCTTGGCCGTCAAAATAAAGAGTTTTCCTGTGGGAACCAAGGTCATTCCAACAGATGGCTGAGAAGAGGAGGAGTGGAGTAACCAGGAAACCTACCAGCACCACTATTGGACAATGTGATTGGTGACCTGAGTGGAAGGGGGAACTTTTACTTTTTAATTAGGTGAAAAACTGTGGGAACCTTCAGAGTCGGTTGTCACCAATTGTGCCAATATGATGTACCCAATAAATTGTTCTTTGAGGAATATACCTGCCTCGGAGTTCTGCTTTCAATGGGTGCATTACTTGGAACGTTGACAGTTATATGGAGTATAAGGCTGTTCTCAGTGGCAAAAAGGCAAATACTGAATATCTGTAGCTCACGATTGACCCATGGAGTCCTTGGTGCTCTCTGAGCTTGGTGGTTTTCTTGCAGACGTTTCATTACCCAATTAGGTAACGTCATCGGTGTTGCTGATGAGGTCCTTGGTGCTTCAGAGAGCATCAGGATTTGTGTTTCTTTCCTGGATTCTCCTTTTGTTTCAATGAACGTCTGAAGAAAGCACGGAAGTCAGCCGCTTGGTTCAAGGAGGCAGCAGAGGTAAACGGAGGCCAAAACGTGCTTTGGATGGATAAGGTCAATTATCCAGGGGGTTCTGACAGGTTCCGGAGAACCGGTAGCGGAAATTTTGAGTAGTTCAGAGAACCGGCAAATACCACCTCTGGCTGGTCCCAGAGTGGGGTGGGAATGGAGATTTTGTAATATCCTTTCCCCAGGAATGGGGTGGGAATGAGGATTTTGCAGTATCCTTCCTCTGGAGTGGGGAGGGAATGGGGATTTTGCAGTATCCTTCCCCTGCCACGCCCACTAAGCCACACCATGCCCACCAAGCCAGGCCCACAGAACCGGTAGTAAAAAAAAAAATTGAATTTCACCACTGCAATTATCCTCTCTCAGTCCAACTTATAGCTCCCTTGTTTTGGGAGTAAAATGAAGACAACCTTTTCAAAAGGTTTATGTCAGCTGTCCTGAAATCCCAGAACAGGGATGGAACATTTATTATTATTCATCAAGGAATATCACATTGCAAGAGCCAATGGGGGAAAAAAAACTCTACCTCTTTGACGGATGTTCTTTGACATTTGAGTTCCAGATTATGGTACACATAAGTGTACCAAAAGAATGTATTATTCTTAAATAAGCTGTAGGCTACCAGCATTTCCTCTGGGTAGGAAAATAAATCGAAGGCTGGGCTAGCGTGACTCTATAAGCACCACGGAAGGAATGCTATAGCAGAGTCAGGCTGAGCTATGAGGAAAAAAGGCAAGATGCATATTCATTGCATGTGTTCGCAATGGGAGCCTGTAGGAAGAAAACACTTTCGGCATAAGGAAATGGAAAAGGTTGCTTTGTGTTGTGAGTTTCCTACGCACTCAAAGTGGTGTGGAATAATGCAGTCATGATACAAATCAACCATGCAGCTTCATTCATTGGGGAAAATGCTGTCGAGGGGAGAAACATATAAATAAACTTTTGTAGGGCTGTGAAAATATTTACACACCCCTCACATCCTGGACATAAACTGTTTCAACTCCTACCCTCAAAACGACGCTATAGCGCACTGCACACCAGAACGAGACACAAGAACAGTTTTTCCCCGAACGCCATCACTCTGCTAAACAAATAATTCCCTCAACACTGTCAAATTATTCACTAAGTCTGCACTACTATTAATCTTCTCATCGTTCCCACCACCCATCTCCTCCCACTTATGACTGTATGACTGTAATTTTGTTGCTTGTATCCTTACGATTTATATTGATATTGTTTCCTAGTATGATTTGATTGCTTATTTGTACCCTATGACTATCATTAAGTGTTGTACCTTATGATTCTTGATGAATGTGTCTGTCTTATTATGTACACCGAGAGCGTATGTACCAAGACAAATTCCTTGTGTGTCCAATCACACTTGGCCAATAAAAAATTCTATTCTATTCTGTTCTGTTCTGTTCTATTCTATTTTCTGTTCTCTATTCTATTCTATTCTATTCTATTCTATTCTATTCTATTCTATTCTATTCTATTCTATTCTATTCT
>WNWU01000037.1:3212113-3223814 GCA_012654045.1 Ptyas mucosa
GGACACACAAGGAACTTGTCTTGGTGCATACACTCTTGGAGTACATAAAAAGACAAGATACATTCATCAAGAATCATAAGGTACAACACTTAATGATAGTCATAGGGAAACAGTCAATATAAATCTTAAGGATACCAGCAACATGGTTACAGTCATACAGTCATAAGTGGGAGGAGATGGGTGATAGGAACAATGAGAGGATTAATAGTAATAGTAGTGCAGACTTAGTGAATAGTTCTACAGTGTTGAGGGAATTATTTGTTTAGCAGAGTGATGGCATTCGGGAAAAACCTGTTCTTGTGTCTAGTTGTTCTGGTGAGCAGTGCTCTATAGCGTCGTTTTGAGGGTAGGAGTTGAAACAGTTTATGTCCAGGGTGCGAGGGGTCTGTAGATATTTTCATAGCCCTCTTTTTGACTCATGCAGTATACAGGTCCTCAATGGAAGGCAAGTTGGTAGCCATTGTTTTTTTTTTTTGCAGTTCTAATTATCCTCTGAAGTCTGTGTCTGTCTTGATTTTTTGATCCTCATTACCCACTGGAGCACAAGAGAAGACAGAAAGAGCTGCCTCGTTTCACTACCGTAAAGATTAGACAACTTCATTACCAAAATTTCTAATTTAGCTACTTTAGCTACCACTACCACAGCTGGAGAAACAACAAACGCTTTATGGAGGAACAGCAGAGATGGCACACTAGTCCATATGAAGTATGGGGCAGCTATCCTGCCTTGGGGTGGGCCTCAGAACACATCCTGAAGAGGTCTACCTAATTTCAGTTGTAATACAGGTAGTCCTTGACTTACAACCATTGATTTAGCAACCAATCAAAGTTACAACAACACTGAAAACGGTAACTTTCAACCACTCCTCACACTTACGACCATCGCAGCATCCCCATGGCAGCTGGCATGTATTTATGATGGTTGCAGCATCCGGGAGCCATCTGTGACCTCCTCAGCCAGCTTCTAACAAGCAAAGTCACTAGAGGAAGCTAGATTTGCTTAAAGACATGTGATTCACTTAACAACCGGAGCAAAAAGGTCATTAAATTGGGCATGACACACTTAACAACCGCCTTGCTTAACAACAGAAATTCTGGTTCCAATGGTGGTTGTGAGTCGAGGGTTATTTGTATGACAGAAGGGGAAAAGAGTTAACTATGTAGGAAATAATCAAGTGGAACAGTTTTACTATATGGGTAGTCCTCGACCTACGACCATAATTGAGCCCAAATTTTATGTTGCTAAGCGAGACATTTGTTAAGTGAGTTTGCCACATTTTATGACCTTTCTTGCCACAGTTGTTAAGTGAATCACTGCGGTTGTTAAATTAGTAACACTGTTGTTAAGTGAATCTGGCTTCTTCGTTGACTTTCCTTGTCCGAAGATCGCAAGAGGGGATCCCATGAGCCCCTGAGACATTGCAACCGTCATAAATATGAGTCAGTTTTCAAGCATTCAAATGTAAATCACATGACCACGGGGATGCTGCAACGGTCATGAGTGTGAAAAATGTTCCCGAGTCACCTTTTTCAGTGCCGTCGTAACTTTGAACGGTCACTAAATGGACTGTTGTAAGTTGAGGACTACCTGTACTGTGAAAAAAAAACAGTGGAAGGGAGCAGAGGCAAATGTAGCCAAAATGGCGGCTTACCTCATGACGAAGTCCGCTTGATCGATCTTCTTGCCGCAGCGGCTGTTCTTCAGAATGCCACCGTTGCCCACCACATGACATCTCTTCAAGGGCAGCTGGAACGGAATCACCTGGCAAGAGAAAACAGAAGCTACAATCACACCTGATTGTGTAGCAATGCATCTGGTGATTTCAGAAGGAGGGTGGTGGGAGCACCGACGTTTGGTCTTCGAGAGACACGCTTTGTATCTAACTTAAAGCTATTAAATTTTGGAATTCATCAACACAAGATGAATTTTGGTTGGTTGGACCAATTCAATTCAAGAAGTCCTGGGGTCAATGGCTATAGGACGGCCTCTGAAGACCATCTCTGGGGAGGCCAAAGAGCTCCTTGTGCAGTTGTGGACTGCTGGACTAGAATAGAATAACAGGGTTGGAAGGGTCCTTGGAGATCTTCTACCCTGTTTCCCCAAAAATAAGACCCCACCGGAAAATAAGTCCTAGCATGATTTTTCAAGATGCTCGTAATATAAGCCCTATCCTCAAAATAAGCCACAGTTAAGGTTGTCAGCCAAATGGATGCATTTAGTACAGTATTTCCCCCCAAAATAAAACCTAACCAGAAAATAAGCCCTAATGCATCATTTGGAGCAAAAATTAATATAAGACCCGGTCTTATTTTTGGGAAAACACGGTAGTCCAACCCCTGCTTAGGCAGGAAACCCTATACCGGTGATGGCTAACCTTTTCGTCGTCTCGTGCCAAAATCGGGGGGAGTCCGGGGGAGGGCGCACGCACGTGTGCCCACACCCATAATTCAATGCGTGTAACCCCCCGGGCATGACACCCCCCCACCGCGCTCCCACTGCTTTTGGCAAGTGATGGCACAGTGGGCCTGGTAGGACCGTTTTTCGCCCTCCCCAGGCTCCAGAGTCTTTCTTGGAGCCTGGGGAGGGCGAAAATGGCCTTCCCCACCCTCCCAGAGGCCGTCTGGAGGCCAGAAGCAGTCCGTTTGCCGACTTCCGGTGGGACCGGAAGGCCTGAAAATCAGCTGGACGGCACATGCATGCGCGCTGGAGCTGGGCTAGGGCAACGCTCGCGTGCCCACTGACATGGCTACACATGCCACCTGTGGCATGCGGGCCATAGATTCGCCATCACGGCCCTATACCATTTCAGACAAAGATGAGATGGGTATGATCCAGCAGGGCACCACTTATATTCTTATGTTTTCTATCGGTTTCTGAACTTCAACATTTCCTAAAATCATAACCGGAGTAGGATTTGCCCCACAAGGAGCCTTTGAAGGTCAGCAAATAAACCTCATGGATTCCACAGAATGTCCACTTTGGAGGCAATGGGAAAAGTGACACTTGCAGCTGGATACACACATTTTACATGACTTCCTTCCTCTTTCCCAGTAGCAGGAAAACAACTGAACTTGTGGCATAACAGCAAAATCACACATAATGAGTTAAACTATACTTAAATATCAACGCAATACAGTGCAGTAGACCTGAGCTTGAAGCCAGCGAGAAGGTGAATAGCCAAATGTGAAGAAGTGATTTGACATGCCTATTCTTCTTCATCTATGGTGAATGTAGGCAACTGGTAACCTTCCAGACGTTTCCTAATCTCTTAATTCCAAGAAATCCTCATTAGAGGCCCTGCTTCCTTTCAGAAGTTGTAGGTAATCCATCACTGGAGGTTTTTAAGAAAAGATTAGACAACTATTTGAAATGGTATAGGGTCCCCTGCTTGGACAGGGGTTGGACTAGAAGACCTCCAAGGTCCTTTCCAACTCAGTTATTCTGTTCTGTTCGACTCAAACAATTAATTTAGAAAGATATAGGAGTCACCCATTCCTCATACACATGAATGGAGATTTCTGTCACGTTTATGGATCAATTTTACAAGGTATATTGTCGAGCCTGGCATCAGCTCGACCTATTTGTCGGAGGGAGAGGCATCCAAGGCCGATTAAAGAATCTACAGAAAAGCAGTGGGGATGGTTATTAGATACTTGGGGTAGTAGTGGTGACGGGTTCGTTAGGTTCTGGTGGTGGTGGTTACTAATACCTGCGCATAGGCTGCGAGTCAGGGTCGTCTGTGAAGAATCGGCATCTGCAATGTTTGAATGTGGAAGTGCTGGTTTTTCCTCGATACCCAACTGTTGTGGATTAAAAATTGCTTGACTAAACCCTGTTTTCCCTGTTTGGAGATTCATCTGAAGAACCGCCCCAAGGCAGATCAGAAGAACCAAGATATACTTTTTTTTTTTTTAAATGTGATTTATATTTTGTACATAAATGTTTTTAGTTGGCTGTGCACCGCCCTGAGTCCGGAAGGAGAAGGGCGGTATAAAAATCTAACCAAATAAAATAAATAAATAAATAAATATGCCGCCCTTCTCCGGAGACTCAGGGCGGCTTACAGTGCGTTAAGCCAGCGGTTCCCAAACTGTGCGCCGCGGCTCCCTGGGGAGCCGCGCTATCGTCATAAGGGCGCCGCGAAATATTCCGCCCGCTGGGTCTAACGTCTAATGCGCATGCGCAGTTGCAAGTCGGATTGCTTATGGGAGCCGCGCAGTTGCAAGTCGGATTGCTATGGGAGCCGCGAACCCAAAACGATTGGGAACCTCTGCGTTAAGCAATAGCCTTCATACTTTTGTATATTTATACAAAGTCAGTTTATTGCCCCCACAATCTGGGTCCTCATTTTACCTACCTTAGAAAGGATGGAAGGCTGAGTCAACCTTGAGCCTGGTGGGATTAGAACTTGCAGTAATTGCAGGCAGCTGAATGTTAATAACTTGCTTTAGTCTGCTGTGCCACCAGGCTACTTCATTTTATCTTTGTTAGATGCTTTCAGATTGGGATTAAACAAAGGGATAGAATATTTATTTTAAATAATGGAACTATTTTAAATGTAAAACAAAATATTTTCAGGTTGAGAGGCTCAAATCCCTTGAAGAAAGCTCAGACATATCCCAAAGAAAATGTTCTGAAATGCAGAAAAACTGCTATGCGCATATCCCTGAAATACCACTCCATTCTTGATAGTTTACTTTTTAAAAAAAAAAGATTAAAAAAAATCAGTAACCAAAATGGGGAAAAAAAGCAATACAATCAATACTATGTAGCTATAACTCTGTCTGTCTGTCTGTCCGTCCAGTTTTACACAAGTTTCAAGCATATTTCATTATAATTATCCATTTATAATCTGTCTGCAAACAAATTGTTCATAAATCTCATGTACCATCACATCTTCAATCCACTGTGTAATTGGGGCCATAAATTTATTTTTCTGATGTTAATGCTTCAGATCTCTGCTGTTTTCTCCATCATTCCATCATGTTTAAATAGAAGAAAAACCACTAAATATTTGACTCTGATAAGCCAACCATGATTTGCTCTCTCTGTTCCTTTTAGGGTAGCAAAAATGGTGTTTCTATTGGTGTTTTCCGCGTTGTTCTTTCCAGTATGCTGCTCCAACTCACAAAATAACATCAAATGTTCAAGATTGACACCTGTCCATCACGTGTTTATCTGATCTCCCTTTTAAAGCCACCCAATGTAGTGGCTATTACTGCATTTGATAATGAATTCTAGGGACAAATAAATGCTTTCTTTGGTTTGTTCTCCTTCAACTACATTCATTCAATGGACAACTTTAAGATGTGTAGACCTCAATTCCCAGAATTCCTTAGCCAGCATCTTAAAAGTTGCCAAGTTTGAAAAACATTGCCATGTTTTGAAAGAATCAAAAAACAAAGCAAAAACCCACCCTTCTTCCTTTTCCCAAGACGCAACAATTTCATACTTTAATTCTAGCTCTGCGTGGCCCGTACAGCATAATCTTCTAATCTCCCAGCTAAGACCTTTCCCAGGCCCCTTAACTAGGAACCCACAGATTAAACTAAGACCTTTCCTATGCAACGCACGTCTCTCTCTCTCCCCCAACCATGCTTCTACAGAGGAATTATTGAGTCTGTCATCTGCACCTCTATAACTGTCTGGTTTGGTTCTGCAACCCAGCAAGACAGACACAGACTTCGGAGGATAATTAGAACTGCAGAAAAAACAATGGCTACCAACCTGCCTTCCATTGAGGACCTGTATACTGCACGAGTCAAAAAGAGGGCTGGGAAAATATCTACAGACCCCTCGCATCCTGGACATAAACTGTTTCAACTCCTACCCTCAAAACGACGCTATAGAGCACTGCCACACCAGAACAAGTAGACACAAGAACAAGTTTTTCCCGAATGCCATCACTCTGCTAAACAAATAATTCCCTCAACATTGTCAAACTATTCACTAAGTCTGCATTACTATTAATCTTCTCATCGTTCCTATCACCCATCTCCTCCCACTTATGACCGCATGACTGTAACTTTGTTGCTTGTATCCTTATGATTTATATTGATATTGATTGTTTCCTGATTGCTTATTTGTACCCTATGACTATGATTAAGTGTTGTACCTTATGATTCTTGACGAATGTATCTTGTCTTTTTATGTACACTGAGAGCATATGCATCAAAGACAGATTCCCTTTGTGTCCAATCACACTTGGCCAATAAAGAATTCTGTTCTATTCTATTCCCCCCTTCCAAAAAAATCACAGCTGCTGCTAGTAAAATACAAATAAATAATTTTATTTTAAAAAAAGTCTGCATCCCTATTAAACAATTCTGAAAGACCCAGATCACTTACAGCCTGCTTTTAAAAAAATGTTTCCAACCTCCCGTTATTTGACTTTTCCCCCCTTTGTTCATATAAAGATAATTCTGGGGAGGGCTCAATAATTTAGCTCTGTGTTTTTCTTTTAGCCTTCCAGTTTCACCTCCCTGCTGTGCTCTGTTTGAATCTGGAGCTATCACATGTTATCCTCACAGTGGTGTCCACAGCTTTTAGCCTGCTACCTGAGGGATTTGGCCTCAAAATCTATAACCCAATTTCAGCAGTAAACCGGAGAACAAGAGGTTTATCATGAGAAGGATGTCCTAGAAAAAACAGCAATCGTTCACTAACTCAATTTGCTAGACTTACCAGCTGAAGTACAAGTAGATCCTTCATGAATGTGTTTGCTACAGAGGCCTCCAACTTTAGCAACTTTAACTGGAGGACTTCAACTCCCAGCAAAGCTGGCTGGGGAATCCAGGGAGTTGAAGACCGCCAGGCTTAAAGTTGCCAAGGTTGAAGACCCCTGGTTTGGTAGACACAGGTTTATTTGTACACAATGGTTTGTCTTGCTTTTGGACTGTAGGGCTGGAGAAGACTCTTGAAGAGTCACTGGGACTGCAAGGAGTTCCAATCAATCAATCAATCCTAAAGAAAATCAAGCCTGACGGTTCTTTGGAAGGACAGATCCTGAAGTTGAAGCTCAAATACTTTGGCCAACAAATGAGAAGAGAGGAAAAGACGCTGGAAAAGACGCTGATGTTGGGAAAGATGGAAAGCAAAAGGAGGAGGAGGACAGCAAAGAATGAGATGGTTAGATAGTGTCATCAACGCAACGGATATGAATTTGGGCAAACTCCGGGAGACAACGGAGGACAGGAGAGCCTGGCATGCTATGGTCCATGGGGTTGTGAAGAGTCAAGACATGACTTAGCGACTGAACAACAACAACAATGGCCTGGCTCTCATCCTCCTCAAATCACACAACTCCCACAAATACATCAAGATAGTGCTTTCCAGGGGAATTATTATTATAGGTAGTCTTTGACTTACAACAGTTCATTTAGTAACCGTGAGAAGTTACAATGGTACTGAAAAAGTATCTTAAGACCATTTTTCACAGTTATGACTGTTGCGGCATCTCCATGGTCACATGATCAAAATTCAGACGGTTCATGTTCATATTTATGACGGTCGCAGTGTCCCTGGGGTCATGTGATCACCTTTTGCGACCTTCTGACAAGAAAAGTCAACGGGGAAGCCAGATTCGCTTAACAACCGTGTTTCTAAAGGTGCTTTTTCAGGAGTTTCTGGTTTTTCTTTGAAGACATTTCGCTTCTCATCCAAAAAGGTTCTTGGATGAGAAACAAAACATCTTCAAAGAAAAACCAGAAGGTCCAGTTGCCTCTTGAAAAAGCACCTTTGGAACTGCCATGACCTGGATGACTGAGAACCTCCATAGATAACTGCGTTTCTAACTTAACAACTTTAGTGGTTCACTTTAACAATTGTGGCAAAAAAGGTCATAGAAAGGGGCAAAATTCACTTAACAAGTGCCTCACTTAGCAACATCAATTTTAGGCTCAATTGATGTCGTAAGTCGAGGACTGCCTGTGTTGTGTTATCACGTCTATTGTGTTATTTGTTGTTAGTTGCCCAGAATCGGGAGAACAAGATATATAAAACTAAATTAACAAGCAAGCAAACGAGTTATGCCACCTTTGTTATCTTTTTCGAGGTTGAGTCTATAAATTTCCCTTCCAGAACATCAATTATTTGCAGCAAACCTTCCAGAGACAGATGCTGTCCTGGTTAGATAATGTAATTTTGCAATAAAATCAGGACTGGTGCTTCTCTTTGTAAAAATCAGGACGGTTGTATTTATTTGTTAATCTTTTTATTTAGAAAAAAGAGAGATAAGAGGCCTAGCGGGCACTAAGATTGGTATCCATGGTGATTTCATAGCCATCTTTTGAAAACCTGTTTTCTGTTTCAAGAAGGCTGGGGAAATGCTTTCTGAATTATTATAAAAAAAGTTTTTTATTTTTTTATAATTCAAACAGCCAAACATTACATAATAAATTGTCATTCATCATTTTATCCCCACCCAAAAAACCCCTCCCCAATTCCCCCCCACGACTTCCCAGAGCAAAAACAGAATATAACATTTAACCAATATAGACTAAACTGTGCTAACTATTACGAAATTCAAGACTCTCTCACACTTGCTAACTCCCCTTTTAAAAATTATACATCAACCTTCCTTTTCTAAATTCTCTTATCACATTTCAAATTTATAAAAAAGTTATGTTAAATATTTTAATCCCTTAGCAAAATATTGTTCAAAATATATATTAAAAAAATCCCAAAATGTGACCAGTCTGTCTTTCTTTCTATATTCTTTGCCTTTAAACTTCTATACCTTAAAACTACCACAACATTCAAAAGTTATCCAACTTTAATTAAATCTTTTAAAATCATAAGGCAATCCAAAATATGACCAGTCTTTATTTCTTCATATATTTCCCCCCCTTCAGCGTTATTCCTCCCCCTACTCCAACTTTAATTAAATCCTTTTACTTGGTAAAACAATCTCCAAATTTTGGCCAGTCTTTCTTTCTATATTTTTTCCAATCCTTCTCCAATAAAATCTCCTTCGACATTGCTCCTCCTTCTGCTCTTATTTTCGAGAATTTTTTAAATTGAAATTGTAGATAATGTGTCTTAGGAATTTGTTCTCTTCTTGGGGTTATTTGCTTTATTTTGAAGCCCCCGATTCGAAAACTCCTGCATTTGTAATCCATCAGTTCGTTCCTTATATTTTGGTTCTGTCTGTAAAACCAAAACTTGTCATAATTATCAAACTGCACTAAAAAGTCCTCTTGCTGTTTTTCAGTTAATTGAATGGAAGCCTCTTCCAAAACTTGTGAATCTGGTATAACAACCTCCATTTTTGCCTCAAGAATGTCTCTTTCACCTTCCACAAACACATTATCCAAATTGATCTTTTCCTGTTCTACAGCCAGCAAAACACCCCCCCAATTTATAATCTTGAATAGCTCTGATAATTGTCTGTCTTATTTCAGCAGTAAAAGCTTTTACAAAATCTTTTAAGTCTCTGACAGTCACCGCTTGCATATTTGCTGACTGCTGTAATCCTTCTTTAAGTTCAACCATTTTTCAATTGTCCTTTTTATATTTGTATTAATTCCGCTACCGGGTCTGTTCTAGCGACTAAACAGAGACATGGGGCTGGAGCTCTTGAAGAGAGCTCCGTTGGCGGTACGCGGAGCCACCGGCCTTTCTGAATTATTTACAGTAATATATTGGGGAAAGATAATGCCCTTTGTGTTTGCTTAATAGGTGGGAAACATATGGGATTTTTTCTAATGCAAGAATTCTTTCTTCTTAGATGCTTAAGATTTCTTGTATAAAAAAAGGTATACATTTTAAAACGACGATTAGAAATCAGCCAGCTGGGCAATTCTGGGAGATGAAGTCCATCTATCTTAAAGTTGCTAAATTTGAGAAACATTGGATTAGAGAAAGTAGAAGTCCTGTACCATACCACAGTCATATTCCAACTAAATACAGGTACTCCTCGACTTATAACCATTCATTTAGTGACTGTTCAAAGGTACAATGGCACTGAAAAAAGTGAGTTATGACCGTCAAAAAGAGGGCTGCGAAAATATTTACAGACCCCTTGCATCCTGGACATAAACTGCTTCAACTCCTACCCCCAAAACAACATTATAGAGCACTGCACACCAGAACAACTAGACACAAGGACAGTTTTTTCCCGAACGCCATCACTCTGCTAAACAAATAATTCCCTCAACACTGTCAAACTAGTTACTAAGTCTGCATGACTATTAATCTTCTCATTGTTCCTATCACTCATCTCTTCCCACTTACTTTTTTAAAAAGTTTTTTTTATTTTTTAGACAAACAAACATTTAATACATCAATTACAGTATTTCTTCCCTGCGACATCTCGGTGTTATCTTCTATAATTCTTTCTTCTTCTGTATAGTTATTATTTCTTCAATCTTGATCCTTATCCAATCCATAGTATCAATTCGTCATTAATATAATAGTCTACTCATCACATACTTATACATACTTATATACTTAATCATTTATATCTCTTCTCCAACCAATAATAGAAATAATTCCAAATTTTAAAATATTTTGAGTCTTCTCTATCCTTAATCATCAAAGTTAATCTGTTCATTTCAGCACAGTCTAAGATTTTTTTTTTATTACTTTTTCTTCCAAAGGCACCTCCTCCCACTTATGACTGTATGACTGTAACCTTATTGCTGGTATCCTTAAGATTTATATTGACTGTTTCCCTATGACTATCACTAAGTGTTGTACCTTATGATTCTTGATGAACGTATCTTTTATTTTATGTACACTGAGAGCGTATGCACCAAGACAAATTCCTTGGGTGTCCAATCACACTTGGCCAATAAAGAATTCTATTCTATTTTTCACCCTTGCAGCATCCCCATGGTCAGGTGATCGAAATTTAGACAACTGACAATTGGATCATTTTCATGACAATTGTAGTGTCCTGGGGTCAACGTGATCCTTATGTCAATGGGAAGCCAGATTCACTTAACAACCGTGTTACTAACTGAACAACTGCAGTGATTTACTTAACAACTGTGGCAAGAAAGGTTGTAAAATGAGGCAAAACTCACTTAACAATTGTCTCGCTTAGCCACACAGGATTTGGGCTCAATTGTGGTTGTAAGTCGAGGACTACCTGTATGTAACTGATCAACTGAATTAATCTATTTTCTGGTATCACATAACTGATTATGTACTATCAAGTTGTTGCTGACTCTTAGGAGTGTCCATTTATAATCATGTCATCTTTCCTTTTGTTGAGCTTTTTTGTCTTCATGCTTCTTACATTTCTTGTTCCTACTGCAATTTTTTTTGTAGCTTCAGATCCCCCCCCCCCCCCCGGTCTGGTAGCATCACCAATTAGATATCCCAAAGGCTTCAGTCTAGCCACATTGTAAACACCATTAATTCTCTGAAAGATCCATAGTTGTCTCCAGCAGTATGTGGCATGCCATCAGACCAGAGGGGCCATCAACCGGCACTATATAGTCTATCATTTTATATTTTCTAATCAACTGGTTTTCTTGGTAAAAATATAATAATAGAGGAGTGTTTTATTATAGCTTTGAGGAGGGAGAGGGGGAGGGGGAGGAGGAGAGGAAAAAGAAGAAGAAGAAGAAGAAGAAGAAGAAGAAGAAGAGGAGGAGGAGGAGGAGGAAGGAGAGGAAGAAGGAGAGGAAGAAGAAGGAGGAGGAGAAGGAGAAGAAGAATTTGTCTTGGTGCATATGCTCTCAGTATACAGAA
>WNWU01000037.1:3223824-3248393 GCA_012654045.1 Ptyas mucosa
AAGAATTTGTCTTGGTGCATATGCTCTCAGTATACAGAAGAAGAAGAGGAGGAGGAGGAGAAGAAGAGGAGGTGGAGGAGGAGGAGGAGAAGGAGAAGAAGGAGAAGGAGAAGAAAAAAATAATTTCACTTCTCACCCAAGAAGCTTCATTGGTTCTGGCAGGATAGTGAGAGGCTATGGTGGGATTAGTTCTGAGAGGATGGGGGAGGAGTTGGAAATATCCTATTTCTTGGCAGTTATCTGGTCATTAGCACTCTCCCTGAGAGCTCTTGAGGCTACTTGGGCTTCGATCGAAAGGTTGGCAGCTCAGCATTTGAATCCCTAGCGCCGCGTAACGGGGTGAGCTCCCATTACTTGTCCCAGCCTCTGCCAACCTAGCAGTTCAAAAGCACGTAAAAAAAGGCAAGTAGAAAAATAGAGACCACCTTTGGTAGGAAGGTAACAGCGCTCCATGCGCCTTTGGCGTTGAGTCACGCTGGCTACATGACCACAGAGACGTCTTCAGACAGTGGTGGCTCTTCGGCTTTGAAACGGAGATGAGCACCGCCCCCTAGAGTCAGTAATGACTAGAACATATGTGCGAGGGGAACCTTTACCTTTACCCCTCTTTCTAACCAATGGTCCTCACTATCCAGAATATGGAATGAGGGCACAGATAAACCCCCAAGTAGCCTCAAGAGGTCTCAGGGAGAGTGCTAACGACTGGATGACTGTAAAGAAATATGATCTCCCCCCCCAATCCTGTGAGAACCCCACAGCCCCCATCATGATGAAGCTTCTTGGATGAGAAGCAAAACATCTTCCTTAAGGAAAAAAACAGTCCATTTGCCTTTGTTTTTTTAAATACACCTTTGAGACATCTATGACCTGGATGACTGAGGAACTCCATAGACAGTAGGTCTTGAATTACAACTGGCTACTTAGTGGTCCTTTAAAATTACGGCAGACATCACAAAAGGTACTTACAACCTAGTGGCAGCATTAAAAAAATGAGAGGGCTGTGATAGATGGTACAGGTAGTCCTCAACTTACAGCCATAATTGAGCCCCAAATTTGTTGCTAAGTGAGACATTTGTTAAGTGAGTTTTGCCCCATTTTACGACTTTCCTTGCCACAGCTGTTAAGTGAACCACTGCAGTTGTTAAGTCCATAACTCGGTTGTTAAGTGAATCTGGCTTTTCCCCATTGACTTTTCTCGTCAGAAGGTCGCAAAAGGGGATCGCATGATCTGGGGACTCTGCAACCGTCATAAATATGAATCAGTTGCCAGGCATCCAAACCTTGGTCATGCTATCAGGAGGACGTTGCAATGGTCATAATTGTGAAAAGGGAATAAGTCAATTTTTTTTTCAGTGACGTCGTAACTCCTGATGGTCATCAGGTAAACTGCTGTTAAGTTGAGGACTACCTGTATAACTGTGGACATGTTAAGGATGGATATCAGTTCTTGCATGTGTTGGAAGAAATATCCTTCTGGATTCAGTTCCAAGTTGGGGGGTGGGGGAGGAGAAGACACTGGATTCATGGAAGTTGCTTGGAAAGAAGGTTTATTGATGAACAGGATCACATGGCTTGAGATCCTGGGCAAAAAGGGCAGAGATCAACAGGAAATGCAGGGGTAACTCTGTAGGTTGTCTTTTGAGTTCCAGGCTTGGTTGAGCCTTCCTGGGTGATGCAATCTCCCCAGGTGCCATCTGGTGAGTTCTGTTGCTAGATTGGTAGAGGGTTAATCCTATCTTTGTTACGTAGAATGGACTGGCTCAGGCCTTAATGGCCCATTGACAAAGATGGGGGGGGGGCGGGGACTGAGTTTCTGCCTCCCTTTTAGAGGAAATATTCTGCCCTTTTAATATCTCATTTATCTGAAAATATCTAAAATATCTCATTTTCCTAGGAGAGGGGTGGGTGCTAACTTCCTACACATGTCTTTGTAAAAACTCCATGTGGGACCCTTTGCTGTCTGTCGGATAGATTTAGCCCTGAAGGACGCTGCTTTCAGCCTCATGATACAGACACAATTTCAGTTTTGAAAGCAAGAGAAAGGCATGACTTCTCCTGGCTGGAAAGCTGCTAGTGGGCACTGTGACGTCTCCCCGAAGTCCTCCCTTCCTTCAAAAGTTTAGATTAAGTTTACCCATTAAGCCATCGTAAAATTATGTGCCATCAAGTTGTCAATGACTCGGTTTTATTGTGGCCTCTATAGAGACATGATGGAATGCTGTGCTGGGATCAAGTGAAGTGATCCTGACTTTAAAAGCAGGTTAAAAATCAACCCGACAGCAACGGGGTAATTTTTCAGGAAGGTTCTTTTATCCAAGAAGAAATAATACCAAGCATTAGGGTCAATAAAGCTATGGTTATTTGAAAAATGTACTACATCATTTGAAATCTTATCAAAATAAGAGTTGTTTTTAGGAGAGAAAAAAAACCCACAACAACTCCTGGCCAATTTTGGAAAGTAATACTTATCTTCCGGTAAATACCCACTTACAGTGGGATGGTGTATGGATGGGTGTTATTTGATAACTGCAGGTTTCAACAGCCTTAATCTACTTTTTCATTTTAGAAAATGAAATAAGGAAAGGGAGCTAGGAAAATAATAAATTCCGTTCGAAAGCTGCTGCAAATAAGACTTTCAAGACTTTTTGAAAGTCTTCAAGACTACTTTTCATCAAGCAAAAGGATTCCGTAATGCATCATGTGATCAGACCTGTCAGAAATGGAAGACCAAGGGAATAACAGAATAACTGAGTTGGAAGGGACCTTAGAGGTTTTTTAATCCAACCCACTGCTCAAACAGGAAACCCTATGCCAGTGCTGGCTAACCTTTTTGCCATCATGTGCTAGGAGCCAGGGCGGGGGTGTGTATGTGTCATGTGTGTGTGTGCCAATACCCATAATCCTATGCACCCTGCCCCCATGCATGTGTGCGCGACCCCCCCCCCCATGCTCCCCCCTCATGGCACACGATGGCACGGTAGGCCCATTTTTTGCTGTCCCCAGTTGGCAAACAGGCCATTTTCAGCCTCCAGAGGGTCTCGGGGAGGGTGGGGAGGAGGCTGTTTTTGCCCTCCCCAGACTCCTAGAAAGGCTCTGGAGGCTGGGAAGAGAGAAAAATGGGCCTTCCTCCCCCACCCCCCCCCAGGTCCTCCAGAGGCAGGAAACAGCCTGTTTCCCTACTTCTGGTGGTCCAGAAGGCCCGAAAATCAGCTGGATGATGTGCGCATGCTGAGCTGAGCTTGCGTGCCCACCAATATGGCTATGTGTGCCACCCGTGGCACATGTGCCACAGGTTCGCCATCACGGCCCTATTCCATTTCAGATAAATGGCTGCCCAATCTCTTCTTAAAACCTGCAGTGATGGAGCACCCACAATTTCTGAAGACAAGCTGTTCCACCAGTTGATTGTTCTCGTGTTAGGAAACTTCTCCTTAGTTCTATGTTGCTTCCCTTCCTGGTTAATTTCCATCCATTGTTACTTGTGTTGCCTTTTGGTGCTTTGGAAAATATTTCACCCCCTCTTCTTTGTAGAAAGCTCTCAAATATTGGAACACGTCTAAGACCAGGTTGGAGACAGATTGTCCTGAACAAAAATCTATCTATGTGGTCACTAAGAGTCAACACAGACCTGATGGCACATAATCTATCAATCAATCATGATATGGCCATTCTACTGCATCTAGATCTGGTTTTTTGTACCTTCTACCAAAAAAAACCCCATATGTGCAACGTAAGAGCATTGAATTGTGCCTGATTTATGAGCAGTTCACAGAACACAATTGCTTATATTGACATTTTGTGGTCCCCAAACCCACTCACCCCCAGCTTGTTTGCTTTCTTCCTTTCTACAATTTATCCCACTGCCCAATTTACAAACGGCAACTCTTGACTAGCTTCAAACAATATAGCTAGGGAACATAAACACCACAAAAATACACTGCAGCTGAGGTCAATCTGCAATCTTATTAGCATTCCCAGGACACATTTATCCGACGCCTTGCTTCACTGCTTGGGGGGGAAAACTGGTTTTCAAGGACTTAACAGAAGGCCTACAGAGTTGAGGCTCTCCAAATCTTTTCCAAAAGAAATATGAATAAAAGTTGATAGATAAATGATGCAGATAATAGAAAGTTAAATGAGGGATAAGACAAAAAACAAATAGAAACTCAGATGACACCAGAGTAAATGGAAAAGGGGGGGGGGGGGGGGGGGAAGAAAGAAGATTATAAATATAAATGTACAATTATGAAATGATAAGATTGGGTAAAATGGGAAAGAAATTGAAAAGAAAGTATATATTATTAGAAAATTGGAGTTGCTCGGATACCTAATAAGGGAAATATTGCAGAAAGGAAAAAAGAAAGGAGAAGAGGAGTAGTGGGATAGAGGAGGAGAGGGAGAGAGAGGAATGGAAGAAAGGGGAAGGAGAGGAAGAAAGGATAGGGGACAAGAGCAGGAGAGAAGATGAGAAAGGAGGGAAAGAGGGGAGGAGTGAGGGAGAAGAAGGGGAAGTAGGGGAGGAGAGGAGGAGAAAGAAAGAAGGAGAAGAAGGTTTGTTGTGAAAAGAGGGCAAAGAGAGGATAGAAGAGCAACCCCAAATGTGATTAAAATGTATTTTTATGCTTTTGTTAGAAAAAAAAATGTATATATATTTGATCAATTATGGATAAGAGAATATACATTTATAATATGTGTACAAGAAATAAAAATGAAGACTTCTGGTGGGATCGCGACATCGCCGGACGCTTCTTTTTGAAGCACCAACCCAGGGCTCCGTAGAACCGCAAGAACAGCGACTATCAGCTGTCTTGCAGTTTGGAAACTTTCCTCCTGGTAAGAGGGGGGAAAGTGAGTAGACGGGTGGGGTAGAGCTCCCTAAGAGCGCCAGATTTTACCCATAATCTGGCACTCAAAGATGAGAGCTCCCCGCTAAGCCTGTCAGTACTCCGGACCCTGGATGTCTCTGCTTTGCAGAGATAGATGTCGTGACCATCCCAGCAACCAACTTTAAATAAATATTTTTGAATCGAGCTGGCGGAGCACAAGCAGCAAGAATAAAACAGCAAGTATTTTCTTTTTTTTTAACTCCAAAGATTTACCTTCTTTAAAAGGTTTTCTTTATTCAGAGAAAGTGAAAGTAAGATGGCGTTTGAGTTTCAACGGGGCGTGAAGAAGTGAAAGTTAAAAGCAATTATTGACAAGCCCGTTTGAAATGTAAAACTCTATTCTGAAAAGTGGATTAACCAAGAAAGGAAGTAATTATAATAATTGAAGCAGTAATATAAATTACAAATTGCAAAGGGTCTTTTTTTTTCTTTTTGATACTTTTTTTTCCCTGTCCTTTTGGAAGGGAAAGAAGAAGGGGGGCAAGATGGCTGGTCTTTTTGAAAGCAAAGAAAGCAAAGAAAGCAAAGAAGGGTTAATTAACCCTCATATATGGTCTGATTTTGAGGAAGCTTTGAGCTCAATTACCTCTGCTTTATTGGAAAAAATTGATACTATATTTCAAGCTTTTCAAACTGGAAACAATGAAATACATGGAAATACTGAGTTGTAATCTAGCAGTGGGGGACTGATTGAAGAGCTGGGAGAAGGAAAAGAACAACAACAACAGCCTACAGTATTTTTGGAGAGCAAGATGGATGCTTTGCAGAATAAGGAGCAAGAAATTTTGGGAGCTGATGAGACTTTGGCTATACGAATTCTTTGTTACAAATTCCAACCTGCACTTAAAGAGCTGCTTTCAGAAGAAGTTATACTTTTGCAAAAATTTTATAATATGCAATCCCAAAAAATGCAAGATTATATTGGAATTAAAAAAGGCAGAGGAATCAGAGTGAAGAAAAGAGTTCGTAAAAAGGAGAAGAAGAAAGACTGGAGACAAGGAAAATAACCCTGCTTGATGAGATGATGGTCCTTAAAAAGTATTGTTTAAGTGTTTAAAGATTTTGAACTTTTGGAAGAAAACATTCAACTGCTTAATGCCAGTTAACTAAGCGATGAGCGACGATGAGGAGGTAACCTACAGCTGTATTGGAATATTTTGAGAAGAATAAACAGAACACTGCAATGCTGGTGTGTTGGGTTGTGAAATAAGCCTTGACCTGAGTGATTTGGAATATTTTATTAAGGACTGTAATAAATTTGGACTTAATTGTAATTGCAGAAGTTTTACTGAATATAGTAAATTGGAGTTTTCTGTTTGAAGGTAATAAATATAAGGCAAAAGGACTATGGGCCTAGGGCAATTGCAGCTGATCTGGTGGTTTCCCTAATACGTCTGATGAATTTATTAATCTAATTTTTGGCTGGATTTGATGGATATTATTTGATATACAATTACAAAGTCACTCAGGGAGGTTTTTTATATAAAGAAGCAATTTTTATTTAGGTGGGTAGACGCAAATGAAGACATTCTATATGCTGTTGGAAGATATGAACATAAGATTAACAACTGGTTTAATCTAGTATGAAGAATTTAAATGTTTGATATAGCTATTAAATGATGTTTTTAGTTGATTTGTTAATATGTACTGATAAATTAATAAGAGGTTTGATTACTACTTTTTAGTTAGAAATTTTTTTTTAAGTGTTTTAATTATAATTGGACCTTAATGGTTTAAAAGTGGAGGACGGAAGAGTTTATATAATATTTTATTTTAAATTTGGGGTTTTTGAATGAGGTTGTTTTTTTTTTGTTTTCAATGAAAGAAGTTATAAAATATCTTGTTAAACTGTATAGATTTAATAATCTGCTAAGTATGTATTAGTTAAATTGAGTAACGATAGGTTTGATTAGGTAATATTTAACTGTTTTATTAACTGCTGCAATTATAAATGGATACTAATTCTGTTAAATTAGATGGAATAAGAAGAAAGAAGACTTGCTTTCCCTTTATTTATTTGTTTAATGATTATGATAAGTGAGAGATGGAGTTGAATTTAGGGGATTCAAGCTGTATTTTATATTTTGTATTTGCTCTGGGAAGTCGGGGGGTGGTTGGGGAGGGGGGGAAATGTATGTAAAACTTTTAAAACTTTTTCAATTAAAAAAAAAGAAATAAAAATGAAAAACTTTTTTGAAGAAAATAAAAACAAATCCTGTTCCAAAAGACAGGTGCCACAACGAAGAAGATCTAGTATCCACCCGAGTTCTACCAGGTGGCTTTCTTTCACAGAGAGGAGTTGAGATGACTGTGAGATGGGCAGCTCTGGAAGCTGAATAAATAAATTGAACAAATAAATAAATGAGCTTTTTTCTCCCAGATATTGGGAAAGAGGGTGAACTTCGAACTGAACCTGACCGCAGCCATCTTTCTGTTCCTCAGTTGCCACACAGAGGGGGAAGATGGGAAGGAGGTTGGAATGCCTTACTGGACACAACAAAGAGCTTTTCTCCTGAGAACCAAGGTCATCTCTACTAGCAACCGATAAGGTTGGGGAAGGAGTCCCCGAAGAGCCCGTCTCAGCCTGTCACCCGCCCGGACTTGCTACAAAGGAAACTACTTCACACCTTGTGAAGGATTAGCCAGAACTCTTTACTGAATCACAAAAGCAAGCAAACGGCATGGGGAACAAACTCAGCGTTACCGGAGGTAGCCACGGAGCGCTATATATAGGAACTTGTTATAACATTTAACCCAACATCCAGTGAATAAAAGAACATCTGGGAACTTTTCCCCCTCCACAGCTGTTTGGCGATGCTACGTCTCTGTTCACGTCATAGAGGCTGTTGGGCGTCGTTGTGGCCGGCCCCGCTGCGAAGTGTCGCTGGATGTCTGACAGCTCTGGCTACGTTCTGGCTCTCTAAACCTCCGTCCCTCCCTGTAAACGATGACGAGCCCGTTCTCGGCTCGACAGTCCACCAATTAACCCAATTGGCCAACGTGACCTGTTACACTTGGGAATGGGGTTATTTCCTAGTTTAATTGTACTGAAACCACGGGAAAAAATTTAAGACTTGGCTTTCCATTGAAGCTCTGCTGATATGATGTACTCATTAAAGAAGACCTTTGAGAAAAAGCCAAGTCTGATTTGCTTGGGTATGTTAGTCGGAGCCTTGACACAGTGAGGTTGGAGTATTTTATTTATTTATTTATTTATTCGAACTTTCATACCGCCCTTTTCCTTTCGGACTCAGGGCGGTGAACAGCCAGGATAAAACATATGTATATAAAAATTAAAATAATTTTAAAATAAATTAAATAATTTGGCCCGTATAGTTAAAAGGTATTACAAATTCAAAATTTAAAATTTAAGATTGATATCACTATATAAAAGCAACATAAAATCAGGCCAGCCCGGCTAGTTGAAAAAGATGGGTTTTTAGGGCCCAACGAAAAGTCCGGAGGTCTGGAATTACTCCTATCTCTGGGGGTAGATCGTTTCAGAGGGTGGGCGCCACCACAGAGAAGGCTCTCCCCCTGGGGGTCGCCAGCCAGCATTGTCTGGCTGACGGCACCCTGAGGAGGCCCTCTCTGTGGGAGCGAACCGGCTGGTGGGAGGCAATCGGTGGCAGAAGGCAGTCCCGTAAGTACCCCGGCCCTAAGCCATGGAGCGCTTTAAAGGTGATCACCAACACCTTGAAGCGCACCCGGAAGTCCAGCGGGAGCCAATGCAGCTCGCGCAGGAGAGGGGTCACATGGGAGCGCCCCGTCGCTCCCATAATCGCCCGCGCGGCCGCATACTGCACCAGCTGGAGCCTCTGGGTGCACCCCAAGGGGAGCCCCATGTAGAGAGCGTTACAGCAGTCCAGACGAGAAGTGACGAGTGCTTGAGTGACCGTGCGTAAGGAGTCCCAGTCTAGAAAGGGACGCAACTGGCGTATCAGGCGAACCTGATAAAAAGCCGCCCTGGCCACGGCCGTCGTGTGCTCTTCTAAAGACAGCCGTGAATCCAGGAGGACGCCCAAATTGCAAGCCCTTTCCGTGGGGGCCAGTGATTCACCCCCAATAACCAGCGATGGCACCAGCTGGCTATACCGGGACGCCGGCAGCCACAGCCACTCGGTCTTGGAGTATAGTGATTGTGATGTTTTTAATACATTGAGAGTGTTGCATTAAGGTTCTGGGGGCTGTTTACTTATTCAAGTATTATTATTGTTTATGTTCTTATCTCTGCTGCTGTGAATCACCCAAAGTTAGGACACATAAGAGTGGTGGCCATATAGGCTCATTTACAAACGAATTGCTAGCCCCCATTTGTCAAGGACACTACGAATGTCTATATTTCTCCAAGTATAAGAATGTCTTTTTATTGTCTACTTGTGTCCACCCACACACCTAAAACTGAACTGGCAAAGGGATGTCCTTTTTTACTCTCCTCTTTCTGGCCAATTATGCCACAAGAAGAGGGAACAGGACTAAACGGCAGTAATAATAAGAGCATGAAAGAAAGGAACTCAACCATGGAATGTGTAGAGAGTAAGGAAGATGGCCTTGACGGAGACAAGCTAAGATCAGTGATTAAAGTGACAAGGAAAAACATATAGTTTAAGTCCAAAACAAAATAAAGGCATGTGCAAATTATCAGGCAGACAACTCCCTAATTCACATGAGCCTAAGGGGGTGTGGGGGTGGGGTAAAGCATAGTTAGACTTGAACGACTGTTATTATAGTGGTGGAGGCACAGTGGTGGGAATAAATATCGCAGGCTAATTCTGCCAACTGCCAGCAGTTTGATTCTTACCAAGATTGACTCTGCCTTCCGTCCTTCCGAGGTTGGTAAAAATGAGCCAATTGTTGGGGGCAATAGGCTGATTCTGTAAACTGCTTAGAGGGGGTTATAACTCACTATAAAGTGCTGTATAAATCTCTAGGTCAGTGATGGTGAAACTTTTTGGCACCGAGTGCCCAAACCGGAACACGTGTGTATGCACCAGAGTTCCGGAAACCCGAAGACCAGCTGACTGGAATGCACATGCCTGTTTTTTGGGCCGTTTTCAGGCCGTTTTGGGGGCATTTTTCGGCCGTTTTCCAGTGCTCTGGCACCTGAGAAGACCAGCTGGCCGGAGCTCAAGTGTGTGCTGGAAACCAGAAGACCTGGTGATCTGGCATGCATGCTATAGGTTCGCCATCACGGCTCTAGGTGCTAGTGCTAAATATTATAGTCAATATTAACAAAATTTTAGCCTTCTGTTGGAGTGGATTTCTTGATTTGGCCTACACCATGGGGCTGACAAAATTTTAGCCTTCTCCAAACTGAAACTAGCAATTTTTTCATGGTCCCATGAAACCTTCTCACACAACCCAGATATTTTTTCCCATGGCACTTAGGGAAAATAATCACAACAGCACTCGGGATTCTGAAACAGTATTGTACTGACCTTGTGAGAACACAGTCATGAATCACTCACTATTAATCACTACTTGGCATCGTCCTTCATAGTGTCCTACCGTTGTGGATGATTAAACCTACATAGCTGAATGTGGCAGAACGATGTGGTCAGTTACTCATTGGGAACAAAAGATGGAGGGTAGAAGGGAATTTGTGTGTGTGTTTGTGGTGCTTTCTTTACATGCATGCTTGCTATATACAGAAGACCATCATTCTTCCATCTTTTTCAATTCGGTAAATGGTCCCTTGTCCGCTTACTTACCCTTCATGTTTTCATGCTTTGATAACTTTTATTCTACCATCCATTTACAGCAGGGGTGACAAACTCAAGGCCTGGGGGCTGGATCCGGCCAGTGGGGTGCTTAGAAATGGCCCACAGGGCTGCCCTGGAAATAGCGATGGACCGGCCCACAGTGCCTCGGCCAACGAAAACGGAGCTCAGGATGGCCGCAGCTGAAAACAGAGCTTGGGAGCCCGTTTTCGCTGGCGGAGTGCACAGGCGCCCCAAACACGAGTGACATTGAGTTGGCCATGTCATTCCCACACCCCCCCCCCAGCCACACACCCCCCCAAGGTCAAACACAACCGTAATGCGGCCCTCAATGAAATTGAGTTTGACACCCCTGATCTACGGTATGACAGTAATAGCACCAACCCATCTAACAGGAAAGTAGTATGACTTCAAAAGGGTAAGTACAGGTAGTCCTTGAGTTACAACCACAACTGAGCCCAACATTTCTGTTGTTAAGTGATACATTTATTCCAGTGGTGGAATTCATTTTTTAAAAAATTACAGGTGGTGTGGCTTGGTGGGCGTGGCAGGGGAAGGATACTGCAAAATCCCCATTCCCTCCCCACTCCTGGGGGAAGGATACTGCAAAATCCCCATTCCCTCCCCACTCCTGGGGGAAGGATATTGCAAAATCCCCATTCCCTCCCCACTCCTGGGGGAAGGATACTGCAAAATCCCCATTCCCTCCCCACTCTGGGGCCAGCCAGAGGTGCCATTTGCTGGTTCTCCGAACTACTCAAAATTTCCGCTACTGGTTCGCCAGAACCTGTCAGAACCTGCTGAATAGCATCCCTGGGGTACCCTAATAAACTGCTTTTAATGATCTTCCAACTCGGTTACTTAATTAGGAAGGTAAATTGAAGCAGAATCTGGGGCCAGATTTAGCTATCGGTCGTTTGCTTTAGTTTGGCAATAATTTTTGTCTGTAGGGGAGGAACAATAAAACAAACTGCTTAGGAGAAAGATAGCATGTCTTCCTTGATTTTTGGAGCCTGACACTTGGTTCGGTTTGAAACCATCCAATGCGGATGATTTATTAAGTACACTGAGATACCAGTTATGATTTACTCATAATTACTCTGCCACAGAGAGGAAGGGGTCAAGCTATTTTCCAAGGCACCTGAAGGCCAGACAAGGAATAATGGATGAAACTGATCAAGAGAGATTCAACCTAGAAATAAGGAGAAATTTTCTGACAATGAGAACAATCAACCAATGGAACAGAAATTGCCTTCGGAAGTTGTGGGAGCTTCATCACTGGAGGCTTTCAAGAAGAGATTGGACCGCCATTGGTCAGAAATGGTGTAGGGTCTCCTGCTTGGCGGTGGGGTTGGACTTGATGACCTACAAGGTCCCTTCCGACTCTGTTAATCTAATCTTAATACTCAGCAATTTAAATAAGCCATGATGTGCAGTCCTGACAACAGTGATGTATTCAGCAAGCTATTGTTACATGTTGAGAGAGCATATTGGGAAAAGCAAAACTGGCCATCTGCAACAAGAGTAATCCAGGTCACTAACCTTTGGAAACAGTGAGAAGGTTTCGTTGTCAATTGTGAAGTAGTACAGAAATTCGCCATCGTACCAGACCCTCTTTCCCACTGGAGAATTTTGTTTCGTCATTGCAAAGAGATGGCTTGGATCACAGCAATCTTTCAGAAGCTTCCTAATAGAAAAGAGGAAGGAGAGAAGGTAAAACAACTGTGGTAGATATTATGGTAAGTTTAGTTTAGTTTAGTTTAGTTTATTTCCAATTTATATACTGCCCTTCTCCCTGAGGACTCAGGGCGGTGTACAGCCAGAAATAAAAACATGAAATGCAAATATTAAAAACAATTAATATATATATAAATTTGGCCCCAAAATTTAAAACTAACAAACCAATTAAAATATTTAAAATTTCTTCTTAAGCCAGCCCGGCTTGTTGGAAAAAATATGTTTTAAGGGCACGGCGGAAGGCATTGAGGTCATGAATTCTCCTTATCTCTGGGGGGAGCTGGTTCCAGAGGGTAGGTGCCCCCACAGAGAAGGCTCTCCCCCTGGGGGTCACCAGCCTACATTGTTTGGCTGATGGCACCCTGAGGAGGCCCTCTCTATGGGAGCGCACGGGTCGAAGGGAGGTCGTCGGTAGCAGCAGGCGGTCTTGGAGATAGCTAGGCCCTATGCCATGGAGCGCTTTAAAGGTGATCACCAAAACCTTGAAGCGCACCTGGAAGACCACCGGAAGCCAGTGCAGCTCACGCAGGAGCGGTGTTACATGGGAGCGCCATGTTGCTCCTGTCACTACCCGCGCAGCTGCGTTCTGGACCAGTTGGAGCCTCCGGGTGCTCAAGGGGAGCCCCATGTAGAGAGCGTTACAGTAGTCTAGGCGAGAGGTGACGAGGGCGTGAGTGACTGTGCACAGGGAATCCCGATCAAGAAAGGGCTGCAACTGGCGAATCAGGCGAACCTGACAAAAGGTCCCCCTGGTGACAGCCATCAGATGTTCCTCCAAAGACAGCTGCACATCCAGGAGGACTCCCGGATTGCGAGCCCTTTCCGCAGGGGCCAGAGACTCGCCCCCGATAGTCAGCGATGGAGTCAACTGACTATATCAGGATGCCGGGAGCCACAGCCGCTCAGTCTTGGAAGGGTTGAGCTTGAACTTGTTCCTCCCCATCCAGATCCGCATGGCTTCCAGGCACTGGGACATCACTTCAAGGGCATCGTTGGGGTGGCCTGGGGTGGAAATGTACAGCTGGGTGTCATCAGCGTACTGATGATATCTCACCCCAAAGCCATGGATGATCTCACCCAGTGGCTTCACATAAATGTTGAACAAAAGGGGCGAGAGGACTGACCCCTGCGGCACTCCACAGACGAGCGGCCTCGAGGTCGACCTCTGCCCCCCTGCCAACACGGTAAGAGGCATTTGTAAGTTTTCCGGAGCACAATTAGGCAAATACTCAACCCAAAACTGGTGGTAGGACCAAGATCCAGATATATTTATAGGATAGTCTGTGGACACTAAAACTAATCCATCCTTCCAGAGCTGTATGAGGAGTTACTTCTGCCTCTGTTTTGTCATCTAAAGCAGTGTTTGTGGGGTCCTTGGTGCTCTCTGAGCTTGGTTGTTTTCTTGCAGATGTTCCATTACCCAAACTTGGTAACATCATCAGTGTTAGCATGAAAGGTCTACAAGGAAACAACCAAGTTCAGAGAGCACCGAGGACCACTCATTCCAACCCTGAGCTACAAATATTCTCCTTTATTGGTAAAACAGTGTTTCTCAACCTCAGCACCTTTAAGATCTGCGGACATCAGCTTCCAGAATTCCCCAACCAGCCTGATGGCTGGGGAATTCTGGGAGCTGACGTCTACCCATCTTAAAGTTGCTAATATTGAAAAATGATGATCTAAAGGTTCCTGCAATCTTGAGATTGTCTTTAGCTCCCCAACATTACCCAGCTACGTAGAGATCCTATAATGGAAGTCAACTGCAGCATCTGCTTTATACTTCCGGAGTCCAAGAAGACAGAATTCTGGGAGTTGAAATCCACAAGTTGCTAAGATTGGACACTCCTGCCCTACACCATTCTTAGCTTCCATTTGTCTCTTCTTCCTGGGCAGATGGGGCAACAGTCAGTCAGATTTATGAAGCTGAAACCTTCTGGTAAATCAAGCTGACCCTGCTTTGAAATAGAAACGCAAAAGGAGAACTGCTTGGCACTCATTCTGTTCTGATCTAAAATAATTACAGAAGTTGGGCCCTGGAACTCTAAGCAACTTGGAAGAGATGCCTCCAAAGACCTTGGCCAGTTCCTGCCATCTGTGACTAATGGGATGATTAATTCATCATGCAGCTGATAAATCCTTCCCTTCTTTCTTTTTCTTTTTGCTTCTAAGCCTTCTTAGCGTCATATGTTTGCTAAAAATGGATTGCATTTAAGCACCTGGAGATCACGAAAATAATACAGAAGAAGGAGATTCACAAGCAGAAATTTAGATCAGGTGGACTTAGGGGAAAGGAGGAGAGAATTGCAAACAGATCCAACCTTGTAATGTTACAGGGCAGAAGTGCAAAACCAGATGTTTTTAATAAATAAGTTAAGCATGAGATATGAATGTAGCCAGGGGTGGGTTCTAAATTTTTTTACTACTGGTTTTATGGGCAAGACTTATTTTGTGCACGTGGTTTGATGGTCATGTGACAAACAATTCTTTAGCATTTAGCAGAGGTACTGGTCTACCAGGCTTTTAACTGCTTGCAGAGCTGTACCAGTCTACCTATTTGTTTTTGGAGTGTTCCAGTCTACCTATTGGTTTTTTGAGCGCACTGGTCTACGACCACACTGCCTTTTACTGCTGATCAACTGTAGGGTAGCCCTTTGAAGCGCCGCGGCAAGAGTTTAAACAGTTTTTTGCCGCTCTGCCACCACCAAGAGCATCGGAAACCGCTTTCAGGCAGCTTGGCCTCAATTGCCAATCTACCACCACCAAGCGGTTTACAAGGAGCGGAGCGGTTCTAGCTGATCAGTTGGGAGGCTTCTTGGCTTCTCAATTTAAAGCTACGGGTGTCTTGGTTTTTTTCCCCTCTCTTCTTTGTCAAGAGAGCCCTGATCTCCGAACTACTCAAAATTTCCACTACCGGTTCGCAAGAACCGGGGAGAACCGGTAGCAACCCACCACTGAATGTAGCTATGCAATAGATCCTGAGCACTGTTGTAGATTAGTTAATAGTTGGATTGCCTAGAATTCAGCAAGCTGAACATAGAATTTTGGAATCCCCCCCCCTCTCTCTCCCTCCCTCCCCACACTCACACAAACTTCCGCTGTAAAAGTTCTAAATTAAGGTAGTCTTGTTTCAATTTTACCTCCATAAGGAAAAGTCAAAACTCCTTATATATTCTGAGGATTGCCAATAGCAACTTATCTATTCCCCTCTTCCTGCTTAGCCAAATGTTTACTGCATATACCAGCCGTGGTAGCTTAGAATGAAGGTGTTTCCAATTCCAAAGAAATTTCCAACAGTGGCCAATCAAAGGATTCCAGAGAAATGCATAAGCTGGGACTAGAGGTACGGTAATGATAGAATAGTATTAAATCCTTTTTATAACCTTGTAATTCCTTACAGATAAATATAACTCGTAATTTTTCCCTTTTCTATGCTGGTTAGGCTGTGCCTATGCGATTGCATCCCATTATGGGCACTGCATTTTGGCTGAACACGCATAAAGGAGAACATTTCAGAGGATCGGGGCCTGTAGCAAAAAATATACAATGAATAGTTGGATGCACTGGGTGGGCTTAGCCTGGAGATGGGAAGTTTGCTAGGAGACAGGGTAGCTGTTTTCAAGTATGTGAAGGGCTGTCATTAAAAGACAAGGCAGAATTGTTCAGAATGATTCCAGAAAACAGGATAACGAATAGCAGATTTAACCAGAGTGGACATCAGGAAGAATTTTCTGGCACCACCTTGGAAGGCGGGGATACTCCTTTGATGGGGATGTTGAAAGAGACATATTAAGCCTAGTCATTCATCAGGCTTAGCCCAAGAAAGACATAGAATAATCTAGCCAAAGTTCAGCTCGTTCCAGGTAGTCCTCGACTTAACGACCACAATTGAGCCAAAAGTTTTCTGCTGCTAAGCCATTTGTTAAGTCAATTTTGCCCCCTTCCTTGCCACAGTTGTTAACTGAATCACTGCAGTTGTTAAGTAAGTAAACACAGTTGTTAAATGAATCTGGCTCTCCCATTGACTTTGCCTGTCAGGAGGTTACAAAAGGCGATCACATGATCTCAAGACACTGCCACCGTCATAAGTAGGAGTCCACTGCCAAGCGCCTGAATTTGACTGCATGACCATGGGGATGGTACAACGGTCGTAAGTGTGAAAAACGCTCACTGCCGCTGTAACTTCGATTGGTAGTTAAATGAACTGTTTGTTAAGTCAAGAACTACCTGCATTCGTTTTCACCATACAGATAGAATCTTTGCCAGACTAAACCAGCTATACTAGTCTAATCCTGATGGATATACGCTGGGAGTGGCTACCCTAAATGTCTTTGATCCAGTTTCACGATGTGCTGCCTCTTGTTTTTGCACCTATCCCTGGTATGTGGGAACCCTCTGCATTACTCCAGTCCAGGGGTGTCAAACTCGATTTCATTGAGGGCCGCATCAGGGTTGTGTTTCACATGGGGGGGTGGCCAATGGGTGGGCATGGCCAGCCCGATGTCACTCGTGTGGGGGGGGGCACCTGTATTGTCCCGAGCACTCTGCTAGTGGAAACAGGTTCCCGAGCTTCGTTTTCGGCTGCTACGGCCTCCTGCAGTCCTCTGCCAGTGAAAACGGAGCTCGGGAGAGCGACCGCAGAAGTGGCAATGGCAAAGGTAAATCAAATAAAGGTAGCCCTTGACTTACAACCATTCATTTAGTGACTGTTCGAAGTTACAACGGCACTAAAAAAAGTGATTATAACTGCTTTTCACACTTAACGACTGTGGCAACATCCTCATGGTCATGTGATCAAAATTTGGTTGCTTGGCAACTGGCATGTATTTATGACAGTTGTCGTGTCCCGGGATCATGCGATCACTTTTGGCGGCCTTCTGATAAGTAATGGGGAAGCCAGATTCGCTTAACATCCGCGTTACCAACTTAACAACTGCAATGAGTCATTTAACAGCTTGGCAAGAAAAGTCGTAAAATAGGACAGAATTTGCTTAACAACTGCCTTGCTTACCCTATTTCCCTCAAAATAAGACATCCCCTGATAATAACCCCAATCGGGCTTTTGAGTGCAGGGCAGTAAGACAAAGCATTTATTTCAGGGTTCAAAAAAATCTAAGACAGGGTCTTATTTTCGGGGAAACACGGTAGCAATAGAAATTTTGGGCTCAACTGTGTTCGTAACTCAAGGACTACCTGTTTAAGAAGTTAAGATCGAGAGATACGTAACATGTTACTACACTACAATCCAGTCTTCTCCAAACTGGTGGCCTTCAGATGCCTTGGGACTGCAACTCCCAGAATTCCCAGCCGTACACGTAAGGCCCTGAAAACATCGAAGTGAGATCTACAGCTGGGAATGGAGAAGACCCTACCTCCGCCCCTTTCAAAGCCAAGGATCAGAGGCCTTTTCAGATACATGCAAAGCCGATAATGAGCCCAAGTCATGTTATGGTGGTGATGAGTCCACCATTGAGAGACATGAAAGACCAGGTTAGGGGTGGATCATCTTGGAGAATATCTTTTTTTACAAAAAGTTTTTTATTAGTTATTCAAAATTAAAAAACATTGGACATAGATATGACTTCACTGGTCCCAAGCATCTTCCAACACTTCAAGTTGCAATTACTGCAAGTTCAAATCTCACCAGGCTCGAGGTTGACTCAGCCTTCCATCCTTTCTAAGGTAGGTGAAATGAGGACCCAGATTGTGGGGGCAATAAGCTGACTTTGCATAAATATACAAACATATGAAGGCTATTGCTTAACGCACTGTAAGCCGCCCTGAGTCTCTTTCTTTAGAGTTAAATTTGCCACAGAGAAGAAGAGAAAGACGAATGAAGGTTAAAACAAAGACCTGGCACAGCTTTTCCAATCAACTGATTCTTAACAAAGAATGCAAATATCACAGAGGTGAGAACTTTACTTCCTTTTCCTCTTTTTTGTAGGGGGAAAAAGAAGCTCAAAGGTTTTTCAGTTCCTTCAAATTCAAGGACAACGAATAAGTGATAAAAAAAAATACTCTTTCCTTATTTATAAGGAAGATGTGGCAATGAGGTACAAGATACAGCAATGAGTTGCCCAACCTAGGCAAGTATGTATGTATGTATGTATGTATGTATGCATGTATTTATTTATTAAAATTTATATGCCACCCTTCTCCCGGAGGACTCGGGGCGGCTCACGACCATCACGTAAAGTAAAAATAATAACAATAACAATAAATAAAGTTTAAAAAAATACAATTAAAATCCCACAATTAGTTAAAAACTCCCAACAGATCAGACAATTTGTTTAAAAAGCCATGTCTTCAGGTCTTTGCAGAAAGAACGGAGGTCAGGGGCTGTCCGGAGCCCAGTGGGTAACTCGTTCCAGAGGGTCGGTACGGCCACAGAGAACGTCCTCATCCTGGACGCCGTCAGCCGACATTGTCTGGCAGACGGCACCCAAAGGAGGGCAGTCCTATATGAGCGCACTGGGCAGTGGGAGGCTGGTAGGAGGTGCCCCTGCAAGTACCCTGGGCCCATGCCATGAAAGGCTTTATAGGTAAGTACCAGCACCTTGAAGCTGACCCAAAGGACCACCGGCAACCAGTGCAGCTCATGCAGGAGAGGTGTTACCCGGGAGTAATGGGAAGCTCCCGTAACAACCCGCGCGACCACATTCTGGACCAATTGGATCCTCCGGGTGCACCCCAAGGGCAGCCCCATGTAGAGACCGTTGCAGTAGTCCAAACAAGAGATAACAAGAGTGTGAGTGACTTGTACGGAGGGCATAAAGACACAAACAGATTTCCTGATTCTTGTTCTTTCAACACATTATTTTAGAATCATTTTGCAAATGTCTCATTGTTTGAATTTGGGTCAGGGGATTTAAGCAATTGATGGGTTTTATGACAGGTTATTTAGATTAACAGAGTCGGAAGGGACATGGAAGGTCGTCTCGTCCAACACCCCCCCCCCCCCTGGGAAACCCTACACCAGGGGTCCCCAACCTTGGCTGGCTGAGGAATTCTGGGAGTTGAAGTCCACAGGTCTTAAAGTTGCCAAGGTTGGAGACTCCTGCCCTACACCATTTCTGACAGATGGCAGTCCAGTCTCTTCTTGAAAGCTTCCAGTGATGAAGCTCCCACAACTTCCGAAGGCAACTTCTGTTCCATTGGTTGATTGTTCTGTCAGAAAATTTCTCCTTATTTCTAGGTTGAATCTCTCCTTGATCAGTTTCCATCCATTATTCCTTCTTCTGGCCTTCAGGTGGTTTGGAAAATAGCTTGACCCCTTTCTCTCTGTAGCAGCCCCTCAAATATTGGAAGACTGCTATCCTGTCTCCCCTGGTCCTTCTCTTCACTAGACTAGCCATGCCCAGTTCCTGCAACTGTTCATCTTATGTTTTATCCTCCGGTCACCTAATCATCTTGATTGCTCTTCTCTGCACTTCAACATCTTTTTTATAGTGCGGTAACCAAAACTGGATGCAGTACTCTAGGTGTGGTCTTACTAGGGCTTTATAGAGTGGTATTAGTACTTCACTTGAACTTGATTGTATCTCTCTGTTAATGCATTTTAGGACTGCACTGGCTTTTTTGGCTGCCACTGCACACTGCTGGCTCATATTTAGCTGCTTGTCCACTAAGACTCCAAAATCCCTCTCACAGTTACTGCTATTAAGCCTGGTTTCACCCAGTCTATATGTGTTCTTTTGGTTTTTCTTGCCTAAATGTAAGACTTTACTTTTCTCTACATTAAATTTCATTTTGTTAGATAGGGCCCAGTGTTCAGGTCTGTTAAGAGCCATCTTGGGTATCTTGTTCAATCCTTGAATTGCAACTCAGTGATTGAGCCTGGCATAAATTGAAGACCACCTGTACTAACTTAACAACTGCAGTGATTCACTTAACAACTGTCGCAAGAAAGGTCATAAAATGGAGCAAAATTCACTTAACAAATGTTTCGCTTAGCAGCAGAAATGTTGGGCTCCATTGTGCTTGTAAATTGAGGACCACCTGTATAAGCCTACATTGAGAGATAACTGTCCCCAAATACATCATCTGTACTCTATGTGGAAGACATGAAAACAAAAAGCTGAATTCAAAAGCAAATATGTGGACCAACATCCAAGAGACAGATGCAGACGTGATAATAGTCACGTGTTATATAATTATTTTACAACTACGTTCCCATGCCAGAGACTAAGCACAGATTATGCTCTACAAATTAACAGCAGTGAAAGTGAAATGCAGTGATTTTAATCAGTATTTGGCTGAACTCTTTTTAACCCTAAACACAACATCATTAGGGTTGAAGCTTAAATTTATTTATTTATTATTTTATTTTTTCAATTTATATGCCGCCCCTCTCCGAAGACTCAGTCTTAAGTCAATTAAAGATCTTACAGCTGCATTCATAGGACATCCTAAATCAGACAAAGAGCTAGCCTATAGGGATTTGCGAGCACAGTGCGTAAAGAAACTACACTGTGTAAGAAAGCACACAATATGTAAGAAAATTTAAAGTGGATTTTTTTTTCAACAACAACAAAAAAAGGAGAGGAACTGGTGGGATGGGAATTAGCATGCTGTACGAACTCAGGCTTGCTTGCTTAATTTATGATTGAATATTGAATATTAATCTAAGTTAAATATTTGTCTCAACATTTGAACAGAAAGGCTCTTCACAGGTCTAGATTTCCAGGTCTTTCTATTCAAATGGACTCAATCCTAAATGTTCAGGACGGTTCCTAGCATGGAGAGAATGCAAGGAAAAAATTAGTTGTGGCGTCCTCGGTGTTCTCTTCTGAATTTAGTTGGTGTTTGTATCTCACCAACTAAACCGATCATCTAAATAGTACATTGCTTAATCTACAAAAAGGGTTGCTTAATAAGCTTTCTTTAAAAAGAAAGCACAAAGGGAGGGATAATTTTTAAGCACAGATTTCACTGCCACAACACACTACTAATTTAGCTTTACCGTGTGTCTCAGAAAGGAAGTGGGATTTTTAATTGTTTAAATGCAGCCAACTAGGTAAGAGAAGCATAACATGTTAAAAATCAAAGCAGGAACTTCTTGCAATGAATTTACACCTGAATTTTCTTAAATGTTTATGGAGATTTTTCAGTCATCAGGTCATGGTTGTCCCAAACGTGTTCCCCCCCCCCCCAAAAGGCAACTGACTTTTCTTTGTTTTTCCTTGAAGACATTTCACTTCTCATCTAAGAGGCTTTTTCAGAAGAACTGAATAAACTTAGCTACATATCTATGGAGATTCTCAGTCATCCAAGTCATGGTTGTCCCAAAGGTGCTTTTTCAAGGGGCAACTGGACTTCCTTGCTTTTCTTTGAAGACGTTTGGCTTCTCATCCAAGAAGCTTCTTCAACATTTCAAGGAAAAAGAAACTTGCCTTTTGAAAAAAAAAACCACCTTTGGATGAATCTCTTTTAAGGTAACCCCACCTTTGCATTAATGGTGTTTAAATCTGCTGGGCCCCATTTCATGCATTCAAATCATCAGGGTTTTTTTTTCTTCAACTTAAGTGAAGTCCCTCCCGTTCAAATACACCACCATTGTCGGTGTCATATTGAACTGGGATGGGTGTGACCTGCTTAGAAGGTTTATGCAACATTGCATTCAACCAGCCGGTGCGCATCGTCTGAATCGCCCAATAATTTAAAAGGTGACATTAAAACCCCGGTAGAGTAAAACGGTCGAAACATTCCCTACCCTTTGAAATCGAGAATGATTTTTCCTAGACCTTTAAAAAAGGAAAAAAAAAAGTCATTATGAAAAGACCTTTAGCCTTATTAAGGCTAAGGGGACCTTCATCCTTCCTTGCATTTTATCGGCAAGGACACAACTTTTAAAAACCCTGCTGGCCAGCTCCTTCCCAAAGGAGGCGAGAGGTTTCCAAAGAGGGAGCTAGAGCTTCCTAAAACGGGCGCCCTTAGTTCTCACGACAAAGAGACGCGCGTTTTAAAAGCATCCAGAAGCGGCCGTGCCATTCAAGATTCACTGCGCAACTCGGGGCTCTTTGTCTGGCTCCGAGCGAGCGCGCCGCACACCGGCCAGAGGGGAGGGGAGGTGGGGGGGGCGTGCTCTGTCTTGAGGACTAGTAACCTGTTCACACTGGTGCAGTAGGACTGGGCGTTTCGTTCATGCGATTTATTGGGATTTTCTGTCTTTCTTCACTGTGAGTTGCACTGTGGTGGGGGTGCACCGAGGGACCTCCACCTGCACATACCTTGCGCACTGACCATAAAGGTTCGAATTGAATCGTTTCCCCCACCACCCAGCGATGATGCCGGCGAGCATCCCCAAACGCTCGTCTCCCGGCTTGCCCAACCTCGGCGCGACCCCTTCCCCGCGGGAAGATGCGAGGCGCAGCTCACCTGAACTCGGCCGCGGCGCTGAGGTTCCTCCGCCAAGCTCGGCTTTGCTGCCGGAGCACCTCGGGCACGATCTCCTTCTCGTCCGGCAGCCGGTAAACCGGGAAGATGTAGAGCCAGTAAAGGACCAGGAAACCCAGAGCGCTGGCGCCCACCGGCAGCCGCGTGCGCGGGCCTTTGCAGAGCACCAATCCCGGCGCCATCCTCCGCTCGCGGCCCCAAGCGCCGACCTAAGCGTCAGTCCTGGGGAGGCTGAGGGAAGGAGACGCCGGCGGCGGCGCCGCCGCTTTCTCTTCCAAGGGCCGGCGGGAAGGAAGGCGGGCGACCCCAGACCCCCCATGCAGGGACGGCCCCGCGCTGCCGGCGCCGCGGACCTCACGCCTGGCCGCGCGGCGATACGCTTTGGAGGATGCTGCTGAGGCTGCCGCCGCCGCCGCCGAGGAAGAGGAGGAGAGATGGATGCAAGAACCGGCCGGGCGCCTAGCTGGCCTTCGACTTCTAAAGCGAGGGCAGCGGGGCAAAAGCGTCGGGGCTTCCCCGCCGGTCTCTTGTGGCCGCGCGGGGCCTCCCCCCACTCCCCCTCGCTTAGAGGGACAGAGGCGGCGGTTCCCCTCGGCCGCCCATCCTTGCGCCCGGCTGGCGAGGAAATGGGGCGCGGGGAGGGCGAGCCGGGGAGAAAAAGCGGGCGGCCGTCAGAGGGGGTTGGGGAGAAGGAGGAGGAGGAGGAGGAGGAGAAGGAGAAGGGGGCGAGAGGTGTGGCGGCGGCGGCGGCGGCGGTGGCGCGCGCGCCGAGCGTTTGGGGATGCTCGCCTTGCCGTCGCCTCAGTCTCCTCCTCCTCCTCCTCCTCCCGCTGCCCTCGCGCTCGCCCAGGTTGGCGGGTTGGCTGGCTGGGCTCCCTCCCCCCTCTCACCCCAACCTACCCTCCCCCTTCCCCGGGTCTCCTGCACGCATACCCTCACCCTCACTTCCCTCGCGGACTTCCTGTCGCGAGGACAAAAGGAGAGCCCAAGGGGGGGTGGGGGCGAGGATGAAAGGCCCAATTGAGGGAAAGGTGGTGGTGGGGGTGTGTGTGTGAGAGGGCCCCCCCTCTGTGAGAGGGCCCCCCCTCCCCCCTCGGAGCAAGGCGCGCGGGGAAAGGCGAGCGCGCGCCGTGACCAAAAGCGCCCCGTTTTCTCCTCAAGAAAAGAGGGCGGGCTGAGCTTTGGAACGGAGAGGGGTGGGGGTGGGGGGGGGTGAGGATTGAGAAGAGAGGAAAGAAAACCCGAGATTGGGACAGACTGAAGGGGGAGGTGGCGGAGGATTAAGGGGAAGGGGCCGCAGCCCCCCCCTTTTTCCCCCTCACAAAGGAAAAAGGCTTTCCCTTTTCCCGGGTTCTCTCTCCCTCCCCACCCCCCTCATCGCTTCTCAGGCTGGGCTGGGTTGGGTTCCCTTGATAGATGCAACGTCCTGCACAATAGATGCCTTGGAGTGAGTAGTGGTGGTGGTGGTGAGGAAAACTGCTGGAGTGGGGGAAGATTTAGGGAAAATGGAATGGTGGAGACCGGCCCTGGCTTGTAAAAATGAGCGGTGGTGGGAAATGCGTTGTGCAGAACACGTTTAAAAACCCTAAACTGGTAATTTCTCAACTTCGGTGGTTGGGGAATTCTGGGAGTCGAAGCCCAGAATTAAAAGCAGAGGTGGGCAACTATGGCCCTTTTATGACTTGTGGACTTCAATTCCCAGAATTCCTAAGCTAACATGGCTGGCTCAGGAATTCTGGGAGTTGAAGTCCACAAGTCATAAAAAAGGGCCATAGTTGCCCACCCCTATCTTAAAGCATAGTGGCTGGGGGATTCTGGGAGCTGAAGCCCATCA
>WNWU01000037.1:3249218-3285080 GCA_012654045.1 Ptyas mucosa
ATAGAATAGAATAGAATAGAATAGAATAGAATAGAATAGAATAGAATTCTTTATTGGCCAAGTGTGATTGGTCACACAAGGAATTTGTCTTGGGGCATACGCTCTTGGTGTACATAAAAGAAAAGATACATTGGTCCAATCTCTTTCACAACTATCTACCTATTAAGGACATTTAGAGACACACATTTCATGGGCTACATGATTTCCTTGATATTTTTAAAAATTACATTTTTAATTTGCAGAAGTTATGGTGTACAGGGGACTCGGAAGTTGGACAAGTAGGATCAGAGGTGGGTTCTACTTACCTTTACTACATGCTAGCTTGTGAAGAAAATACATTATATATATATTTCTAATCTTGTGAGCAAGGCTGAAGCTTGAGAATTGTAGAATAGGATAGAACAGAACAGAACAGAACAGAATAGAATTCTTTGTTGGCCAAGTGTGATTGGTCACACAAGGAATTTGTGTCTCTCTCTGTGTGTGTGTGTGTCTTTCCCACCCTCCTTTTGGGCGACTGTCCTCCTCCCCCGCCTCTCGTAACTCCCTGGCCAGCTATGGCTGAGCCGGGAGCGTTCGCACACGCAGGGAGACTCCAGCCTGAAGTGGCAGGAAGCGAAGGCTGCCTTATGTGCAAATGTGGCATGAACGCAGGGCAAGTACAGGGCAGCTTCATTCCTGCACTCTCTGGCAACTCTCTTCCCCCTCCTCCTCTCAGGATGCCCGCGACAGCTCTGGTTGAGCCAGGAGCTGCACACGGGTGGGGAGACCCTCCTCAAGCGAGCGCCAAAGCTCAGGAAAGGCACGCGCGAGGCAGGCAGCAACTCACTTAAGGAGGGTCTCTCTGCACGTGCACACATTCCCGGCTCAGCCACAGCCAGCAGGGGGTTACGAGAGGAGGAGGGGGAAGGACAGTGCAAGAGTGAAGCTGCCCTGTACTTGCTTTCACGTAAGGCAGCCTTCACTTCCTACCGCTTCAGGCTGGAGTCCATAAAAGAAATAAAAGGGGCGGTGATGGGACAGGGAGCCGTGGCAGGGGGCCCAAAGAGCCACTTGTGGCTCTGGAGTCGCGGGTTGCCAACCCCTGGTTTGGCCCAACCAAACATTTCTCTCTTCTTCCCCTGGTTATAAAAACACTAAGTCAAATGTGACAGTTTAAATCAGAATTGCGCAGAACATTGTGACTGAAACATTCTGCCCCCAAAACATCCAATTCTGACCTTTCCCGAGGTATCACCAACTCTTCTGATGTTATTGGAAGTGATTTGACCTTGAAATGGGAATAAATAAGGCATTTGGGAGTCAGAAGGTTTCAGCTTTGGTAGGGCTTCATTATTTCTAGTTTAGCTGCAGATATGAAAGGCTACAAGGTAGATTGATGCAGATGCAATGGCTTTATTTATATGTAAAATTAAGTAATCATGTGGCTAACACGATACATTGGTTCATTTATTTATTAATTCAATTTATATGCCGCCTTTCTCCGAAGACTCAGGGCGGTTCATGGTTTAGTGTTGCGTGAGAAATTAGGACATTATGGCTTGTGCCACAAGGCGGGGTTTTCAACCATTTAACTTAGTGCATTATTTGAACTTGGCCAGGGCGAGACAGAGTTAGTTCAGGAAAATTTGAACAAATTCTCAAGAGCTTATTCTTCTGTCCAGATTACTGTGGCATTAATGGTGTGTGTGTCACGACAATTAGCAGCTGGTCATTAGTTTTGCTTATAAAAACTCCCAATAATTAAAGTTTTGCGTCTAACAAGCAGGTCCTATGTGGCTGGCTGAAAAGTTGGTAAGCTTCAGGAAATATTTGTAACCCACAAACCGTGACAACTTATTGTTAACTAAATTGATTGCTTTGGGATTGGGATTGGGGCAGGAGAGGGCCAAGGAGGGAGGGAAGGGATCAGCCCATAGGACAGTGATGGCTAACCTTTTTGCCACGGCATGCCAAAAGCGGGGAGAGTATCACACACACCCATAATTCTATGCGCCTCACCCCTGTGCATGTGTGTGTGACCCCTCCGCGCTTTCCCTGCTTTTGGCACGCGATGGCACGGTGGGCCCAGTAGGCCCATTTTTCGCCCTCTCCAGGCTCCAGAGCCTTTCTAGGAGCCTGGGGAGGGCAAAAACAGTCCTCCTCACTCCCCCTGGAGGCCAGAAACAGCCTGTTTGCTGAGTTCCAGTGGGCCCAAAAGGCCTGAAAATCAGCTGGAGCTGAGCTTGCGTGCCCACCAATATGACTCCGCGTGCCACCTGTGACACGCGTGCCATAGGTTCGCCATCACGGCCATAGGACAACCTTGTAGAGAAAATCTACAGGTTGAGTACAAGTTGATATCTTTTTTTTTTTTTTTAAATTGATTTATATGCCGCCCTTCTCAGAGACTCAGGGTGGCTCACAATGCGTTAAGCAATAGCCTTCATACTTTTGTATATTTATACAAAGTCAGCTTATTGCCCCCACAAACTGGGTCCTCAATTTACCTACCTTAGAAAGGATGGAAGGCTGAGTCAACCTTGAGCCTTGGTGAGATTCGAACCTGCAATAATTGCAGGCAGCTGGTGTTAATAACAGGGTGCTTTAGACCACTGTACTACCAAGGCTCATCTTGCCTAGCAAGCACTAACCTTTCTCCAATTCTGGTTCTCATCACTTTAGACCAGGGCTATCGAACTCCCAGTCCATGGGCTGGATGCGTCACGTGCTGGCCACGCCCACGCCCAGTTTAGCAAAGGGGAGAAAAGTCCCGATATGTCGTGTGATGCCGACATGACGTGAGTGTGACATCCCTGCATTAGAGGCAATGCCCTGTAATTACATGTTTTCCAAACAAATTGCAGTCAAGCAAGACAAGTCAAATGGAAACATGAGCCTGCTAGATCATGATTTTCCGGTGTCAAAGCAGTATTAAGAGGTGAGCTTTCAGCGTTCTGCTCTGAAATCCTTGTAATTAAGAAGAACAGTAGTACTAGTCAAAGACGGACTGAGTTCCTTTTGTTCTCTGTTGCTCCCTTGTGGCTATTTCAAACAACTTGGCACCAGTAGCACCTCCATAGCCCAAGAGCTTGTGTGAAAACATTGATATAATTAATTTTAAAAAAGCTCTCACTGTATAATAGCACAGGAGCCGGGGCACCAGAGAATCCTTAATTTCCTTTGACAGCTGCCATAGTCTTAACCCAAGTTGAATATTTTACTAGTGGTAACATTTCACACGATCCTACTACTTACTATCCCTTAATTCAAACCCCACATGAGATCTTGAAAAAAGCAGTAGAATTTTTAGAATTAAGGCAAGTTTGAGAGATCTTATTTGTATTTTGAGACGCTGTCCGAGACATTGAATGAGATGCCTACAATTTTTCCTGGAAATCTGAGTAGCCAACAAAAGACCTTTTGATCATATTGCTCCAAACATCTGTTCTGACCCAGGCTCCCTTAAAAAGCAGGAAGCAGACTCTTGGTCCTGGCAAAACCTCTTTTATTTACACGACTGTGAATTACTTTCATTCACAGTCAGCAAGGCCTGTCCAAACAGTCTTTCAGAGGAATATTTATCAACACACCTTATCTTGCTTGGCAGAATGCCACATAACTTGTCTCCAACCGCAGTACAAGGCAAAACTTGGCACAGAGTCTCTCAGAGTCACGGAACGAACGAATTGTTTCCTGCAAAAGCCCACTCCCCATTCACTCCTCTTTTGTTTCCTATGAGAGGGGCCAATCACCTCCAAGGTATGGCTTTAATCCCAAGTCGACCCTGCTTTCTGAGTTGATCTTGTCTTCTGGCAGCTCTGTGCATGCGCGCTCTGGGAACAGGCTCCAGCTGTTTCTCTGCCTTGCAGCTGTTTAGCTCCCTCTCTGCCTCCGATGCAGAGCCCTCGTCCGAGCTTTCTCCAGCCCCCAGGACTGGCCCAAGTTCCTCTCCAACCTTCTCACTGTCCAACTCTACTGCCACCTCCACTGGCAGGCCACAACATGATCTTAAAATGGCTAAGATTGGAAAACACTTTAATAGGGCTTCACTATTACAGAATTTATGTTAGGTTTTAGACCTAAACTCGACACGAAGATTAGAGATGGAGCAAATTAGTCTCTCTGGCCAAAGGAAGATCATTTCTTATCTTCCCAGCCTGCTGACCGGGGTGTGCAAATTTTACAAAGCAGAAACTTCCTAAGGAACAGACCATGTTCCTAAGCCATGACAAGCTGCTTTTGAGTTTCAAGCCTACTAGCAATAACTGTCCCCCCTGGGAGAAAAAACATTAGCAATTGTTGGAGGATAAAAACAATTTCTCCTCTCTCAAAGCCTCACGTGAGCTTATAATATATAACCAAAACCAAACCAATTGGCTCAGTTCTAGAAGAGACAATTATGTAAGCTGAATTGCCTGATTTATCAGTGCCGTGTTGATCTACAACTTCTCTCATCCCCCCCATTTGGACCTAATTCAGTATCTCTCACAGTACCTGTTCTTACGAGTTAAAACACTAAATGCAGACTAAACACACATACTAAATACACATACACAAAACAATTCAGACAGAACCCACAAGCGTTTGTCACAAGCTGTCCGTGCAACACAATAGGGAGAGAAAGGAACAAGGTACAAGATCAACCACATGGTACACTCTGCCATATATCAAAAGCATTTCGAAAGCAGTAGAACACAGCTCCCGAGATCTGTCAAGTGGGCATTGCACACCGCCCAGAGGCTACCATAAGAGGACAAATCATGCATTGCAAAGATTGCCTTGGAGAGGGGAGATATTTTTAATGTAATCTACCAGATCCTCTGCATGGATTGCCCCTGTGACTAAGGACAGACAGGAAGGAAGCTGAAAATCAGATTGCAGGAACGCAAGTGAGTGGTCAGAGGAGGTGAACCCAACTCATTGGTAGCCTTACATTGGGACAAACAAGGACATACGTACAGTTTTGCAGATTGTTGGATGAGCAGATATAAAAACAGCCAGAGAAGTGATTGAAATGAGCCTCTCACCAGTTAACAGGAGTGCTGATTTACCACCAGCTTATCAAGTACTTAGGAGGTGGGGGCTTAACAGCTTAATAGCCAGCCATCAACACTCCAGTCAACAACTAAAAAAACACACACAACCAAGCACCATATAAATATACAGAGAATAGCCCAAAGCACTTAGTCTGCTAGAGGGAAGTTCCCTGAGGATAGGCTCCAGCGCGAGTCCAAAGCTTGGAAGACTAAACCTTTTTATCCTAGTGACTGACCCAGATTGGGCCCTAAATACACATACTATCATAATGGATATTAATAATACTACACATGCCAATATTGGAGTTCATAAAGAGCTCCCTTGGTGAATATGAGGCTTCCTACCTCACTCAAGAAAGCTTCAGGATTTTTCAACGCAACACAGACACACGAAAACATACATATCCCCATCACTTGGCTATGCTGAGGTGGATAGGAGTTAAGAGTTTGCTATTTTCTCAGTGTTAGGTGTATTAGAATGTAAGAAAACACAATGACGTTGGGGCAAAATAAGAGACAATGTTCTCGACGATATTAGAATAATGTTAAGAAAAAGTACCATGATGGTACAAGAAAGCAGGAAATCACCATTTCTCCCCAAAGACCATGTTACAAAATAAGGTAAAAAATATATATACCCTGTATTTCTTCACTTCCCAAATTATGATATTAAACAGTTTTTGAAAAAATTGGGGCAGAATTCTAGGTCAGAAAGAAAACCAAGCCTAATCCCACCAGAATGTCATTGTGTGATATTTTTTTCCACAATCCACAGCATCAAAGCAGACATTTATATAAAGAGGCTTTATTTATGTACACAGGAATGTGACGTTCACCACTCTCCTTACAAAGAAATCTCTGAATTGGACAAATAATCTAGAAGTTTCTGCACTTTAATCCAATAAATTTTCATGTATTTACATTCAAGTTTACATTATGTACTCCAAGTTCCATATTGGAAGCCCCTGGAAGATTTCAGCTTGCCTCTTCTTAACACAAGAATATGTTTGGTGAGGGAGAAGGAACATCTGGAGAACATTGGATGGATAGTCTGTCTAACGGTCCATCAGCTGAAACTGAACCGAGGAAACCATTTTTAAGGGGCTTCTCTTTCTGTTAGATGAGTGTTCCTCCTATCACCACCCAAAAACATCTATGGCTGGATGCAAAATTATCCTCTACCTTTCCAATTTACGGATGAAATCACTCTCGGCAATTTTAGATTTTTTTCTTATCCTTCATCCGGGCCAGGGTTATCTGAGCATTCTTTTTTTATTTACCACAATCCCTGTCTTGAGTACCAAAGTGGAGTGCTCCTTTAGGGAAGGGCAGTGGCATCTGTGATTTCTCCATTTTGGTAGCGTTTACAACCCGACAAGATCAGAAACCTTGATCTTTTCTTCTAACGCAGCTGGGATTTCAGTGCCTTGAGAAATATTGTTCCCGAGTCCCGTTGTTCGAAATACAGGCTATAGCAATCCTATGTGCATTGGCTAGTTCATCATAATCAATACTGCAATTTCATTTTTTAAAAAAAAAAATTACAATAGAAAAAATAGTCCATAGTTCGCTAATATGAAAACAAAGAAACAAACATGCCACAAAAATCCAGTTTAGGATGCTTATTATTCTTGCTTATTCCAACAGGTAAGTTCTCTGTGCAGGGTGAACATCTGGCAATATCAATGCCATTTTCTTCTCTTATGGAAAACGTAGATTTAGCTTTCCCAGTTATTCCAGTTTCAGTATAAATATCCCTCCTCCTGCCTTATCAAAGAATTAGCAACGACTTCATCTCAGTGTGCTTCTAAGATATGCACGGCGATATCCTGAGGAACCTGAAGAACACGAGATGGTCCAGTTTGTTCTTCAGACTGATGTTCTTTCATCTGTCCAGAGAGCTCTGAGGTGGTTTCTTGGATCTTATGAAATGGGAAAAGATGTTTTAAGCTGGTTCAAAATGGAGCCATTCTTCATATACGGAGCGTAAGAAACAAAACTTGGCTACCGGAGCCTCTGGAAATATGGCCACATGAATAAAAACATCTCCATTCTTCAAGTTGTTTCTTTTGTGGAACCAGTAGCAGAAAACTGGGCAGGCACCCCATCTAGTTCAGATTCACGAATAAAAATCACTGCATCTCCACTGACATTTATTAGACACTGGGCCTGCAGCAACGAAGAAGGGATATTCAGTTATATGCCTCGTGGACTTTGAAACTGGCAGTTTCTGATAACTTACAGAGACTTACAAAATGTGGTGTGGTTTCGGCAGCTTCACAAGTTCCAGATATAGAATTGGGGGGGAAAATATACATGATAACAATAGCCCTATATGGGATTCGGCAGATAGTTAGAGCAGTTATCGGGATAAAGAGGTTTTGGATTAGTGTTCGTGTACTTTTCTGTCTTTAAATTTTTAAAATGATTTTTACATAATTTATAAATTGCCACCACCATCTAAGGGGCTTTTTGGTAAGTGATGTCCAGAATTCATGGCCAGCGTCGTTGCAGAGAGGAGGGATTGGTTATGCTTGCAAAGTCTCAAAGGGGTAGATCAATGTTCCTCAACGTGGCAACTTTAAGATGGATGGACTTCAACTCCCAGCATTCCCCCTGACAGCACAGCTGGCTGGGGAAATCTGGAAGTTGGAGTCCACACATCTTAAAGTTGCCATGGTTGAGAAACACTGGAGTAGAGAGTGACCACTATGTGGTCAACAGATATCCAGGTCTGCTTTAAGGACTTGGATCACAGATGATGGAATTTATATCACATTTATCTCAAATTAGGAGTGGGTCTGTAGGTGGAAAGAAATTAATTATTTTGGAGTCTCTTTGTTTTTATCTACTCAAAGCTGCATACCTTTTAGAGATACATGAATTATTTAAAATGTTAACAAAACATTGTTCATATCTAATCCAGGTTAAAATGCAAGGCCTGGTTCCTAATTTCCTATCAGTTTTGGGGTAAAAAACAGATCTGGCATGTCTAGGACGACATGCCAGCCTATTGAAGAACGGATTAATCCATAATTTAAAAGCTACATCCCAACAGATTAGGCTATCTAATGCTTTGGATTTATTTCCAAAAATGTTTTTGGAGTGTGAAGGAGCATGAGCCTAGGATTGATCATTACCTATTAAAGCAGCTGCATCTTGGATTGCATGGACAGCAGCTATGCAACCCTAGAAAAAGATACTGCTGTTTTAAGCGTAGCAAACAGGGCTACCGGTATGTCCATGCCGCTACACACTAGGAAGGACCGTTTGCAAATTATTTCTGAAGCACTGGATGTTGTTTTGCAAACTCATGGGGGCAAAGGCCTCTTCCTTTTGGTTCTGAAAATTCCAGAAACAGGTCATGAATGGTTGAATTTGGCCATCATCCTCTCAGCAAAAAGTTGTGGGCTTTGGGGTCATCACAAAGAACCTCCAGATGGACGCCAAGAGGATTTGGTAAGGCAAGCATATTTACCTGGTTTTTGTTTGGGTTTTCCATAAAGACACACTGCTTCATGATGTAGGAGACTACCGCATTTCCCCCCAGTGCTGCCACGTGAGCTCGGACCATCGCAAACACCTCAGCGACAAATGCATGCAGGAAGCCACTCACACCACCTTCCTATAAAACATAGACGAATAAATTATTTGAATATAGAACAACAGAGTTGGAAGGAACCTTAAAGGTCTTCTAATCCAACCTTCTGCTCAAGCAGGAGACCTTATACAATTTCAGACAAATGGTTGTCCAATCTCTTCTTAAAAACCCCCAGCGATGGAGCAGCCACAACTTCTGAAGACAAGTCATTCCGCTGATTAAGTGTTCTCATTTTGAGGAAATTTCTCCTTAGTTCCAGGTAGGATCTCTTTTTAATGATCTCCTACCGGTTACTTCTTGTCCAGCCCTCAGGTGCTTTGGAGAATAGGTCAAACCCCTGTGTGTGACAGCGTCTCAAATTTTGGAAGACTGCTATCATGTCACTCCTAGTCCTGCTAGTCGTTAGACTAGACAAACCCAGTTCCCTCAATTGTTCATTGTATGCTCTAGCCTCCAGCCCCTTTCCTCCCAATCACCTTTGTTGCTCTTATCTGCACTTTTTCTAGACTCTCAACTGAAGTGAAAAAAAAAGTGGTTTAAACATGTAGGCCTTCAAAGTTGTTCTAATTAATTGAGAGCTAAGTGTCCATTGTCTCAAAAGAAATAACCTTCTCAAATTGAACTCATAAAAAATGGTTGGGATATTTACCCTTCAGCCTCCCCAGTGAGAAAATCCTGATTTATTATCAAGATAAAGAGGTTACAATCACAATGAAGAGATAGATCTAGCTCTTTTTTAAAAAAAAGGAAAAAAAAAGAAGAAACTCAGTTTATTTTGTAACTTTTGTGGGAAAGACTGATATATGCTGTAGCTCTGCTACGGAATTTGAAAACCAAACCCAAGGGATGGACTAATCTCATAAACACTTGGACTGATGTGGTGGAATGTGAAACATGCAGAACAATTTAGGGCCGTGATGGCGAACCTATGGCACGCCAGAGGTGGCATGCGTAGCCATATCAGTGGGCACGCCAGCTCAGCTCTGGTGCACATGCGCACGCTGGTCAACTGGTTTTCGGGCCTTCTGGGCTCACCAGAAGTAGGGAAACAGGCTGTTTCCTGTCTCTGGAGGGCCGGGGGGAGGGAGGCCGTTTTTCTTTCTCACCTGGCTCCAGATCCTCTCTAGGCATCTGGGGAGGATGAAAACAGCCTTCCTCACCCACTCGGAGGCCCTCCGGAGGCCCAAAACGGCCCGTTTCCCAACTTCCGGTTGGACAGGAAGTCATGCTTTTTGCTGTCCCCAGACTCCAGAGACTCCATCGCGTGCCAGGAGTGGAGGGGGGGGGGAGTTGCGCGCGCAGGGCACGTAGAATTATGGGTGTGGGCACACGCGTGCGCAAACCAGCTCCCCTCCTGGCACTGATATATGGTATACTCCAAACCCTAAATTCAATCCTGCCTGCAATTAATCATGGCAGAAATACACTTGTCAGCTCACCTCTCGTAGAGAAGTGGTTTCTCGTATGAAGAACATGTTGATGATTCCAAGGTATTTCGTTATTTTTGCCCCGGGGATGAAAGAAAGCGGTGTCATCTTCACCACTGGCACAGTGGAGTTCATTCCCATGGGTCCCAGACGGTTACGGCACTGTCCTTCGGTCAGAGGACTCGGCTTGTCAAGGGAGATGGCTACACAGAGCAAAGAGAGAGAGGGAGATAAGCTCAACTGGAACTCCGGGCAAACCGGATGGAGGCAGCACCAACAGTGACCCTTCCACATGGGTGTGAGAGAGCTGGGTGACCACATTCAGCTGCCTGTGATGCTCAGCCAGAGAAAGCGAATTATCATGCAGCACATGCAAGTGAGAGGCCAGAAGCTTGATTGGGATTTATTTTGGGAGAAAAGGATCATTCCTGCAAAAGGAAACACGGGAGGCCAGCAGCTGCACAGACAGATGATTGGTTATAAAGTGGATCTACAGAAAAGGGGGGGGGGGGGGGGGGGTGAGAGGGTAGAGTGGAAGGATTCGAAAAGGGAGTCAAAATTTGATGAACATTGTCTGCAAGAAGGAATGACAAAAGTCTACAGGAAAGAGTGTGAAAGTTGACATGTTCCACTTTTTTTTTTTTGGCTGTTTTTGCAAATTTGGTCTAAGCTCTTCCATCTAAATTGTCCTCTTGAGCAAATAAAGCAAAACCTAGGGAAGGACTTAAATAAGAATTTTTTAAAAAAACAACAAAACTCACCATGGATTAATTCGGTAATTACAGCCATGCAGGTCACATAGGGAATCCTTGCATGTTATGAGTAATTTCACTGAGGTACACATACATATTCTGCCATGCAGAGTATGTATATTTTTGAGGGTGGGGTGGTGGGTGGGTTACAATTCACAAGCCTATTGGCCACCGGTACATATGCTGGCAATGATTCGGGGAGCCGCGTGCTCCAAAATTAACCGTTTTTTTTGGACAGACCCCGTGCGTCTGCAGCTTTCACACTCGGGACACTGATTTTTGCAACGCCACTATTGAATACGAAGCTCTGCCCTTTGCCACTGAGAGATCAGAATCTAGGCTCCCAATGATCAGAATGGGGTAGAAACGACTGCCTACTTGTCTTAATTGATCCACGCCTTATGGTTTGAGCTTTCAGTTTAATGAATTCTATCCAGCTGTTGCATCTGTCTGCAAAGGAACTGTAATCAACTGAAGTGGCTGGAAACACAGACAGAGAAACAAAAGGGGAAAAAAAAGAAAAGAAAAGGAAAATATGGATGATGCCCCTTTGCCCATTGACGCGTTCCTTCTGATGAACCCGTCATCTTGATTTGTATCCCGCCTTTATTATTTTTATCAATAACTCAAGGCGGCGAACGTATCCAACACATCTTTCTCCTCCTATTTTCCCCGTAACAACCACCCTGTGAGGCGAGTTGAGCAGAGAGAGAGAATGACTGGCCCAAAGTTCCCCAGCTGGCTTTAATGCCTAAGGCAGGACTAGAACTCAGTGCATCCAGCAAGTTATTGGTTTTCCCAAGTCTTTCAATGAAATTTGAATGGAGCTAAGGTAGTGCATTATTTGTCTAAATTTACCTATCTATATAAATTAGTCACGGGCTGCGATGGCTCAGTGGTTAAAGATGCTGACCTTATCAGCGGGAGAGCGGACAACCCAGGTTCGAGACCCGAGTGCTGTGCAATGGGGTGAGCTCCTGTCCTCATCCCAGCTCCTGCCCACCTAGCAGTTCAAAAGCATGCAAACACGAGTAGATTAATAGGTACCACTTCAGTGGGAAGGTAACAGCATTCCGTGTGCCTTTGGCATACAGTCATGCTGGCCACATGGCCACGAAAAATGTCTTCGAACAACGCTGGCTCCCTCAGCCAAGAAATGGAGATGAGCAGCGTGCCCTAGAGTCGAACTGGACTGGCCAGGGAAATCTTTACTTTTACATACAATTTGGTCATGCTTATAGGGAATTGTGTACGTGTGTGCGTTTGTGTGTATCTCCTATAAGAACGACCAAATTCATTAAGAGCACTTGCCCATTATGAACGTATTTCACAATTATTTGCAATAATTCAGAGCTTCGTATTTTCCCAGAAGCCTACAGTCAATTCTGAAGTGTTTCCAATTTGGCCAAAGATTTCTATAAGTTGGTATCACTAAGATCAACACAGGGACTTCTGAAGACATTTTTATTTCGATTGTCTGCCACAGGTTGATGCCAAGAGGGCCGGAGGAGAGTTTCTTTTCATATATGTACATTAAACATATTGAATAAGTGATTTAAAACAGGGATCTCCAACCCTGGCAACTTTAAGACTTGTGGACTTAAGACAAAGCTGGCTGAGGGATTCTGGGAGTTGAAGTCCACAAGTCTTAAAGTTGCCAAGGTCGGAGGCCCCTGATTTAAAGCACCCTTATGAAAAATTATATAAATGTTAAATACCTTGAATAAATGTTAAATACCCTGAATCAACTCAGACTAAGTAAATATGTTTAGTAAATATGTTGAGCTAGACTAATTTAGAATAAGTGATATGAAATATCCAGGAAAGTTAAATCAGATGTAATTTGGCAAATAGAAAAGACATTCAGCTTAATCCTTATTACACTGTGAAAATCTAAAGCAAGATATAAAGTAATTGGCACAAATTGGACCAATGGAGAAAGTCAGACACCGCTCGGACAATTCTTAGGATTCAGGTAAACATTCCTGATAACATTCATATTTAAGATTATTGAGCTTGGAATATTAATGGCACTTTCGCCCAGCAATGCCTAGTCAACTAAGGCAACAGTTCTAATGCATGAAGTGGGGGAATGAGCAAGAGAAATAAATACTTCTTGCAAACCCATCATTCAACTGTCTGAGTTTACTCAGCCAACTCATCAGATCAGAGCATTTTGTCAAATCCATTTAAAATTTTATATTTTACCTTGAAAGGCCTGGTTCATAAACTCCGTGTGAGATTATTTTATGGCACTGGAGCATCTCATTTTTTTCGGTATGTTTTATTTTCAAATAAAAACTGTCTAGATAACTGTTGGTAGACAGGCATCAAAACTGCTAATGACGACTCCGTGATGGGAAGTCATATTGATATACTCACAGCTCTTTTACTATACCCATCCCTGTCCTTTGTAAAAAAAAAAAAAAAATCCAGGGGAATTCAAAATTAGATTAAGGGAAGATGAAAGTCAATAACCAACATCATTTCAGAAAATTGTTCTGGACAACAATACACTTGAAACTCACTGTTGTTTCCAATATGTATTTTGGATACCAATAAGCCATATCAGAGCATGTTTTCCAAGGTGACTAGTGTTTGGAAGATTTAGTGTTATATCTCAAATGTATTCCCAACAAATCCAGGAATGCATTTCCTGTTCTGGCTTTCAGCTAAATCAAGTAAACTCACCTCTTTGACCAGCTGATATACCTGCGTGGGAACTTGCATTCTCCAGGTCCTCTAAGAAGACAAAATGAAGTCCACCAATATGATATAGGCAGTGACAACTCTTATTAATTCAGATTTCTTTTCATGTCAGTTTTCAGCAGCGATCTGCTTAAAATACCCCTTTAATCAACTGAAGTCACTGAATATCAATGTTCAGGACCTATTAACCACAACATGATGAGTGAATGCTCTATTATACTGAAGTTCAATTTGGCAATGAACGTGACTGAAGATTCATCTGCACGCTATTTTTATGGAAAAATATAGGGACTTTTATCCTGCAAGGTTAGAAATCATCCGTGATCCTGATTACACTGCAGTTTCCTGCCATTTTTATTTGCAAAAATATGTATTTTTGAAGGATAAAACTGAAGCATGCCCTCTAAAAAAATGTAAAAAAGGTACATCACAATAAAAAATATTGTTGAACAAACAACGAAAATGCTAAATATTCCCTCTAAAGCTCAGCCCTGCTGATATACGTGACAGGATTGCAGGTAATTCTCGACTTAACGACTACAATTGAGCCCAACACTTTAGTTGCTAAGCGAAACAGTTAAGTGAGTATGACTTTTCTTGGCACAGTTGTTAAGTGAATCACTGCACTTGTTAAATTAGTAACACGGTTGTTAAAGGGAATCTGGCTTCCCCACTGACTTTACTTGTCAGCAGTTGCAAAAGGGGATCACATGACCCCGGAACGCTGTAACGATCACAGATATTTGGAAAATATCCAAATTTTGATCACTTGACCATGGGAATGCCGCAACGGTCATCAGTGTGAAAAACTGTCATAAGTCACTGTTTTCAGTGCCGTTATAATTTTGGTCACTAAACAAATTGTTGTAAGTCGAGGACTACCTATAGTCTATATCAGTGATGGCTAACCTTTTTGCCGTTGCGTGCCAAAAGCAGGGGGAGCACCAGGGGTGGTGGTCACGCGCATGCGTGCCAAACCCATAATTCAATGGCCCCCTGCGCCCCGCCGCCCCGTGTGCAAACCCCCTGCTCCCCCCGCTTTTGGCATACGATGGCAAAAAGGTTACTGGTGGGCCTGGTAGGCCCGTTTTTCGTTCTCCCTAGGCTCCAGAAGCTTTCTTGGAGCCTGGGGAGGGCGAAAATGGCCTCCCCATCCGAGGCCCTCCAGAGGCCGGAAACGGCCCATTTCCCAATGTCTGGTGGGCCCAGAAGGCCCAAAAATCAGCTGGCTGGCGCGCACATGCGTGCTGGAGCTCAGCTAGGACAACACTCATGTGCCCACAGATATGGCTCGGCGTGTCACCTGTGGCACGCATGCCATAGGTTCGCCATCATGGGTCTATATCAAGTAAAATAAACTCCTCATATTAAAATATTTTTATTAAATTAAATCAATCAAAGCGTGCCTTTTGGGGTTATGTTCTAGTCTGCAGCCTCCTCAAGCCGTCACTCCCTATTCTAAACCTGAACAAGACTAGTGCTACTCAACCCAGTTACTACTGGGAATTGTATACTGTCTCTCCTTTGTGGCTAGCTAGTAGAGGACCTGCCATCTCCAATTAACGTGAATGAAGGAGGAAGTAAAATTATCTGGCCTTTTACTTCATTGATTCTAGTCTCATCTTTCTCCACGGATTCACATTGAATTCCTTACTTGGCTGCACCTCTCTGCCCACCAAGAAATGTGCCATGTCAGCCTTCTGGAGGAAGTTGAACAAGGTTGACAATCCCCACAGGTAAAAACTCCTGGCATACAGGAAGATTCTGTTATCAAGTGGCACATGGTTCATGATCCTTTCTAAATAACTGACTTTTCTTGTGCAGGAATTCTGCACTGCAGCTGGAAAAAAACAGGTAGTCCTTGATTTATGACCACAACTGAGCCCCAGTTGCTAAGTGAGACAGTTGTTAAATGAGTTGTGCCTCATTTTACTCCCAAGTCCCAGCTGATCAGGAGGAAATGGGGATTTTGCAGTAACCTTCCCCTGGATTGGGGAGGGAACGGAGATTTTACAGTATCTTTCCCCTGCCACGCCCACAAGCCATGCCACGCCCACCAAGCCACACCCACAGAACGGGTAGTAAAATTTTTTGAAAACCATCACTGCCTGAGACAGAGGCAATGTTCAACCTTCAAGCAAATACTTGCCTTCAGCAGCAGATGGCTAATTATATTCTGCTGTCCAAGGTGCTGATCTTAAAAAAGACCAAATAAGCCAAACCCCTAAGCACCAAAGAAGGCTTCTGTTTTAGCTACGCATCTATTCCCTCAGAATAAAACCAGTCCTTGACTTACGACCACAACTGAGCCCCAAATTTCCGTGGCTAAGCGAGACAGTTTTACGCGAGTTCTGCTCCAATTTACGACCTTTCTTGCCACAGTTGTTAAGAAAATCATTGCAGCTGTTAAATTAGTAACACAGTCATTAAGTGAACGTGGCTTCCCCCTTGACTTTGCTTGTTAGATCGTCAAAGGTGATCACATGACCCTGAGACACTGCAACCGTCACAAATATGAGTCGGTTGCCAAGCGTCTTGAATTTTGGTCATCACATGACCATTGTCATAAAAATATCCCAATAAAAGAAACAGGAGACAGCAATCCAATAAACAGTCATTCTTACTTAAAGATTCAGAGGTTTATTTCATGAGCAATTTGGAACATGAATAGCCTTCGTAACACAACTTGCATCAGTGACCCATTGCAATGAGGCCCAGAGACGATAGCTAGGTCCGGCGAGGAATATCTACGGCCAGTGGCCCTGATCTGAGACCCATCTTCTTCTTTTATACCCTTATTCGGACAGCCCCTCAGTAAATGGAATTTTACCGACTTGACGTCCTTGTATTCCACACTCACCCGTCAGTTGGCACATACTTGCGTGTACATGTGAAATCTCCTACTATCTGCTACTTTCCACTCCTTATTTCTCAACGCTTCTAATGTTCCTAGTCTAAAATAGCCTCTGAAACTATTTATTTTGCAAGTACATGTTACATGAAAGCTCAAACTGCCCAAGGAGCTGCTGATCCAGTTCTACAGAGGAATTATTGAGTTTGTCATCTGCACTTCTATAATGTCTGGTTTGGTTCTGCAACCCAACAAGACAGACGCAGACTTCAGAGGATAATTAGAACTGCAGAAAAAACAATGGCTACCAACCTGCCTTCCATTGAGGACCTGTATACTGCACGAGTCAAAAAGAGGGCTGGGAAAATATCTACAGACCCCTCGCATCCTGGACATAAATTGTTTCAATTCCTACCCTCAAAACGATGCTACAGAGCACTGCACACCAGAACAACTAGATACAAGAACAGTTTTTTCTCGAACACCATCACTCTGCTAAACAAATAATTCCCTCAACACTCTCAAACTATTCACTAAGTCTGCATTACTATTAATCTTCTCATCGTTCCTATCACCCATCTCCTCCCACTTATGACCGCATGACTGTAACTTTGTTGCTGGTATCCTTACGATTTATATTGACTGTTTCCCTATGACTATCACTAAGTGTTGTACCTTATGATTCTTGACGAATGTATCTTTTCTTTTATGTACACCGAGAGAGTATGCACCAAGACAAATTCCTTGTGTGTCCAATCACACTTGGCCAATAAAAAATTATATTCTATTCTATTCTGTTCTAAAATTGCTTTAGCATAGCAGATTACAAATATCACGTTATTCTTAGATCATTCTAGCTGGCACTCCAATATATAACAATTCATTTGAGGCTTACTATCATTTTGAGGCCCTATATAATTTTAGCAAAATCACAACCCAGTTTTCTTTTTCTCACACCATGGAGATGCTGCAATGGTCATAAGTGTGGAAAATGGTCATATGTAACTAAGCACTTAACCTTATTGGCGTTTAGAAGAATATACATTTGAATAATGTTTGTGCCTAATGCTGAACTGAAATCAATAATCCTGTTTTTTCCTAAAAAAGTAAAGATGAGTTGTAAATCAATGGCACATTGCCCTGCTGTCAAAATTACCTTTAGATATCTTGACATGATATCTAAAGGTAATTTACTGGCCAATAGTTTTTTTTTTTAACAAATACAGTTTTACGCAACTCAGAAATGTATTTAACTCTAACCAGTTTTCAGAAAGACAATAACATAACGAAACAAAAAGAGAGCTATCTACTCGATTAAAAGATTAATCAAGAAAAAGGCGAAACGGCAATTTAGTGAGGATGCTGGTGAAAGAAAACTCACCAAGCTAACAACAAAAACAGCATCCAAGTATCAAAGCAGAGAGAATCGGGAAACAGTGGACAGTACAAGATTATAAAAGTGTCCAAGATTATAAAAGTGTCCCATCATAAGATGCATGATTAAAATCAGCCATCTTGACAACTTCCAGTGGGACAGCGACATCGCCAGACGCTTCTTTTTGAAGCGCCAGCCCAGGGCTCCGTAGAACCGCAAAGAACAGCGACTATCAGCTGTCTTGCGGTTTGAAAACTTTCCCCCTGGTATGAGGGGGGAAAGTGAGTAGACGGGTGGGGTAGAGCTCCCTGAAAGTGCCGGATTTCACACATAATCTGGCGCTTGAAGATGAGAGCTCCCCGTTAAGCCTGTCAGTACTCCGGACCCTGGATGCCTCTGCTTTGCAGAGCTAGATGTCGTTAACCATTCCAGCACCAACTTTAAACAGATATTTTTTGAATCGAGCTGGCGGAGCACAAGCAGTATGAATTAAACAGCAAGTATTTTTTTTTTCCTTTTAACTCCAAAGATTTACTTTCTTTAAAAGATTCTTCCTAAGCTGAAAGTGAAAGCAAGATGGCGTTTGAGTTTTAACGGGGCGTGAAGAAGTGAAAGCTAAAAGTAATTATTGACAAGCCCCTGTTTGAAACGTAAAACTCCTTTTTGAAAAGTGGATGTAATAAGAAAGGAATAATAATAATTGAAGCAGCAATACAAATTACAAATTGTAAAGGATTCCCTTTTTTTTTTCTTGAAACTCTTTTTTTCTTTTCTCTTCCCCCTTTTTTTTCTGTCCTTCTGGGAAGGAAGAAGGGGGGCAAGATGGCTGGGCTTTTTGAAAGTAAAGGAGGGTTATTTAACCTTCAATGGTCTGAATTTGAGGAAGCTTTGAGTTCAATTACCTCTGCTTTATTGAAAAGAATTGATACTATATTTCAAGTTTCTCAAGTTGGAAATAATGAAATACATGGAAATACTGAGTTGCAATCTAGCAGTGGGGGATTGAATGAAGAGTTGGAAGATGCAAAAAAACAACAACAGATTATAGCAGATTTTACTGAGGAGAGAAAGATGAATGTTGTGCAAAATAAGGAGCAAGATAAAACTCAATCTGCACTTAAAGAGTTGTTTCCAGAAGAAGCTACATTTCTGCAAAAATTTTATAATATGCAATCCCAAAAACCGCAAAATTTTACTGGAGCTAAAAAAGGCAGAGGGATCAAAGTTAAGAAGAAAGTTCGTAAAAAGGAAAAGAAGAAAGACTGGAGATATGGAAAATAACCCTGCTTGATGAGATGATGGTCCTTAAAAAGTACTGTTTAACTGTTTAAAGATTTTGAATTTTTTGGAAAAAGAAAAAAAAAACAGACAGCAGTTTAATGCCAGTTAACTAAGCGATGAGCGACGATGAGGAGGCAACTTACAGCTGTATTGGAATATTTGAGAAGAATAAACAGATCACAGCAATGCTGGTGTATTGGGTTGTGAAATATGCCCTGACTTGAATGATTTGGATTATTTTATTAAGGACTGCAACAAATTTGGACTTAATTGCAATCGCAGAAGTTCTACTGAATATAGCAAATTGAAGTTTCTTGCTTGATGGTAATGAATACAAGGCAAAAGGACTATGGACCTAGGGCAATTGCAGTTGATCTGGTGGTTTCCCTAATATGTCTGACGAATTTATTAATCTAATTTTTGACTGGATTTGATGGATATCATTTCAAATATAATTACAATTACAAAGTCACTCGGGGGGCTTTTTTTTTATATACAGAAGCAATTTTTATTTAGGGGGGTAGATGTAAATGAAGATATCTTATATGCTGTTGGAAGATGTGAAGACAAGAAGATTAGCAATTGGTTCAATCTAGTATGAAGAATTTAAAGGATTGATAAAGTTCTTAAATGATGTTCTTAGTTGATTTGTTAATATGTATGGATATAAGAGGTTTGATTATTAATTAAAAAATTATTGTTAATATTATTTCTTATTAAGTGTTTTGATTATAATTGGACCTTGATGGTTTAAAAGTGAAGGACGGAAGAGTTTATATAGTAATTTTTTTTAAAATCGGAGGTTTTTTGAGTGAGGGTTTCCTTTTTTTTTCTTTCTTTTTGTTGTTGTTGTTGTTGTTGTTTTGTTTTAAATGAAAGAAGTTATAAAATATTTTGTTAAATTGTATAGACCTAATAATTTGTTAAGTAACAATTAGCCAAATTGAGTAATGATAGGTTTGATTAGATAATACTTAATTGTTTTAATTGCTGTAATTATAAATGGAGATAATTTTGTTGAATTAGATGGAATAAGGAGAAAAAAGACTTGCTTTCCTTTTATCTATTTGTTTAATGATCATGATTATAATAAGTGTGAAATGGAGTTTAATTTAGAGAATTTAAGCTGTATTTTATTTTGTACTTGCTCTGGGAAGTCGGGGGAGGTGGTTGGGGAGGGGGGGAGAAAATGTATGTAAAATTTTTAAAACTTTTTCAATAAAAAAAAAATCAGCCATCTTAATCATAATTTACTATGTTATTAAGCTATGTTAGTCTGTTGCAGAAAAAAAATGTGCAGTGCTCTATTGTTGGGTGCAAAAGACCAGGTCCACCTGTGAAGGTTCAATTAAACTGATTTATTGCTAAAAGCCTAATCACAGGAATCTTCTCAACTACTGCTGGACACCTTCTTAGCGTTAGATAAGGGTCAACAGCGCACAAGAGGGGTTGGACTTAGTTCTCTTGTGGCCACGTAGGGATTCCAGGCTGATCCCCCTTTTCACTCCACCTCCAGGTTCTGCCATTCCTTCACCTACATCTATCATTTTAAAAGCTAAGGAATTTATAATGGTATACATCTTCATGGACAGGGTTTAATTATTCTCCTTTAGTAGATAAGTAGAAATATAAACAAAAGTAAAGTCAGTGACAGCTTAATTATCTAAATATTTGGAAAAGAGGTATTGGGATAATTCAAGACCAGTAAGAAATGATCTGGTTCGGTTGATTAAGCTAACAGCCAAGCTGTAATTCAACAACTTCACATTCAATTAAACGTCTTTTGTTCAGAGTACTGGATTTATCAGAATAGCACTTCTATGTCTGATAAATTCTACTCTTAAGCTTGTCTAATCTAAGCTTATGGTTTCAAGTGATTAGATGTTACTCAGATCTCAAAGTAAAGCATACCCAGTGATCTAATGAGGATTTATTAATGAGGATTTCTCAAGGTATGAGAACGATACTATTTTGCGTAGCAATTCAGCTAGAAAAGTTTGCTTGATTTCATAAGGATTTTTGAAAGATGGTTAAACAGTTCAATTGAAACTTTTAAAACTCCCCATGAAATTATGCAATGTTTTGTAATACAGAATAAAATATACACATGCAATATTCCAAAGAAGAAGATACTAAGCTATGAATAATGATACGTCCCATTTTACTTTTTATCCTTTTTCAAATCTTTCAGAACTGAGTTCACATTTTAAATGACCTTTCTACTGCAATGAAAATCTAACTTCCCTTAATCTCTTTCCATCCTATCAGCAAACATTCAAACAATGGGATATTTATTCCAATCTTCATCTGCATTAGTTCATACTAAATCCGTTTTTGGAGATATAAAAGAATTCTTTTGGAGCTCTCTACGTTGAAGGTTTTATCTTCTGAATTAGAATAAAGAATGGGCTGAAGGAAGAACACTTAATTCTCTTTAGAGAAATAAAAAAAAAACTTTAGCTACAATTGTCTGGCTTCTAAAAAGATTTCATTTTCATGTATCCAGACATTGTTGATTCAATTTAGCAGAGATAATTTTCAGATCACTGAGGAATTTCTCCATGTATTCCCAAAATGCAGTTAGCTCAGAGTCAGAATTAACGGGCTGTTTGGCAGCCTCAAAGCAGTTACAGAATTGCAATTAAAAACAAGCAGAAAAATCAACTGTTTCTTTTCATTTGCTCCTTCCTAATATGTTAACCGCTTTTTGTAATTAAAGCAATTTTCCTCAACACGCTTTAGGTATAAAGCAGCTTGCTTAGCTTTCCTATAGATGGAAAGTATCAACATTCAATTCATACTGGGTAACGGGACTAAATCCAAGTTGAGTTTGTGGGCAAGCAGCAAAGGAGCAAGTGAATGAAACATATAAGGATAAGCATATGCTGTTTTTTTTAAAAAAAGAATAGTTAAAATAAAATCCAACCTTTTGCCGGTGAGAACTGCTGGGGCATGTGAGGATCAGAAGAAAGCTCCAATGAAAATTGCAGCTGTTCTTCGTTGTCTGTGGAAGCTTGAAATAATAAAATGGTAGATAAATATTGATTTTTCCATTAAAACGCAGATGTCCTGAAATCATGGCATCCACGATGGCAAAGAATGAATGTGTACATTCTCAAATGTTTTTTTTTACCTCTTTGTAGGTTTTTTTCTACAGTTTTAGCTGTTTGCAAAGCCTGGTGTTTATCAAAGGTTATTGCAACAGCCGTAACGGTGACCTGTAATTACAAACATTTAACTGTCAGTTTTTTCATTCATTCATTCATTCATTCCAGTTTCCCTTTGGCTTAGAAATACACATGTGTATACACCAACACACGCACACGGGATATACATGCGTACATGCACGTACACACAGGCAAAATTGTTGCACACTTGAAATATATCCCGCACAACGTCACGATTTTACAATGAAAAGTTGACATACATAATCTTGCCTATGAAGATTATCAATCATCCAGGTCATGGTTGACCCAAAGGTGACTTTTCCAAAAGGAAACGAAAATGTTTTCCAAGGGAAAGAAAAACCAAGAAAGTCCAGTTGCCTTTTGGAAAAAGCACCTTTGGGGCATTCATAACCTTGTCTTTGATAAATCTCTTCAGATTTAAATCAGAGATCACTGTGAGGCTAGGTACCGTGTTTCCCTGAAAATAAGACCCTGTCTTATATTTTTTTTAGCCACCAAAAAAAGGCACCAGGTCTTATTTTGGGGGGAAGTCGTTCACTGACTCTTCTCACTTGCGCACATCGCCCCCGGCCTCCTTTTCGCTGTCAGAGGCCTTCAGGAATGTCTTCTGCAGCCGGCAAGGCTTTCTTGAAGGCCTCTGCAGCCGATAACAGAGCTCCGGATCGATCTGGAGCTCTGTTATCGGCTGCAGAGGCCTTCAAAAAAACCTTGCCGGCTGCAGAAGAAATGCACCGGAAAGGCAGGTGTCAGGGTGTGCAAGACCTGGCTGCAGCTGTCCAAAGGTAAGCAATAGGGCAGCTCCACCACCCCCATCCCCACTCTAGCTTAGTTTTTAATCTGTGTACCCTGGAGTGGGCAGGGTCTTAATTAGGGATTATTTTGGGAGTAGGGATTATATTGGGCGCACATGTAAAAATCAAGCTGGGATTTACTTTCAGGATAGGTCGTATTTTCAGGGACACATGGTAGGTTCCCCCAAAACAGATCCAATTTAACCAATGTTACTCTCATACAGTCCTGTCCCGATTCAGAATAACGCAAACACTACAGAATGTAAATGGAAACGAAAATGGCCTTACCTGAATTAATTCATCTTCTGGAAGAGCAACAGTAAAGTTGACGTGGCACAAGCAACAAGGGATCATCGAACGGAGTTTAAAATAAAGGCTCTGTGAAATATAAGAAATGACTAATAACTTCCATCTTCTTTTGGGGCAAGCGCTTACAAATTTAAGAAGCATCTTCAGCATAGAAGCAAGATGACTCTCGTTCGGAAAATTCTACTCGGTCAATGGGCATCAGGGTGACTTGGATCGGTCATAAATTAGTGAGAATGGCAAGTTAGCAAAGTTAGAAGCCTCCAAACCCTATGCTTTACATTGTTTTTGCTGTTTTCTTTGAAGTTTCTAAATGCGCGGTTAGCTGCCCAGAATGATGAGAATGAGATGGATGGCTACAGGAACTGTTTAAATGCATAAAAAAAAATAATAATAATACAAACCCAGTTCTTTGAACCTCCAGGTTTCTGCTCAATAAAGCCTTTTGCAAAAAGATAAATGGAAGTAGCTGAAATTGGTGTCTCGGATCTAAAACATGCAATTTTGCTCATTTTACCCCATAAAAACCAGGCAGCTCTTGCTAAAAAAGTAAGGCACCAATTTCACTGCTTCAATTCACTCCCTAAAAAAACCAGGAGGAAAATCCACTGTTGGCCTTGCCATTCGGGGACCTCACCGCAACCTACATGCCCTTCAGTGGCATCAAACTGTTCTTTTTAGAAATATATTCTCTGCACGCAGGCATGTTGCCCAGCAACACGCAAGTGTTCCTTCTGCTCAGCCACCCCCTCATGTCACTGTTTGTCTTTGTTGATTCCTGGAAACTGCCTGAACTGCAGAGAGTCCTCGATTTATAACCACTGATTTAGCAACCTTCAAAGTTATAACAGCTCTGAAAAAAAATGACTTTTGTCTGGTCCTTGCGCTTATGGCTGGGGCACAATGGTGAAATCTAAAATTTGTTACTACCGGTTCTGTGGGCGTGGCTTGGTGGTGGTGGGGTAATGTGACTGGGTGAGCGTGGCCAATTTTTTTTAAAAAAACTTTTAAAACCATTTTTTCTACAACCTCTTTGGCGAAGAGGTTGTAAAAAAATGCTTTCAAAAGGCTCTGACAATCCCAGCTGAGTTGCCTGATCGGCAGAGGTTTTTTTTCTTTTAAACACCTCTGCCGATCAGGCAACTCAGCTTGGATCGTCAGAGGCATTTAAAAGAAAAAAAGGGTTTTTTTCTTTTAAAAGCCTTTGATGATCCCAGCTGAGCCGCGCGATCATCAGAGGCATTTTTAAAAAAACTTTTAAAAGCATTTTTTCGGCCGAAGAGGTTGTAGAAAAAATGCTTTTAAAAGTAAAAAAAAAAGCCTTTGAAAATTGTGCGGCTCAGCTGGGCATGTGGGGTGGGGGTGGGGGCAGGGATTTTTGCTACTGGTTCTCCGAACCACCTGCCTCCATCGCTACTGGATTGGGCGATCCGGTCCGAACTGGGAGTATTTCACCCCTGCCGTGGCAGCATCCCCACAGTCATGGGATCCAAATTTGGGCACTTGGCAACTAGCATGTAGTTACAAGAGTTGCAATGTTCTTGGAGCATGTGATCGCCATTTGCAACCTTGCTCAACTGGCAAAGTTAATGGGGAAAGCCAGATATGCTTAACAACCATGTGATTCAATTAACAGCTGCAGAGATTCGCTTAACAACTGTGGCAAAAAAAAGAGCATAAAATCGGGCATTAACAAATTAACAAACACACTGCTTAGCAATGGAAATTCTGATTCCATTTATGGTTGTCGATTGCAGTTTTCCTGGCAATATTTCGGATGTGGTTTGCCATTGTTTTCTTCGTCCTGGGCCTGAGAGGGAGTGACTGGCTCAAGGCACCCAGCTGGGGTGTCAAGGAGGGACTAGATCTCACACCCATTTTATAGCTTGGAGCCTTAACAACAAACTGGCTCTCTGTTCATTTCATTATCTCCCCAAATTCCCAGGTGTATTAGATAACAACATTCTCTTTTAAAAAATGTTCAGATTGCCAGGAAGCTGAGTTCCAGTTACATAGTCCTTTCTTATGTCTTCTGAAAAAAGTTCTTCATAAACTTTCAAGTCATGTTGTGAGTGGAAAGAAGTCAACCAAAGTTTGGAACTCTGATCCACCCACCTATCCATCCATCTATCCATCCATCCATCCATCCATCCATCATCCATCCATCTCATCTTATCTATCTCATTCTATCTATCCATCTATCTCATCTTATCTATCTCATTCTATCTATCTATCTATCTTTCTATCTATATCTATCTATCTATCTATCTATCTATCTGGGGGGGAGATATAAAAATGTAAGTGGGTAGTTGAGTAGTTGGCAAATACAAAGGATAATTTGATGGTACTTGCAGATTACCACACTGTTGACCCCAAGTGTATACCAATGCTCAATATACTATGAAAAGTGGAGAATATTGGTTTCATTTCTTTCTAACCCACTCCTAAGGTGCTCTGTTTAAAAAGCTGCTCCCAACACATGAACTCTGATTTGTTATACCTAGTTGATCTGTTGAACATGATACCCTAAACAGAGAGGGTTAGTGAGAAAATGCTGCCCCCATGAAAAGATGACCCTGGTGATGACATTGATTAAGTAACTGGAAAAACTCACAACTAAGCAAATGGGCCTTGAATATGCTTCAACTCCAAATTTATGCAAATGAAATGTTCCTGGTGCCTGCAGGTATGACAGTAGGACAAGGAGTATTTGTTTTTTTAGATAGCTGTACAATGACTGATTTCAGAAAGGAAATCCATATGATTTTAGAGAAAGTAAAGATCACAGACATGTATTATTTTATTACATCCAGAGCCGTTTCAGATAGCAAATATGGCAAACCGAATCTTATTTGACTTTAAATCAGAGCATTAATCAATACTATGAATGCTGTATCTGTTGAATACATCCTTTTGATCTGGATTTAATTTAGTTTGGAGAGTAATTTACAAAGGTTCAGGTTTTTTTCCCCCAGAAATGTAAATTGGAAGAACCTGTCCAGTATAGTGCAATGTTTTAAAATAGATTTCACTTGAATTGAGGTTAGTCCTAAAATTTTGGCTTTCCCAAGATTCTTGAAAAATGCTATTCTGTGGACTCTACTGATATTTAGGTTGGGTGACTGTAATATAGCCTTTGGATTCTACAGCTCTCTAATTCTGTGGTTTTAATTTTTTACCATGGATATTTTTTATGTTTTGATTTTATTTTGGTCATTGATCAAGAAAACAAACAAACGAAAGAGTCACAATTCATTAGAATAAAACCAGCTATAAAATCAGTAAAATTGTAAATTAAAGAAGTTGGGGCATAAATACTACTGTGAATAGCCATAAATCTTGCAGTATGTAAAGGATTGCCAAAGATAGTAAATCTAATAAGCAGACCATGAATAGACTGCAAAGGCTCATGATTTTGGGGAAGATGGGAAGATAATGTAGTAATAACAAGCAAAATCATTTGGGTATTATTTTTCACAGGATATTTGATGTCTTCTTACTATAGTCATTTATTTAACAGTCATCTATAATTTACACCAGAAAAGCAAGCAAACACACCTAAAGCAAAGGACTGATTAAACAAATAGTTCAAATAACTAGATTAATTCCAGCAAGCATTCTCTTACCTTTAGTAGATTCTCACAGAGATCATTAAAGGTCTTGTTGAGAGTTTGGTTTGTGAGGGTAATATTGCTAAGTCTGGAGACTCTTACAGACGTAAACATCTGAAGCAGAAAAACAAGATCATGAATTGCCATCCTTAAGTATAAATAAGAGTCTTATTACTGGCTGAATTACAACTGAGATTGTAAGAGGTACAAGACAAAAGAAAAATAAATTTTATTCTAGGAGAATTTAACGCCAACTAGATCAGGTGTGATGCATTTCATGCTAATGATGACAATCCTATGTAGATTGGAATGAATAAATTTCGCCACCATAAATGGAAATTAAATAGAAATAGAATAACAGAGTTGGAAGGGACCTTGGAGGTCTTCTAGTCCAACCCCCTACCCAGGCAGGAAACCCTACACCTCTTCAGACAAATGGTTATCCAACATCTTAAAAATTTCCAGTGTTGGAGCATTCACAGCTTCTCCAGGCAAGTTGTTCCACTGATTAATTGTTCTAGCTGTCAGGAAATTTCTCCTTAGTTCTAAGTTGCTTCTCTCCTTGATTAGTTTCCACCCATTGCTTCTTGTCCTGCCCTCAGGTGCTTTGAAGAATAGTTTAACTCCCTCCTCTTTGTGGCAACCCCTGAGATATTGGAACACTGCTATCATGTCTCCCCTAGTCTTTCTTTTCATCAGACTAGACATACCCAGTTCCTGCAACCGTTCTTCATATGTTTAGCCTCCAGTCCCCTAATCATCTTTGTTGCTCTTCTCTGCACTCTTTCTAAAGTCTCCATATCTTTTTTACATCGTGACGACCAAAACTGAATGCAATATTCCAAGTGTGGCCTTACCAAGGCATTATAAAGTGGTATTAACACTTCACGTGATCTTGATTCTATCCCTCTGTTTATGCAGCCCAGAACTGCGTTGGCTTTTTTGGCAGCTGCTGCACTGCTGGCTCATATTTAAATGGTTGTCCACTAGGACTCCAAGATCCCTCTCACAGTTACTACTATTGAGCAAGGTACCACATATATGGTACCTGTGCATTTTGTTTTTCTTCCCTAAATGTAGAACCTTACTTTTTTCACTGTTGAATTTCATTTTGTTAGACAGTGCCCAATGTTCAAGTCTGTCAAGATCCTTCTGTATCTTGAGCCTATCTGAGCCTATCTCTTGAGCCTAAATGAAGTATTGTACGTTAACATTCATATAAGAGAAGAGATACAGGACTGAGAGCATAACCTCTGGATCAAATGTTAAGATTGGACATTTATTACAAGAAAGCTTTATGGCAAGCTTTATGCATAGGATAATAATCTATACAGATAGTTCTTGACTTACAACCACAATTAAGCCCAAAATTTCTGTTGCTTAAGTGACACATTTGTTAAGTGACTTTTGTCTCATTTTACCATCTTTCTTGTCACAGTTGTTAAGTGAAACACTGCAGTTGTTAAATTAGTAACACGGTTGTAAAGTGAACCTGGCTTCCCCCATTGACTTTGCTTTGTCAGAAGGTCACAAAAGTTGATCACATGATCCCCCTACATTACACCCATCAAAAATATGAATCACTTGTCAAGCATCCAATTGTAAATCATGTGACCACAGGGATACTGCAACAGTCATAAGTGTGACGAATGGTCATAAATCACTTTTTTCCGTTGCTGTTGTAACTTCGAAAGGTCACTAAACGTTGTCAGCCGAGGACTACCTGTACTCTCTTCCAAGTTTCTTTACTACCAATGCTTATGGAATTGACACACAGAGAGAAAACATTCTTAATTGTGGGGCCTCATTTGAGAATATCTTATGAGATAAAATTGCTTGGACCTATACTACATAATTTATGTGAAATAAAACCTCACATTTTTGATAATGGCGAAAACTGAATCTAAGCAAATTAATATGAAGTGAAAGATAAAGCAGTTTTGCATACTTTATTTATTACACTGAAAATTGATCTGATTATATTAATACTATTTTACCTGTATGTCAGAAGTCCAATTGTTTACTCCAGGCATAATTTCTGTATTGCAGCTATAAAAGCCTGACAAAGAACAAATTCAGTTTTTTAGTATTAAAAAAAAGAAGAAGATATAATGGTGTTCTTTCATTTGCTCAGGTTTTTAGCATATCTGATTTACGAAGTCACTGTGCTTTCTATTTGTATGATATTTTTTGAGAAAGAGGCAATATAGTAATATTCTAAAGAAATACATATATATATATACTTAGGAATGAATGAATCAGTTCAATTCAGTTAAATACAACTTATGTTCTAGTATACTGAGACACTGAAAGTGTTTATTAAATGCACAAGTCTACAACAAAGTGTGTCACATTAATTACAAACAAGCAAGTATCTATTGAGCTTGCAAATTATGTAGCTTTTCTAGCTATCCAGCAATAAATGGACTTACTTTTTATAAGATCAAATTTAAGAAACCTAAAATTATGACCTCTTCTAATAGGAAATGTACATGGGATTATTCTACATACTGTGAAAAGAGTACTGGCTATTGTCAAACCTTTGGGATTATTTTATAATATTATCCAATTTTTTTTTAAAAATCAACTGTACCTGAGGGTGGAGGGATATCTGTCAACAAAGAGTGAACATCTTCCATTGCATCTGTATCATCAATCTGAGGGGGGGGAAAAACCTACACATAATAATTTGGTCTTTGAAATGTTCTTTATCAAGAGATATTCTGTGTGAAAAGCATATTTAATATATCTACTGTATAAAGGCATTATCAGAAGTCTAAGCCTAACCCATATATCCGGAGTTTTAAAATCAGACACCTGGGGACTTGTTAACAGATTTAAACATCTTAGTATATTAACATTAAAATCTCAGCGTTGGTGAGTTATTTTTCATTTCTTTTTTAAACCTTTCTGAAACATGCATGCTGTCAGGTGCAAGGAACAAGAACGACGCCAGAGACGTTTCTTTATTGCTACTCACCTACTGATATTTTTTTTAAAAAATCTCACCAGACTAACTGCACAAACAACCAGATAGGGGCTCCAAGGATTTCAGAAAAGGTCAAATCTCTGTTGCTTCCTTCCCATAGAATCAAAGGGTTGGAAGGAACCTTGGAGGTCTTCCAGTTCAACTCCTTGCTCAAGGCAGGAGTCTTATCCTATCTCAGCCGTGTGGTTGTTCAGTCTATTTGTGGCAACTTCCAGTGATGGCACACCCACAACTCCGGCAGCCAAGCTATTCCATTGATTGATTGTTCTCACTGTCAGAAAATTTCTCCTTACTTCTAGGTTGTATTTCTCTCTCTCTCTCTCTCTTTTTTTAAAATTTGATTTATATGCTGCCCTTCTCCGGAGACTCAGGGCGGCTTACAATGCGTTAAGCAATAGCCTTCATACTTTTGTATATTTATACAAAGTCAGCTTATTGCTCCCACAATCTGGGTCCTCATTTTACCTACCTTAGGAAGGATGTAAGGCTGAGTCAACTTTGAGCCTGGTGAGAACTTGCAGTAATTGCAGGCACCTGAATGTTAATCAGTGCCTTAGTCTACTGCGCCACTCAGGCCCTTACAAGCTTCTGTCCGTTACATCTTATCCTGCCCTCTGGTGAGTAAGTGCTCTATCACGTCCCCAGTAATCCTTCTGCTTGATAGGCTATGCATTCCTAGCTCCCTTAACTGTCGTATGGTTTAGCCTCCAGACCCTTTATCATCTTTGCTGCTCTTCTCTGACCTCTTTCTAGGGTCTCAGTATCTTTTCTGTATCATGATGACCAGAACTGGATATAGTATTCCAAGGGTGGAACACTTATTTATTCCCTGCAGGGATTCCAAGCTAGCCAGTCTCTTAATTCACTCCTACTCTAGTTGCAGATTCTACCACACATGCTTCTCATTTTCAAAAATGCAAAGTGGCTTACAATAGTTGTTTTTATTAAATCTCTCTCTCTCTCTCTCTCTCTCTCTCTCTCTCACACACACACACACACACACACTGTTGTGACTCTGACCCCCGAGCCTGTCTTATCAGAGGGAGAAGACTCCGAAAGTGAAGGAGAGGAGTTGGCAAGGCCTCCCTCTCCAGGACCCTCCTCCCTGGCAATGCCTCAGGTGTCCTCCGAAGGCCAAGAGATAGGCCAGGGGCCAGGCACTTCGGAACAGCCGCAGTTGGACAGTGATGGAGATGAGTCTTGGCTGGACCCCCAACAGTGTCGCAGAGATAAGCACAGCAGAGGAAGAGGCGTGCCAGAGATTAAGCTGAGTCACTGGACCACACCCCACAGGGGATAAAAGGGGGTGTGGTGGCCAGTCAAGCCTTGTGACGAACAAAGCTGAAAGCTAGCAAGTCCTTTCTGGAACTTTGTTATATGCTCTGCTTGGATTGATTTTTGGACTGGACTTGACTATTCTTTGGCTTTTGTGGATTTACTTTGATGTTTCGGAGGAGAAAAAAACCTCCCTTTGTAAGTAAAAACTTTTGGCAAGCAGCCACTGGGTTGCTGCCAATTCTGTTATCAAAGGAAATTCTTGTCTGCTGGTTTATTTTAACTCTTGGTTGACTGCTGGTGTGTGTGTGTGAGACGGGGACAGAACACACACTCACAGACACACACCAATTCAGATATGTTATCTGTAGAATGCAAAGAATATTTAACCACAAATGACATGGTTCTGTGATTCAATCAATGAATTTCGCTCATTCTTTATAAGTCAGGTACAAGATGAACTTTTCCAAAGGAGAACATACCTCCAATACAAAGGCATCTTTCTTGCCATGAGAGAGATCCAATTCTGCAATTTCATCCGAGCTTTCAGACTGAGATCTTAGCAACCTGGTCCGGTGTCTCGGTTCTGGAATGGGAGAACCTATAATTTCTTCCGATGTCTCCTACACAGAACAATATGGCATCATGTAATAAATCTCACATTAAATCTCACCAAAAAAAATCTTTAAACATTTCACTGCTACGACCACAACTTTCCTCCAACATAAAGACAAATCAGTTTTGAGATATCTTAGCTATTTCTGTCCTGATCAAAATGAGTAACTTTTACTTCTGAACCTGTTTAGTTTTGTAACCACTTTCTTTCTCCTTATTTTTATAGAGTTCCGTCTCCTAAACATTGATTGTCTTTATATTTATATCAGAAATCAACTACATCTAAGCTTTCATTCATAATATAGGTGGTCCTCAACTTACAACAGTTCATTTAGTGACCATTTGAAGTTACAATGGCACTAAAAAAATTTAACTTATGACCATTTTTCACACTTATGACCCTTGCCAGCATCCCCGTGGTCACGTGATTTATATTCGGATGCTTGACAATTAGTTCATATTTATGACGGTTGCAGTGTCCCAGGGTTGTGTGATCCCTTTGCGACCTTCTGACAAGCAAAGTCAATAGGGAAAGGCAGATTCACTTTACAACTATGTTACTAATTTAACAACTGCTGTGATTCACTTAAGAAATGTGGCAAGAAACATCGTAAAATGAGAAGCATTTGACTTAAAATTGTGTCAGTGCTTATACAACATTGCTTACCGGAGGGTTAATCTCATACAGCTCTTTGTTTCTGGTGATTGTATCATTGATTTTCTTCTGCATATGAGATATATGCTGTTCGTAAGTGGCATCACTGGGAGTTTTCCCCGCAATCTGAATACCACCAGGCGTTGGTAAAGCAGCCAGATAAACCCCTGTAGCAGACTGGAAAAAAAAGTATACCAGTAAGAAACTAAGGCATTGTGGGAAACACAGTCTAACATCTTCCTTCTATTGGTATAAAAAAAATATAAGAGTTTAAAATGTGCTATTGCCCGTTTATCTGGATCAGAGTTTCTCAAACTTAGCACCCTAAAGATGTGTGGGCTTCCAACATATTCAGAAATTTCCAAGTAGAAACAAAACTGGATACATTTTTTTTTTCCTTTAATGGTGTCCGCACATCTTAAAACCAGTGGTGAAATGTAAAATTTGTTACTACCGGTTCTGTGGGCGTGGCTTGGTGGGGGGGAGTAATGTGACTGGTTGGGCGTGGCCAACTTTTTTTTTTCACTTTTAAAAGCATTTTTTTTACAAGCTCTTTGGCCAAAGAGGTTGTAGAAAAAATGCTTTTAAAAGGCTCTGACGATCCCAGCTTTTAAAATGCTTTTAAAAGTAAAAAAAAAAGCCTGATGATCGTGCAGCTCAGCTGGGCATGGGGGTGGGGCAGGGATTTTTGCTACCGGTTCTCTGAACCACCCACCGCCATTGCTACCGGATCGGGTGATCCGGTCCAAACCGGGAGTATTTCACCCCTGCTTGAAACTCTTGAAATTGAGAAACACTGATCTAGACCAGGGGTCTCCGAACTTGCCAACTTTAAGACTTGTGGACTTCAATTCCCAGAATTCCTCAGCCAGCTGTGCTGTGCTGACTGGGGAATTCTGGGAGTTTAAGTCCCACAAGCTTTAAAAGTTGCCAACTTTGGAGACCCCTGATCTAGACTGTGCAGCATAAGTATGTGTGGGTGGGATTGTGTGATCAAGTCCAATTTTTCTTCAGAAAGTAAACAGGTGGGAAACTGCAGGTCAAAATACAGATTTAAAAAAAGAATTAAGAAGCGCTGAGGGATATTTCAGTGTGACAATGCAGCTTGTTCAAAGAGTTATAAACCTGAATTTGTAGAAATCTTGGGAATTTAAGATCACAGATTATCTTTGTGCATTTAATGCCAAACACGAAAAGCACCATTCGATGCTGTAGATATAACCCCACAAAAATCAGTGACGAGGGATAACATCTGACCTCTAACGAGACCTTCATTAGTAGCGTTTATTGTGGCAGAAACTTTTTAAAGTGGATCAAAACACCAGAAACTGGATTCCAGCTGCTGTTCATTAACTTTAGAAAAGGTACTACTGTAAGGCTTTCCATTTTGAAATCTTCAGGGTTTATTTTAAAAAGCACATGGCCTGTTTCTTTCACACAACTTTTTTTTTTAAAAAAAATGACTTAAGCCGATAAATCTTGACATTCTGGGTTTATAAGGAATGTAAAACCGTCCTGTTTTGTTCAATGCTTAAGTATGTTTCCCAAGATGAAAAACCGGAAGGAGATTATGCTACAGGATTAGAAAAAAAAAAAAAAATCAAAACGTTTAAAGCACAAATGGAAAACTTACGGCCAGACCCATCAACATCGTTTCTCCCACCGTGATCTGTATCCGTAGGCCAAAGAGGGCGTTCATCCCTCTCAGCTTCAGCTTATTCATCAACTGAGTGTGTACTTCGTACTCCATAAATGGCAGCAGGTTACTGATGCAGGTTGCGTTGGCTTCGGCTTGCGCTTTCTTTTTCAGCCGGCATAGCCTGTTGGAGAAGGAACATTAAATTTCAAGGCATGTGGCCTTAAGGAATCATAGAGTCATAGGGCTAGAAGGGACCTTGGAGGTCTTCTAGTCCAATCCCGTGCTCAAGGTAGAAGTCCTTATACCAGTGATGGCTAACCTTTTTGCCGTTGCGTGTCAAAAGCGTGGGGAGCGCGGGAGGGTTGTGCATGTGCATGCCCACACCCATAATTTAATGCCCCCCGCGTCGCGCCCCCCCTGAGCATGCGCACACGACCCTCCCCCCCCGCTCCCCCCGCCTTTGGCACGCAATGGCATGGGAGGCCCATTTTTTCCCCCCCCCCCCCCGGAGGCCCTCCAGAGGCCAGAAATGGCCTGTTTCCCCACTTCCGGTGGGCTCGGAAGGCCTGAAAATCAGCTGGCCAGCATGCGCATGCGCGCTGGAGCTGAGCTAGGGCAACGCTTGCGTACCCACAGATATGGCTCCGCATGCCCCCTGTGGCACACATGCCATAGGTTGGCCATCACGGCCTTATACCATCCTGGACAAATGGTTGTCCAGACTTTTCTTGAAGGCCTCCAGGGTGTTGTGACTCCGACCCCCGAGCCCGTCGTATCGGAGGGAGAAGGCTTCGAAAGTGAAGGAGAGGCGTTGGCCAGGCCTCTCTCTCCAGGACCCTCCTCTCTGGCAATGCCTCAGGTGTCTCCCGAAGGAGAAGAGATTGGCCAGGAGCCAGGTATCCCCGAGCAGTCGCAGTCGGACAGTGACAGAGATAAGTCTTGGCTGGATCCACGCCAGCGTCAGAGAGACAAGCGCACGCAACAGAAAGGGAGGCATGCCAGAGATTAAGCTGAGTCACTGGACCACACCCCACAGGGGATAAAAGGGGGTGTGGTGGCCATTCAGGCTCTGTGACGGACAAAGCTAAACAACTAGCGAGTCGCATTGTTATCTCTGAAACTACGTTATCTGCCTGCCTTGGATTTAATACGGACTGGACTTGACGATTCTTTGACTTTGTGTATTTGCTTTGGTTTATCTGACGGAGGAGGAACACCTCCCACTGTGAGTAAAGTTCTTGGCAAGCAGCTACTGGGTTGCTGCCAATCCTGTTATCGAAGGAATTTATTGTCTGCAAGTTTTATTTAACCCCCGGCTGACTGTTTGTGTGCGTGTGTGAGACGGGGACAGAACACAGGGATGGAGCATCCACAATTCCAGGAGACAAACTGTTCCATTGGTTAATTGGGCAAGACAGTCCATTGATGAATTAGTTCTCAGTGTCAGGAAATTTCTCCCCTTATTTCTAGGTTGGATCTCTCCTTGATTAGTTTCCATCCATTGCTCCTTGTCCTGCCCTCAGGTGCTTTGGAGAATAAATTGACACCCGCCCCCAGACCTTCAAGTATTGGAAGACTGTTATCATGTCTCTCCTGAACCTTCTCTTCAGTAGGCTAAATATACCTCATTCCCTTAGCTATTCATTGTATGGTTTAGCCTCCAGACCCTCCCTCCCTTCCTTCCTTCCTTCCTTCCTTCCTTCCTTCCTTCCTTCCTTCCTTCCTTCCTTCCTCTTTCTTTCTTTCTTTCTTTCTTTCTTTCTTTCTTTCTTTCTTTCT
>WNWU01000037.1:3285090-3317871 GCA_012654045.1 Ptyas mucosa
TCTTTCTTTCTTTCTTTCTTTCTTTCTTTCTTTCTTTCTTTCTTTCTTTCTTTCTTTCTTTCTTTCTTTTCTTGATTTCTATACTGCCCTTCTCCCTGGGGACTCAGGGCGGTGTACAGCCAAGTAAAAACACATAATATAAACTTTAAGAACAAATTAAAAAGAATATCTAAATTGGCTCCAAAATTTAAAAAAATACCCCAATTTAAAATTACTTAAAAGGTTTTGCTTAGGCCAGCCCGGCTTGTTGGAAAAAAAGTTTTAAGGGCACGGCGGAAGGCACGTATTATCTTTGCATCTCTTCACTGCTCTTTCTAGAGCCTCAGGATCTTTTCTGTATCGTGAAGTACAGTAGAAAACTGAAAGTAGAAAGCAACAGGGGTATAAAAATCTACGTAAGTGCTGAGAGTACTTATGGAGACCCCCCAGCCTTTTTGCAGCCTTTGCAGAGAGAATGGCATTTTTAAATAGAAAAGCCACAATGAACTGAATTGTTAGTTCAGCGGAAAAGTGTTATCCTTGGCCAAGGCTATTCTACTAAGAAACATCTTTGTATTTCGTGGGATCTCTTTCCTCCAAAAAGTGTACTTCACTGCTAAAGAATGAGATGAGATCCCTTATCTGTGAACAAAACATCTTCATTGTAGTAGAGCCAGTTTGGTCTGGTGGTTTAAGACACCAGGCTAGAAACTGGGAGATTGTGAATTCCAGTCCTTCCTTAGCCATGAAAGCTGGCTGACTTTGGACCAGTCGCCAGGAGACTGGGAGTTCTAGTCCCGCCTTAAACATGAAAGCCAGCTGGATGACCTTGGGCTAATCCCAGGAGACTGTGAATTCTAATCCCACTTTAGGCATGAAAGCCAATTGGGTGACCTTGGGCCAATCACCAGGAGACTGTGAGTTCTAGTTTTGCCTTAGGAATGAAAGCCAGCTGGGTGACTTTGGACCAGTCACTCTCTCTCCCAGCCCAACAACCTCACAGAGTTGTTATTGTTGTGGGGAAAATAGGAGGAGAAAGGTGGATTTTGCCACTTTGAGATACTTGTAGAAATAACGAAGGCAGAATATAAATAATAATTAAAAATCCGTCTCTTCTTCCTGTATTCCTACCTGGCTTGGATGAGACAGCCTTTTCCAAACACCACTGCGTCCACTGGTAAGTCTATTGTCGTGAAAAGAACATCGGGCACTTTCTGCTTCCTGCAGCTGCAGCAGTAAGCGAGGCGAGCTGGGAATGGCATGTTGAGCTCATCGTAAGGGATGTGACAGAAGCCACAACCGGGAGGTAAGGTTTCCTCTAGCCTAAGAGATAAATGGTGAGAAGTCTAAAATTACCATTCAGACACTGACTTTCAAAACAGGGTTGGTCACTTGAAGTGGGGGGGGAGTGGGGGGGGGTCCACACAAGGCATATGCAGATAACCTATACAGGTAGTCCTCGACTTACAACCATTGGTTTAGTGACAGTTCAAGCTTAACGACGGAACTGAAGTGATTTATGACCGCTCCTCGTACTTAAAACCGTTGAGGCGCCCTCAAGGTCACATGATCAAAATTTGGCAATCAGCATGTACTTAAGACGACAGCAGCATCCCAGGGTCATGTGACGGCCTTCCCAGGCAGCTTGTGACAACCAAGCCAATGGGGGAAGCCAGATTTGATTAAAACTGCACGATTCACTTAACAACAGCAGTGATTCACTTAACAACTATTTATTTATTTATTTATTTATTATTGCAATTTATATGCCGCCTTTCTCCCTGAGGACTCAAGGCGGCTTACAAAATGAGTTCCCAATACAAATCACAATGAATTAAAGATTAAAATCAACGACCCAATTGAAACAGTTTAAAATTATAACAATGTACCCCCAACGGATCAGTTGAGTTGATGGAAGAGCCAAGTCTTCAGCTCGCGACGGAAGGAAAGAAGGTTGGGGGCTGTCCTGAGCTCGACAAAAAGATGATAAAAATGGCTATGACTCACTTCATGCCTTCTGCTTAGCAACAGAAGTTCCAGTCACAACACTGATCGTAAATTGAGGGCTACCTGTACATGGCTGGCCAGTCTGGTTTTTTTAATAAACCTTTGTTTTACATTTGAACAAGTTAATCAACAGACATTCTTCTCCCTCAAGAGGCCAAACAGATAATTAATTTCCCCTCCCCTTTTTAAACCACAGCAACTCCTGACAGAAACACATGCATGGACAGATTAGTGGAAACCGCGTAGCTTTTTGTGAATTTGGTTTCAGCAGCTCTAAAAAGACACAAAACAACACAAATACTCATTTCTGTTAGGTTTAGAGTTCTATGAAGCGATTATTCAGGTAGGAATGGAAAAACGTGTGTCATGAAGGAAAGAACAGTTTGAATGGGTCAGAAGGGCAACTACCACTAGGTTTTTGTAGTAAATTTGGCTATGAATGCAAATCAGCAACTGAGTGTCGCCTGTTAGAGAAATCGATTTTTACAAAAACATTTATTTAGTTATTTATCTATCAACTTTGAGAGAGTTCATCACCGAGCAACTCTTGACAGTGTGGAATCCTTGGCGTTTCTCTGAGCTTGGTTGTTTCCTTGCAGACGTTTCATTGCCCAACTAGGTGTGGGCAATGTGACACCTCTCCTGCGCGAGCTGCACTGGCTCCCGGTGGTCTTCTGGGTGCGCTTCAAGGTTTTGGTTACTATCTTTAGAGCGCTCCATGGCTTAGGACCTGGCTATTTACGAGACCGCCTACTGCCACCAGTGGCTTCCCACCGGCCGGTACGCTCTCATAGAGAGGGCCTCCTCTGGGTGCCGTCGGCCAAACAATGTCGACTGGCAGTCCCCAGGGGGCGAGCCTTCTCTGTGGGGGCACCTATTATCTGGAATGAGCTTCCCCGGAGATTCGGAGGATCCCGGACCTACGCTCTTAAGACCCTTTTATTTCACCAGGCAGGCCTGGCCTGATTCCCCCCCTTTTAAAAAATGTTATAATATTTTAATTTGTTTTAAATTACTGGGGTTTTAATATTTTTACGGCCAAATTTATTTAATTGGATTTTAATTGGGTTTTAAATATTATACTTGTATGTTTTATTTATGGCTGTTCACCGCCCTGAATCCTTCGGGAGGAGGGTGGTATACAAATTAAATAAACTGAAACTGAAACTAAAACTAGGTAACATCATCAGTGCTAGAGGGGAGTGGTTTCATCATATTTAATTTCTCTTGATTTGACAACTATACATAATTCAAACCCATTGAGGTTTATCACAATATAATTTAATGTGAATAAAATACTGAACTGTGCATTTTTTGTCCTGTACTAAAACATCCTTACTTTCAAGCTGAATAATCAGATTGCATGTCTGGTTGACTGGCAGACCAAGAGTAGCCTCACTGACCTGTGATTTGCTTAGCTTCCTTTTCAGACATATGTCATGCGATTGGACTTAGAAGCTACAGAAAGTTTTTATTAAGAAACAAAATAGGGGTCGGTGGTATTTCTCCACCTTTTTGTTGATCAAGACATCTCTCTATGCAATAATTATCTTTCTCGGCCCTCTCTGCCATCTCATAGCCCTCTGAAGGATCTCCCAACCATCTGGAAAAAACGGTGGAGAAATTGATCTGAGAAAAGAGGGACTGGTAAATAGACTTTTTCTTTGATCTGCTGAGCAAAACTTCCACTGAATTGGTGAAAAGACCACATCAAAGAAGTGGACAAACTGGGATACAACTCAATGTAACAAACTATGAATGCAAGATACGGATAACATAAGCCAGTTTAGGCTGCCATCTTCCTATAATTGTTCTCTAATCAAAAGTTAACATATATGTATTTTGACTCAAATGTGAACTTTTAGTATTGTATTAACATAGAGGAGTCTCTCGTGGACCTAAAGCACGGGTGTCAAACTTGTGGCATCACATGACATATTGTGATGTTTTTTCCCTTCGCGGAGCTGGGGTGGGCGTGGCCTGCAGGTAATGCATCTGGCCCGCGGGCCACCAGTTTGACACCCCTGAAAAGAATAGTTTGATTATATAACAAGCGCCTAAAGGCGCAAGCGGGTTAAAAGATAACAAACATGATATAATGCCGCTGATCCTTTAGCTGCAAGTAAATCAGAATGGAGCTTATTTAAATTAAGCTGACTCCATTAGCTCTTGTAAATATGAGAACAGAGAAGCACGGAATAGATTCGGAGGTGAAGCAAATAACTGAAAATTACAGAACCTCCACTCCTCCGTGCTGGAAGCAGAGGGAATATGAAGTTTTGGCGAAGAAGCAAAACAAACACCACCTCAAGTTGCTCATGCCAAACTTAAATAAATACATAAAAATCTGCCTTCTGGGGGAATCACATCATGCTGAACACGATGGTCATCTCCCCCAAAAAATAACTTGGCAACATCAGAGTCAGTTAAAAAAAAATCAGCATTTTTTTTTACCACGAAATCCATTTTGGTAGCATTTTTTTTTTCTGAAGGGCTGAACTTTATCATTTTCTATTGAAAAATTATATTTGGTGAAACCTTGATTTGACAGACAAGCAGGGAGGAGGGGGCCTGTGTTACACTCAAAAGGCCTGTAAAATCGTACAGGATGTCCTTTGTGGCAATTTTAGTGATTTGCGTACTGACGCCACAAGACAAATCATGTCAGCTTGATGTTCTGAGGTAAATTGTCATAGCTGACCCAAGCATAATATACTGGGGGGGGGGGGGGGGGGGGTTTACATTGAAAAATGGGGATCCGTGAACTGAGGTTTCGCTGTAACTTGAAAAGGAGAGGCAAATCTCAATGGTTGGCTGGGGAATTCTGGGAGTTGAAGTACACAAGACTTAAAAGTTGCCAAGGTTGGGAAAGGTGTGTCATAAAATTTTGACAATGGTGTGAAACAAAGAGTCACTTGCACACTCAGTGTTAAAAGAGGGACCAGTTCGAAACAGGGGGAAAGGATTTGCGTTCCGTTGTTAGTAGCCAAACGGTTACCTTATTCAGGCTGTTAGAAATTTTAAAGCAGTAAGACTAGTGATTGGGGCAGTCCCACAACGTCTGCTGTTGTTAGTGAAAAATCAGTAAAGTAGTCGGCCCCCGCATTCTGTGCTGTACCACTGGTAACCTACCCTAATAGAGAAGAACTATCTTGGTTTTGAGGAAAAAAATCAACCTCTCCCTTCTCTGACCCTATGGAAAAGTAGCCAGGCTGCCATGACAACCTTGGTTCCAAACAGACTTCCATGTTTCCATCCTGGAGAAACCTGGGATTCAGCACAGCTGCTGTGCCCGAGGCAGACAAAATACAGACCTCCTCACTGTGAAAGAAAGAAAGAAAGAAAGAAAGAAAGAAAGAAAGAAAGAAAGAAAGAAAGAAAGAGGGAGGGAGGGAGGGAGGGAGGGAGGAAGAGGAAAGGAAAGGAAAAGGGAGGGAGGGAGGAAAAGAAAAAGAGGGAGGGAGGGAGAGTGGAAGGAAGGGGAAGGAAAGAAAAGGGAGCGAGCGAGCAAGGGAGGAAGGAAAAGAAAGAAAGAGGGAGGGAGGGAGGAAAAGAAAAAGAAGGAGGGAGGGAGGAAAAGAAAAAGAGGGAGGGTGGAAGGTAGGAAGGGGAAGAAAAGGAAAAGGGAGCGAGTGAGCAAGGGAGGAAGGAAAAGAAAGAAAGAGGGAGGGAGGAAGAAAGGGAAAAAGAGAAAGAAAGAGAGAGAGAGAGAGAGAGAGAGAGAGAGAGAGAGAGAAAGAGAGAGAGAGGGAGAAAGAGAAAAAAAAAGGGAAAAAGAAAATCAGTCATGGGTTTAGTCATATGCATTGCCAAATCTCTTCTCCAAAATAAAAAAGCCACAACCAAATCCATGTTGAAAGCGAGCGTTTGAGGCAGGAGAGTTTTGAAAAATAAGCTGCCTGTCATAAGGTGGTTATTTTGACTGCGATAAGGACAATTCAAATGATGCTGCAAGTGGCCTTAAATGCAGACTGGTTGCTGAGCGCCTGAAATGTAGTCATGTCACTGAGCGGGAGGGGTGGCCACTGAAACTTTGATACTGGGTGGTAAATCCCCTGGGGAGACCCGTCATAATTCTGAACGGTCGCTAAATGACAGGTCGCAAATCGAAGACTACCTGTACTTGCTAATACCATGCATTCCCTATTATGTAGTGCGGGGATGGGGAACGATGGCCCTTTTATGACTTGTGGACTTCAACCCCCAGAATTCTTGAGCCAGCCATGTTTGCTGGGGAATTCTGGGAGTTGAAGTCCACGAGTCATAAAGGGTCCATCATCCCCCACCGCTGATGTAGTGGATCATTCCCCGTCTCTTTTTTCCTATGTCCTCAAGTCGGTGTGTGTCTCCTATCTTCATGTCCCCAAATGGCATCTCCTCTTGATAGCTTGATCACTGGTCAAAAAAGGTTACAAGGCTTCAAGTGAAGATGCCTTGTGCCAGAGATAATAAAAATGAAGGTTCTGCTGTTCAGAAGATGTTGTCATTCCTTTGTTCACCAAAGCAAACAGCAACAATGCAGAAGTAGCATCCTACACTGTTGCCGTTTCCCAGCAGCTAAGTGGCTAGATTACTATACGCCCCATCATCCCGAGCCTTCCTACTTCCCATTAATTGGCACAACTTTATACAACCAATCTTCTCTTTTCACCCCTTCCTTTTGCTGCTTGCAGAGATCAAGTGTTTTAATTGTCAGGGAAACTGAGCCAGCGAGTTACCAAATGCTAGTTGATTCACTGTAGCCCACCACAGCGTGGCACCCCAATGCTTTTGCATGGGATTTGATTTCTTGACGAACTTCTGCCCACCAGGCATCCCGAGTTTCCGGGTCATCTGAAAGATACAGAGCGCATCCGTTTACAATTCAGCAGAGATGCAAAATGTTTGGTTAAAGCGAAGAGGTTAACTAAGTGCTGGTTAACCTGTTTAAACTAGTATAAGGCCTCAGCCACGTTCTGTTTCGTCTTCTTCTTCCAGCCTAATTGGTGGGGTGGGGTGAGGATTTCACGCAATCGAAGCTACTCCGTTTCTCTTTTGAATCTCGGAGAACGCGAGAGGCTCAAGGATGTGGTTTCTCTACTTACACCTTTTGCTCAAAATACCGTGACAGGCAATCCTTGACTTACAACCACAATCGAGCCCAAAATCTCCATGGCTAAGCGAGACAGTTCTTAAGTGAGTTTTGCCCCATTTTACGACCTTTCTTGCCACGGTTGTTAAGTGACACGATGCTAAATTAATGACACAATGGTTAACTGAATCCATCTTCCCCGTTGTCTCTGCCTGTCAGAAGGTCGCAAAAGTGATCGCATCAACCCCAGGACACTAAATATTCAGTTGCCATCTGAATTTTGATCACATGACCAAGGGGAAGCAGCAATGGTCGTATGAAAAATGGTCGTAAGTCACTTTTTTCAATGCTGTTGTAACTTTGAACAGTCACTAAATGAATGGTTGTAGTCAAGGATCACCTGTATTAGGCTAAAACCTTCCAAGCAACACACCAAAAGTATCTCTGACTATGAAAAAAAACCACCCCAAAAACCCGACAGCATCTCCAACTACAAACACATTTGCAGTCAGCAAATCTCAATATTAAAAATCCACTGGTCACAACGTATCTCCCTTGGATCATCTTTTTTTTTAAAAAGCAACTTGAGGAGATAGATTTGTAAGATAAATTAACGTAAGAGTTTGGATGATTTGAATAACAGTTTAACTTTGTCATGATTAAAAAAGCAGAGTGCAATTTAGAGATTTAAAGAACACTGAACCATATTGCTCACTTGATGGGTAAAAAAGTTTTAAAAACTCTCTGGGCAAACTTAACATTCTTGCATGAGCTTAAATAATTAATTGTCCTTGTTTTCGTATTTTTAACTGATTCGACAAATGCCACCACCACCAAAAGAGTTATGAGATATTCTGTTTATACTTTTAACCTCAGATGGGAAAAAATACTGAGTTGTTAGGTTAATGCTGAATAACTTTATTGCTTATTCTTGGAAAATATCTTGTCAATAAAGAAAATACATTTAATACATGTATTCAAATATGTATTCAAAATATTTTTAGAAACTAATAATAAGTCAATTGTAAGTTGCCACATTAAAGCAACCATGTTGAATTAGCATTATGTTAGAATTTCAAACTTGACCTCTTAATGTTTTCAAAAACATACATGGAAGCACTTTAATACTTGCAAAGATTATCAAGTGGGGAGTTCAGAAGAACCTTTGGTTGTTTAAATATCTTATAGTATATATGAATTTGCAGTGATAGTGGAGGAAACTGCTTGTCATTTCCAGAGATAATGGAAACCTACACAAGCCAAACTTGTTTTTAAATTGTTAAGAAAAATCAGCTTTTAATAGAGGACTTCCTAACCCAGAAAAAAAAAATTGCAGCAAAACCTAAATTGCACAATGACGTACGATTTAGATTGGACTTTGGGATTTCTCTTCTCAAAACACATTTCTGAAGAGATCATCAGACTGCACAAAATTCCTAAATTAAAAATTCATTGTTTCATTCCCTCCACAATTACATCATAGACCCAAATTTATTTTTATCTTTTTTCTTTTAGAAGAATATTTTTGAAATATAAAGTAGTACTTTAGATCTTATAAGAGACTGGTACTTGAGGGTCAACAGAATAGACTTAAATGTACTTAGTGTTAATTTGAAAGGTTTTAGAGATTTTAGAAAAATTTTAACCTATTTCAGATCATTAAAAATTATGTCAATTTTATAAAGGACACATCTGACAGAACAAACTAAAAGCTCTAGTGGGTTTTTATAGTGCATTTGCTTAATACTTCAAAGCAAGGTGATGCAGGTAGCTGTCCTGACTCATAAACATTTTTTTCTCTTCACGTTCAACAAGGTGTAACTGGTAATTTTAGTTAATAAAATATGTTTATGATCAATGTTTATTTAACAAACTCCGTTACCTTTTGCAATATGATTGTTTTTATTGTTTCAATATTTGTTATGATGATTATCAGAATGGAGATTTTAATATTTGTTTCTGAATTAGGTATACATACTCAACCATAAAAGGCTGAGGTACTTACTGTAATTACATCATAGTAGATAAGTGAAATTTGATCTGTGGCATTTCTTACATCTTAAACTGAGAGAATATGCTTTTTACTTCGCAATGAATCAGATCTTGGGCGGGAGGGTTATGTTTTGGTTTCTTCAACATTATTTCAACAAATTCACATGTGCAGAATTGAACATTATGGTTTATCGATTTACAACTCAATCAGCTTAAACTTACAATTACAACAGTTTACTACAACATCCGAAAGCCCACATTTCAACGTGTCTTCACTGAATTTATTTGATTTTTAAATCTGTAAATTATAAAGGATTGGTAGGAATGGCTAGTTATTTAAATTTTGAATGCAAGGCTTATATGTGTATTATTGCACCCAAACCTCTTTGGATGCAGATGATGAGATAGCTCACTACCGGCTTATACAAGGAAATAAAAAGAAACTAAATATGACTTAAATAATATCTTACCACAGCAAACTGAATTAAACACGTTTTCATTAAAAATAGTGAGAAGATGGTGAAAACCCTGGCAAGATCCTTGCAAACCATGTGAAGCACTTATTATATGTATATTGGTAAACAGTATATACCTATACCTATACCTCTATCTATAGCTATAGCTATCTTTGTACCTATAACTTATTTCTTTTTGCATGCTTTCTCTTGCTTCGTCTATATGTGGCATAAATTTAGCTTCTAAAAGTATTGTCTAAACTTTTAAAGAGAGATGTGTGAATAAATGTCCAGGAGAGTAGCCTCAAAGACCAGCTATTAGAGTATAAGCAAAAAGGTAATACAAGTATTCAAAAGAATCTTTTAGAGAATTCCCAGTCGAAGAATTCTCTTTAATAAGAAGCAGTATTGTAAAATTACCAAACTAGAGATCTCCTACTCCTGTGATTTTACAGGGGTAATTCCTTATGAATTCCATTCAAATAGGAATCTTTGCATGTGTTACTTCCCAGAAATATTAATAGCTAACATTGAAGTCTGAAAAGCTACTACAAGACCCAACCTGTGAAAGCCACAAACCTGAAAACGTAAAGACAGTATGATACTGGTTTTGGGAAACTGAGTTAGCTTCACTCTGTGCTGAAAGTAACATGTAAAGAGGGTAACGTCTGAAAATGAAATACCTTTGAGATTTAAATATACTTCCTTGGAAATGAACTTTCTTTTGCATGTTGTAAACTTTACTGGATTTTAGCTCCGCCCTCCCCCTGCTAATTAATGGAAGGGGGGAAGAAGGAAATCATATAAACAGAATGCAGTGCATATTTACATACGATAGGACACAAACTTACCTTTGCGTGATAAAAGAAAGATAAATAAATGACTTAATAAAAACCAAGACACCACAACATGGCAGGCGTCGTTCATACCAAACACGGGGAACGCAACGCAATGTAAAAGCATTCGCTTTGGTTTTTCGGACACAGTGATTCGCAAGCAGCTTTTCTTCACCTTTGGGGTTTTTGACCCATGAGCCACACAGATTCACAGGGCAACCGCTATTCAGAGCATTTACACATCGAAGTAAAGCTACACAGACAGTCCAGAAATTGAGAAGGGAGGGGGAGGGGCGGCAAGATGGCATGTGCCCAGCACACTTCCACAAAGGGCATCGTCACCTGTCGGGTTTCCAGGCTACAGCGGAAGCTTACAGAAGAGCTTGCAAAGCAGAGTCAGCAGACGGGAGCCAGAAACAAGTGAATCGTTTGGCGCATGCTTGGGTCAATGACGGGACAGACTTAAAAATATGGCAGCTCACTGAAATGGTTACAGAAAGAAATGGCCCTGAAGTCTCGGTGAAAGCAGAAGGCAAGCAAACATAGCACTCACTCGCAAGCTTTTCTAGCAAAAAAAATCTGGTTCGGTAAGTTAAGTCTAGCAAGGGTTACCGAAAAAATGTTGGGGAAGATTGATTTTAAATTGCCTGTAACACGTTAAGGTTTCGGGTTTTTTTTCCCCCCCCCCTCCGAGGATCAATTGGAGTTTTTATTATGTTACTGCTTGGAACAGCAGGGGAAGACAGAAGGTTGGACTAGAACAGGGGTCTCCAACTTTGGCAACTTTAAGACTTGTGGACTTTAACTCCCAGAGTTCCTCAGCCAGCAACGCTGGCTGAGGAACTCTGGGAGTTGAAGTCCACAAGTCTTAAAGTAGCCAAAGTTGGAGACCCCTGGATTAGAAGACTTCCAAGGTCCCGTCCAACTCTGTTGTTATTCTGAAATTCAAACTCAACTTTTGCAAGTTTCTTTCAAGAACACATCCGCCTCTCCCAATACTGTTTTTAGTGTGGCATATTTTCTCTCTGGCCCTTAGGGATGAATTTTTACTGGGATGATGTAAAACAACGGTGTTCGGGACTATGTTTAACTAAAGACATTAAAAAGGGGAGATCCACACATCTACGCACCAGTGGTGGGTTTCAATTTTTTTTTTACTACCGGTTCTGTGGGCGTGGCTTGGTAGGCGTGGCAGGGGAAGGATACTGTAAAATCTCCATTCCCTCCCCACTCCAGGGGAAGGTTAGTGCAAAATCCCCATTTCCTCCCGATCAGCTGGGGCTTGGGAGGCAGAGAATAGATGGGGGCGGGGCCAGTCAGAATTTTTACTACCGGTTCTCCGAACGACACAAAATTTCTGCTACCGGTTCTCCAGAACTGGTCAGAACCTGTTGAAACCCACCTCTGCTATGCACCCCCTAAAAATAAACGTGTTGACGAAGAAAAACACATGGATACAAAACTGTAAGATGTGTGTTGTAAAAACATCGCAATTGTGACTTCAATTCGTTGTGGCGTAATAGAATGTGAAGAACAAAATGCACTTTTAAACTCTTATTTTGGGGGGAAAGAGAGAGTAAGATCGAAACTCAGTTCAGACTTTATTCCTTGGTGCTCTCTGAGCTGGGTTTTTTTTTTTTCCTTTTCTTTCTTGGAAACATTTCCTTACCCAAACTAGGTAACCTCTTTGGGGAATTAAACGTCTGGAAGAAAACAACCAAGCTCAGACAGCACTAAGGAATTGCTGATTCAATGCACAACAATCCCTCAAAGATGGGGCTTCATCATTGCATGGGGAACACTTTTCAAACCACCATGCATCCATCTTGCAATTTTGGGGCAAGAAGGCCCAGAGAGGGAGAAGCTTCTGTAAAAATATGTTGCATTTCCCCTTTTAAGTAAGTAAAGGGAAAAGTTCCCCTTGCATATATGTGCTAGTCGTTCCTGACTCTAGGGGGCGGTGCTCATCTCCGTTTCAAAGCCGAAGAGCCAGCGCTGTCCGAAGACGTCTCAGTGGTCATGGCCGGCATGACTCAATGCCAAAGGCGCATGGAACGCCGTTACCTTCCCACCAAAGGTGGTCCCTATTTCTCTACTTGCATTTTTTACGTGCTTTTGAACTGCTAGGTTGGCAGAAGCTGGGACAAGGAACGGGAGCTCACCTCATTATGCGGCACTCGGGATTCGAACCGCTGAACTGCCTTTCGATCTTTCGATCAACAAGCTCAGCTTCTTAGCCACTGAGCCACCGCATCCCATACATACATTTCCCCTTTTAAAGCTAGGTAAATACTGAGATATCTCAAGTCAATGGGATGCTCTCCTCTGCTTCCTTCAGCATTAAGGAATATGTCTTTTCCATACAGGGTACATCTAAAGAAAGCAGCAAAGCTCTGCCTAGGGACCTGAGGAAAAAAGCAAACTGCCTTCTGTCCTTACATCCATCTGTCCGTCTGTCTGTCTATCTTTCTATCATCTATCTCTATCTATCTATCTATCTATCTATCTATCTATCTATCTATCTATCTCTCTATATATATCTGTCTGTCTGTCTATCGCTAAAACGCTAATTCTCATAACCTCGATTGTAAGTTGAGAACTACCTCTAGTGTCCTCAACTTGCTGAGCTGGGCTGGAGTGGGACATACTCTGCAACAGGACAACATGTCCTATGCAGCTATACCTTGACAGGAGAAGAGCTGCAACTAACTTAGCTAGAAGAGTATTTCATTTATTCTAAAACATTTAAAGAACAACAGAAATGACTTGATTAAAAAAGAAAATAAGAAAAGACACGGTGCTCAGTAAATAAACACACAATTTGCAATCATTATAAATTTAGAAATCATTATTTCAGTGAGTATATCATTAATTAAAACATTAATGATTTCATCTTAATTTAGGCATAGCACAATCGCTGTGTCATATTGAGAAATAATAATGTAAATCCGTACAAAACTCTAAGCACTAATATTTATATGGATGTCAGCCCTATTTTCTAAAATAAGGGCACAACATCTCATGAAAAGAAATAGGAAACCAAATCACAAAAAAACCTGCAATCAATAAAAGCAATATTAAGTTCTAAATGTCCTCCCATTGTAGTCAACCGCTGATTACCATCAAGTTATTTATAAATAACCAGAAACTGCTTCTGGTTAGTATTTTTATATCAAAGATTACTTTACTTAAAATCCATGTTTTCAATGTTTGCCTTGCTGTGTGACGTGTAATATACAGGGGACCAGTGGTGAAATCCAAATTTTTTTACTACCGGTTCTGTGTGCGTGGCTTGGTGGACATGGCAGGGAAAGGATACTGCAAAATCTCCATTCCCACCCCACTCCAGGGGAAGGATATTGCAAAATCTCCATTCCTACCCCATTCTGGGGGCCAGCCAGAGGTGGTATTTGCCAGTTCTCTGAACTGCTCAAAATTTCCACTACCGATTCTCCAGAACCGGTCAGAACCTGCTGGATTTCACCCCTGCAGGGGACCCATTCTTGTTTAAAGTGAAACTTTTCTATGTATATTTATGTTAAGTGTCAGCTGCCACTATATGCTTGTTTGTGCTTCGCTGCTATAAGGTGGCAGTCTGCTATGAGCTGTGGGGCAGGGGAATAATTATACCTATAATATCTATAATTACCTAAAGCAGGGGTATCAAACTCTAGGTCCAGGGGCCAAATCTGGCCTGCGGGGTGCTTATATCTGGCCTACCGGGCTGGCCTGGAAATAGCAAAGGACTGGCCTCTGCTAGCAAAAATTTTGGCTGCCAGAGTGTTGCAGGAGGCCTTCCTGCAAAACAGGAGGCCTTCCCCAAAACAGGGCTTTCGGAGTGCTGCAGGAAGCTGTTCTGTCCCCGTCCTCCACACGCACAAACCCACATAGACAGTCGAGGGTTAAATAACTGGCACACACAAACGTTCCGTTATCAGAGGCTTGGCAGCACTAAGGGAACCGGCTGCCAAGTTCTTTACTATAACAAGAAGGGGGGTGTTCCTCCACCAGATAACAAATACAATACACACCGGCTGGGAAAAAACAGTCCAATTCACAATCCTTCAGCAGACTGAGGCTTTGCACCAAAGGAACTTGCAAGAATTAACTTTGTCCGTCACAGAATCTAAACGGCCACCCCACTCCTTTATATAGCCTGTGGGGTGTGGTCCAGTGACTCAGCTTAATCCCTGGCACGCCTCCTCATCTGCTGTGATCGCTTAGCACGCCGACGCTGACGTGGGTCCAGCCACAACTTGTCTCCCTCATCACTCTCCGACCGATCGGAGACACCTGGCTCCTGGCCAATCTCCTCTCCTTCGGCCGACACCTGAGGAATTGTCAGAGAAGAGGGGCCGGAGGAGGGAGGCCTGGCCGGCTCCTCTCCTTCATGTTCGGAGCCTTCTTCCTCCGATACGATGGGCTCGGGGGTCGGAGCCACAACAGAGGCCGACTCATATAAAAGGGAGGAAAGGTAAAATATTTTACCTTTCAGGCTTGCAGGATTCTGCTACTGTAGCCTATGTCAATAATTATAGTGCTAGTCTCCCTCTGTATTAAAAGAACAAAATCACAGAAATGTACGCCTCTCTATTTTTATAAGTGTATAAAACCATGTGTGTGGAGGTGCGGTCCCGTGTCACGCCCACCATGGCCACACCCACCATGGCTACGCCCAGCCTCCTCGCACCCCTGGCCCTCCGAGGTCAAACACAACCCTGATGCGGCACTCAATGAAACTGAGTTTGACACCCCTGGCCTCAGAATCAGAAATAATTTATCAAAAGTGTAATATTCCAAATACGACATGCCAAATTCTTAAGGCACTAGGCATGTGACTGGTTGCAAGCCCAACCTACAGTAGCTATTCCACACAATCATTAGTTGTAGCTTTCCAGTAAGGTCTAGAACAACGGCCAATGAATACATAAAAATTTGTAAGAGTTATTGTTCTATAACATCTGAGGGGGTTATAGATTCTCCATTTGTGAGGTTCAGGAACCAAACCCAAATACAAGTGTGCTCACACAACTATTGTCGTAGAACTTCTGCAGGAACTGAAGTTAACCAGAACGTAAATAACCATAGAGTACTGCATTTTCCAATGTAATATAGGCCATCGGGTGTTTTTTTTTTTTAGCAGTACCCCTTTGTAGACCACATAATACAAAACACACCAGTCTCTATGCAAAATCAATCAATCAATCAACTGAATTGAAAATAAATGGAAAAAACACATATACTGGCAGTGGGCGGAGTCAGCCTGAAATACTGCATTCTAATCACTGTGCCACCAGGGCTCTTTAAGCAGTTTTTAATCTACAACTGTTTGATTATTGCTCATATTAATCAAGCTTTTCTCATTTCAAATTATAACTCTTGTTGAGTTCTGAAGAGTAATCAAATGAAAAGGTATCTGGTAATCTGATACTCATCAGTCATGTGGTCCAAGCTAAGAAATGATTAATAAACCAGACTTTACAAGTGTTCATCTGCATGAGAACCAAGCATAAATTATTCTACTATGAAATTATTAATCCTAGTAACAGTCGAGGAATCCAGAAACAGTGTATGTAATGTTATTATATCACTGGTTTACCATTACCAGTATTAGCTGGAATAAGCAAGCCACTGTAAGCAATTCTAAAACTTGGATCTGCTTTTGCTGAAATTGCTGAGGTAAAAAAAAAAATTAGTTAACTAATTTAATATTCAAAAACACTGATGCTGCACTGAGCTATTAAAATTAAAGGCTGATGTCACGTGACCGCATTTCGGGTGGTTAGCAACAGACCCTCATTTCCATGGTTTGCAGCATCCCGTAATTATGTGACTGTGATTTACGATGTTTTCTGTCAGAAACCAACATTTACTTTGTTTCTGGCAAAAAGTGCCAATTGTGGATAATGGGACTGCTTAACAACCGCCAGAGAGAAGTTGTAAGATCAGGCTGGTCACGTGACGGCCTGTATAACGATCAGCATGATCTACATCTGTAATTTTAAGCTCAATGACTCCCTGTAGTCATTGATTCAATTGATTTTTAGTTGTATGTTATGCTTTTACGCGCTTTTAGCTACTTTTTTCAGTAACTTGTTTCGTGTCACAGAATTGCATTTGTATTCATAATTTGCTCGTGCTGATCTATAACTGTAATATCCAATCAATAGTAAGGTAAAAAGGTAAAGGTTCCCCTCACACATATGTGCTAGTCGTTTCTAACTCTAGGGGGCTCATCTCCGTTTCAAAGCCAAAGAGCCAGTGCTGTCCGAAGACGTCTCTGTGGTCATGTGGCCGGCATGACTCAACGCCAAAGGCTCATGGAACGCTGTTACCTTTCCACCAAAGGTGGTTCCTATTTTTCTACTTGCATTGGTACATGCTTTCGAACTGCTAGGTTGGCAGAAGGTGGGGCAAGTAACGGGAGCTCACTCTGTTATGCAGCACTAGGGATTCGAACCGCTGAACTGCCGACCTTTCTAATCGACAAGCTCAACGTCTTAGCCGCAGAGCCACCACGTCCTCTTAATCAATAGTAGTCTATATTAAATTTTACTGAGTTTTTTCCCACCTCTTATGCTTATGGCTCTTATTGGTTTTTGTGATTTGATTTGTAAACTGCACAGAGATCAGTAATTTTGGTGATACAGAAATACTAGGACTACCATAAACAACAAATAAATAATTCATCTCAGCTCCTTTTCAGCGGATGGTTTTGAAGCTTTCTGGAGAATTTAAATCAATATTCAGAGCAAAAGCAAAGACAACAACAGAATGATTAAACACAATAACCTGATTTATTTTGAATGCTTTTATTGACAAAAATTTGCCAGAAATAATGAATGGATTAGGTGATAGATTTATCAATCATTAATTTAGTATAACTGGGGAATTCAATAAGACTCTGCAAATCACCCTTCTTGGACAGGAAAGTATGCTGTTGACTCACAGATAAGAGCACAAATAGCTTGGGAGATTTCTACTTCTATGCCTGTTTCCATGAATTAAAGTACTATACTGGAGAAAAGGGTGGGATTTAAATGCAATGGCTAAATAAATGTTTGCACCAACATAACCTTATGGGTATGATATCTCATGCTTTTTCACTGACTGAAATTATATACAATTGTAGAACTAAAAGGAACAACTAGAAATGAGATTCCAACATAGGGTTTCCTTTTCAAATTTCCTACAATGAAGCAAATGAATGCAAATTCACCCTAACTTAACTAACATAAGCAAGCTGAATATTCATTTGTGGAAAAAGTATACTACAACTCGTTCTGGTCAGCTTTTTTTCTCAATTTAAAAAAAAAAGTTTCCATCTAAAGATTACAAAGAAGAAAGTCATTCATTTTGAATATTCATCCATACTATCAGCTGGCCAGCACTATTTTAAATGATTTGATCTTGAATAGAAAAATAAGTCACAACTTAAAAAATATCTTTAATCCAATAACCTAAAATACACACACTAAATTATGCATAATGTTTTCCGGGTCTACTTCAATATTGTAGCTTGATTAATATGGCTTTGACTGTATTCTTCAGTTAGCCAGAACTGTGGGATTATTTAAAAATTAAATGACCTATTTTAAAACAATAAATATACCTAAAATCCACAAACAACCTAAAAAGTATTGCAACGTGAATAAGAGGTCTTATTCAATAACAAGAAGTCATTTTGCTTCTAATACAGGTGTAGCTAAAAGTGATCTTCAAATGGCATTTCTCCATAACTGAGCCTCACACAGAAGATCCTACTTCTAGTACAGGAAAAGCTAAATCTCAAAAGGAAAGAATTTAGTGTATGATTAGAATATATTGATGTACAGGGATAATTAGGGACATACAGTCTAGCAAGAAACAATGGGATTTAATTTCATAATATAACCTACTATATTGATCATAAAAGTTATTTTAAATTTTCACAATTGAAAAGAACAGAATTTGAAACGTTAGCTTGGCAATGAGTTAGGGTAGTTCTAAAGAGACTTCACTGAGCTGCCATAATTTTTGTCAGTGTATGTAGTACTGAATGACTAATAAAATACCTGAATTGAAACTATTCCAGTCTAGTAGTTTGTATGATCTTGTGTTACCCATAATTCCGACAAAGGCTGAGTTCAAAACAGCAAATAAGTAGATCAGTTATGGCAGCAGAATATAGTGAAAGAAAGAAAAAGAACACACACATACATCAACACACAGACACACACACACACACCAAGAACACAACTGAGAGGGTTGCTCCAAAGGAACTGGAAAGACACAGACAGCAGAGTTAATAAGAGAATGAAAACAGAGAAAGACAGAAGGAATATACTGTGTTAATCTAAGTGTAGGCAATAAGTAAAACAAATAAAAAAAAATATTAATACCACCTTTTGAAAGTTTGGGTTACGTTTCTCCATGCACTGCTAGTAGTTTATGCATTTTAAAGTCTATCCTATTTGTGCTAGAAGTGGCTCATAACAGGGTTCCCCCCCCCTTTTTAAAGCAGAAAACTTGGCAGATATAGCACTATACAAAAAGTATTAACATTTTTGTCAGCATAACCTTTAATCATGTTTCATGGTATTATCTTACTAACCATTCCTAAATGAACAAATAAATAAGATTTGTAGAAAAATAAAATCTTACAGAGTTGACTATATATTAGGAGGTTGACCTGTGTCTAGAAGCACAAAACCACAAAAGTAGGCATACAGACACCCAAAATTCATGCCAAGGCCAAAAGCAATGGTGACCATATGCACATCATTGCCTCTTTGAAAGTAACATTATTTTGATAATAGGGTATAAACAGTACAAAAAACAACAGTTAGACCTCTACCAGACAGAGGCAATCTTGTCTTATCTGGCAATCATCCATTCTCGGCAAGAACAGAGAGGCATTTTGGAAGGGAGAAAGTTTCTTTGGGAAACTGGAGGTAAGAAATGTCTTTGGCTGAAAGAAAGTTTTAATTTTTGGTACTTTCACCTGAGAGGTGGGGGAAAGCAGAGGAGAATTAAAAATTGATCTAAGTAAAAAAAAAATCAATTAAAATGGGTAGGCCAACGTCTCTTTTTGATACTTGTCAAAACAGAGATGTATCAGGTGAGGGGAAAAAACCATTTTACCAACAAAGGAGAGTATTTGTAGCTCGGGGTTGATACGAGATGTCTTTGGTGCTCTCTGAGCTTGGTTATTTTCTTGCAGATGTTTCATTATCCAAACTAGGTAATATCATAAAATCATTTTTCCTTCCGCCCCACAAATGGACGCTTGCAAGATTTTAAGCAGCAACTATATTGATGTTGATTGCTATAGTTTGTAAAAAGGTATTCAGCACAGGCCACAAAGATTAACAAGGGGAGGATTATTAGGAAAAAAAAGAATCTGTTATAACAAACACTCTGCAGTCAAGGTCTTGATATTAGCTATCCAAGATAGAGGTTCCTCTGCTAAAGAGAATTCTTTCGACATTTTATTAAAAAATTCATTGCATTCAATTTAATCTACCACTAAAGCAGACAAGGTAACCAGAGAAGCATTCAGTTCAGATGGTCAAAGATATCCTAAAGGAGAATACACAACCTGCAGGTAAATTTGCTGGCTGTTTTTGTTTCTAATGGAGGCTTCCATTCACATCAGAATCTCCTCAAAAGGAAGTTGGGAAGGGGACCGGAGAGAATTATAGGAAAAGACTAGGCAAGTCTACAAGCTGGAATCAGCCTGCGAGGAATCATCTGGATAACTTTGTACATTCCTAAGAAAATTTTCTCAAAACTTCTTGGAGAAAAAAAATGTGTCTTCTATCAAACATTTATTTGTTCAGTGGTACCACAACTAAAAGACAAACAATTCCAATTAACTTCCTCCCTAGTCAATTATCAGAGTTTATTTTTATTGGCTAGAAGGACCAATAGTGTTTACCCTGTTATATGAATAGAATTGTTCATTTATTTAGAAATATGGCCATCTAATTAAAAAGACTGGATAGGCAGGGGAAGGGCAAGAATCTAACTCAGTCTCCTATAGACCCTGGACCAGTAACTACAGAATAAAAACCTACAAATAGAACATTATTTGGGGGGTTTTCTGCTCATAATTAGTTTGGCAGCATTCACATTTACTGCTTCTAGTTATTGCTCAAAGCTATATTCTATTTAGACTAACTCGTTTTGATCAAAGACGGGAGATCTTTTTTTTAAAAAAAATATTTCTTCAATGTGTCTACCATTTAGGCTGTTCTGATTGGCTAAAAGATCAAACAAAACAAGCAAATCTGGATGCAGGCTTTAATGCTATCTATCTAAGGAAAAATGTCTCTGTGCCAGAGTCACGTTGTTGCTTGAGCTCCTGGATGGCTGGGGAATTCTGGGAGTTGAAGTCCATAAGTCTTGAAGCTGCCATGTTTGGAGACCCCTGCTTTAAATCCATTAGGTAGAATGTTTTTTTTTAAGGGGACAAATCTAAATAATATAAAAACAACTTTTCTAGAGGGTCCTACACTAATTCCCAGACTAATCCTGAGTCAATAAGACTCCACCAAGACCAATGCACGTTCTGTTTCATGGAAAAACATACTAGACTGGGAAAAAATTGTTATAATCACAATGAAAAGGAAAAGGAAGATTTTTGTTTGACATGCATTTTCTAGCCCTAGTAGAACGGATTGGACACTAGGAGCAACCATCTTTAGCAAACCTAAAGGTGCTTTTCCCAAAAGCAATTAGACTTCTTTTGGGTTTTTCCTTGAAAGAAGAAACTTCTCTTGCATGAGAAGTGAAACATTTTTTAAGGGGGGAAAAATACAAGTCAGTCCAGTTGCCTTTTGGAAAAGTACCTTTGGGACAACCATGATCTGGACGATTGAGAATCTCCACTGACATCTTTAACAAAGTTTTTTTGTAATAATTTCCTTACTAGTTAGAGCAGAGGTCTTCAAACATAGCTGGCTGGAGAATTCTGGGAGTTGAAGTCCACAAGTCTTAAAGCTGCCAAGTTTGAAGACCTCCGAGTTAGAGGAAGTCATTTTCTACTTCCAAAATGTACTTCTGGTTGGGTTAAACGGATCTTTTAAAGGCATTTTATGTAATTTTTAGAACCTTATCTAAATCATCATCATTCATGTCAGTTGGCATTCTTCGGTGCCAAAACTTATAAAGACTTAAAAAGAGAGACAGTACAGAAGACTTAGTAAGTTTGCTCTTCTTTATTCAATGTCTTACTGGGCATTTTAATTTCAGAATCTGGAAACAAAATGAAAGCAATGAATTCTAGAGTGGTATCGTATGAGTCACATAGCTCAATGGCACACACACACACACACACACACACACACACAAAACATCACAAGGAAGCTGTCTGAAATGTTTGCTAAACACCTGTATGCTTAACCATTCAACATTTTCCAAGTTCTTACCTCCAGCAAAAAATAATAAACATAAAGGCAAAGAAACAAGGTCAGGACGAAATGTAAGTAGATTTAGGCTTATAACGTACCTGGATTGTGGATACGATCCAAGAGTTTCACAGAGCGGGCGCTGACGACCCCACCGACGTGGAGAAGGAAGCCTGGAGGAAACGCCGTCAAAGTAAAAAAAGGAAATTCCTGTGCCAATCAGAAGAACAAAATAGCCGTTGACCTCATGAACTGATCCTACTGCTCACCAACTCAACATGCATGGATTTCATGAAAGACAAATGAAAGAAAACAACCGGGAAAGGGCTGCCTTCAAATATATACCAGGAGTTGGCAACCTCGTCAAGTCAACAGACACAGGTAAGAGTTTTGGGAAAGTCACACGGACTCTTTTGCAGCATTGCTGCATGGCCACAGATACTCACTCCCCAAAGATAAATTGATTTCCCCCACACCCCAGGGTGCATTCTGCCACTCAGGAGATGTTCACATCATCTAACAAAACACTGGGCTGTAGCCACACATGCACGCACCCCATTTTTCACTTTCTAAAAATGCCTCCGGGGGTTCCATGTGCAAATGATGCCGACGCTAAAAGCCGGCATTGTAACATGTTGCTCTTAAAAAAAAAATGAGATTGCGTAGATATAAAAGGAGCTGCCTGTGTGTACACTGGTGTCCATGGTAATGATGTTGCCTCTCCCTGGTTTACATTATGCATTAAGCAAGCAAAATGTATGCCATCCAGTTTGCTTGGGGCAGCAGACATCTCAAAGGCCAATAAAATACTACTTTCCCCCACGTAATCCTGCTACTAGACAAAATTGTTAACCATACACGGTGACACCATAGAAAGCTGGGAGTCAGATGTTTTTTTTTATGGCGAGTGCCTTAAAAGGGAAACACATTTTAAAGAGCTCTCCAGTTGTAGAACATATAATCCCATCTGTTTTTATTTCGAAATTTTAGGTACTAATCTCATTTAATGCTGCTTCTTATTATTATAAATTATAATGCTGTGTACACTTACTTGGGAGAAAATCACTGTAACAATTTATTTTTAAATAAGGATTCATACAACATGGCTGTTGAAATCGAACACTTCAACTCTAGGCTTCAACTCTAAAGGGCCCTGAAAGAATTAGATTAGCCAGACCAGTTTCTGTTAGATTTTCAGGCCAGTATGAAGTGATGGAGACTGCACTGGTGTTGCTCGTTGATCATCTGTGGTGGAGCCAGAATAGGGGTGGTACAATCATCCTAATGCTCCTTCATCTCTTGGCAGTTTTCAGTATCACCAACTGCTGCATTCTCTTAAGTAGCTTCAGGGATTGGAAGTGGAAGGCTCTCTACTTTGGGTCCAGTTTCAATCCTGACATGTCACACCTATAATCTGTTAGTGCCCCGGGATACAATTCTCTCTCCTGTTTCCACATTCACATGAATCCACTAGGGGAGGTCATCCATCAGTTTGGAGTCGAATATCGTCAATATGCTAATGATCCTCAATTATACCTGGGCCGACTAAGAGATGCTGTTGAAGATCAGCTCCAGATGTGCAGGTCTAGATGGGGAGGAACAGGCTTAAGATCGGTTCCCCCCAGCCCCCTTTTCTGTGATACTCCATCTTTATTCTTTAATGGGGTACATGTTGACATGGGGGTCTCTTTGAATTCACAGCTCCTACTCGAAGGCTTTGTATACAGGTACATCAAAGTGTGCCAGTGACGCCAGGACCTTTGAACAGCCACTCATGCCTGTGTCGCCTCTCGATTGGACTATTGTAACACAATTCTACTTGGAGCTGTCCTGGAAGACCACTCAGACGCTACGACTGGTCCACATCTGCATAAGCAGTGATGGGTATGTTGTGGAACATATATATGACCCCGCTGCTTTGTGAGCTGCGCTGACTGCCTCGGTCTTAACCTGAACGAGACATTTCAAAGCATTCCTGGTCACTTCTGATCTTCAGGATCGTGAGCTTTATTAAAAAATTTCTCCTTTTCTATTTTTCTGCCTTCTTTTTTTTTTTTTTTTTAAATTTGATTTATATGCTGCCCTTCTCCGGAGACTCAGGGCGGCTTACAATGCGCTAAGCAATAGCCTTCATACTTTTGTATATTTATACAAAGTCAGCTTATTGCCCCCACAAACTGGGTCCTCAATTTACCTACCTTAGAAAGGATGGAAGGCTGAGTCAACCTTGAGCCTGGTGAGATTCGAACCTGCAATAATTGCAGGCAGCTGATGTTAATAACAGGGCTTTAGACCACTGTACTATCCAAGGCTCTTAAGGAAATCCTCAAATCCTCTTTTAAGGATTAGACGGGGCGGCTGGCTTTTAAAGCTGCTGCTTTAAGGGCTTTACAGTCCTTGAGGGCCCATTTTCCTCGCTGGAGTGAGAGGGAGTCCCTGCCTAGTTTTGGCTAGGCATACTCAGTGGCAGTGGCCTCAAGAGAGGTGTGGAGTCCCTACCCAGCGGCTGCTGGGCATACCTAAGAGCCACAGCCTCAGTGGAGGCCATTGGAGTCCCTGCTTAGTCTTGGCTAGGCACACTCAGAATTCCCTGCCAGCCTGATTGGCTTTAAGTCCCTGCCTGGTCTTGGTTGACTACTGGATGCAATTCTTATCACCCATAAAGCTCTTTATGGCATAGGACCTGGCTACCAGAGGGACAGCATCTGTCCATTCAGAGCAGGCACAGATCTTGTTAGTTAAGTAGTGCCTCTCACGGGATCTAGAAAGCATAACTTCTTGGAGATCACTCCTGCTCTGTGGAATGATACATTGGCAATGATCTTTACAGCTCCTACCCTATTGACTTTCTACAAATGATTAAAGACATGATTGTTTTCCCAGTATTATGGTCCGCCAGCAGCCTGCAGAGCTGGCAGCGGAGTCGGATAGCTGGGGAAGGCCTGGATGAGAGCTCTGCGTCGGAGGCAGAGATGGGGCCAGGGCCTTCGGGAAGTGATGCACGGACTTCGGAGCCTCCAGAGGTTGACAGTAGAGAGGCAGAGGAACAGGAGGAGCCTGTTCCTAGTGCATGCATGAGAAGAGCTGCCAGAAGGCAGGAGCAGCTAAAGCAGAGAGGACGACTCGGGAGTAGGGCCAAGAGATGATTGGCCCTTCCCATAAGGCTTAAAAGACCAGCAACGGCTCTTGGCCTCTTTGCCGGAAAACAACTGTTGAGAGATTTGCTTTGTGTTTGGCTATATTTCTTTCTTGTCAGCGTCTTCTGTTCCTGAACTATTGCCAAGAAAAGCCTTTGGCAGTTTGCGTAATTATCCCAAGGTCAGAGATAAACTGAAGAATTGTGTTTTGAGGACTTTGCTTTCATTTAATTTGGAATACGCTGAGAATGAGTTAATTCTCAGCTGTTTTAATAAAATCTTGTTTGTTTTTTTGGAACTGTTTTGCATTTAATATTAACTACGTGGGCCTGGGTCACAACACCCAGGCCTTGGGTGAAAATGGCGGTTGAGCCCCTATGGCAGGGCTGTCAAATTCGTGGCCCTGCCCACACCTGCTTTGGCAAAGGGGAAAAAAGTCGTGATACATCATGTGACGACATGAGTTTGACACACCTGCCCTATGGTGTGCTTTGGTCTTGACCTCCAGTTACCTGTGTACTTTTATTTTGATATTTCTGTTATCTTTTATATTTAAAAAAAAATTAATTGTAAGCTGGACATAGATGCTGTGGAACTGGGGGACCTCACCCAAATTAAAAAGATAATAGCCACTTAACCTTGCTTCAGAAATACTTGCATCTTAGAGACAAGGTAAAAGGAAAATATGTAACAACTGGAAATATGTGCTTGGATAGAGGAATTTCATGGATAATGTTTGGAAGAAGAGGAACAAACATCTCATTCTGACAATGGCTATTGCTGGATTAATGAAAAATCTCTGACGGTATTAGGAAAACTGCGAGCGGCATGGTGGCCTAGTGATGAAAACACTCGCCTCCCACTGGGAAGGTTGAGAGTTCAATTCTAGGTAGTGGCAGATGTTTCTCTCCTAGGGCACAAAGAAAAAATATCTGCTGAGAATGCTGAGAATTGTGCGTGGTGTCAGGAAGGGCATCCAGCCAGTAAATGCTCAGCTCCATCCAGTCACCCAGACTCTACTCTGAATTAAGGGATTGCAGGATCATAAAAAGGGAGTAGCGTTAGGCTGCGCTACAGAAAATAACTGAAGTAACAAGGAGACCTGGTAATCGTTTTGCATTTACAGTGGAATTTTCTGTTTTCCAGATCTTGATGTAATGGACTGCTTGCAAGAGAAGACCAGATTTATACAGAAGTTTTACATAATGTCATTTGCAAGATGGAATTAACATGCAAATGGAAAATTACTAAGATGATTTATTTTTGTATTTAAGAGATATTAGTGAATAACTGAGGATCTGTTTAAGCAAGGTTTCACTGTATTTGCACTGGATAAACACAGACTACCTTGAATTTGACATCTGCGTCTTTTAATTCGGGGATCATTTTAGGTAAATACCAACCGCCAAACTGGCTATGCTGCCCTGACCCCTGCTGAATTTATTTCTATTTACGTAGAATAACTAATATGCAAATCCATGACCTATTTTCACAAAATCTTTTTAGACCCGAGAAGATTAAAAACGTTTTTATGTGAAGAATATACCTGATGAAAAGCATCAAATGAATTAGTTCTGTGCTTTAATATCTTAATTCAACATATTCCAGTTTTGCACCCTATTGAAAAAAAAGCATTTTCTAAAACTCTATCGCAGTGTGCAAATTATGCTTATGAAGAATAGTAAAGTTTACAAATTCTTACTGCCACCTGTGGGGTTCCATTAGGATACACAGGTTAAATAATGTTATATTTCAGGATAACTATTATAGTATTATATTTCCCATGGAGGACCACAGAGTCACTATTGGACACGTTTCACTATAAATGCAAAAAAGGACTTGATTTGATAGGGGGGAAAGCAGAAGCAAATAAAAAGATCATATTTCCAATATGAAGCCAATCTGAACATGCATCATGCATATTCTCTATGCATGTTATTTGTGAAGAAGCTTTTAATACGTCGTTCTAAAGGCAAAATCGTTTAAAGATCTCTGTGACTTACAAACAATGTACATTTAAGTACTCTGACTGCGAAGTCAACATTTGTAAAGAATGAAAACATTTACTGCATATCAACCGAAAGACTAAACCCATTATCCACAAAAGATCTAAATTATTAGGATAAGCAGCAAAGTTAACACTTTTTTTTTTCTTTTGTTAGCTTTCGAATTAAATATTACAAAATCAAATCAATGAAAAATGGTAAGTTACGTGAAATGTACAGTCATGCAGAAGTCAAAGGAGCAACTGGACTGTTTAAAAGTTCCGGAAAGCTTTCTCGAAAATTTTCTGCCTAGGAACAATTCCATAAGGAATGTGGAATTTATAATAACCGGCTCCAAATTCCTCAAATAAAAGGTCCAAGGTAGAAAAAAAAAGAGTCTCAAAATAAATATGAACACAAAGAGAAAGAGAGGTGAAGCGTCACACAGTAATTGGAACATACCCGCCTTCTACAGAATTTATGAGGCGATCCTCCCTTAGCAACAGGTAACACAAAAATGGGGAGAAAATTATCCACTGATACAAAGCTACTGCTATTCATTTTGAATTAATCCACATTTTAATGGGACGTGACATATAAACATGTAATTTTTGGCATAGCCCCCTTCGTTCACTGAAGTAAAATTTTACTGCTACAAATGATTTGAAATTCGCCCAGTGAATGTGGGATCCTTATTCACAGTGTGGTTTTCAGCTCTAATAATCAGACTTAAATAGCCTCTCGTAAACATTTACAGATATAGAATTAAAGTGTGCGGGTAGGACATGAGGAAGGTAGCTTTTCTCTGGCGAGCTATTGCTTTTTTGTTTAAGCTCAGCTGACTGAAATAGAAACACGGAAAAGGCTGAGGAGAAAAGGATGCGTATGTATTTGCATTCACGTTTATAGAAAGCTAGGAAACGTAACAGCAGAAAAAGACCTAGGGGTCCATAGAGTTTGCCCTTTGAGGGGGGCTTTTTTTGTTTTTATTTTTAATTTTTCCTCTAATCTCTCCTCCTGTTTTGTCCGTCAGACATTCCACCACTTTTATGGTCCGTCTCTGGACTCACTCAATCTTAATATCTTTTTTTTTAAGTAAGGTCTCCAGAACTGGGCACAGTATTCCAAATGGGTTCTGGCCCTGTCCGGTTCATGTCGGAAGCACCCTTTAAGGCGCTTCTGGGTTGAAAGGATTAAGCCGGTGACATCACCATTGTTCGGGTTACACCCGTGGGAGCTCCTTTCATGTCTCCCATCAAGAAGCTAGAGTGAGCGACGGAAGTTCATCCCGCCACGCAGCAGCACTCGGGTCTCAAACCTGCAACCCCAGAGTCCTAATCATCTGAGCCACCGCGCTCCATATAGGGTTTGACTAAAGTCCTATACAATGGGATTAGGTCCTTCTTTTTCTTGCTGGTGGTCCCTCTAGTGATTCATCCCAGAATTTTGTTTGCCTCCACAGCTGCCTGGCCACACTTTACTCTTTTGCAGTCATCTGCTATGAGCACCCCTTAAATCCTTTTCTTCTGCTGTTTTGTCTAACGCTGTACCTCCAGTATTGTACCCTTCCAGAAGATTCCTTTTCCCTAAATGCACAATCTTACATTAAGAAACGTTGAACTGTAATTTCCACATTTTTTTTTTACCAATTTTCCACCGATGCCAAATCATCTTCCATGTTAGGAGTGTCAGGAGTGTCAACTCGATTACACACCTTTATGTCATCAGCAAAAAGACCAATGAAAACCTTATGAGCTTTATGAAAATCCTCCATGATGTAAATCTCTTCTTTATAGGGATATGTATTTCATCCCTCTGTCCAAATACATGGTGACATTTATATAATTCACAATTGCAGCAGAAAGATAATTACTTAATAATAAAGAAAACATTCAAGTACATTTTTCCTACACAGTAGAAAAATACAGGAATGTTTCTAAAGTGATAGTTCTGGGCTGAAATCCTACACAGATTTTCCAAGAAGTTAATCCTATTGAGCTCAATGGCATTAGACATGAACTGTGCTGGTATACATCAACTATATAACAGGATTTAATGAATTTCTTACCCTTTGCTCCAGAGCTGATTGAGTTTGTTGTCTTAACAGAGCTTTTAAAGGCCCCCCTTCTTTTCCAGCACTACCACTTCCCATTCCTAAAGAACATCAGCACGTAAGTCAAAGTAAAATCACATAATTAATAGACATTACATCAAAGTTATATTAAAAATGTGGCACATTTTTGATTACTAGCAAATGTAGACAACCCTGTGAAAGTCTAACATTACATGGTCAAAAAGCCAGAGTAGTGTTATCAATTAATTTATGAAAAGATGTATTTAGTAGGGAAAAAAGTAAGCTTCGGCTTCATTTAACAGGCCATAATTTTTAATTATAATTAGCGTGCACGTTGCCTATGATTTATGCGCAAAAACTAGTAAACGTGATCATGCTAGATGAAAACTTTAGTAAGCCATTGGCTAAAGATTACACCCCTCAGTCCAATTTGAACTTTTAAAAAATCCAAACAGAATTCAAAAGTTAAATATTTCAGAGTGTTTAAAGATAACATTACCACACTGCAGTCTGAGATGCAAAGATTTTCACATGATTATGTGAACAACCATATAGATATTTTGACATAAAAGGGACTAAAATTTGGAATTCTTTGCTGATTTAACAAGCCCACAGTTATTAGAAAAAGGGTATAATCATATAGAGCTAAAAGAATAAAGGAAAATAATGTATGTTCAAGGCTGAAATGATGAGGCATTTCACATCAGTGTTTACAGGAGTAATTCCATTAAGTTTATTCAGGAAAGGTTGTATTTAAGTCATAAAGATATAATTTAAATTCAAAGTTTCCAGTATCAGTCTTTGGTATCCCCAATTGTCATAAACACCAAACTCCCAGTAATAATAACCCTTAATAATGGTGAGCTGAATGGACTACTGATCAGACCCAAGATCCACATTTACAAGTAATAGAGAATTCTAATTTCTCTTAACAAACCATCAGCAAACTAATTAATAGGGGGATGCCTTAGTATGTTGGTTAAGTCCAGGGGTACAATTTAATATGCTTATTACACAAACTAGAATTAAACCTGATTTTAAACTTTTCCTTTTTTTGAAGGGGTGGGATAAAAATCCTCGTTTCTCTGGATAGAAACAATAAAAACTCCAAGATTGGACGTTATGTTAAACTATTCACCCTGCAGCTTATGTGAAAAAAGGAAGAATATGGACAAGCACAGTGGGAACATAAATGGACACTAATTTACAAGGTCCATCTATGATTACTTAATAGTAAGTATACTATTAGTATAGATAAGTAAGATAATAGTATAGATAATAGATAATAGTATAGATAATAGTAAGTATAAGATACTAATAGTATCTTAATGAAATCTGCTCTATTATTCAAGACATTTACATGTTTTATGGGGACATAGTGGCTTAATGCTGCCTAGAATAGTAATGCCAAACAATTGTGCATTAATTGTCTTATTAAAATGTCTTATTTCACAATTCAATTCTCTCCAAACTGTTCAGCGCAAGCCTCAGTAAAATAAGACTTGGACAAAAGTACCTGGATGCTTATAATCCAGAACATTACGGCTACCATAAGTATCTGAAGTACATATCAGTGGCCATATTCCTGCAACTAAACACTATTGATGGAATTACGGAGGCCTACGTGGTCTAATGATAAAGGATAAACTGACAAAATTAACAATTCATCTAATTTCAGAGACTTTATAAGATTTCCTGTTCATTTGAATCGAAACGTTCATTTTGTACCAACTCCTGATGTTACAGCTGATGTTCTGCAAACACTTGCCATCTTTGCAAATGGCAGCAATAGAAATAGACCCCACTGCGTGATTAAATTTACAGATCACTGTAAATTCCTGTCTTCATTCCTGTCCTATTAAAACCTCCATTTTTAGCTGTTTTTGGATAAGGAAACAAATATTAGCATCTATATAGTCCCATTCTGCATGGTGCAGTCAATCTAATTTTTCTTTTTGCTGTCAAATCTGTCTGACAAGGGACTATACGATACTAACAGCTGAGACAGAAATGGAATGAAGCCTGTTTGTAGAAATGAAACATACTTCACCCAGAAAGAGAACAAACTGTATTGCTCCACAGCATCAACCGAGTTTACATTAGTTGAAACAGCCTTGCGAAAGGACAGGCAAAACTGACATTTATACCGTGAACATTTAGAAGGGCATTTAAATTGCAGGTACCAAAACAGAAACAAAGCAGGACTGATGGCCACATGATGGTTAACAGAGTAATATGAATGACTTGGAGAAGACAAAGAAGAAAAAGAAGAAATGTTCCTCCCAATCGAAACAGAGGAGCATTGAAACATGGCCAGAAATGGATGGCTATACAGGTAGTCCTCGACTTACAACCGTTCGTTTAGCGTCCGTTCGAAGTGACAATGGCATTGAAGAAAGTGACTTATGGCCACTTTTCACACGTACGACCGCTGCGGCATCCCCATGGTGACGTGATCAAAATTTGGATGTTTGGCAACTGGTTCATATTTACGTTGGGGGTGTGTGTGTGTGTCACATTTACTTCACATATCCTGGACATGTATGTCCCATGTCGCACGGTCATGCGATCAACCATTTGTGACCTTCTCACAAACAAATTCAACGGGGGAAGCCAGACTGATTTGACAACCGTGGTACTAACTTAACAACCGCAGTGATTCATTGAACAACCGTGGCAAGGAAGATTGTAAAACGGGGCAAAACTCATTGAACCATCTTGCTTAGCCACAGAAATTTTGGGCTTCGCAGTGTCGTAAGTCAAGGACTGCCTGTACCACAATTTATTTTCATATTTATTTATTTATTTTTTTTTAAAAAAAAGGCCAATTATCTATCTCATAAAGTTTTGGGAGGGAGAAAAGTATGATTAAAAAGGCATGATAAAAATGATTTTAAAAAACAGTGGTGATAAAAACTTTGGGAGGGGGTTGGGGCGAGAAAGGAAGGGAAAGGAAAACCAATCCCAGAAAAGTAATTATATCAACGTCATGTAGCCAGCAGTTTTGGGATTTTAAATGGGTCTAGTGGGGAGGGGAAATCATAAGAAGCTTTCACACTGTGCTTGGCGCCACTACCCAAACCAGCAAGGCGATTGAAGAGTAATCCTACCCGAAGCAGCCAGAAGTAGCTCTTCAGTGAAAGAAATACTTTTCCTGAGAATTGGGTTCACAGGACTAGAGTGAAGAGGGTTAGAGCTAGAGCCTGAGCAGAGAAGACGGGGCTTTGTAAGTGGTGGGGAACAAGAAGATAAGGTTGGGGAACTGGGAAGCAGGAAAATCTTGGGTCCCCATAGGGGAAGTGCTGCGGAGAAAAGCAGTAAAGAGATGGTAGAGTTCAGAAAATGATTAAAAAAAAGAAACCAAGAAGAAAAGAAAGAAAAAGCAAAATGAATTCAGCAAAACCAGGTTTGTAAGAAAAAAAAAAAAAGACAGCGAGTAGCATTTATGAACCATTATGGATTTACAATTCACAGGATGACAAATGCAACATGATGAACGGGCACACCCAACACGAAACCTTCATCTATTATTGCTCTATTTTAAAGCCATGAAAATGTGCTTTTATTTTTATTTTTTAATTTGCAACTTATTCCAAACTGAATGGGTTTTTACAGGAGATGAATACTCATTTTCTGTGAGTGTTAAAAAAAAAAGCACATAAGTTACAGAGGTGAGATGAATGGTGCAGAAATTTGATAAACAAATAAAATTCACCTTTTGGGAACGATTTTGCACTTTCTGATGGAAATGGGAGCAGCTTTGCTTTGAAAGCCTTCCATTTTTAAAAGTTACTTTGCATTTTGATTTTAAAATAAAATAAAATAAAATAAAATAAAATAAAATAAAATAAAATA
>WNWU01000037.1:3317881-3358148 GCA_012654045.1 Ptyas mucosa
AAATAAAATAAAATAAAATAAAATAAAATAAAATAAAATAAAATAAATAAAATAAAATAAATAAAATAAAATAAAATAAAATAAAATAAAATAAAAAACCGTGTTTCCTTCTTTTCAGTTTCCTCCACATTATATACTTTCTGGGTAAGCACCAAAATCCTCATTCAGAAAATAGTCAATCTCTGGATTAGATTGTTAATTTAGTAAGGAAAGCACAATTCTCGGTTTTAAGACTCCGAACTTCCATAACTCAAAAACTTCATATAACACCTCTACAGCTAAATTTCCCATCTATCATACGCATTATAATTAGCAGTGAACATCTGACTTATTTTAAAGCACCTGAGGGCAGAACAAGTAATAATGGATGAAAGACCATTAAAGAGAGAAGCAACCTAAAACTAAGGAGAAAATTCCTGACAGTAAGAACAATGAATCAGTGGAACAACTTCCCTCCAGACGTTACTGGAGGCTTTTAAGAAGAGATTGGACAGTCATTTCTTTGGAATGATATGGGGGTCTCCTGCTTGAGCAGGGGATTGGACTAGAAGATCTCCAAGGTTCATTCCAACCCTATTGTTCTATGTTCTATACTAGACATAATTTACAGAGCTTTGGCATTTCCTATCTTTTAGTTTGTAAAAGAAATGACAGGAAGTATTTGAAAATAGAACTTGAGATAATTTCAAATTCCCTTTTAATTTAACGATGCAATATAACAATAGCACTTAGATTTATATACCGCTTTACAGTGTTTTTACAGCCCTCTCTAAGCGGTTTACAGAGTCAGCCTATGGCCCCCAACAATCTGGGTCCTCATTTTACCCACCTCGGAAGGATGGAAGGCTGAGTCGACTTTGAACCGGTCAGCATCGAACTCCTGGCAGTAGGCAGAGTTAGCCTGCAATGCTGCATTCTAACTGCGCCACCACACCTACCTTCCTTCCTTCCCACTTAGCAATAGCACTTAGACTTATATACCGCTTCACAGTGCTTTACAGCCCGCTCTAGCAGTTTACGGGGTCAGCAAATTGCCCCCCAACAATCTGGGTCCTTATTTTACCCACCTCGGAAGGATGGAAGGATGAGTCAATCTTGAATATAAGAGAGTCTCCTGTCTAAAGTTGTCTTGGGCTCATGAAATTATTTTCAGAGCTATGGATTCAATAAACTCGATCATACTGGCCAGTGTTCTGATCCCAATTGTGGTTGTAAGTCGAGGACTACCTGTATTATCCTTCCTATTTTAAAAAAGCAAAAGTATGGGGGGGGGGTTGCCCACCGAGAAGTGTGCAGATTACGAGTTGAGTTTACTTAAATTCTGTTAAAGCCGTGATATTTCAGTATTATATATGAATACTGAAGTGAATATATATTCGTATATATATATATGAATAGTGAAGCCTTATTTATTTGTTTGTTTGTTTGTTCGATTTATATGCCGCCCTTCTCCGGAGACTCAGGGCGGCTTACAATGCGTTAAGAAATAGCCTTCATACTTTTGTATATACCTGCTTAGTAGGGCTCCCCCCCCCCCCCCCAAAGCGGTGTTCTTTTTTATACAAAGTCAGCTTATTGCTCCCACAATCCGGATCCTCATTTTACCTACCTCGGAAGGATAGAAGGCTGAGTCAACCTTGAGCCTCGTGAGATTCGAACTTGCAGTAATTGCAGGCAGCTGGTACTACTTAACAGCACTTTAATCTGCTGCGCCACCAAGGCTCATGTTATTCATATTGCTAAAAATGCCTTGCCATATTTGTCATTTAGAATGCAAACATCATTTAGAGCACAAACAGAAATATATGCAGGGAATGGGAGATTTACATTCAGTTAACTAAATCCCAGCCTAACAAGATGAACTATTAAACAAACCTTACTATTTCATCAGGCCTATTCTCACAGTCACTTTGCTTCTCATTTCAGAGTTGTGGTTATAAATTAGAAACAAGAGTTTATTGTGGCTTTTTATTAACTCTCCGGGCCGTTCAAGGCAAGTCTGGCTAATAGCTCAAGAATCACTGTGTTTGTAAGCAGAGTAAAGCAGCCACATGAAAGCAGTGGTGAAATCCAAATTTTTTTACTACCAGTTCTATGGGTGTGGCTTGGTGGGCGTGGTGTGGCTTGGTGGGCGTGGCAGGGGAAGGATACTGCAAAATCCCCATTCCCTCCCCATTCCTGGGGGAAGGATATTGCAAAATCTCCATTCCCACCCCACTCTGAGGCCAGCCAGAAGTGGTATTTACCGGTTCTTCGAACTACTCAAAATTTCCACTATCGGTTCTCTGAACTGCTCAATATTTCTGCTACCGGTTCTCCAGAACCTGCTGGATTTCACCCTTGCATGAAAGTGATGTTATTCTGTTCCAGTCCGTTTCTAGTATGGTTTGCATACACTCCATATATACAGGTAGTCCTCAATTTACAATCATTTGCTTGGTGACAGCACTGAAAAAAGTAACTTTGATCACATGATCAAAATTCAAATGCTTGGCAACCAGCATTTATGATGGTCAGTTTCCCGGGGTCAAGTGATTACCTTCTGCAACCTTCCCTCAAGCGAAGTCAATGGAGAAGCCAAAGTCACTTAACAATTATGTTACTAACTTATCAACTGTAGTGATTCACTTAACAACGGTGGCAAGAAAGGTTGTAAAATGGGGCAAAACTCACTTAACCACTATCTTGCTTAGCAATGGAAATGTTGGGCTCAATAGTGGCCGGTCATAAGTCGAGGGCTACCTGTCTGTAAAATCACTGGGTTTCTCATATCTTAAGTTATGTTTTGACAATGGTAAAAAATTAACATCGAAGATTGTTGCAACATGAAGGATACCTTATTGTTGTCTTCAAAGCAGCCCCGAAGACAGTCAATCAGCCCTTACTCAGTCGATCACAAAGATGTGCAGATGCAAGAAAAGTTTTAATTTGTTATACCTATTTGTACATATTCAGTAATATATGGTAGACTATCTCCCAAACATATTATGGTTACTTTTAATTCCCATAATCTGCAATATGATGTGGAGGAAATGAAAAGACAATTCTTTAGGATAGTTTTAGGGTAGTGGTTATATGTCAGTTTGCAGAAGATGCTCAGATGCCACATAATTCAATAAACAATTCGAAGATTTATGCAAATAGGTACTATTATGCCCAAAAACAGAGAAAGGCCGTGAGTGAAAAGCTAAAATAGAAACAACACAAATTCAGCAAAACAAATCACAAACAAATTAAAATAACGCGGGTGGAAGCACCTTACCAGTTTTGGGTGTCAAACTCAAATCTGTGTCAGAAGAAGAGGACTGTCGACTGTAGGACTTGGAAGGTGAAAAGGAATAGATTTGGTTTTTCAGAGGGGTGGAGGGTCCTGATGAATGAGGATTGGGGTTGGGATCTTCATTGAAAGGAATCCTGCCAGAAGAAGGTGGAAACAGATTCAGTGATCCTACGTCAAAGGACCGGGCTGATGATCCCAAAATCAGGATGTGGACAGGGAGAGGGAGGGGGACAGGGCCAGTGGTTCACTTAAGGTGGGAAGCTAGATTACGATGCCTATAGGCACTGGGAAAGGTTGTTCACCGCACAACTTTGTGGAGGCAGATGGGCATTACTAACCAGCAAATTAAAAACCACAGCTAAAGCATAAAAGCATCGAAAAGCAGGAAAGTAAACAGGAACATAAAACCCATCAAAAACCATGGCTGCACGAATGCAGTATGTTTTGGTTTTTTTTTTTGAACCAGATTCTTAACAAAAGAAAACAAAGCGATGGTTGCAGGTTATATATCTGTGCCTTGACGTACACACAGACAGATATGTTATATATTTATATATATATATATATATAAAGACGCATATATATTTCCAAAAAAAAAATATGTTTCCTTATCCGTTAGCATTTGCAGGTTGCCACAGCTAAAAACAAAGCGGAAAGAGGAGAATCATACCCAGACGTTGGTACTCACAAGCGCTGCTACCGGTAGCAAGGCCTTACCTGTCGGTCCAGTTTAAGACATCCTGCACAGAACCCTTTTTTGAGAACATCATGATCAAGCCTGAAGCCTGATCAAAATGAACATTTCTCTCCCTACTACGAGAGAGACACCTGAGATGCAAATGTTATTATTGCAAAAGGGGGGGAGGGGGGAGAGAGAGAGAGAGGAAAAAAGAAAACAGGTATTCACAATAAAGCAAAAAAAAAAAAAAAAGAGAGATCAGAAGATATCCTTGAGGTCTCCTGTTTCCTCTGACTTAGCAGGTGAATGCAAAGGACTTATCTGGAGAAGAAGAACTCTAAGGGATATAGGTACCTGCCTACACTGCCTGCCTGCCTGTCATTGTGCCTGCCGCCTGTCTCTCCCCAGCTTCTGAATCTGAGCAGTCGCGTACCAGTGTAGATGAGAGTGGGAACAGACACAGAGAAGTTCTGAGTAAGCCGTGAGCCAGTAGCAGTGTGAATTGGACTGTTGTGAGTCGAACGACATCCATGGTTGGGCGGATGAGCCAGCAGAGACCTGAGAGAATTTGCAGCCGAGATCGAAGGAAAAGGGAAAAAAATACATACAAAAAAAAAAAATGGCAAAGTTACATTTAAAAAAAAATATATTCTAGGGTGTTCTAGTTACTGGAAGGTTGCGGTTTGCTTGTTTGTGACGAGCAAACTCTGAAGCAGGGGTGCCAAATGTTAAGGTCTACGGGGATTCCCAATGTGGCCCATAGATTTAATAGCAAGAGCAAGAGCATTTAGACTTGTATACCGCTTCCTAGTATGCTTTATAGCTCTCTATAAGCAGTTTACAGAGTCAGTCTATTGCCCCCAACAATTTGGATCCTCATTTTACTGAATCAACCTTGAAGGCTGAATCAACCTTGAGGCCCATCAGGATTGAATTCCAGGCTGTGGGCAGAGTTAGCCTGCAATACTGCATTCTAACCAGTACGCCACCAGGGTTCGACCGAATTCCACCAATTTAAATCAGGGGGTGAATGGGAAATTGGGAAGCTTCCTAAAAATTCAGTCCACTGATGCAATGGCTCCAGCTTGCCAATTTAGTTAGCTTAACACTTAAGCATGCAACTAGTTAATGATCATAACATGGAAAAGGTGAAGAAAGATGTTATTAGATAATCACACATGACCCTCCTCTTCATTCTCAATGATTTACATCAAGAAGAGGAATTTGAGAGATTGATATTTAACAAAGGGCAGCCTAACTAATTTTTTAAATAGAAGTTATACAGACGAAGTTTCCAGAATCTACACAGAGGAATACAGTGCCCTAGTTGACTCATTTTGAGTTTTATACCCCTACTCTAAAGAATTGAGAGGGGAAAAAAACCCCAGCTAAGCATTACTCGGTTACCATGTAATTATCATTCTGCTAAAGGTTTAGCTGGAAAGCTAAAAATAAGCCCCCAATAATCTTTGAAATCTAAATTTAAAGAAATGAACTGGACCAACTTAATTTTATTTCTGATCAATGTAAATGTCTAAGAATGCAAACTGAAATCAATTGCATTGATTTCATTGAAATCAATGAAAGATTTGTGCCGCTATAAAAAGCAACAAGGTCCTAGTATAATTTAAGTAACATTTAAAATGTCCCAAAGGTGGTTTTTCAAGAGGCAATAGGAGTTTCTGGTTTTTCTTTGAAGATGTTTCACTTCTCATCCAAGAAGCTTCTCCAGCTCTGACTGGATGGTGGAGAAATTATGAAATGTTCAGTAAGCACGACTGAGAGAATCTCACGTTGCTTTGTAGCAATTTTTCCTGTTTAGATTTCAATAAAAAGAGCTATATAATTGCAAGACATAAAGTAATATATTCTCATTGGCGCTTAGCTTTCCCAAACAAAGTACTTTCAGTTGGCCCAGTGTTATTTCTATTTCTCTGGCTCATTCTAAAAGTTGAACTCTTATCCACTGAACTCAGAGTTGGCCAACTGCCTACTAACTAAGTGAAAGGGCAGCAAAAGTTAATTTGTTCTAAGTAAGAGAGAGGAAAGTGTTGCAGACAGTTGTAAAAACCTGATAGCACTCAGTTATGACTTATTAGCTTAGAATTACACTGAAGACTTTTTCTTAAGTCCATGTACACCAATTGCATTCAGAATACTAAAATACTAAAAATACTAAAAACAGAGGTCCTGTGGGTTTCTATTTTGCAAAATACGTTGCAAAATACAAACATCCCACTGAATTAATTTAATTTCAATCACCCACCAAGAAGAGAAAGCACTCTGGAATGTAGAACAGGTTAATGTCATCGCCATCGTGCTGTGCAACACTACAAGAATTATGCGTAGCTGAGGCATCTGACACACATTTTATTCCTACAACATCTGGTCACTTTAATTATTCAGGTTTCTCAACACAAAACAAGTTGTCAATATAAAAGGGAGACGGGGTTTTTTATTTAATCAAAGCAGACCCCCCCCCCAAAAATGCAACACAGTATGAATTTGAAAAGAATGCACAAAAGAAACTTTCCAGGGAACATTTAATTCATACTTACTCCTTTATCTCCTTGGATGGGGAATTACATGCAGGTAAGAATACAGGTGTGTTACTTAATTTGTCCAAGGTACAGGCTGTTCCAATGGCTCGTACTACTAGGCCAGATTCTCCCTCCAGATCAAAACACTGCAAGTAGCCGACCACTGCATTTCCTCTCATTTCAAGTACCTTCAGGCCAATCTTCCTTTGCAGTTCCCCTGTCAAAAAAACCACACATCATTTAATGCAACATTAATGTAAAATGATTTTGAACACTGATAAAATGAACTTCAATTTTACCGCAATATTGCACTAAATTGTACCAGAGGTTAGGCCAGTTTAGTGTAGTGGTTAAGGCGCTGGCCTAAAACACAGGAGACTGAAAATTCTAGTCCCATTTTAGGCATGAAAATTGGCTGGGTGACTTTGGGCCAATCACCAGGAGACTGGGAGTTCTAGTCCTGCCTTAGGCATGAAAACTGGCTGGGCGATTTTGGGTCAATCACCAGGAGACTGTGAATTCTAGTTCTGCCTTAGCCATGAAAGCCAGCTGGGTGACTTTGGGCCAGTTCCTTTCTCTCAGTCCAACCCATCTCACAGGGTTCTTGTTGTGGGGAAAATAGGAGCAGAAAAGAGTTTTATGTATGTCTGATGCCTTGAGTTACTTATAAAGTAATGAAGACAGGATAAAAAAATAAAATAAATTAAAAAATATATTTTTTAAAAAAATTAAAAAATAAAGTAAAATAAAATAAAATTTAAGATACCAAAAGAAATTTGGTGAAGATAAAGAGTCTCAATCAGTGAAGTGACATTTACTATTCACTGGAGACCTTCAGAGGCTGGAGAAGCCATCTGCCATCCCATCAAAATGCTTTAGCAAATCATAATCATAAGTATATTTGTCAAGCATATATAAGATAACAGGTAAAAGTATAAACATAATTTGAATACATGAAAAGAGTAAGTGAAAAGGGATAGTAGGACAGGGACGGTAGGCACGCTGGTGCACTTATGCACGCCCCTTACAGACCTCTTAGGAATGGGGTGAGGTCAACAGTAGACAGTTTAAGGTTAAAGTTTTGGGGGTTTTGGGATGAGACCGCAGAGTCAGGTAGTGCATTCCAGGCATTGACCACTCTGTTGCTGAAGTCGTATTTTCTGCAATCGAGTTTGGAACGGTTTACCTTGAGTTTGTATCTATTATTTGCTCGTGTATTGTTGTGGTTGAAGCTGAAGTAGCCATTGATAGGAAGGACATTGTGGCAGATAATTTTATGTACTATGCTTAGGTCAGACCGAAGTCGGCGTAGTTCTAAGTTGTCTAAGTCCAAAATTTGGAGTCTGGCGGCATAAGGTATTTTATTGCGGTTAGAGGAATGGAGGGCTCCTCGTAAAATATCTCTAGACTCTCTCGATTGTATTTATTTTCATTTATTTAGATTTAGATTTATATACCGCCCTTCTCCCTGAGGGGACTCATGTCCTTTATGTCCGATATGCAGTGCGGGTTCCAGACAGATGAGCTGAATTCAAGAATTGGTCTAGCAAATGTTTTGTATGCTCCAGTTAGTAGTACAACATTACCAGAGAAAAATCCTGCACTGAGTAGGAGATTGGTCTGGCTCAGAGGTGGGGAACTATTGTCTCAGGATATTAAATTCAATAGCTGGAAAAGCAAAAGTGTACAATAGGTCAGAACACACATTTATAGCTGATGGGTTGGAGAGTGCTGACTCATGCAAGAGGCAATCTGCGCTATGATTGGTTGCTGTGGGTTTCCCTTTTCCCCCGTCTTTTTCTTCTGCGTGCTCGGTGGGCTGATTAATTTACCTCATGATAGTCTTGTATTCCTGACTATCTTGTCTGCTGCAAATATGAATGTTAAATATATTTATTTGTATAAAACTACAAGTTCGTATCAATGTCTCGCCCAGTGGTGGGATTCAAATAATTTCACAACCGGTTCTCTGCCCTAATGATTTCTTCCAACAACCAGTTCACCAAACTGCTGAGAAAGTTAACAACCGGTTCTCCCGAAGTGGTACGAACCGGCTGAATCCCACCACTGGTCTCGCCTCAAGGGGACACTTGCTGTGCAATTTCTCGATCTATGACCCCTTTATAACTTGTGGACTTCAACTCCCAGAATTCTGGAAGGCCTCAAGTCATAAAAGGACTGTAGTTCCCTGCCCAGGATTTAGATTAACTCTACTGAACGAACTCTCCCAACTCTATGATTCTTAGGAAATTAAAAACAGTTTCATCACACTTTTCCAACAAATTATAAAAATAGGGATTTGCTTGCTTCATTTCTAAAGGTCAAAAGTTGACCCATTTCCTGTATTCATAATCATGTTTATACTTATATCTGTTGCCTTATACATGCATGACAAATAAAAAAAGATAAAAATAAAAATAAAAAATAAGTTCCTTCAGCTTGGAAACTGCAGCAGCTGCAGAATGCAGTGGCCAAGCTGCAAAACAGAGCAGTACTGTACATATTTTACCAGCGATGAAGCCACTGCATGGCTGGTAATTATTAAGCCAGATTCAAGCTTCTATTTTTGTCATATATGGTTTCAAGGTAACTTCAGGCTAGGAATTCTGGCAAATCTTTTTTTTATTTCCCCTCCCCCCCTTTGCCTTGACTAAGTCTAATCCAGGATACTCACACACAAGGGTTTTTTTTCCCAAGCGGAAAACACCTAATTTCAGGAATATTCTCACTGCTCTCCAGAGGCATTTTTTAAAGCACCTATTTGTCGTCTTAAATACGCCCAGGTCTCCTCTGTGAAAATATTATTTTTCCCCCTTTTTTTCCTTTATGGAAGTGCTTTTGTAGACACGACTTTAACTGAATGCAATTTATTTTGTGGCATTTTCGTGTTTTTTATTTGTGCACTAGTTCTGGGTGTTCAGATACATGCATTTTTTTTCCAATTCTTATTAAAAAAAAATTATTTTTTTTTGCTAAGATTCGAGCTCATGGTTAGCCATCTATAATTTTTTTAAAATAAACAAACCTGTAGACCCAGGCAATTCAATGATTCCTATCTTAGAACTATGGGCTGGATTTAGCTTCCAATTGGATGAAAAGGAATCCATAAATTTAATGGCTCAGCTCAGTTGTTCACACATTCATCGCCTAAATTTATCATCCTGAGATGTACATTTACATAGTTCAACAATACAAGGGGACCTTTGAAATTCCAACATGCCAAAGATTACGTGGCTGCTTTCTAACTTTAACTACAGTTTCAGATCAGACTCGAAATCACCACCCTCTGTTTGTAAATTATTGTTGGATTAAGTTATATGTTAACAGGTAAAATGCTTACCAATTACTTGTTTGGGTAATTTTTCTGTGGGCAGATTTTTAGCTAGAAATGTAAAAGCAATTTCATTGCCTTTGCAACATCCATTATGCCTACTACAATATGCAGTATGCTAACCAAATATGGTCTCTTTCTTTTTAGGATACAGTAGCTTTATTTTGGCCAGTTAGTTACAAGATATAAACGAAATAATACAAACAAGTCATTAAAATTCACAATAATGCATAACAGTTCTTACTTGTACCCCAATTTTTTTAAAAAAAAATTAAAATCACCTGACATTAATGAAATAAGTCTTTGCCTGGCTTCATTTGATGCTCTTGGTGTACGGATTCGGTCTATCCATTGATATTCCGGATCTTCATTAACTACAAGTTCTTCTACAAATCCATGAATAATTACGGCTTTATAGCACTTCGGAATAGACGTAGCTGTTGAAGATACGGTATGACTTATATTTAATCAGTGAAAATAATTTATGGAGATGCTGCAATTTTGATTCAAGGCAGCCCCACATTCCCAATAAATATATATTCATAATGATAAATAAATATATTAGACGGAAAAGTTTATGTTGCATTGTTGTGAAGTTGTGCACCTCTGCCAAACAGGATGCTTGGAAGAGAAGGCAATTGAGGTAGAGCACGGGTGTCAAACTCGCTGCGTCACATTGCCGTCACGTGACGTATCGTGACTTTTTTTTCTTTTTGAGGAGCTGGGGTGGGCGTGGCCTGTGCGTGACACATCCGGTCCACGGGCTGCCAGTTTTGACACCCCTGAGGTAGAGTATTAGAAGATGGTCTCAGAATGAGAACAAAAGTTGAATCAAAAGTAATCTCACTACGAGCAAAGACAGTAGTAACAAAAGAGAGAGGACCCAATAAGCTAAAGCCAGCTAGGGAATTCTGGGAGTTGAAGTCTACACATTTTAAAATTGCCAAGATAGAGAAACCCTGCAATAACCAGTCAATTCTGGCAGCTATTGTGTCTTAATAAGAATTATCAAAGAATGCATTAGATGCTGCAAGAGAGAAATCTGGTTGGGAACATCCAAAGAAATCTAAAGACTGTTCATCTTAAATAGTCTGAATTGGTTCACTGGTTCTTTCATTTTTCATATACAAAAAAAATATATGTGTTTTTCGACTTACTGCAGAAAAATTTTATTCCACATGACGATTGTCTAAAACGGTTTAAATCATTAAAGAGGTCTACCTTCACCATCACATTGATCTCCCCACGTATACCTGGGTGTGAAAATAAAAGCAACAGGATGAGAATTTACGTCAGAACATAAAAACTGACTATCCAAGTTACCTGATTGAAGCCTTATCATTCTAAACCCTAATACAGATACGATTTCAAACGGAAAACAAGTTACTAAAAATGTAATACAGGTAGTCCTCACCTTATGACCATAATGGAGTCTGACCATTATGAGAGTTGTAAAGCAGGTCATCTATGTAACTAAACTGATTTTATGACCCTTTTTGTAGTGGTTGTTAAGTGAACATGGCAGTCCTTAAACAAACCTATTGCCATGGTGACACAGTGGTTAGAATCGCAAGCTAACTCCGCCCACAGCCTGGAGTTCAATTCTGACCGGTTCAAGGTTGACTCAGCCTTCCATCCTTCCGAGGTCGGTAAAATGAAGACCCAGATTGTTGGGGGCAATAGGCTGAGATTGGAAACCTCTCAGAGAAGGCCACAAAGCACTTTCCATCCTCTTGGCCTACCAAAAGGACCTGAAAACTTGTCTCTGGGTTTGTAACACAGATGGGGACCTCTCATTCTGAATGTGGTTAGAAGATCCCACCTCCACTCCATTTATGTTCTGGTCCATTTTCTCCAGTCTGTTGTAATTTTGCAGTTTTAACTTTTAATGCTTAACGTTTTCAATGTTCAAATTGTTTTTTACGCTGTTATTTTATGACATTGTAAGCTGCACAGAGGTGCTGGATAGCAAGATGAGTGGCCTATAAATTTAATGAACAGACAAACAACGCTAAACATTTGATGCATTAAAGCTTTTTGGAAACAAATTATCTTGGAAATATATACCATATTTTTCGGAGTATAAGACCCAGTTTCCCCCACCCCACCCCACCCCCAAAAAAGTGGATGGAAATGTCGGTGCATCTTATCGACTGAGTACAGTCCTGGTTTTGGCCTCCTCAACCCCCCCCCCGCATCCTGTTTTTGCCAAAAACCGGATGTGCAGAGGGTTTGGGAGGCCTGCGGTGTGCTCCTGGGGGCCGGGGAGAGCAAAAACAGGATGCGTGGGGGACAGGGGTGAAATGCTCCTGGTTTGGACCCACTCGGGCGAGTAGGTAGCGATGATGGCCGGTGGTTCGGAGAACCGGTTGTCAGGTTCCGATGTTATCTCAAATAAATTTCATTCTCAAAACACAAAGTCTTTGATGAAATCTCTCATTTATTGAAAAATAACGATCTGTCCCGAACTCATTTGCAGCCGAAACTGACTCTTTGATCCCAAACCCTTCCCTTTCCGTTCCTCAAATCCCAGTGTCTCGTTGGCCATCTTCCAATTCAGTCTTTCATCCCGGCTGCTTCAAATCACAGGAATTTCCCCCCTCCCTCCATCACCTAGGTGGCGTTATCTGCCGGGTAGAGAAGAAACTGGGTGAAAAGCCAAGCTGCTAAAATTCAAACTGCTACTTCTAAACTTTTTTTTTTCTTTCATGTCAGTGATGGAGCAAGAATGATTTAGAGCGCTGACACTGGTAGGAATGGAAGCTGGAGGCTCCGCCCACCCACCCACCCACCCCATTCCCTGGAGCCGGGGAATGCACCATTCCCCAACTCCTACTGCCCACCTTTCTTCCACAGCTGGCTGTCAGGGAAGGCAAGTGCCCAAAAGGTACCGGAGGCGCTCACTCTCCTTCTTGAATGAGCCGCTCTGGTCCACACGGCGGCTGCGCAAGCACACACTGTTTATTTAATTCAGAGGCAGGTTGGATGTGCGCTTGCGCAGCCGGGCGCGTGGACCAGAGCGGCTCATTCAAGAAGGAGAGTGAACGACTCCGGTACCTTTCGGGCGCTTGCCTTCCCTGACAGCCAGCTGCGGGAGAAAGGTGGGCAGTAGGTGTCAGGGAATGGGGCGGGTGGGTGGAGCCGCGGGAGAAAGGTAAGGACATGCTGGCAGAATAGAAATTTAATAAGTTTTCCTACCGGGTTCTGTGGGTGTGGCTTGGTGGGAGGGGGTCTTGTGACTGAGTGGGCGTGGCTGTGAGTGACTTTGAGTTGGCCATGCCCACTCAGTCACAGACATCCCCCCACCAAGCCACGCTCACAGAACCGGTAGGGAAAAAATTTAGATTTCACCCCTGGCGTGGGGGCTTCGGGAGGCCAAAAACAGGCCCGTTTTTCACATAAACAGGACATGCAGAGGGTTTGGGAGGCCTGCAGAGTGCTCCAGGGGGCTGGGGAGGGCAAAAACCGGATGCGCGGAGGCCAAAAACTATTATTTTTTCTTGTTTTCCTCTTCGAAATCTAGGTGCGTCTTATACTCTGGTGCGTCTTATAGTCCGAGAAATACGGTATTAAGTGAAGAACTGAGAGTACAGCAAGAACTTTGTTATAGCTACAGGAGAACCTTGAAAGAGCCTTGGTGGCGCAGCAGACTAAAGTGCTGTTAAGTAGCACCAGCTGCCTGCAATTACTGCGAGTTCGAATCTCACCAGGCTCAAGGTTGACTCAGCCTTCCACCCTTCCGAGGTAGGTAAAATGAGGACCCGGATTGTGGGGGCAATAAGCTGACTTTGTATAAAAAAGAACACCGCTTAGGGGGGGCCCAAAAGCCCTACTAAGCAGGTATATACAAAAGTATGAAGGCTATTGCTTAACGCATTGTAAGCCACCCTCAGTCTCTGGAGAAGGGAGGCATATAAATTGAACCAATAAATAAATAAACCCTCCAACACTGTGACTTAACTGCAATGTCATTTAAACCTCCTTCTTTTATTGTGTTTGCTGCCCAGTGTTTGAACCAGACTCATGAAACATAAGAAGGAGTCAATAGGTCCATCAGGAAGCTGGCTGGGAGACAACATCTTTAATGACCCTATGTTCTGTCCTGCAAATCCTGGAAAGGATTTGAGCTCATACCGTAACTTACATCTGATACTACATGGAAAAATTGACACACGATGCACCCATAAATATACCCTTAAAAGCAAGTCTTTGGAAAAAGAAAGAGGCCTTTTAAAGAACACAGTTTGAACCTTAAGAATCCAAGAATGAACAGGAATCAGTTTTTGGTCTGAATTCTCATTCACACAATTAGATTTTTCCTGCTAAGATTATTGATGTCTTTACAAAAGAAACATGCAGGACAATTATGCATAAAATCTCTTTAGAAAAGATCGAGATTTAAAAATAACAATACCTGCAGCAGATAGAAAAAGAACTAAAGGAAAATGTCTTTTTTTTTATACAAAGGACTATACAAATATTTCTCTCCTTCCTTCCCTTCCCCACTCCCATTTCTAATTATGCCAACAATGCTTATGCAAGTTTGGTCTAAAATACAGGTAGTCCTTGATTTATGATCAGTCATTTAACAACTGTTTGAAGTTATGATGGATCCAGGGGTAGGTTCTAAAATTTTTTACTACTGGTTCTGTGGGCGTGGCTTATTTTGTGGGCATGGCTTGATGGTCATGTGACAATTATTTAGGATTTAGCAGAGGTACTGATCTACCAGGCTTTTAACGGCTTGCAGAGCTGTACCGATCTACCCATTTATTTTTTGCAGGCACTGATCTACTCACGTATTTTTGCAGGCACTGATCTACTCATTTGTGTTCTTTTAACACTGATCAGCTGTAGGGCAGCCCTTTGAAGCCCCATGGCAAGAGTTTAAACAGTTTTTTTCCCTCTAGCCATCAGTTGGGACTCAGGAGGCAGCAATAGATTGGGGGTGGGGCCAAATAAAAGGTAAGAATAACGCGGGGTGAGTGGGGGGGCACCGGGGGGCATGGCGGGGGCAGGGCAGAACTGGTTCGGTGATGTCATATCGTCACCGCTACTGATTCGGGAGAACCGGGCCGAACCGGAAGGAACCCACCACTGGATGGATCCCCAAATGGTATTTACAACCCGGTACTGAATTCCAACTGCTGTCCCTTCTAGTTACGTGTTTACATTTTGGGTGCTTGGCAACCAGACTGCATTTATGCTTGTTTGCGGTGTCTCACAGTGACCGCAATTTACCATGTTTTTGTAGAAAGCCAGCATTTATTTCTCTTTTTTGGCAAAAACACTTTGGAGTAAGCAATTGGTTCACTTAACGACCGTGGCATTGCCTTAATGACTGCAGATCCACTTAACAACTGTGTGGTGATTCACTTAAAAACACCAGGAAAAAAGTCCTAAAATCAAATTGGTGACATGATGACCCGCTTTAAGACCTTCACGGCTTACGACCACAATGGGCAGACTCCATTAGGGTTGTAAACCAAGGACTACCTGTATTTTATAACGATTGAAAATCTCACCATGTATGGTGTCGTAAATTGGAAACCAGCCCGAAATAACTGTAGCTGCTTCACTGTAGAGCAGAGGATCGATGTCAATGTAAACTTTTCCAATAGCATCATTAGCACTGTAAGTATCGTGATCAAGGACAGTTATCTGTAGAGGCTCATCCTGCAGATCTTCATCATCCACCTAGAAAACAGAAGAAATATAACAAAGCTTCAACATTTTACCAAACAGAGTCACTGTGAAGTAAAAAGGGTGCCGAGTTCCATTTATACCGTATTTTTCGGACTATAAGACACACCGGAGTATAAGATGCATCAAGTTTTCAAAGAGAAAAACAGGAAAAAAAATAGTTTTTGGCCTCCGCGCATCTGGTTTTTGCCCTCCCCGGCCCCCAGGAGCACTCTGCAGGCCTCCCAAACCCTCTGCACATCCCATTTTTGCAAAAACAAGCCTGTTTTTGGCAAAAACGGGACATGCGAGGGGAGGGGTGTTTCGGGAGGCCAAAAATGGCCGTAATCGGTCTATAAGACGCGCCGATATTTCCACCCTCTTTTGGAAGGGGGGGGGGAGTGTGTCTTATACTCCCAAAAGTACAGTAATTTGTCTAAACAAGTAACATCCAACTCTGCTTTCTGCTTTATTCATACAATGCGCAGTTTAACTGCATGAAACCAGAGGGTGATTATTCATGTTGGTGTTTAGTCATGTTCGAATGGTCCCACGTCACAAGGTCATGCATAAATTCTAATGCAAACTATTTTCTTGCACTTAAGACACAGCTTTGACCTAAGCAGAGAGCTTAAGCGACGGGTTGATGTTCAGTTCAAACAGGATCTTTCTATCAGAAGCAACTGAAATCTAGAACTGGAATCCTCTTGAAATCCCTACTGATTCTGCATTAAATTGATGTTGCCCAGCCTAGTTGGCAGTACAAAGTAGGAGCTTTTAAAGAAGGTTGTTCCAAGCTCTAAAAGCTACTGGCAAGCTGAAAACAGAAGTAAATACATCTGATCACTTCTTACATTCATGCCAGTAAACCTGGAGGTTTAGGGGAAGGATATGATTAACCCTGAGGCTTCTTCACACTAACTTTAAATTAATCTTCCCATAACCTTTTGCTCCTCTGAGATATGGGAGCAAGACTAGTCCTCCCCAATGGGCAGGCTCACTGTTGAACCAAATCATTGCAAACGACTCTATCTCATGCCCAGTTTTCCCACCAGATAACAATTTCTACAAAAAGCATCTGGGTAGGATTTTCAAAGATGAAAAGTTAACCTTTTATGAATACAAATTTCCTCTCGTTTATATTCCTCCACATCCTGTTTCTTTTCCTTCACAAATGTATTCTTCTTTAACCTTCCATACATTTCCAAAACGTTTTTCTTTACCAAACTCTGTGATATTTCCAAATATGGCAGGCAAATTAAGATATAAAACATTTAGAGGTACGCATGAACAACATAAATTGGTTTTGTTTCACATCCCAAATGAATACAGAGATTTGGCCCAATCGTTCCAGGCAAAGTGTAATCTGGTAAAACCAAACCACGCAGCATCTGGTTCTTCTAGATCTCTGATCTCTGTGTGGTATCCTGTCCACTGAATTTTCAATGTTTTTCACTCTCTCTACCTCCCAATATGGTGCCAACTAAGGGGAGGGAAGGTGGGAAGGAGAGAAAGGCAAACTGCAAATGGGAAGTCTGAAAGCCAATGACATCAGAGGCAGCAGCTTTGCAACTGACCTTTCCCCACAATTTTCCCAGGGTCTTCCTTTCTCTACTTCACCTTGGCCACTGTCCCAAAGATGCTTTTTCAAAAGGCAACCGGACTTCCTTTGTTTTTCTTTGAAGACGTTTTGCTTCTCATCCAAGACACTTTTTCAGTTCCGACGATCAGAACTGCCAGAACTGAACTGTCAGTCAGAACTGAAGAAGCGTCTTGGATGAGACACGAAATGTCTTCAAGGAAAACCCAAGAAAGTCCAGCTGACTTTTGAAAAAGAATCTTTGGGACAACCATGACCTGGATGACTGAGACTCTCCAGAGACACTTAACCACCGTCAAATCCTCATCCTCACTTGATTTCAAATGCAGAAGAGGGAGGAAGAAAGGCCTGGGGAGATAGGAGGAGGAGGAGGAGGAGGAGGAGGAGGAGGAGAGGGCCCTCTTGAAGTCAAGGACATTATCCAACCAGCCTACCTGCTCCATCTTCCCAGTCTCTTTCTTTTCATATTTTTTCTTAGCCACTTCGAAAGTGTGCATATTTGGTCCAGAAAAAGAGCACCAGAAATGGAGTGCTTTTCACATATCTAAAATACCATAGTAATTTCACCCACACATACACACACTATTGGGTTTGCCAGACTCATAATAATTTTGCCTTTGAGCCTATCGATAAATTCTATTTATTCGGATGTGTGCTTGTGTATGCCCTCGTCTATTTACCTCAAATTTAAACCACTCTGAGTTCCACTGAGGATTGAGAGATTTGGGATAGACATCTGTCTTAAATGTAGTGTTTCCAAACTTTACCTGAAAAAGATAAAAATATATGAAAAATTAAAAACAAAATCATTTTTATCTTTGCATTTTATTCCATTTACAATATTTCTTAAACAATATAATAATAATAATAATAATAATAATAATAATAATAATAATAATAATAATAATAATTTTATTTCTATACCGCCCTTCTCCTGAAGGACTCAGGGCGCTGTACAGCCTATTAAAAGCACAAGACAGACATCAATTAAAATAATTTAGAATTTTTAAAATAATTTTGGCTCACTTTAAAACCCCCAAAATTTAAAACACCCAATTAAAATTACGGTGTATGCAAGGCTTTTCAAGAACGTAATTTCTTAACCGGCACATCATCACTTTCCCATTCAGTTGAATGGACCAAGTTATTATTAATATAGTTTTCTTAACAAAATAAAGCAATAACTATTTCTGTTTATCATTAAATTTACTCCTTAGAAATATAGCCTTATCAAACAATGCATTAAAGACAATGTTGATATCAACCATATAGGTGTATCCTTATGGTTGGTTTTCACATGAAAGTGTCTAAGTAACTAAGTATCTAAGTTTAGTTTGGTCTAATGGTTCAGGTAGTAGGCTACAAGCAAGTACAGATAGTCCTCAACTTACAACAGTTAGTTTAGTGATCATTCAAAGTTACAACGGCACTGTAAAATGTGACTTACGACCGTTTTATACAGTTACGACCTTTGTAGCATCCCCATGACCCTGTGATCAAAATTCAGGTGCTTGGCAACTGACTCATATTTATGACAGTTGCACTGACATGGGGTCATGTGATTCCTTTGCGACCTTCTGACAAGCAAAGTCCATGGGGAAGCCAGATTCACTTAACAACTGTGTTACTAATTTAACAACAGCTGTGATTCACTCAACAACTGGGGTGAGAAAGGTCGTAAAATGGGGCAAAACTCACTTAACAAGTGTCTCGCTTTGCAACAGAAATGTTGGTCTCAATTGTGGCTGTAAGTCGAGGATTATCTGTACACGCTGCCTGGAAGGTCAGCACTTAATTTTGAACTAGCAACCCTTCCTAAGATCTGGTCAATATAATAAGTGAATCAGGAAAAATTCAGAACCACACGAATTACAGAATAGAATAGAATAACAGAGTTGGAAGGGACCTTGGAGGTCTTCTAGTCCAACCCCCTGCCCAGGCAGGAAATCCTACACCACTTCAGACAAATGGTTATCCAATATCTTCTTAAAAACTTCCAGTGTTGGAGCATTCACAACTTCTGCAGGCAAGTTCTTCCACTGATTAATTATTCCGTCAGGAAATTTCTTAGTTCGAAGATGCTTCTCTCTTTGATTAGTTTCCACCCATTGCTTATTGTCCTGCCCTCAGGTGCTTTGGAGAATAGCTTCGCTCCCTCTTGTTTGTGGCAGCTCCTGAGATATTGGAACACTGCTATCATGTCTCCCCTAGTCCTTCTTTTCATTAAACTAGACATACCCAGTTCCTGCAACCGTTCTTCATAAGTTTTAGCCTCCAGTCCCCTAATCCTCTTTGTTGCTCTTCTCTGCACTCTTTCTAGAGTCTCCACATCTTTTTTACATTGTGGTGACCAAAACTGAATGCAGTATTCCAAGTGTGGCCTTACCAAGGCATTATAAAGTGGTATTAAAACTTCACAGGCAGGACAGAGCAAAGGTTAAAAAAAAAGCTTGTCAACAAATTACTGTAAGAATTCACTAAAGCATGAGACAACTCCTTAGCCATCTCAAAAATGACTGTTAAATGTTCAGGTGGAAAATCACTAAGCCATCCTTAGCCATGTCAAAGCAAGAAATGCAGCATTTTTGGATATTCAGAAGGTAGCAAGTCAGAAGACTGCAAATAACATTTTTCGTTGAAGGATTCCCAAATCCCAGAGACACTAGTAGGTGACAGTAAATGTGGCTACATTCAGATTTAATTTAGGGTAGTAAGAACACATCCAACTGGAGTCACTGTGTATGAAGTGGCTGACTACATAAATTAATAATGAATAAATAAAATCCCAGCGACCCACTGACATCGCCTCGGCAAATTCAATTTCAGTGGAAAGGAAAGAATACAGCTAATGCTATATCAGAAAAAAACAGCTAATTAATTTGGATTGGTCCGATCAAAAATTGTTGGTGAACAGGACCTGGAAGGAATGCAGCTTGAAGAGGAAAAAATAAATAAATTCATCAGCCTGGGTTTCTTTGAATAAATTATGAAATCTAAATTGCAGATCCTTAGCTTAAATTAAATTCAGGATATTACCAGAGAATTTTCCATTCTTGATGTAGTAGCACCTAACCCACCAAAGAAAAACTGAAAAAAAAAAATCCAAAATCTGATAGGTTGACACAAAAGGCTAAGCAATAAAATATGGTTTCGAAATCATAATAACCGGATTTCACAACATACTTGAAACCAAATTCAAATAAATCATATTCTCTTTTAAAAAACAAGATCGGGGACTCTTAAGAATGACAAACACATTCTTATGTATCCATGCTTTTTTCTTTTGCGTTGCCACATTGCCTAAATTGGAGATTTGCTAATGCAAGTTCAACAAAAGCTCTAGATTCAGCCTAATACCAGTGCCTCACAGAAAGACAGTGAAGTAGGAGAGGATTGTGTTTACAAAGGAGACAAACGTGATTAACCGTTTTAGGTACGAGGGAAGATTGCTTATAACATATAATACGACACAGTGAAAATTAGTTAATGGGTACAAGAAAATGATTGAATTTGTGAGGTGAAAGTTTTGATTAAACTATTGAAAGAACGGGCATACTGCCATGCCTATGGGCGCGCATACTGTGCAACCAGATTCTATATGCTGTTCTGAAGCCAAGTGCAGGTGGTCCTCGACTTACAACGGTTCACTTAGTGACCAAAGTTACAACAGCACTTGAGCGACTTATGACCGGTTTTCGCATTTACCTTCCCCATGGTCACATGATCAACATTCAGATGCTTGGCAACTGATGCATATTTATGACGGCTGCAGTGTCCCGGGGTCATGTGATCCCCTTGTGCGACCTTCTGACACAAAAAAAGTCAACAGAGAAGCCAGATTCGGTTAACAACCGTGTGACTGACTTAACAACCGCGGTGATTCACTTAACAACGGTGGCAAGAAAGATTGCAAAACAGGATGAAACGCACTTTAACAAACGTGACACTTCTGTAGAAATGCTGGGCTCCGTTGTGGCCATAAAGTCGAGGACTCCCTGTAATTGCATACAGTACTAACAGAGTAAAATACAGGAAAATCTGAAGTAAGATGATGATTTGTGAAAACACAAGGCATCTCCCCGAGCTCCTACAATCTCCCATTACACAGCCTGATCAACATTCCTGCGAATGGTTTCTGTTTTGCTTTGTTTACAGTCTGATCAACGTATTTGTGAGAGGGTTTGCAGAGTTCAAAAGCAGTTATGCAGGATGAAGGGTTCAGAGAGGCAGTATTATAATTCACTGGCTGATTCTGGACTAGATTTCATTTTGAAACTGTAAGAAGGTCAGATATACTGACCCAAGAAGAACTTTGAGTTCATGTAGAACATGAACTCAACAGATGGCTCTCTTAAATCTTCCTTTTAACCCTCTCTTTGCACAGCTCACTAGGCACCACTGTTTTCTATTATTAAATTAAAAACAGGCTGATTTAAGAATAACGGTCAGTTCTGAATGTCTGCTAAGCGACACGGAAAAGTAAGATTTATTTCCGATTCTGGAAACGGTGGCTGGTCCGGTTCAGATGACCTGCAGGCCTATCTATCTATCTATCTATCTATCTATCTATCTATCTATCTATCTATTTATTTATTAGTTCGATTTATATATGCCGCCCTTCTCCGGAGACTTAGGGCAGCTTACAATGCATTAAGCAACAGCCTTCATACTTTTGCATGAATATAATTGTATGTATATAATTGTATGAATATAAATAACTGAACTTGGTTAAAGAGCGATAAGGATTGAAAAACACATGTGATCTTGTTAATCAGGTTGGTCTTAAAACAGGGGTTTCCAACCATAGCCACTTTCAGACCTATGGACCTCAACTCCCAGAATTCCCCAGCAAACATGGCTGGCTGGGGAATTCTGGGAGTTGAAGTCCACAAGTGGCCAAGGTTGAGCACTCCTGGCTTTAAGGCTCGCCCAAATACACTGTTGCGAAATATCTTTGCTCAAAAAACCGTGTCAAAAGCTGACAAAGCAAGGGCAGAGTTTGGTTATCTCAGATAAAGAGCAAATAGGTCAGCTGATATACTAGCGCTGTCCTAAAATGACCCTAATCCAGTCATTCTGAACACAGTCCCAGAAAAAATGTACGGTCTCATCCTAAATGGGTAAGAGCATCAGAGGTGGGATGCCCATTCCCTCTCAGCCCGTTTCTGCCAGTGACTTCCCACTCCCATGGATCTGCGGGTAGATGCATTTGTGAAAATAGTAATAATAATAATAATAAAAAATCTAGAGGTAGCTCAAGTGGAACAGCTCCATTTTATAAGGCCGCTCTAGGCTCTCGTTTCTCTGTTCTCTGCATTCATGTGCCAGTAGTACGTGCCATCCATAAATTAAGCCTTCCTTCCAGGAGTAAGATCAACATGTCATGTAAATGCATCCTTTGAGTTCCCATGCTCAAATAATGAGGAAAAATTATTCCTGGCTAAAGAGGCTTCTAATTATATTTTTCTACCTTTCCTTTTCCTTACCTTGCCCACCAGGTATCTCCAATCTCAAGGGTGTGCAAAAATTAAAGCAAACAAAACCCTACAGCCCAAAATAGTTTAAATAGTTTCCAAGTTAATTGCTTCACTTCATTCCATCCGAACACCAATAAATATTCTTGATGCCAGAAATTTTGCCACTACTGTAACTCAATTCTTTAATCTCTACCAAATACTTCCTACAGCAATGTCACAAACTCTTTAATCATTTGAATTTCTTTCTGATTTATCTCTAGCTGTGAATTCTTAATAGACATTTCTGTTACCGGCACAGGTCACTATCTCAAAGGTATCATAATCCCCAAAACCAAAACACATTTAAATCCACCTGCCAAAACCTTTACTTTTTTCATAAGTATTGCTACTACAATTCCCATGATTCCTAGCCAATGAAGGGAATTACAATTATAACCTATGCAGACATCTGAGTACACCCACTTACAGCTTTTTGGCTACCCTCAAGTCATACCACTGAATTGCATTTTTTTCCCCAAAGCAGCCACAGTAGATAATTCCTCTCAAAATTCCTGCTTCTTATGTAACATGTGTATCAAAATAACTTCCATATAAGAAGCATCACTGAAATTACTGCATGATTATTCCCCTTTTTATTAATAACATCGACCATTTGAAATGGAAATTAACAGCCTTGCAATGCTTGAAAAGTTAACGATTCACTTAATAACCATGGCAAAAAGCTAAAAAAAAATCTGGCACAAGTCACTTAACAACCACCTTCCTTAGCAATGGAAATTCTGGTCCCAATTATGGTCGTAAGTCAAGGACTACCTGTCTATCTCCACTGGCTAAGAGTAGTCATCTAAAACATGATTTATCTCACCTATGTAACCTTCTGATTCTAGGTGGCTTTTAAGGTGATTAAAACACCCTAAAAATTGTTCCAGGTGGTTGAATCAAGGCCACTCAACCCTACAGTATTGTATTTGTCACTCCAGGTTCCACCTCTTACAATAGTAAACAATGTAATTTGCAGAATTAAGGTACAAAACGAAGGGATAGTATATAAGGAGCTTCTACCATAAGAAACGAATATGGAAAAGCAAGGACATCAGCCTGGAAACCAAATGTAGGTTAGTCTGCTCTAATTCTGTTCCCCCGTAGATACCTATGGTTGTGAAAGTTAGATGTTAAAAAAAGCAAGAAGGAAGAAAATCGACTTATTTGAGCTGTGGTGCTGAAGAAGGCTCCTACGTTTTCCTTGGACAGCAAAGGTGACTAACAGGCAAGTACTGGAGTTCATAACACCCGACATGTCGGTGGAAAGCAAAATCACAAAACTGTCTCATTTATTTTGGCCATGTCACACAAGGGATTTCACTGGAGAAAGTTAGTGGTAAAAGGAAACAGGGCTGCCGGACACCATCCAAAGCTCAAAGAACCCCAGAATCGCCCAACATTTTCTTGTGAAAATATTCCCAAAATTATCCAAAGATGATTGCCGAATCTTAGAAAGTACTGGAAGTCTCATCACAAGATTTTTTTTTTTAAAGTGTCATGAAATCTCATAAGATCTCACTTGCCACATTCCTGGAGATTTTAGCTATTAGATTTTAGCTTTAGGGGGAAATGGATCTTTGTGCCATTTGTGAGAAGTTGAGAGTATTATATGGGAATGGAACCAACTCAACCAACTCAGAGAAATACAGGTAGTTCTCGACTTACAACAGTTCATTCAGTGACCGTTCAAAAATACAACGGCACTGAGAAATGTGACTTTATGACCGTTTTTCAGTTACGACCTTTGCAGCATGCCCATGATCATGTGATCAAAACTCAGGCGCTTGGCAACTGACTTGTATTTATGACCGTTGCTGTGTCCCAAGGTCATGGGATCCCCTTTTGTGACTTTCCAATGAGCAAAGTCACCAGGGAAGCCAGGTTGACTTAACAACTGGGTTACAAACTTACCAACGGCAGTGATTCACTTAACAATTGTGGCAGTGGTGGGCTGCTCTTGGTTCGCACCGGTTCTATAGAACCGGTAGTAAAACCGGCGGGAGGCTCCGCCCACTGACACCATCAAAGCGCTTCTGCGCTTGCGCAGAAGAGTGAGCGCGTGAGCGAAGCAAGGTCGGGTATGCGGCCCCGCTGTGAACCGGTAGTAAACGTAAGTAGATCCACCCCTGAACTGTGGCAATAAAGGTTGCAAACTGGAGCAAAATTCACTTAACAAACATCTCACTTAAGAAGATAAATTTTGGGTTCAATTGTGGTCATACATCGAGGAAGTGCCAGATCAAAAGATTGTGGCGAGACCTGGACCACAGAATTGCAAAGAGTCAGATAGGACTTAATGCAGGTGTGAAATCCAGCAGGTTCTGACGAACCGGTAGCGGGAATTTTAAGTTCGGAGAACCAGCAAATATCACCTCTGACTGGCCCCAGAGTGGGGTGGGAATGGGGATTTTGCAGTATCCTTCCCCTGCCACGCCCAAAGAACCGGTAGTAAAAAAATTGAATTTCACCACTGACTTAATAGATCCCATCATCATCATCATCACCATAAGGAACAGGTCATGCTGGAGGGGAAACCCAGCACGATCTACCAATTTGAGAATCTCAATTTCAAGGATGGATTGGATCCCCACCCGGAAAGGCCCCTGGCTCGGGATCGACCTCCGTGGAGGCATCTAAAAAGGAGGGAAAACTGCTGGAGGCGAAGCACGTCCTCCCTGCCTTGAATAGGCTGCGGAGGGGACAAGGCAGCGCCACGAGCATCCGTAGGACAAGTTTCGCGGGCGTTATGCAAAAATATGCAAATACGGGAGGGGGGGAGAGTGACGACGTGCTCCCCCACCCCACCCCGCTTTCCCCGTTGCTGCTGCAGAGCGTCGTCGTGCAGAAAAGCCCCTCCCCGCCCAGACCTCCACGAAGGCGTCCGTCAAGTCACTGGCTCGGTCCATGACAGGCAGGTGCCGCCCCGCCACGATCTTGACCTTCAGCTTTCCCGGCATTTTCCTGGCGCTCCGCCTCTCGCCTCCTTCCCCGACGGCGGCCGCGGAGCAAACGGGCGACGGGCTTCTTCCATAGAAGCGGGCAAGAGGAAGGCACCCGGGTCAAGGCCGCCGGGGCGCATGCGCGCGCGCGCAGGGGACGCCGACGGCCCGCTTGCCCCGGGGTGGGGGGGGCCAGTGCTTCCTCCACGCTTTCGTCTCCGAGACTGCGCGTGCGCACTGTCAGAATAACGTTTCCCCCCTTCTTTTTTTCTTCCCTCACTCGACTCGGGGCCCGATGAATCCCTCCTGCGCGTGCGCGGTGGCCTCGCTCGCGCGGTGCGTCATTCCACAAATTTAACTAAATATATATATATTTCACGGTTTTTTTCCACGTTCGCTTCCGAATAAGCTTTCTTTCTATAGCTTGTCCAGCGGTTCAGAATCTACGGAGTAAAAGCCCCCCCCCCCTCCTCAAACCGTTATCCAAACCAGAGAGGGAACGGTAAGAGGAATTAAGAGAAAGGCCTGGTAATCGAGTACCGGAGTTCTCGATGGGGGGAAAAAAAGCCTGTTTGTGGTTGCCTAGGTTACCAGGCTGCATAGAAGACCCAGAGTGATCGATGTCTCGGATTAACGTCGAGGCCGTTGTTCTGTGGCGGCTGGAGGGGAGGGGAAGGCCTGAAACGTTGTGAGGTTTTCTGCCTTGCGCTGCGAATTTGGGTCCGACCACCAGATAAAGTTTATTTATTTCACTCATCTTTTTCAATGGAAAAGCCTGGTTCTGGGCGGCGTACTATAAAATCTGCAAAGCAGTCATATGGAAGGGAAAAAAAACCCAAGAGATTCAGAAGATTAGAAATTGGGATTAAAAGGCTTAAAATTATTTTTTTAATGAAATACATTAAATTTTATTATGAAATTGAATAAAAGGCCTTTATTGGGTTTTTTTTTTTTAAATGTATTAACTAAAAAAAAATAAAAATTAAATTAAAAGATTAAACTGGCAGCACACGTTAATGGCAATGGAGTTACCTCACAGCAAGTGACAGATCCCTTGGGGACCCCAGGACAAAATCCACGTTTTGAGGGGCTTCAGGAAAATTAATAAGGATGGAGGAGTGTTGGAATTCACCACCAAATTTGATTGTCCCAGGGTTTTTTTATTATTATTATTTTATTATTACTATTTTGGATTGTTTTCACAACAGTCATAGTCAAACTTTTGTAAATTGTTTCTTTTCCTTGTATGTAGCCCAGACCCCTCAAATCTAAGAACACCACTCTATAGATCACATGACATGCTTCTATGGGAAAATTTGGAAAGTACCGTGTTTCCCCCAAAATAAGACGTGTCCTGAAAATAAGGCCAATTGGGATTTTCAGGACATGTAATAATATAAGTCACCCCCGCAAAATAAGCCCCCCCACCACCAACTATGCGCCCCACTCCACCCGCCAGGCATGACAGGACTCCTACCCCTTGCTTAGCCACCTGCCCCCACCCGCCCCCTTTAGGGTGCAATTTGGAAGTAGCAGGTAGGGCGGGCGAGAAGTGGGACGCGCATCTTACCTTTCCAGCACCGTCGCATTCCTCCCTATTCTGTCCAGGGAGACACATTGTAAAAAAAACTTTCTCGCAAGAAAGTTGTTTCTACAAGGTGTCTCCCTGGACAGAAAGGCGAAGAACGTGATGGTGCTAGAAAGGTAAGACGTACGTCTCGCGGCCCAACATGTCCCATCCCACCCTAATGGCAACAGCAGCCTGGCTGCTTCCCTTCCCCACCATCTCTTTATTGAGAGGGGTGTCAGATGGGGTGGGGGAGAAGCAAGACGCTTCTCGCCCGCCCCACCTGCCACTCCCAAATTGCATCCTAAAGGGGGCGGGTGGCTAAGCCAGAGGCAGGAGCCCTGTCACGCCCGGTGTGGGGAGAAGAGATGGCAAGGGAAGCCACGTCTCGCGCCACACGTCTCGCTTCTCCCCTGCCCCACCTGCCAGAAATGAGTCTTTGCGAGACTCATCACACCAACGCTGATGCCTCATAGAGCAGGACTCTGCAAGGCTTGTGCTGTTGCATGCAGGAATTGCAGCACAGCCGCAAGGTTCGACATACTGGCACAGCTGCGAGCAGCAGGACGCCGGTTGTGCTGGTATGATGAAGCTCGTGGCGGTGCTGCAGTTCGTGCATGCAATGGCACAAGTCTTGCAGAATCCTGCTCCACGAGGAAGCAGCGGCGGCGGGACACGTCAGGTCAGCGGCCAACACGGTCAAGTCCCACGCTCACCGCCTCCTGCACCCCCAAAATAATAAGACCCCCGATAATAAGGCCAAGCCCTTTTGCAGATAAATTCATATGTATTTTAAATGGACGAGATTATATAAACAACAGCATGTGAATTTTGTTGAGTGGTTCATAGAGTTTTTGGCAAGACATAATCGAAAATTGAGTAGAAAGATGTAGGTCTGGAAATGTTTATCATTATAAAAGGTAAAGGTTCCCCTTGCACATATGTGCTAGTCGTTCCTGACTCTAGGGGGCGGTGCTCATCTCTGTTTCAAAGCTGAAGAGCCAGCACTGTCCGAAGACGTCTCCGTGATCATGTGGCTGGCATGACTAACACCAAAGGCGATTTTACTTTCCCACCAAAGGTGGTCTCTATTTTTCTAGTTGCATTTTTTACATGCTTTCGAACTGCTAGGTTGTCAGAAACTGTGACAAGTAACGGGAGCTCACCCCGTTACGCAGCACTAGGGATTCGAACCGCTGAACTGCCGACCTTTCGATCAACAAGCTCAGCATCTTAGCTACTGAGCCACTGCGTCCCACTATCATTATAAATCATTATCATTATATAATCATTATCATTATAAAGAGGTTTTAATAACCAAATACCCTTGTTTTGTGTGAAAATGTTAATTTGTTAACAGTTATTTTAATGTTATTTTAAGAGTTTATTAATTGGACTATTAAATATTTTTTTAAAAAGAAAAATTGCTTCATAATTACAAACATATGTCCATTTAAGTACATTTCTCCCCCATGTGTTTAGTCACTGTTAGTTGTATATTGGATTATCTGTAGTATTTTCAGCCAAATCCTATTTATGTGTATTCAAAACTAGGTTGTGCTAAATTCAGTGGGATTTAATTCCAAGTAAGATTACGCAGGATTTCAATTTTGGATTAGTAGCCCCCAAATTCTCAAGCGAATATAATATTTTCATTCACACCCACAGCCTTTTAAAAAAAAATAAATCAGAAAACTGTCTGCAGTAGAGGGACAGGAAAGAATGACCTATTATAGAACTCTGTTAGGTATTTTCTTAGTGTGCTGAAAGCGTTAGATAACAGATAGCACGATAACAATTTTGAAAACACAAAAACAATTGCCACTCTTATGTGATAATACCTGGTGCTGCCTATTGCCAAATTAGTCAAATTGTTTGGGATTAATATGCTTTGGTATTCAATTCAACAGTTGTATGGTCAATCAGGGGCATTCATTGTTTCTTAAACCTTGGCTTTGGCCTCTAAAAATTATCTAATTTATTCTATTTAATATAGACTCTGGGTGGCTTATAAACTCCATAAAAAGTAGATATAGGAGAAGAGCAGGCAGAGATGACTGGGTGCGTAGAGGGGCAGATCCTAGAGTTGTTAGACTCCCAGATGTGGTCTTAAATTCAACCCTCTTGAATTCCTAGGGCCAATTTAGTATTGAAGTTTAGTTTCATTAGTCATATTTCTATGCCGCCCACTCTCCAAGGACTCTGGGTGGGTTACACCAAAGACAGTATACTAAATAGCATATGGCCCCCAACAATCTGGGTCCTCATTTTACCCACCTCAGAAGGATGGAAGGCTGAGTCAACCTTGAGCCGGTGAGATTTGATCCGCTGATCTGCTGAACTAGCAGTCGGCTGAAGTAGCTGCAGTACTACACTCTAACCACTGCGCCACCTCTAGTTGACTAGATTCTGGTATAAAAAGTCCATTTCAGTAATTAAATATAGTATGGAACTTAATAATCAAAGAGAACAGCAGAAGCAGAAAAGATTATGTTAGTACAGAGATTAAATATTGTAACTGGTTTGAGAGATTGTAAAACTGCCTAAATAATTGTAACCATTTTGGGGGAAAGAATTAAACGTTCGTACTGTGCAGTGTGAGTTTCTCTCTCTCTCTCTCTCTCTCTCTCTCTCTCTCTCTCTCTCTCCCCTTCCCCCCTCCTTCTCCTCTGTCTTTCTCTCCCCAGACACACACACACACACACACACACACACACACACACACACACACACAATGTAAATGTGCTAATTCTAATCTTACATATGTTGAATAACCAGGCTTGTACTGTCAGGACATAGTTTCACATTGTTAGCCAACCTAACATTCTTCTGGCAATCTTATAGTCTATGGCCGTGATGGCGAACCTATGGCACGGGTGCCACAGGTGGCACGTGGAGCCATATCAGTGGGCACTCGAGCTCAGCTCTGGTACACATGCGTGCATCGGCCAGCTGATTTTCAGGCCTTCTGGGCCCACCAGAAGTCAGGAAACGCACTGTTTCCAGCCTCCGGAGGGCCTCTGGGGGGGTGGGGAAGGCCGTTTTTGCCCTCCTCAGGCTCCTAGAAAGGCTCTGGAGCCTTGGGAGAGTGAAAAACGGGCCTACCGGGCCCACCATGCCATCGCATGCCAAAAACGGGGGGAGCACGGGGGATTGGGACGCATAGAATTATGGATGTGGGCACGCGTGCGTGTGACCCCACCACGTTCCCCCCACTTTTGGCACACTATGGCAAAAAGGTTAGCCATCACTGGTCTATGGTAACAACCATATTACTCAAAGGATTATTTTGGAGATAAATGGGGGCAAGCAGGCAGTATAAGAGGTAAAGGGGGTAAAATGTTTTCCTCCGATATTTCTAAGGCTTAGGCAAACAGAAATAACGAAACAAGCGGCAGTATAGAGAAAAACACCCAATTGTGCCCTCCCATTCAGTGGATGGAAACAAAAGATTTATCTTTTCTTGTGATTCAGCACCGTAAAGCAGTAGATATGCACTGCTGTTGTTAACACATGACAAACTCAAGACAGCAGTGGCACACACACACACACAACTGCTAAATTTAAGTAATAAAACTTACTTAAAACACTGGCCTAGATATTTGAAGAGTTGAACTCAAAGGACCCTATGTCTGCTTTTCTGCACACATTGAATCCACTTCACTCCCCCAAACACAGTTTAATGAGTTCTTTATTTCAGTAGCATAACTTAGGGCACAAAAGAGGTTATTTTATTGCTGCAGATTATTAGCAGATCACTTGGGAGTACCTGCTTTTTGTGATTGGCCTTAGTTTGGGTAGTGGGCTTCTTGCCCTAAGTAAGGTGAAATTCTCTCAAAGCGGTTTTTTTTTTATTAGTTATTGTTGTTCCTAATTTAACTGATAATGTCGTTAGTGTTTTCAAAGTACTATACAAAGACGAGGCAGGCCTTGCCTGTGGCTTCATACAACAAAATGAAAAGAACTGCGGGATAAGAAAGAAGCAATGGAGAGGCAGCTCCTTCTCTGGCTGACAGAGCCAGCTAGACTCCCACTTCCTTCTTGGGGGTGGGAGAATAACCTTTTCTTGGGCCTCTCTTTGGCCCCAGGCCAGCACATACCTCCTTTCCAAGTACGGTCGGTCCCAAGGGCACGAGAAAATTGAAGTGTTCTTTTGCTGGAAGGGATAAAAGCAAGATTCTTTAGCAGCTTTTCCCCAGCCCCCTCTCCCTTTGTTGAATTTTGTAGCTCGGGCCGCCTTCACGAGCCACCTAAATTCCATTCTTGATGTCTTTCAGCATGGCAAGCATCTCATGTTAACTCCTTCCCCCACGCTCATGGAACATGGAATCTTTTCAGAACAAGTTTAATGGTGGAGATCCATAGCTTACCTGTGTTTTGCCCTTCCTCACCTAGTAACCTTGGGCTTGGTTTGGTTTAATTCATTTGTCTAGTTTTTGCTAACATACGCGACCTTGTAAGAATGAACAGCAGTGCCACTGAAATTTGACGAAAGCCTCCTTAAAATGGTTGAGCGTATTTTTTGAAAAGGGACAATTCTAAAGTATGCCCTCTTTTCTAGATTAGGTAAACAGCAGACACAACCTCAATATGGAATGAGCTGCCCACCGGCCTCAGGATAGCCCCGGACATCCTCTCCTTCTGTCGTGAATTGAAGACGTGGCTTTTTCGCCATATGGGCTGAATCCGTAGGGGGATTTTAAATATTTTAATAATTTTAATTTGATTTTAATTAATTTTAAATTGATTTTAAGTGTTTATGTAATTTTCTGTTGTTTTTGTAAACTGCCCTGAGTCCTACGGGAGAAAGGCGGCATATAAATTACATAAATAAATAAATAAATAAATAAAATATATTTCGTATGTATAGGGACTAATTAAGTACAGGTAGCCTTCGTTTTACAACCACAATCGAGGCCAAAATTTTTGCTGCTAAGTGAGACAGTTGTTAAGTGAGTTTTGGCCTATTTTATGACCTTTCTTGCCCCAGTTGTTAAGCGGATCACTGCAATTGCTAAATTAGTAAGGTGGTTGTTGAAGTGAATCTACCTTCCCTTGTTGACTTTGCTTGTCAGAAGGTGATCCTGGGACACAGCAGTCATCATAAATATGAGTCACTTGGTGACGATGGTTTGTTCTCTGAACCTGTTTAGTATCTGAACGTTTTGTCACCAAGCTAGGTAACATCATCGGCAAGAACTTCGGCTGAAGTGTCTTGTTTCTCTTCTGCTTTTATAAAACCATTGATGATGTTACCTAGCCCGGTGACAAAACATTCGGAAACCAAACAGCAAGCTCAGAAGACAAACCACCACCAACCGTCTGCCATCTGAGCTACGAATATTTTCCAGCAGTTCTAATACGAGTCCCTTGCCAAGCGTCTGAATTTCGATCACGTGAATCTGGGGATGCTGCAACGTTCATAAGTGTGAAAAACGCTCGTAAGCCACTTTTTTTTTTCAGTGTCACTTCAAACGGTCACTAAGCGAGCTGTTGTAAGTGGAGGACTAGATGTATTTCCTAGTAAAAATCACTTGGAGCCATTTCCTGCAGCCAACGCGAAGTTCAGATAGAACTGTAAAATGTGAGCCAAGAACAACCTCGCAAACATGTGCTGTGCCCCGACAGGTGCGTGATCAACAATCCTGTTTTCGCTGCTCTCAGCAGATTCAAGCAAATCCAAGATGGGTTGGAAGCTCCGGATGTCCCGGGTTGGGTTTGACAGGATCATGAAGTACCACAAGATTGAATGACACCATAAAATCCCAGTGAACCATCTAGAATGTTGCGACCCGTTTACAGGCCTACCCGTTAAAAACGCACGGATAAAAATACCCATGAATGAGCCGTGCAGGGGTGCCAGGCGGCCTGCCTTACGAGCAGCTATTCGTATACAAAACCCTGAAGAAGTCACAAGAGTTCACCTCTGCGACCCTTAGCTCATCTTTCCTGGATGTTCGAAAGCCACTGGAAAAATCCTTGCCTGGCTGCATCTATATTTATGATGCATTGATTTTTACGTTGCAAATCTTGCCAAGTGGCTTAGAAGGTAAGACGATCATCACAATCCTGTTGCTCAGACTCTCTCCATCCCAAATTGCAACAGATAAACCTACTTCTTCTTTATTTTCTAAAGCTGTATCTTGTTTCCCACTGCGACTAACCAGATGCCCGTAGAGAAGCAAAACATACAGCAAAAAAGTACAGGCCTTCTCCTGTTTGCTAATATGCAGGTATCTTTTTGTCCTTGATTCTGGAGGTAGACTTAGTTACATGGCAGGTAGCCAGTGACAATTTCTTCCTTTTCGAATTAATTTATTCTCTTTTCAAAACAGCTCATGTTGTTGGTTCCCTCTCGCTTAGTATAATGATGGCTTTGTCCAGTTTCTTCTGGAAGAATCTGGACAAGAAGCCCACAACCTATGCACCATTCAAGATACTCAGCGTTTTGTCCGTTTTTAAATCCCCATCGTTCATTATATTCCTGAGAGCTTTTTCCATTTAAATATAGGTCAGTCAGGCGTGACTTATTTCCTTTCCTCAAGTAAATGCCTTGTAATCATCTCAACAATGTAATACTTTTGCACTTAAGAACACGACAAGTTTTGGCTGGATACTGTGGGTGGGGTGGAGGAATGGTTAACTGCTGTTGAGATGTGATAGATGAGGCAGCTGTTGTAGAGGCAGAAATGTGAGACACACTTATCTTTCCTAAGGCAGGGATCTCCAACCTTGGCCACTTTAAGTCTGGAGGACTTCAACTCCCAGAATTCCCCAGCCAATTCTGGGGAATTCTGGGAGTTGAAGTCCACCAGACTTAAAGTGGCCAAGGTTGGAAACCCCTGTTCTAAGGCACATTTAGGGCACTGTTCTAATCACCAGCAGATACCGGTAGTACATGACTACTTTGAAGATTATCCTTGTTTGCACAAGGCAATAAAGTTCTGAGCAATCCTTGCTGATCTGGTAGCTTTTGGAATGAACATACTCAATAATATATGACAACATGCATACGCAAGGATGTTGTACAGATTCAGAACATGTTTCTGGAATGACTGGACAGATAAGCTGTAAATATTTAACCTTATTTATGATCCCTTTGGGACAGTGGTGGGTTTCAAACTTTTATACTACCGGTTGTGTGGGTGTGGCTTGGTGGGCATGGCATGGCTTGGTGGGCGTGGCTTGTTGGATGTGGCAGGGGAAGGATACTGTAAAATCTCCATTCCCTTCCCAATCCAGGGGAAGGTTACTGCAAAATCCCCATTTCCTCCCGATCAGCTAGGACTCGGGAGGCAGAGAATAGATGGGGGCGGGGCCAGTCAGAGGTGTTATTTACCAGTTCTCCAAACTACTCAAAATTTCCGCTACCGGTTCTCCAGAACTGGTCAGAACCTGCTGAAACCCACCTCTGCTTTGGGATCTTTATGCTCAGATTCACAATATAGTTCAACATTATTTCAACAATAGATCCAACAAAGAGAGGGGGCAGCCAGAGAATTTCCTCTCTTCATGAGGTATACGGGGTATAAGGTAACATGGCAGGCCTTCTCTGTAACAGCCCTCAGTCTGTGAAATTCTCTTTTGTGCAAACCTCCACATTATTGCTTTTTCTGCAAGTGACTTAAAATTGTCTTATTTGGTCTTCGATATTGTATATTGCCCAGCATGCTTTGGGATTGAGGTGAGTTATAAGGGGAAGGTAAGTAGGTAGAAGGGATGTGGTGGCTCAGTGGCTAAGGGGCTGAGCTTGTCGATCGAAAGGTCGGCAGTTCAGCGGTTCGAATCCCTAGTGCCACGTAAAGGGGTGAGCTCCTGTTACTTGTCCCAGCTTCTGCCAACCTAGCAGTTCGAAAGCACATAAAAAATGCAAGTAGAAAAATAGGGATCACTTTTGGTGGGAAGGGAACAGCGTTCTGTGCGCCTTTGACGCTGAGTCATGCCAGCCACATGACCACGGACATGTCTTTGGACAGCGCTGGCTCTTCAGCTTTGAAACGGAGATGAGCACCGCCCCCCAGAGTCAGGAACGACTAGCACATATGTGCGAGGAGAACCTTTACCTTTACCTTTAAGTAGGTAGAGAGGTGGGAAGAAAGAAAGGAAAGAAGGAAGGAAGGAAAGAAGGAAAAGGGAGGGAGAGAGGAAAGGGAAGGAAGGAAGGGAAGAAGGAAGGAAGGGAAGAAGGAAGGAAGGAAGGAAGGAAGGAAGGAAGGAAGGACCAAAAATAAGATATATTAAAGATTTGAGCAATAATAATCAGGGAGGCTTTTACAGTACCACTGTGAGGCTCAATTTCTACAATGCCTTCCTCAAGAAGATTGTCCATAGTAAAGAAGATGACCCTGACAGAAATTTGCAATATTCCCCATGCTGGCTGAGGAATTCTAGGAATTCATGTCCAGAGCTGTCAAGATTGAGGAAGACTGACCTAGGCAAAGAAAGCCAAAACTTTCTTTAAGCCATGCAAAGCAAGATAATATTCAGAAGAGGTTTATGCAAATGCCGTCCTGATTCCCCGGGGATATTAGAAGGAAAGGAATCAAGATTTGCAAGATTTTGCTATTGTAGCCTCTCTCTGATGGAATTAATTTTCTTATCTGGTCTACCTAGCAGCAGATTCAATTTAGTCCCATATTCAATTAATATTAGGGAAGGACAAAGGCTTTTTCTCTTGACTCACATTCTTCCAATTCCTTCCATCTTATTTCTCCTTGCAAATCCTTTTAGACCGATATTTGCAACAAAAGTTTGGGTTCCATTCCTTCTACAGTCGCAAAAGCCAGCTGGGGGACCTTGGGCCAGTCACTTTCTCTTAACCCAACCCACCTCACAGGGTTGTTGTGGGGAAAATAGGAAGTGTAAGCATTCACGTCCTCATATATTCGACATAAATTCACTGCCTAGAGTTGACCAATCTAATAACAATAAGAACAACAACACCTAAATATGTTGGTGGCGCAGCAGACTAAAGCACTGTTATTAACATCAGCTGCCTGCAATTACTGCAAGTTCAAATCTCACCAGGCTCGAGGTTGACTCAGCCTTCCATCCTTTCTAAAGTAGGTAAAATGAGGACCCGGTTGTGGGGGCAATAAACTGACTTTGTATAAATATACAAAAGTATGAAGGCTATTGCTTAACGCATTGTAAGCCGCCCTGAGTCTCCGGAGAAGGGCGGCATATAAATCAAATTTTAAAAAAAAATATGGGGGGAGGGAATATTTTTAAGAATACACAAATGCTTAAATTTGGCAGGCCTAGAAATCTGCTAGAAAGGCCAAAATTAACATGTATTGAACTCATGCTTAAGTTTTGAATATTTGCTTATATTCAGTGTAATGTTTCAAGAACTCAGACTCTTTTCCTAGACTTCTCTCCTCCCTCTTCAACCCCTCCCCCCCCCCCCCCAACCAATGCAACTTGAACCCCCAACTACAGAGGTCATGGCTGATCACAGAGAATCAAGCAGAAACAAGTTGGAACGGCACTGATAAATAATCGGCTCAGGGACCTGGAGAATGTGATTTGTTGTGGGTTCACACAGATGTCAGAAAAGCAAGAAATTAAAGGTCATGTTTTAAAAAGAAAAAGATGCTGTGGTGAAGAGGAGGAGGAAGATCCAGCTACTTCACCTCCAAAGGGGTCTATTTTTCACTTTATTTCCTGCCTCATCCAAACCCACATCTGAATAGATCAACCGCAGGCTTGCAAGAGAAATTTCTTTCCAGCTGTACTGATTCAGGAAGTTCTTAAGGAATTTTTATTTATTTACGAAAAAAATCTATTTTAGCTCACTCAGGACCACTCTGGGCGGCTTACAGAAATCAAAACCCCAATGCAAAACCAATCGCCCCTCACCTCCCTGGCAACAACGATCAAAACCAATCATTGGATGGGCTCTGTAATACCCTGGTGGCCCCAGTCCACCAAGTCTTGCGAAAGATTGTCAAAGTCAGAGCCAATCTCATTTCTGCAAGGATGATGTTTTGGTTGCCACGATGTAAAAAAAGATGTGGAGACTCTAGAAAGAGTGCAGAGAAGAGCAACAAAGATGATGAGGGGACTGGAGGCTAAAACATCTGAAGAACGGTTGCAGGAACTGGGTATGTCAAGTTTGATGAAAAGAAGGACCAGGGGAGACATGATAGCAGTGTTCCAATATCTCAGGGGCTGCCACAAAGAAGAGGGAGTCAAGCTATTCTCCAAAGCACCTGAGGGTAGGACAAGAAGCAATGGGTGGAAACTAATCAAGGAGAGAAGCAACCTAGAACTAGGGAGAAATTTCCTGACAGAACAATTAATCAGTGGAATGGCTTCTCTTCAGAAGTTGTGAATGCTCCAACACTGGAAGTTTTTAAGAAGATGTTGGATAACCTATTTGGAACTGGGCTGTGTGAGAGGTTGTGCGATAAGTACTGTATTCTTGAAAGACTCTGGAAGCTTCAGTTGGTTTTGTGCCTAGGTTTGGAGATAATAATTTGGACATAAGGTAATAATTTGATATAAGTTGACTCACTCAAAAACAGTCCATCAACTGAAAAAGACAAGCCAAATCCTTAAATAGCATAGAAGCAAGGACAATCGAAACCAGAAGAATTGTCACAAGGGTAGTAAGAAGAATTACAAAGGAAAGAACTTAAATTGGAAGGTGTTTCAAAAATATATAATGTTGAAGTAAAAAAATGAAAGGCACCACTAACAATTACATACCATAACTATGCATAGATTCTAGCAATAAGTGAAGGTGTGTCAGTTGACTGTAAATTACTCTTGAAACCGGTCATAACTAGGAGTTGATGCTGGCTTGTTTGAATTATTCCTTTAGGGTTAATCTTTTCTATGTAAATGCACATTTTTTCCACCAGATAATGATCAACTTTCATTAATCATTTCCCTAACCCCAATGATATTTTTTTCCCTGCTTGAGTTCAGCTGCAGAATAGAAAATAACTATTATATGAGGAATTGAGTTTGATTTCTATATTGTGGTGAACGCAGAAAAGTAAATCCTAAACTTTGGAAATAACTTTTACTAAAATATGTATTTATTGATTGATTTATTTGGTGTGCCACCCATTCTTAAAGGCTGTGGGCAGATAACCATCTGAATCACTGCCAAGCAAAACACTCCTCAAACGTAATAGCCACACTACAAATGTAGTATCTTTTGTACACGCACAAAAATCAAATATTAAATATCTGTCCATCGAATTTAAACATTCAATCATATCACACACCCTCCTTCTGTGCTTGATGTATGTCTTAATTAGTGCTACTTCTCATTTGAATAAATTTGCCTAAGATTGATCTACATTAAATCCTTTGCAGGAAAAAAGAAAGCTGGCTGGTTTGTGTAATTTATAACAGTGTTACTTGTTGGGAGAAATATCCATCTGGTTCAGTTCCAAGCTGGGAAAAAGACCCCGAAAACATGGAGGCTGATCGGAAAGAGGGTTTAATGGTGAACAGAACCACCAAACACATTGTCCTGGTGCATCTGACCACAGGGAGTTGAGAGTGGGGTTTTTTTATACCTTCTCTTGGGCTTTGAACTTAAGCTTCCTGTTACTGTGCAAGAACATGTATTCTATTGGCTGCTGTCAGACTCCCATGGGGCTATGCAGGGGTCATAGCTGCGGTTGTCTGAGCTCCCAGGTTTGGTTGAAGCTTGGAGGGTGACGATGTAATGAAGAGGCTTGTGTTCTGAAAGGGTGTTGAGCAATTCCTATTGTGTCTTAATGGCTTTGTCCTGGTTTGGATCTTGAGGGAGGGTTAATCCCATCACCCTGAAGCTGAAGGTCTTTTGTTTTGTAGATAGGATGGCCCAGTCTTTCTTAATGGGCACCAAATATCTGCTGGGGGCAGGGAGCTGCTTTCTGCCTTTAAAAACATGTAGGGAAATATTCTGCCTTTTTAAATATTTCCCAAAATATTTCATTTTTCTAGGAGAGGGGTGGGTGCTAACTTTGTACATACTTGACTTTAGCTACTATTGAGCTATGTGGTCTTCAGCTCCCAGAATTCCCTCGCCCAAATGGTGAGCATCAAGAATTTTGTAGTTTATGTTTCTGATTTTTTAATACTATATGTTATTTCTAAGTTGCTCAGAATCTTTGGAAATGGAGCAGCCTGTAAACCGAAGTAATGAATCAATAATTTTCATAGCTGTAATGAGTTCACATTTTTGCCAGTCCTTCTACATAGTTTTGAAATTATGTGAAAAAATGTGGGCAGGATTTGTGGAATAAGCCAAGGGTGACAGGATCTTCAAACAGCCCCAAATAATTCTTTGACGAGCCAAGTTGTCACAGGCTCTTTGAAAAGAGAATAGAGTAGTGTTTCTCAAATCTTTTGCAACTCTAAAGATGTACGGACTTTTAACTCCCAGGAACAATTTTGAATTGTTCAAAGTTGTTTGGGAACTTTGTAAAGTGCATGCCTTCTTTTATGTGTACACAAAGAGATAACTTATTCAATAGCCGTTTTCAAAGAGCCAGCTTTCATGTTAATCCAGAAATGGAGAAGAGGTTTCTAAATGACAGTGATTAACCAAACAGGAATTAGCCAACTTTATCACCAAAGGATAAGGCCCTGTGAGAAGTTTCCATTGGCTCTTTCAGGGCCACTCCTGCCCCACCTCCACTGGCGATCAATCTCTCTGCATGGCAACAGATGAGAGCAATGGCCTTCCCAATCACCTACTTTGACCCAGTTGTAATGTATACTCACATTATTAGTCAAGTTATCCTTGTTCAAAAAGAAAGATGGGCCATTATTAAGTTGATTTGCAATCATCAACTATTCCTAAACAGCGGCATTCACATGAAAGCTTTAGTAATTCTCCATTAACATGTGCTTAATACTTTGTATCAGGGGTCTGGATCCAATGATTGGATGAAGTTCCTCCCAACCTGGGGTGGGTTCTAATTTTTTTTACTACCGGTTCTGTGGCTGTGGCTAATTTTGTGGGCGTGGTTTGATGGTCATGTGACAGTTCTTTAGGATTTAGCAGAGGTACTGGTCTACCAGGCTTTTAACTGCTTGCAGAGCTGTACCAGTCTACCCATTTGTTTTTGGAGTGTTCCGGTCTACCTATTTGTTTTTGGAGCGTTCCGGTCTACCTATTT
>WNWU01000037.1:3366423-3400868 GCA_012654045.1 Ptyas mucosa
TCCCCCCCCCCCCCCCCAGCATCTCAGTTCTGTTAGTGGAGAGAAAAGACACACACACACACACACACACACACAGATATGCTAAATTTGGGAGGAATGAATGTGGGGTCTTTGCTTCCCCCCCCCAAGTCATCCCAGTTCTGTTAGTGGTGAGAAAAGGCACACACACACACAAAGTTTGGGAGGAATGAATGTGGGGTCTTTGTTCCCCCCCTCCAAGCATCTCAGTTCTGTTAGTGGTAAGAAAAGACAGGCACACACAGAGAGAGAGAGAGAGAGATATGCTAAGTTTGGGAGGAATGAATGTGGGGTCTTTGCTTCCCCCCCTCCCCCCAAGCATCTCAGTTCTGTTAGTGGTGAGAAGACAAGCTTAGCAATATGCTGGCTTCTGGGAGTGTCATCCCAGCAGCTCTATTATCATCTCTTTCTAGGGAAAGTGACCGAAAGTGAGAGAGTGGTGTAAATGCACAATTCTCTTTTATTTATTTATTTTTGCACCCATTGTCCTGGTTAGCCTTCTCTCTTTCATTAAGAAGTATTTGGTTCTGATGGAGTTTGAACCGTTTTCTGCAGTTGACCAAGCCTGAGTATGCCTCAGCTTTTGCATCACAGCTCTGTTAATCTTTAAGATGCTTCTAGATTTGTGCTGGTGCTGTTAATCTTTAAGCGTTAAAGCTATTGTTCTGCCATTGTCATATACCTGCACATCTTGGCATAACTCAGTGTGAATGATGATGAATGCAGGGTTTCCTGATTCTTTAAATAGGTCTTTGATGCAAATGAGTCTCTCCCATAAGAGAGAATTTGTGTAGTTTAGGATTGAACTATGGAGTCCTAGGTGCTCTCTGGGCTTGGTGATTTGATATTACATAGTTGGGTAATGAAACATTTGCAGACAGACAAGCTCAAAGAGCACCAATGTCTCTACAAATGAATCCCTCTATATATTAAAGTTATAATGGTATAGATATTGAATGTATATTAGAATGCTTACTGCGAGAATTATTTTACCTCAAAAGAAAATGTTGGCCTTTCCAGAGATAGCTGTATCCATCCAGGAGCTAAGCACCTGCCATCACCTTTGTTCCACTAAAATTTCATTTCTTGCAGATGTGCCTTGTATGGACGAAAGCTGCATTCCTAGCCTCTCATAGCCTGAAAATGACTGACTGTAAATGTAGCCTTATATTCCCTCCTTCAGTTTCTTTTCAAGGAACCTCACTTACCTAATTTCTTTTGTTCTACATGTAAAAAATGTTTCTTAAAATGTGGCTTGTTGTCAGTAAAAATTCATATTGGCGGTAAAGTAATAATGAAACTTTAAATGGTATATAATTATTTTAGATAGCAATTATATTTTGGAAAGTTAAAGATAGTGCATAATAAAACTCTGAAACAATACAATTAGAGTTAGCAGTAAAATGTTTTCAGGATCTGGGAAAAAGGTTTATAAATGTAGTTCATAGGCAACAGAAATTATGCAGCAACATGTATTTTTTTTAAAGTACTATGATGAGCTTTGTGGTAACTTTTTAATGATTTGTTTTTTAACCACATTGTTTCAAAATATTTTCTTATGAAATTTTTGATATCAATATTTGTAGAACCTTTTTGAGAATACAAAATATTTGTAATGTAATAGTAGACCTTAAGTGAGCCGATTAACCATCAAATATACTGAAGAATTTACCCATTTTGCATAATATAGGGAGCACTGATTTCATACACTTAAGTGCTAAAAGCATTTTAATTAGGGTGCTCTGAAGGAAAGTAAAACTTTGTAAAGCATATAGTCCAAAATATTTTTCCTGTTGGTTTTAAGCCCCAGAACATTATAATCTCAAACAATGGCTTTCACTTACATCTAAAAATTGAACATGTATAAGTTTGGGTATGTTTGAAATAGATACATTTGCACTTCCTTTTACAAGCAGACATTATCTGTTCCAACACTAATTAATTGCATTTGTTCATTCATATTGCTGTTTCAGTGGTAATTGCTTCTATGCTTCAATGACCATATTTAAAAAAAGATACCAAGTAGAAATGATAATTTTTTATGTTAGATAGGTGATAATGAACATGGTTACTTTGGAAAAGGATAATTTACTAAATTATATCAGTTTAGGAAACTGAGTGTTACTATGAGTTTTGGCACTACCTATTCTTTTACTGTTTTCAGATAGATTTTAGGCCACACTTGCTGAGAGGCAGCAGAAACAATTATAATGATAGAAAAATAGGTTGCATATTGTAATTATAGCTTTATTCTGCCAAAAGGAGCTGAAAGTCATCACAAAGTTGAGGTTCACAATAAACAAGCAAATAATATTCCTTCTTCCTCCTATTTTCTCCACAACAACAACCCTGTGAGGTGTGTTGGACTGAGGGTGACTGTCTAAGGTCACCCAGCTGGCTTTCATGCTCTTAGATTTGATGCACAAAGGCGATCCATCAATGAATGTGGCTTTGTATTGAGGACTAATGATAGAGTAAAAAAGGTGAATGATTTTACTCCACTAGTCTTCACTAGTTTACTTCACTAGTTGCTGACTACAGCGCTCCTCTCTGTTTCAAGGCCATTGAGCCAGCGCTGTCTGAAAACATTTCATGTGGCCAATAGGACCGCATGGAGTGCTGTTACCCTCCCATCGAAGTGGTACCTATTTATCTACTTACTTTTGCATGCTTTTGAACTGCTAGGTTGGCAGGAACTGGGGCGAGGACAGGAGCTCACTGTTTTAATGAGTGTACACATGTAGAAAAAAATTAGCTTGCAAGGATCATAAGAGCTGTTAAGATTCTTGATGGCATGAAAGAGATGCTGTTAAGGAGCCTTAAGGGAAAGAGAATGGCTTGAACAAATGACCTTTCAATTTCAATGCTATAGTAAACTCTTTGGTTAAGGATGAATTAATACAAGATGATATGCTAGTTTTATTTATTTTTTTAAAAAACACTCCCCAAAAAAGCAGCCTTTATGAATCTCATTAATCCTAAATCACACCATCATTATAGCTAAATATCAGCAGGCAGATGTTAGGTCAGAAACTGCAATGTAAAGGTGGGAATGGGAGCATAAGAACCTTGAGAAACTACCAATTTTACTTGTAAACTTGCGTTCCACAGAGTTGGCCCTGATCTTCTCATGATGTCACTGCAATTTTTGGTCCTGATGCGTAGGGAGTTTATCCATATGCACATACACAAATTGAGAACATAGTTTAAAAATGAATTATATGTTTTATTTGTAAAGATTTGTGCTTGGAGTCACGCAGGTGAGATGGGAAATACAGGTAATCCTCGATTTACTACAGTTCATTTAGTGGCTGTTCGAAGTTAAAGCAGTGCTAAAAAAAGTGACTTAGGACCATTTTTAACATTTAGAACTGTTGTGGCATCCCTATGGTCGTGTGATCAAAATTCAGACACTTCAAAAATAACTCATATTTATGACAGTTGCAGTGTCCCAGGGTCATATGATCACTTTTTGTGACCCTCTAATAAGCAAAGTCTGTGAGGAAGCCAGATTCACATAACAATCACGTTATTGCAGTGATTCACTTAACTGTGGCAAAAAAGGTTGTAAAATGGGGCAAAATTCAGTTAACTGTCTTGCTTAGCAACAGAAATTTTGGGCTCAGTTGCGATTGTAAATTGAGAACTATCTGTATAGAAATTGGATAGTTTTTTCAGCCCAAATGTTCCTGAGCAGCTAATACTGTAATTTTCCAGTTATAATAATTAGACTTAACTCGGTGGGAAACTCTGATTCACTAAGTGCCCTCTCACCAGGTTGGGGAACAGCTTGCATAAGCCCTGAAGAAGAGCTTCAGATCTGGACTGTGTTCTAGTATGTCGAGAGAGGTAGGAAATCTTTGTTTCAGAGTTAAGCTAATCCAGAAAAGGAGCTCTATAGCAGAAGATCCTTAAAAATGACCGTCCTATTTTTATTGGATAGGCAGCAACTGCTAGAAATATTAATAATTTAAATGCATCTATATATATTAAATATAATGAGTTAGTTTTAGTAGTTTCTAGTTCATTTGATGCAAGCATCTTTAGCTGTAATTTTGCATTCTTGGGTAAAATTATTTTTGCAGACTTTATAATTCATTTGTAAGCTTTGTGCACTCTGTTAATTGACATAAATCTATGGTATGCTATACGAAATGTGGAACATAAGCATCCAAGTGAAACATAATTGCACATTTAATTTCTTAAACCTATATTTATAATTTGATAGATAGGCGTCATAATTGTATCAGGAGGAGATAGGTTATCTTTCTGATAGGCAGAAATCATTTCTACATATAATTTCTGCATGTGCAGTTCCCAACATCATTGCTGCCCTGGCAGTGCAGTAGTAAAATTAAAATGCAGTTAGAATTCAATATACTAGAACCACAAAGAAAGATAGTGTTACTTGATTGACTTTGGCTAATGCCAAACTGTTGTATAGAAATTTAATGAAGAATTTGAACTTATTGGAGGCAGGAGAGAATAAGTTTTCTTACATAGCTTATGGGATGCACTAATAATTACTAAATATGGTTATTACAGTAGTTGTAAGTAGCTCATTCATACCTAGGACATTACTGTAAAAGAATAACTATGATAAAGCCTGGGATTCTATTATCTTAAATAAGGGAGAAAACAAATTATATTTTCTGTGTGTGTATGAAAGAGAAATAGTTAGGTTCCTATGGAAATGCTTGCTATCTGTAATATAAAGATAGGGGTATGTCAAGATTGATGTTTCACGAGGCAGGTTATACCAGCAACCCATTATTTCTTCTTCTATTAATATTCTCCTGGCAACCATTTTTTGAAGTTCTTGCACTTGGATTTGCTGACATCATAGTACTGGGATAGTCAGAAAAGTACCACAGCAGCCTCTGCTGTCTAAAATATCTAACTGCCATTGGGGGTGCGGGGGAGATACTGAAATACATTCTGCAAAAGTGTTACAAACATGTTCTGTATTAAGTAGATAGAGTACAGGTAGTCTTTCTCTTATGACCACAATTGCTAAGCAAGACAGTTAAGTGTATTCTACCCCCTTTATGACCTTTCTTGCCACAGTTGTTAAGTGAATCACTACAATTAAGTTAGCAACATGATTGTGTTAAGTGAAACCACTGGAGAAGAGATCTAGTTTTGGGATGTGGCATCAGCTTCTTGATGGTTCCTGATGTTATTTCTTTTCATCTAAACTAACTAACAGGCTCTCTTGAATAGATATCTAAATTTGTTAATGGGCTGGCTGAAAGCCAATACATTAAAACTTATACTGATATTGGATTTATGTTTGATTCAAGTATTGAATTTCACTACATTCTCTTCTTTGCCTAATGACTTAGTTGTTAGCATTCTTTTCTTTTTTCTTTTGTTGTTCTTTCTATTTACTGGCACTTGTTTTTGCTCTTAATAAAATAATTATTTTTATTTGACAGCATACTTTCACACTTAGTGAATCTTTCTTTAATTAAATTTGTTGCTATTGAGTTATGGCTATTCTATTAGAGTAATAAATTTTATGATAAACTGGACCCTAAAGTGCCATCATTTACAAAGATGTTTAAATTTAGCTGAGACATCTTTAAATTAGGAAGTAATTTTATTCAGCTGTTCTGTATCCCTCAAAGTGGGTTGTGTTATTGGGTGAGAAAAGTTAAATCTTAGACAAATTAAGCATAATACTAGTGATTATGTAGACATATCCATATCCATCTTGGGAAGAGCATGGAAATGATTTGTTTTGTTTTTACTTTCCTGATTAGCATACAACCTTGGTTAACAAATGACCTAAAGTCTCCCTGTTAATCCTTGCCTTATGACCACAAGAGAGTCCAAAATTTCTGCTGCCAAGCAAGACCGTTAAGTGAGTTGCACCCCATTTTACAACCTTTGCCAAAGTTAAGTGAATCATGGCAGTTAAGCGACTCTGGCTTCCCCTATTGACTTTGCTTGTTGGAAGCCAGCTGGGAAGGTTACAAATGGCAATCACATGACCCTGGGACAGTTCAGCTGTCATAAATAAATGCCAGTTACCAAGCAACCAAGTTTTGATCACATGACTATAGAGATGCTCCAACAGTCATGAATGTGAAAACCAATCATAAGTCGCTTTTTTCAGTTGTGGTGAAACTCTGAATGGTCACTAAATGAATGGCTGTAAATCGAGAATTACTTGTATTAGCGAGGCCCAATCCAGTTTACCTTCTGAACTCGGGAAAGGTCAACCAAATTCTGCCACGCAACCAAGGGCCGTAACCAAAACATAGCGTAACAGTACTTAAGATATACAGCTATATCACTAAACTAAAAACCATTGCTTTTTCTTTTCAGATATTTACAGATGGAATCACAAATAAACTCATTGGCTGTTACGTGGATGAAAAAATGGATGATGTTGTCCTTGTTAGAATTTACGGGAATAAGACAGAACTCCTAGTTGATCGAGAAGAGGAGGTGAAGAGTTTCCGTGTGCTGCAGGCCCATGGCTGTGCACCCCAACTTTACTGCACCTTCAGCAATGGTCTGTGCTATGAGTTCATGCAAGGAGAAGCTCTGGATCCAGAACATGTTTGCAACCCAGAGATATTTCGGTAAGCATTTTGGAATTCTTCTTTTACACACAATTTATTCAAAGAGGTTGCTAGCAACAATACCGTGCTTTGTAGTGTTTTTTGATTAAATATTTTTTTTCTCAATTTCCAGAGAAATCAATTTGATTCCTACAAGTGAATTATTATTCTAAAATCCAGTTCGTTAATAGCTTAAAATCTTAGTTAATTAATGGTGTAGACTTTAATTGATAAAACATCTTACACAATTATTCGTGTCACCTTTGTTCTGCAGTACTGTTTTGTGATTGAGTGATAGTGTAGCTTTTATGTAATTTTCTTGTCAAATATTTTTGCTTTTTTTATTCAGACCATGTCTTGAAATAACTTTCTATTTTATATAATTTTATTGCATTTTGAAATTTTTATTAGTAACTATGAGTCTATAGATTTTATTGTTGTGCTTTCTGATCCAAAGGCTGTAATAAAGGTTTAATTTGATTTAGCAAATCTGCCAGTGAGTTTCCTCATTTAGCTTTATTTATCTTCTAACATATTTTTCCGGTTTGAATTTTATTGGTACTCTATAATACTCAAAGCTTCTTAGTATATTTTTTCTTAGTCATTTGCCCCAGCTTGCTTTAAATTATCCCAGAACATAAGTAGGGATGCTTCTCTTCAAATATACATAGTTAACATTATGTATACCATATACAATTTCTTCCAAGGTGATTGAATCAGCTGACTTTAGAAAAATAAATTTCTTATAGGTTTTACTGCAGAGAATCAGTTTGGTTTTTGTGATTTATAGAACTATTGGGATGTAATACCGCCTTGCTCTTTTGTTGATACCACTGCTTTTACAAGAAGAAAAATGGTATTCCTGTCCCCCTTTGTAGCTGTCTGCATTCTGCAAAAAACTTACATGCCTATAGTACAGGTTTTTATTAGGTGGCTGCCAGGTGATGAGAATACAGAATCATCTTTTTGGGGTAGAAGCAATGCAGTTAGTAGAAGAATAATTTTGGGTTCCAGTCGTAACCTAACCATTCTGAACATTGTGGAAGTTCTCACAATGGAACAGGTGATGTTCCAGCCATCAAGATACACACCCATGAAGTTAATTTTGTTGAATAAAAGTCCTTTCTGGTTCAACATCCTCTTTCATGCAGCTATCTAAAAACTCTGTACTGTGAAGTTTCTCATTTAAAACAAAATAATTTGCTATTTTCCTTCTTCTGTGCTATTGCTGTCCTAATACATAGCTAACTGATTTCTAATTGTTCTGAGCTGAAATTGATAAAAGACAATGTGTTTGTAACTACAATGATTTTTTTAGTGTAATTTTCATTTTACAGGTAATCCTTTAGTTATGAATGTAATGGAGCCTGCCTATTAATTACATTTGTAACTCGAGGATTCGTAGGAGTGAATAATGTAACTTGAAAGTGATCATTCCCTGCTTTCGGCCATGCATCTGCTAATCAAATGGGTGGGTCGTTAAGTGCACGAGGTATCTCGGGGTGGGAAGGCCATGGGGGGAGCTAGTGATGGAACAGGCCACCCAAGCCTCCCTGATCCACTGAGATACCTCATCCTTCCCCCCTCCCATCCTGCTGTGCCGGGCTCATTTTATTCTGCAAAGATCTGTCTCCTCTCTGCCACAGCTTCTTTGCCTATGAGGGAGAGGAGAGCAGGATGATTTTCCTTCTAGCATCCAATCAGCTTGCAGATGCTTTTTGGGCCAAGAGTGAAATGTTCTGGAGCCGTGATCTCATGTGACTTTAGGCACCCATCCAGTTTTGCAGAGAATGGGTGCTGCAACATTCATAATTTTGGGACTTAGACATAAACACTTGGGGTTATTGCATAACTTCGAAAGGTCACTAAGTGAACTGTTGTAACTCGAGAATTACCTGTATTTCAGACTGATAGCAAGACAGCTTGCTAAAATACATGCTATTCATGCTCACAATGGATGGATACCCAAGTCGAACTTATGGATAAAGATGGGAAAGTACTTCTCTCTTGCACCAACAGAATTTGTAGATGAGGAGTTGCATAAGAGGTAGGTACTTTCAACTATGACAATTATTTCCGAGCTCATACATGAATATATTTCGGTATCCCTCTCTAGTTTAAAAATGTAAAGTGAAAGTATAATTTTAGAATATATGGAGCTCAGAAAGTTTTAACTTGCACCACCGAAATAAGAGAATCTTCATAAAGTTCTGAGAAGTATTCTTTTTTTAACCGTTCTCAAATTCTAAAAGGTTTCTACAAGATGTGCCAAGTCGTCAAATTCTACAGGATGAAATGGCATGGATGAAGGAGAGACTCTCTAACCTAGGTTCACCAGTGGTACTTTGTCATAATGATCTTTTGTGTAAAAATATCATCTACAATGGAAAACAAGGTAGGTATGGAACACAGCTGTAAGTAACTTTTAAAAATTGTTTTATATTGCCTGATATAGAACAACAGCTTGTGGAGGGTGGACAATTTAAAATCTATTTTAGAGTATTTCTAAATGTTGCTAATAAATTGCTTTAATAGCCGTAACTGGTATTTTAATATATGAAGATTTATAATATTTATAGTAAAGAATATTATTTTCCATATTCTATAGTAAAGAATATTATTTTCTAAGTACTGTGTAGACAGCAGCAATTTAAACCTAAATTGTTGTTTAACTATATCTTTGATGAGACCTGTTATTTCTGATAGCTTTGAGAGCAAATGTCTCTAGGTTATTGTGTATTATCTTTGTATTCTGAATTATCAGATATATTGATGCCCTGGAGGAATTCTGCATGGTGAAGTATCTGAAAAGATACTTTCCAAGTCTCTGTTTATACCTGCTGATGAGGTACATAGGTATCCTTAAAGTTGAGCATCTGTTTGTAAATATATTTTCTGTTGGAAGTATTTTGAAAATTGGCTTTTTGACTTAATTTGCCATCAATTTCAGAGGCATTCAACCTGAAAATAATTATGTTGTCAGAATTGCCTATAATTTATAATATGGTCCAATGATATTAAAATATTTCAACATTTACTGTTTTCAGATATAACTTGATTATTTGATAATAATGTGGACAAGCTAGCAATGCATGCCTATTTCCCTCCCTCCTTTCATATTCATTATATTTTTGAATTGCATATATCTCAATTCAGATTATGGTCTTAATATAAACCGAAGACCGAAAGCATGGCTTGGAGTTCTCAAGACTATTTGAACTATCTTTATTTGCATTAAAATCAATACAAATGCAGTTCATATTGGACTAGAGAAGGAAATTACTTTGGAGGAAATTTGATTTCCCATTCCAAGTTCAAAATACAACTTCTGTTTAACCAGCATTAACTTGGACTAAGACCTTTGTCTGAATCAACAAATCAACAAAATTCAAAAAAGTAGGAATTGGACGGGATGACATAAATCATAGAACATTCTGCCTTGAAGCTGATGCTTGCTTTATCAGGGGATAAAAATAAATAGAATATCCCCCATAAATTGTTTTAAGTAAAGTGCATGCAATTTTTTAATATTTTCTCTTTCTTTACTGGTATTGAAACAAGCAGCTCCTTAAAAACTTGAAGTAGTATATGAAATTCCTAGATGAACATATGACTTCAGTTTTCTCAAGTAATTATAAATACTTCAAGTATTGATAACTTTCTCCTGTGTGGAAATTATACTTCTAAGCAAGCCATACAATGACAGTTACTTTAGCTTTTTTTCCCCAATTGAATCCAAACTCTACATTAAAGAGACACCAGTGAAATTATTGCTTTTTCTTTTGACTCATCTGTGAGATTTTAATCACAGCCAGAAGTTAAATACCCGATAGCTCTTCTCTTGCAGCCAAGACCCTTACCCGTTGATACACTGATGTGACTTATTGGCCATCTGTCTAGATTACTCTCCTTAGATTTGACTTTGAGTCCTAATGTATGCTTGCATAAGAGATGTGAACTTAATTCATATTATTGAGAGTTATTTCATCAAATCTGAAGAAAGTGTCTCTTCTGTAGAGCTGATGGAACTCTTTTCAAACAAGTATCTTGACAAACAGAACACTATCGAAGTTTCTAGGCGTCACATGCCTACTTTTGAAACAAATCTGCTGTCATTTTCTTTTATGAACAGAATGGAGAATAAATCAGTGAGAGCAGTACATCATTTAAGAGCATTTCTACAAAAACCAGTGTGTGAGTGTTTAGTATTTGGGAACAGGGAGGGGGAGAGGGAGAATTCTCAATATGTAAAATTGCTTGCAACTTTTTAAAGGGGGTGGAAGTACTAAGCGCATATAGTAGCTAGAGTGTACCATTAAAGCTGACGTGTTTAAATGTTGCAGCACAACACATACACAGTTAGGGCAGAGTACAAGTTGATTATGTTACAGTAGTCGAAGTTAACAAATAATAGGCATAACTATTATTTGTTAGTTCTGATTCAGTGAGCAACCCCTAATGGTGCTTATGACTTCTGCATTGCTGAAGTATGGAGTATTGCTTTAACCTTGGAATAAATAAACTGGAAAAAAAACTGTGTATTGTCTTGTACTTGGCAACAGTGTTTATGAAACTGGTACATAACAGTATTATAGAGGAACCATTTATTTTTGCAATGGAAACTCAGCTTTAACTTTAACTTTTGTGCAGTAGAAAGTAAATTCTTACACAGTGCTGTTAATATGTCATTCTTGCTGAAATGTTTTGCAGGCTACTTGAAAAAAAATCTTTAAGATGCACGGTACTCTCTTTATTTCTATTATTGACTTAATTTGTGTCATTACAAATCTTTTCCAGAGAAAATTGTTTAGGTATTTTTTAAAGAAATGTAAGAATGTCTTGCAGAGGAGTATGAATCTGAACAAACTGATTTGTTTAATCTATGGTTTTGTACAAACAGATCTGGATCTAGAGTCATGTTTTTTAAATTAATTACAAATTGTCCCAACTCATATTGAGACAGAAGCAAACAGTTCAGATATAATGCTAAAGAAACCTTAATTTGATTACTTCCTCTTCCTCCTGTAGTGCAGCAACAAGGAAAAAAGAATCAAAGCACATTTGTTGTGACTCATTTATTAAAGCAACTGCAGGAAACATTTAATTTCTAATTTAGTCTTGTTACGCACTTTTTGTACTCAAAGGACTTGAACTTAAAATGTTACTAGATCATTTCAAAATGTGATTGTCCATAAAAACCTATAAACACCTTTTAAAAATATAGCACAACTACAATTACAGTAGTTACCTGAAGTGATTATAAACATGTCTGAAACCAATGCCCCAATTATTAAGAAGAAAAAATTAATTGGCTGAAGTTATAATCTCAGCAAATTTGAAGATGACTTTTCTTTTTGGAAATTTAATTTTGGGGGTGAAGTAAGTCTTCCTTAAGAATAAATAGTAAATCCTGCAAATGTTATAATTGAATCCAGTTAATAGGCTGTTAAATAAGGTTTAGTTGGCAGATTTGAAGAGAAATTTAACTGTAGTATTAAAGAGGAATGTGCAATCATTTTTCAAGAGCATTTGATGTCTTAATTTTGAATTGTAGTATAATTTTTTCTGAAGCTTCCTACTGGAAGATTATTTTATTTTAATGTTAAAATATTCTCTTATAGTTTTAATTATATAAAACAGAAAAAGAGCTATTTGTAATGATATTGCATTCTTCTTAATAATAACAAAGTGTTCAAATACAATTCCAGTTCCAATACATCTAACAGTCTAAATTTCTCCTTTCTGATTAATTTGTATATAAAAGCTTATCAGTGCATTAAGCTCTTAAATTTAGTCATTGTAGCTTACCCAGTTGAAAATTAATACTTTTTAGTGAACTCTAAAGATATAGTAAACCAAATATATTCTTAATGTGCCTTTTAAATCTGGTCTTTGGTACTTTATGAATTCAAGCTAGCATTAACATTATTTTTTAAATAGTTTTACCTTGGCTTACATAATACATCTATAATTATTTCTGAAAAAATAACAGGCAAAACTGCATTAGTGCTTCACAATTAGTAGCACGTACTCAAAACTTTGAAGAAGTGGGAGTAGAAGACTAATTTTGACATTCAGTTTTTAATTTTCCTGAAGAAATACTGTCATAGTTTTATATATATTGACTACAGATGCATGTTATTTGTATAGTAGTTTGCATCCCTGCTCTGTAAGAAGTAATTGACAAAGGCAATTAGCCCGAACTGTTTTTTATATAAACCTTTTCTTTCGCTACATGCTGAATGTTCACATTTGCATTGAATGTGTCAGACACCATAAACAGAATTTTAATCAGGATTTTTAAAAGGACTCTAATTACTCTGAGGATTTTTGGGGACCATGCTACGCGCCATTCCCATGAATATTTGGGAAACAACTTTGCCTGTAATTATGATTTATTATATAAATTTTAAAAAACAAATGAAGAATATTGCATCCAAATGATAACATTACATCTGGCAGAAGCCCCTATTTCCTTAAACTCCAAAATGAAACGGAGCCGTGCATCTTGACGGCGGTGATTGAATTTCTTGCAAAACTTAAATTTAAGGCTGAGTTCCACTGTAATGTCAGTCTGTCAAAAGAAAGACCGGTGAAATGCAGAACTTTTCTCTTTAAAGTTTTGTGTCTTGTCAAATATGAGTTTGCCAAATTTTCTTCATCTGCTACAGATTAGGTATGCCATTGTTGCTGCCAAGTGGCGGCGTGCACCGTGCTACTTACAGGCACTGACTGGAGGTATTATCGCATCACTTGTTCGCATGCACCTCCCCCTAGGAGAGCACGGAGCCTGGTAACAGCCTCATCTGTATCTTAGCTTCATTTTCTTTCTTTCTGTCTTTTTGTTTTTGTTTTTGTTTTGTAATATTGTTAATTATAACTGGAAGTTAGCAAGGGGTTTAACGTATGGTGATAACAGCATTGCAGACATAATTAACATAGTATATCTTGAATACAAATAATGTTTGATTTACTTAGTATTGTGCATGCAGGTCTTTCACCTGCTATCTATTGGTTTTGTTTTTTTTAACTGCAAACATTTGGATAAAGTATAATTCTGTTAAAGGTTAGCTGTATTGGATGACAAAAGAAGAGTTAAACTGAGTGTGCATTTGTTTTTACTGAATCATCTTTATAAGATGAGTGATTTGGGAAACAGGATTTGTTTAGGGGCCATCCAAAATATTTTCTGATTAGCCTGTAGGGTATAAAGTTACTCCCTGGCTTGTAAGATACTATTGTGAGAAGCCTCTGTATATGTTTTAACTATATTAGTTTGTTCCACCACCACCCACCCCAACTAAAAAATATCCTAGGTTTTGTGGCATCTTAAAGTTGACCACATTTATTATGTATCTGATGTGAGTTTTTCTCAATTAACTATAATTGCAAAGAGTCCTGAAATATGTAATGGTAGGTAGAATATTTGGAATATAGACCGACATATCCTCAGCCCTCTTATGAAACTATATTTCCCAGAGCTTCTTTGGAATGACTGATGAGGATTGCTGGCAATATATTCTAGCAGTGAGAACATTTAATGCCTCTCCTTGCACTGCATAATGTAAACTACTTTTTATGATTGTATCGCCACATATGTGATATATTAAACACACTTAAGGTAAAGAAAAGCAGTTTAATTGTTCAGGGGTTCGAAGTTCATTCTCTATTGCTTGGAAATATATAGTGCTGCTTCCTTTTTTCATATTTTAATCTGAGATATATGTCAGGAGAGACTTAATGACAATATGAATTCATATTTGAATACAACCCATATGGCTTCATGCAGATGTTGTTCTGATAGTAGGTAAACACTTGTGGAAGATGTGCTGTAATGTAAGCAAAATGAACCACGTTTTGTATAAAGGAAGCAAAAGTAACAGCACGTATACAGTACCCCCTTTTGCAAAATGATAAGCATTCTATTAAAGAACCCCTTATCTGTAACTGTACTAACTTATTTTGTGTTCAGCCCTGCTAACCTTGGATGAGGAATAGTTTTAAAATGGTTTGAATATTATATTCAGAGACCAAGGCCTTCTAACTAATGGAATTTAAGATAACTGATGCCCCCCTGTGGTACAAAAGCAGAGGTTCTACCCCTAAGAAATTAAGAACAGGTATCTTTGATAAAAGAAGTTTATTCTGTTCGTTAAAACAAACAAAATAAATGCAATCTTGGAATTTTCTAAAATGCATGCTATACAGAACACAGCAGAGTGGAACACACTGGCAGGCATTAAGGGGCACAGTGCAGATTCACAGCGCTCCGCTCTTACTCTTACCGATTTTATTTTTGTGTCTCGTGTAGGTGACGTTCAGTTCATTGACTACGAGTACTCTGGATATAATTACCTGGCTTATGATATTGGGAACCACTTCAATGAGTTCGCAGGTATGGTAGTAACCTGGGTACTAATGGCTTGGACATTAGTGCTGCATCAGGATTGAATGATGAGTGCCTCACAATGTGCAGCTGTACAAATAGAACCTCTTCTCAGATTTCTTAAAGCATCTTTTGCAAGGCATGTGCAAGTGCTTTGAGACTTGTTCCAATGGCTTCCGTGTGTTCACATGTATAGCTGCTTTCCTGGAAAGAAGACTCAAGGTCCTAAAATAAATCCTCTCTCTTGTCAGCCCAAAATGTCCCTAGACTTCCTTATTTCCCTTTCTTCCTTGTGCCTATAGTTGCAGCGGGGAGTTTTCCATTTAGGATTTAATATAGATTTTGAATTCATGGGAAGAAAGGATGTGGGCTATCCTTGGTTGCAGAAGCTCACAGGGACAGCCTCCCCCATAGAATGGTGGGGGGAAATGAGAGGAAGGAGGAATACACGTACCCTTTTTGCTCCTCCACAAGGAGATAATGTAGCAGGTATTTCTGCTGAAGCATTAATACCCTTAATTAAGGTTATATGAAAGTCTGTGTGAATATGCTCTAACAAGGCATTCTTTAGGGTTTAATACACCAATTTCAGCTATGAAAATTGTGCCATAATGCATGTGAAATTATGTAAAATTGGAAGCTATAGTTATCTGCACTTCGTGCTCCATTTACTTAGAGGAAGGAATGTAATCTGTGAAAAAGAAACAACTGGATTGCAAAACTGTTTTTAAAAATTCATTTTAATACTTGCTTTTTTTTTTAATTTCCAACATGATTTACAGAACAAATGGAATTTTCCATTTATATCTGATTTGCTTACTCCTTGGTATTCCCGGGAGAAATGCAAATTCTTTTTCTTAGCATTGCTGGAGAGACATCTTTAAATATTTGGATTTGGTTCCCATCTATAGTTAAAGGTGTCTCAATCTGCTTTTGTAAAATGGCATCTTTTTGTCTTATCTTTAAAAATATCACAAGGATATCTTAGGGTACTTTTGTGCCAATGTACAATGTGTCCTAAAAATATTTTCTATATCTGGGGAAGCTGCTCGTATTTTTAGATAATTTTGCATTGGCACCTTGAATTGATCTTAAAAATCCTTTTTGAAAAAGTCTTTTGGGAGAACTACATTTTAATTCTTTATTATGGTCATTGAGCAGAATTCAAATAATTTCCAACAAATTAAACAGAATAGAACATTATAATTTACAGGTAGATCATGATGTAATCAAAGTCTGTTTGGTTTTACCAACAGTGTAGCAAAATTGGGCTTTGCTCATTGAAGTTGAACCATACTAATAAAAGCTATATATAAAATAAATCAGAATTGCCTGAGTATTTTCCTAAGTAGCAATAAGGATTACATTGTTATGAGAATTGCAGTATAATAGTACAAAGACTGCTGGTCAGCTTTTTGAAACAAATTGCTAATACTTGCATTTGTTACTATGTTGGTTTGGGGTATTGTTGGGCACATTTTAAATTCTGACAGTAAATGTACTGTATATTTACCTGCTGTGCAATATTATACAGATTGGAGAAATTAATAAAATAAATGAACGAGGTGAGAAAAAATAATGCCTAAATCAAGTTTATATCCATACTATTCACTACTTTATATTTTTAAGAGCCATCTTTGCACTAAATCCATATGCTGCTTTAAGCGTTCTATTTTATTTTTTGTTGCTAATATAGCCTCTAGCTTAGAATACCAAGCTCACAAAGGATATGTAAGCAATCCTGGAGTAAAGCTTAATTTTGGTAGTGCTATATTGGCCAACTTGTGTCAAAACTTGGTAGTGTGTAGTAGGGAATGCTGCATATGACAGCGGGTTACATTAAGGCTGCTAACCTAGTTTCCATCTCTAACTAAGAAAACATTATGTAAAGAACATGCTATGTACTATTGCTCTTACAAAACTGCTGCTATGGTAATTACGGCTGTGGTGAAGATAAATCACTAGCTTCTTTTGTGGAAACCATCTTTAGGGGGTGAATATTTTGAGTCTCTGAGCCTGAAGTCCATAGAGACTTTGAAAAGAGGGCTTGGGATTAGGAGCAGGGGGATGCAGAGCACAAGCTGAAGGCAGAGAGCAAGTGAAACGTAAAAAAACCCAACCCTGCTAGACCTCTCTATTCAGCCTTGTAAGAACCCCTGAACCCTTCAAAAAAGGCCCTGAAAAGTTTGCTATTTCCCCTCTGGCCTTCAAATAAGAATGTTGGTTGAGAAATAAAGGGGGCAGTTCTTCTATAAGAAAAGAAAACAGGTTCCTAAATTTCCTCAGTTAAGACTCTCATTCCAGACTAGTTTATTAGAGAAGGCAAAACCAAAATGACTTAATCTCTTTTGTGGGACATTATAATTTAATATTTAAACAGAGTGAAACTTGAAATGAGATCACGCTTGGAATCTTTAAAGAGTAGCTGTGAATATATTTATCTTTCTATTCCTTTCTTGTGTATGGCAGTTGCCTCCCAACTGCTCTTCTGTTCCTACCCCCACCCCCTGCACCAGAGGCTAAAAAAAAAAAGCTTTGGCTAATCAGCTCACATTTTCATTTTATAAAAATGTTTCTTGGATGTTCATGGATGTCTAAGGAATTATTGAGAAAAAAAGGAGTACTCTTAAGGCTACAATTTTGCTTTTTTCCTATCTATTTTTAAATACAAATAATCTTTAAAAAAAATAGAATGGGAAGTTTGATGGGTACTAAAGAATGCTAGGTGCCAAGACATGGATCAAATGAGTGCATAATTTCTGTTTCAGATTCTGAGATAAATAAAAGAGCAAAGCTGAACACAGGAATACAGATTTTTTTTTGAATAAAATATTTTATTTTATTTTTGAAATTTCAATTTTTCTTTTTAACAAGTTACTGTTTTGTAGGAGTGAGTGAGGTTGATTATAACCTCTATCCAAGCAGAAAGCTGCAAGAACAATGGTTGAGATCTTACTTGGAAGCTTACAAGGAATATAAAGGATTTGGAACAGATGTCACTGAAAAAGAGGTTGAGATGCTTTACGTCCAAGTGAACCAGTTTGCTCTGGTAAGTTTAGATTTTATTTTGCTAACACCAGGACTGGGTGCAAGTGAACTTGACAAGTTTTTACATCATCTTGTTCATCATGGCAATGAAAATTCAATGATTTTGCTCCTAGATTTGAGTTGCTACATGCAAAACCTACCAGGAAAAGAATGTTCTGTAGGATTGTGAAATGTTTGGTTTTTCCTCCAGACCATACTTGTTGTGCAACGGGTGCTTTGCAGAGTTTTTGTGGAAATAATTTTCAAAAACTGCTCAATTACTTCTGGAATGACAGTCCAAAAGCAAAATAAAACTTTCTCAAATTTTCCAGGACAGTACCTTTCATATCCCCTAAAAAGGACATTCATGACTTCTCTCTTACATTGGCCACACCAAATTCACAAGTGCTATGCTTTTGTAATCTTTGCTACTTCTGTGAAAATGTTGGCCTTTTTTTGTCCTTAACTAGGAGCAAAAATAAACATTACAGTTGGGGATTTTGTCTCAGATAAATGGTTCAAATCATGGCATTCCTGGCAAGAACTATATGATTTTGTTGGTGTGTGTAGGTGTGTGTGTGTGTAGGAGGTCCACCTTGCCTGGTGCACTTCAGATATTTTCTTTAAATATTGAACAGGTTGGTTTTTCAGCATGGTCTCTTTGATTTGCACATATTGTTTATATATTTATGCCAAGCCCTCTTCAGATTCTTCTAGATTTCTTGAAATTATTTGGCAGGGGTCTTCCACGCTTCCTACTCAAACTTCAGTGTGTTTGCGACCACCACTTTCTCAGCACATTCATATTTGAGGTGATCATTCTTGTGCTGTATCTTGGATCCATGGTGCTTTTTGAGCTTGGTGGTTTTCTTGCAGATATTTCATTACCCAAACTAGGTAACATCATTAGTGCTAGTCATCAGTAGCCCCTTCATAATGACTTCCAACTTCATTATCACCAGTTCCACCATAAGACTGTCCAATTTATATTATTCAATCCTCACTAGCTTTTTTTTTGTAGACTAAGAGTTGATCTAAGAAAAGAGGTCTGAGACAGCTATGATCTTTTCTGGGCTATTTTCTTACTCGTCAGGATAGTCAAAATTAAGACTCTTCCCTTAAGTTATAATGTGATCATCAAGATTGTAATTGGCCATTTCATGATTAGATAAAGGTAAAGGTTCCCCTCGCACATGTGTGCTAGTCGTTTCCAGCTCTAGGGGGTGGCGCTCATCTCTGTTTCAAAGCCGAAGAGCCAGCGCTGTCCGAAGACGTCTCCGTGGTCATGTGGCCAGCATGACTAAACACAACGAAGGCGCACGGAACGCTGTTACCTTCCCACCAAAGGTGGTCCCTATTTTTCTACTTGCATTTTTTACGTGCTTTTGAACTGCTAGGTTGGCAGAAGAATAAAATAATAATAAAATAATTAATGAAATAATATTAAAACAAAATAATAATAGAAGAAGAATAAAGAAGAATAAAATAATCATGATTATTCAGCTTCTAAAGGGTCAGTATCTCTTAGTTCAGTTGCCTCCCTGCCCACCAGGTTCTCTTTCACGATCCCAATTTCAACCTCTTTGAAATAGCCTAAGATAGAAAGAAGCAGGTGTGTCCAATTTCCTTCCATATTCTTGGTCAAAGGCATGACTGCTGCCCAATCATGCCTTTGACCAACCACTTGATACTTTTTCCAAGTATCTCTCTGTTGGTCACAGGAATTTTTATTTGGACAGATCCTGTATTTGAGATCCAACCAAAATTCTTTTGGCTCTTATCCTTAGTGAAAGCTGCATCTACTAAATCAGCTTCAGATTCTTTCTATTGCCATCAATTCATGGGATCTGCTCCATTAATCTCTAAGCAGAACTTTTGCTGATCACCTGATCCATAACCATTAGAATATCTGTTCCTACATCAAACAAATTCTCTTGCTGTCTTCTCAGAGGATAAAATACTAAGTTTAAGATGATACTGTTCCCATTCTCCAGGTTCTAGCCCTTTCAGTCCTGCTGAAGACCCTAAAATCTCCTAGGCGAAACCACCTCTTGTATTGCTGATTTTGCAGTACAAATTTTGATTAATAAAGTAGAGAGGTGCTTTTTCTTATAGCACTAAATTCAAATATTATAGTGGATACATTTTATTCAAGCTCTCACCATCATCTCACCATATTTTGCATGCACGGATAAGGAAGGCTGAAAATTGCCGAGTTTCAGATGCAAGTTACACTTAACCAGATGTTTTTTTCCCACCCTCTATATTTTCAATCAAATAAAATTGCATCAACTTTTTGTGTGAGACAAAACCTCTTTGCTCTATCATTTGCTGGAGATCAAGAGGCAAGTTATCTAATGGAAGTAGGACATCTTGCCAAGGAGCAATTAAATACAATTTGTGATGCCGCTGATTCAGCAGTCAAAGGTAGGTGTCTTCTGTCACACTGCATCACTGTGACTGGCTCTGCTCCAGCAGTGGTACGTTTCATCTCCCCTGCATGGACTTAAAATAATTCCTCCTCCCACTCCTACTCTGTACTACTTTATCAGATACAACCAAGTTGATTCTGGTGATGGTATGCACAAGTGGTAACCATGTTGGCTTGTTAAGTATATTCCTAACTAGCCTCTATTTTCTGCTATTATTGTGAGACCAGAACCAAATTATTTGGAATGTAGTTATTCATAAAATAGTGTTAGATAGTGATTGTAGGATCCCTCTACAGGTAGTCCTTGATTTACGACCTAAATCGAGCCCAACATTTCTGTAGCTAAGTGAGACATTAGTTAAGTGAATTTTGCCCTGTTTTAAAACTTTTCCTGCCACAGTTATTAAGTGGATCACTGCAGTTGTTAAGTTAGTAACATGGTTATTAAGTGAATCTAGGTTCCCCATTGACTTTGCTTGTCAGAAGCCCAGAAAAGAGGATCACATGACCCCAGGACATTGCAACTGTCATAAATAGGAGTCAGTTGCCAAGCGTCTGAATTTTGATCAGCATCCATGGGGAATTATGAAAAGATGCTCATAACGTCACTTTTCCCAGTGTCTTGGCTTCAAACAGATGCAAAACAAGTGGTGGTAAGCCAAGGACTACTTGTAATACATTGGAAGCACCATTTCATTTCTTACATGCCTGTTTTAGTTTTGTTTTTAACGTGATCATCCTACGGTACTGTTTTACCAGTACCAGCATTTAAATCCTGATTTTTCAAAAGTCTGTCCAAAGAGTGCGATCTTTCTGCAAACAACTTGCTAAATGGGTAAGAGGTAGCAGTCAAACTTTACTATGAACTTGCCGAACAGAAATGCTCCCTTCTGGATGCATGTTTGCTCCACAAGTGTGATTGGTCGTATCGGCAACCTTGAGCTCCTTTCCCAGTTGAATAATAGTAAGCAGACACATAAACTCAGTCTTCCCTTCCTGCCTGAGATATGCAGTCTTTGAGCGACGCTCCCGTCGGTTGATTTATACAACCTTATTCTTTTCCAAGCAAATAGTTTATTACTGACTCATCTTAGTCAAGCACCAAAGCTACAGCGGACGACAACTTATTATTACCCATAACCACAATTTTCTCAGGCGTTACGTTTGGATTCAGACAGCACATCTTCCTGCCCCATTTGTCTCAGATGGTTTCACTATTCCTTCAGATCTCCTGTGTGAGTCTTAGATAATGAATTCAGGCAAGAGTCCTATTTAGGTACATGGTGCAGCGAGCTCCTGCCGTACAATTCTAGAAAATGTCAAACAGACTCCTCTACTGGGCATAATGTGTGAATTCACAGGTGACTCGAAATAAGTGCAGTTAAAAGTAATTCATTTGCTTTTTTCCCCACAGAACACAGAAGCATTTTACAGCATTGTATGCATATATAAAATAAAATAGGATTGTGCAGTTTGGGAAGAAGTAATTTAAGAGTACACAGGAGCTTGAAGGCAAGATCTGTTTCGTGGTCATTAAAGCAGCTGTGTCTGACTCCAGGACTGTGCAGCTGCTGTGAGGCTCCAGGGTATGGATACAAACACCGCTACTTTAATGATTGTCACCGACAATTGTGTTTACACTGCCATATGTTCCAAAGCACCTATTTCCAGTCAAAACCAAAGCCTCCTTGGAAAATAGGAATCAGCCTGTTTTAATTGTTTACTACCATCTGTACACTGTTCATTTGCAGAGGAAAAAAAAAAGTTTCTAGGCCTTTATCAGGTGCCACCATGTCCATTCTGGTCATGGTATGCACATGTGCTAACCATGTTGACTTGTTTTCTAAGGACCTTCCTGACTAGCCTCTATTTTCTGCCATTATTGTGAGACCACAGAACCAAATTCTTTGGAATAACAGAAAAAACAGAATGAGTTGGAAGGAACCTTGGAGGTCTTCTAGTCCAACTCCCTGCTCAGGCAGGAAACCCTACCATTTCAGACAAATGTTTTTAGTTATTCATAAAATAGGTGGTGTTAGAAGATGACTACTCTATAGGTAGTCCTTGACTTATGACCACAATTGAGCCCAAAATTTCTGTTGCTAAGCAAGGCATTTGTTAAAATGAATTGTACCCCATTTTATGACCTTTCTTGCCACAGTGGTTAAATGAATCACTAAAGTTGTTGAGTTAGTAACAGTTGTTCAGTGAATCTGGCTTCCCCTTTGGCTTTGCTTGTCAGGAGACCACACAGGCGGTCACATGACCTTGGGACACTGCAACGGTTATAAATACATGTCAATTGCCAAGCACCTGAGTGTTGATCATGGGACCATGGGGATGCTGCAATGGTTATAAGTGTAGAAAACAGTCACTTTTGTGAGTGTTGTCATAACTTCAAACGGTCACCAGACCCACTGTTGTAAGTCAAAGACTACCTTGCAATTCCATGCTGAACTATCCCATTAAGTAAAATATGCCACAAAATGCTGTAGCTCTCAAGATGGCAAACTCGCTTAAAAATAGCTAGTACAGTAAAGTGCTATAGGAATAAGGCCATTTCCCTATACTGGGAAGTGCTTGAATATCTTCTGCTACTTGAAAGCTGTTTTATTGTTACAAATACATTCTTGTCTTACATTTATGAGGCTTTTACAAAGGGTTTCAAAGAGGTGCTCTACGTAGTGTGTTAGAAGAAACAAATTACCCCTCTTCAAGAGGTAATCCATCCATCCTTTTCACGACTCACTGAGCTACTTTGAAAGCTGGCCCCGTCTGAGCAGTGGGTCACTAGCAAAGCGGCTATATGTGAAGCAGAACAAGTGCGTAGGCCTTCCAAAGGATTCAGATACTCCTAGGGAAGATGACTTAACAGTGCTAGCATACAGAGCTGCTTAGGAGTTTGTGAACCCATTTGAATTTTCAATAATTCTGTATCAATATGACCTAAAATGTGATATCTTCTCCACACGGGCCTTAAAACTAGGCAAAGAATCCAATTAAATCGGTCAAAAACATCAAATTTATTCACTTACTTATTGAAAATGGTCAAAGCTACATGTTTGTGTGGGGGCAAAAGCTTTTGTTTTCAGGAGGTGGTGTAGCAGTTTGGGTAGCAATAACTGCAGTTAAACATTTCCAATGTCTGTTGATTAAATAATCCATAACTGTCTGGTTTGGCTCTGCAACCAAACAAGATAGACACAGACTTCAGAGGATAATTAGAACTGCAGAAAAAACAATGGCTACCAACCTGCCTTCCATGGAGGACCTGTATACTGCACGAGTCAAAAAGAGGGCTGTGAAAATATCTACAGACCCCTCGCATCCTGGACATAAACTGTTTCAACTTCTACCCTCAAAATGATGCTATAGGCACTGCACACCAGAACAGCTAGACACAGGGACAGTTTTTTCCCCGAATGCCATCACTCTGCTTAACAACTAATTCCCACGGCACTGTCAAATAATTTACTAATACTATATTACTATTATTCTTCCTTACTAGTATTTATCTCTTCCCACTTATTACTATAATCATGTGCTTGTATCTTTCAATTTATATTGTTTTTACTTGTTTCCTGGTATGATTTGATAGCTTATTAGTAACATTGAGTATCACTAAGTGTTGTATCTTTTTATTCTTGATGAATGTATTTTATTCTCCTTATGTACACTGAGAGCATATGCACCCAAGACAAATTCCATGTGTGTCCAACCAACTTGGGCAATAAAGAATTCCAATTCCAATCAAATTGGACATTTTAGAAGAATTTAGCCCATTCCTCCTTACACAGCAGCTTTGACTTCCTTTCATGGACTTCCTTTGGGTCCTTTAACGTAATTTTTATAGGTAGCCCTCAACCACAATTGGGCTGGAATTTTGGTCACTAACAGTGCAGTCATAAAGTAAGATGTCACATAAACACATGACCTAGTGATTGCAATAACTAGTTTTGTTAAGCGAATGTTACTGATCATTAGCCACGTATTCACACCAAGCCATTCCAAGCCTGGTCCTTCCCAGCCCTGAGCAGGTAAGGGACTTCTTCTAACTCCATCCATAAGGCAGGACCTCCTACAGTTGCACCTGATTATCCTCCCATAGATTGAAACACTTGGCTGTAATTTCCTGTTCAAATAAGCTGATAATCCTAGAGGTTCACATACGTTCACCCCCACAGATATGTAAGTTTAGATGATTTTCTTCAATAAAGAAATGAACAAATGTTTTTGAATCTTCTGTTTAATTGTATTTTTTTCTTTGTAGAGGTCTTAAATCCTTCTTCAAATGAAACAAAAGTATAGTAAAATTGGAGCCTTTAGAATTTGAGGTTGTCTCTGTGAATTGAATTTGGGGAAGACTGTTATAAATCTTGACATTAGAAGTTTGTTGGCTAAAATTACCATAAACTCAAATCGCCATAAACTCAAATACTGTGGAATGCAATATTAACATCATAGTATGAGCGTTTGTTATTTTGCATTGCTTTTTCTAAGTAGTCTCTGAAAACAAAACCATTCTGACTAGTTTATTTGTCTTCCTCTGCAGGCTTCTCATTTCTTCTGGGGATTGTGGGCCCTAATTCAAGCCAAATACTCCACTATTGACTTCGATTTTCTAGGGTAAGTAATTAACAGAGTCCCTTTATGCTAGGTATATAAAATATTCTGTATTCATAGGATTTTATATTAAAATGAATTGGCATCATCTTTCAAGTAATATTTTTGTAAACATTTTTTGGTTTTTAAGTACAGATCTTTACATTTGAAATAACCATAACTGACGGTGAAATAGATTTTTGTTGATACAATTTTTTTGGTCAGGATAGTCAGTTGCGTAAAACTAAAATAGTAAAGCATAAACACATAAAGAGCTGCTTCTTTGATTATAAGTATTAAAATTGCATTTATTCAAAAGTGTGATGAATAGCTGCTTGTGATCAAGTGCTAATGATTTATGAATACAAACTATTTTTATCCCCTCTCAGAGAATTGCAGCTCAACCAAATTAACTTTTAAAATGTTTAAAAACCCATTATAACTGAACAACTAGAGTCTAATTTAAATCATTTTGAATTAAATTAATTTAAATAGATTTAAAGAGAGCGAGAATGCAGGAATTGTCCAATTTTCATGTTTCTTTTTCCTGTAAATTCAGTGCATGAACCTTTCCTAACTTGGTATCCCTTAGATGTGTTATTTGAATTCCCATAATACCCCAGCCAGCATGATTATGTGCCACATTGGCTGAAGTGACATGGGAATTGAAGTCCCGATATATGCCTTGATTACTGGAACCATGATCCTAACCTTATTAAGGTTTGGTAAACATGCTGCTTATAAATATCAATATTTTTGGCTACATGAAATCAAAACATAAATATTGAATGGGTTAGATTTGCTAATCAAGCTGACCTGGGACTAGATTGAAATGTCTGGAAAAATAACCTTAATCTGCTATCCATATCATATAATCTGGCCCACATGTATTTTAAAAAGTTGGAAAAGCTATCTGCATATCTCTGGCAATTTTTACAAAAACATTACATAACCACTAGATGGCAGGAAAAACTAAAAATAAGTGTGTATAAAAGTTAAATATTGTGATTCATGGAAAACTGCACCCAAAATCATATTTCACCGAATGCTTTTGTTTCCTCACATAGGTATGCAGTTGTTCGCTTCAATCAGTACTTCAAAATGAAGAATGAAGTAATGGCATTAAAACTTCCTGAGTAGAATTTGAGAACTTGGTTACCCGCCTGTTGAGAAGATTCCTTACTGTTTTGTCATGAGTACATAATAGGAAAAGCTCTACATTTGTATTATTCCTTCTTCTTCTTCTTTTGCTTTTCATTGCCTCTAAATAACAATCTTTCAATGGTAACTTCAAATGAAGGTCTTTTCTGATATTGTGGAAGGATTAGAAGCTAATGGATTTCTGAAACACAAGGAGAGAAAATTTAATCCTTTTTCTTGTATTTTTTTTTAATGTGAGACATGAATTATTTATTATGAGTTTAACATTCCATTGCTGCTGTTTATCGGTTCTCCTTAAGGGAGCGGGTGCAGGCGATCATCCTGTAAACTTTTTTACATCTCAAATTGGTACAGCATTCAGTTGTTTAACTGTGAACCACATGGAATCTACACAACAACAGATCCCAGTTTGTACTCAAGCCACTGGTGCTGACTGGAGATTATATCAGGGTGGAACAAAATAATTTTCATTCTCTTGTTTCTCTCAATTCTAGCAAGCTGCTGTATGGGGGAGGGGGGAGGTATGTGGACTGTATATAGTGGAAGCAAAAACTTTGTGGAGGCCTGCTCACTGCATTAAGGAAATGATACCCACTCTCTCTCGGCTTTTAATTTGAAGAGGGATCTTATCCTGAAATGTAAGCTTTAAATGACCACTCATCCAGGTGTTGTGTAATTTCCTCCCTAACAAGTTTTTTGAAACCTTCGAACACCTTGTTATATAATCTAGGGATAAAGATATTAGCTAGAAACTGTAGTAAAAACCAAGAGGGTTTTTGTTGAGCAGTCCTGTAATAATTGGGAGCAAAAGTGTACCATTTAAATTCTTATTTCTTTAGGCTTGGTGAGTGTTCATAATTTTCTTCGTTGACTTCCTTACCTTGATTCCACTTTCTTCGTCCTCCTTTCTTTAGTAAACGGTAGTGGCATTTGAAGAATGAGAATTGGTCACAGACATTTTAATCTTCTTTTTCAAAAGCCATCCTACCAAGAATGGTTGAAATTTCAAAAAATGTGAAATGAAACAATGTTTACTTAGCTAGTGTATGTGTGAGAGTATGTGTGTTTAAGAATGGGGACGTTGCATTAAACTTTGAAAGTCGCGACATTAAGTTCAATAATAGTTTCTGTTGGTCTTTTTTTTTTTTTTGGTCCATTTTGGTCACTTAAGTGCCCATATATGCGAAGTCTGTGTGTTCATATGCATTATGTGTAAAGGCAAATATACCTTAAACAGCGATGAAGTGGGGAACCTGTTACCCAGACTCAGTAAAATATTTATTCCGAAATATTTTATAGGACTCTATAAAATAAACATTGGCTAAAAAAATAAACCTGACTTGAACTGACAACATCTGTTTACAGAAATAAAAACATGACAAGATACATTTAGAGATATTTCTAAAACTATTGTCTTTAAATGCCCCAAATTAGAATAGTGGAACCTCAGACGTCCCATTATTCAGCAATGAAATTAGTTTAGAAAAAGTAGGGTACAATCTGTATTCTGTGGTCAGTTTTCCCCAGTGTGACGCTGAATGGGTGTGATGAACATAATTGCGTGGTTAGTTCTGAGGTTCCAGGTTATCAGTAAGGTAACAGGAATTAAATTCTACTCATACTTAAAGCTTTCACATGGAGAAGGGTAGTTTTACTTTTAAGATACATTTCAGCTCTTACCACAGTTGTACATAAATTGGGCAGCTTCTCTTGATGATCAGTGTTGAGCCAATTATTAAAGAAAACTAGTAATTTATCAGGTAAAAGGGTGTTGCTCGAGCTCTAGAAAATAAGAAAACAGCTCCTTTTTATGTCTTTGTATTCATTTTACATATTCTTTAATGCCATTTTACGGTGAGGCCCTTAGGAATTAGGCAGAATTCAGTTACAGAAAGCTTTAATTTTCAAAAGCCTAGAACTGCTTTGCTCAAAATACTCTCTAATTAAACCTTTATAGATTGTTAGAAAAAAGTAAAAGTTACTTCTCAAGTAGATTTTTTTTCTTCCTACCCTGGCAAGGCTTAAGGCTTAAGGTTTAGTAATACTTGGAAAGGTTATTTTAGTTCATCATTATAATGGTTATTATCATCTCCCTTATTTTTGTTACATAAAAAATGATATCCAAAGTATGATGGTTCAGCTCCTCTGTTAAGCTGGATAGAGAAGAATGCGCCTCGCTGGATGAATCTGCAAATATTGATAAACTTTTATTACATTTCAACTGAGCTTAATATGAACCAATTAAAAGTTTTTCTTTAAAAAAAATAATGAGCTCTTTAGAAGAGATGTATTTTGGCTTAGTCTCCAAAGTGGCTGGATTTCAATCATGTTTCCATTTTTGCCAGAATGGTGTTAGATTGAACATTTTCCAGCACAGTGTGTTTCTGAATACATTGAAGATGTATAAAAATAATTAGTGGTTTTAAGTCATCTTAAGAGAAAACGTCCATTTACCTTAAAGAATAGTGCATGTAGCTTAATGTAGTTGCATTTTGTTATTTCAGAAGCTGCCATTTTCTGCTCTCTACTTTTTTATTCTTGTTTTGGATTTTTGAGGTGACTTTGTCACACTTTCCAGTTTGCTCTCATTTTTCAAGTACTTGAATCTTTTATTTTCCAGAGCTCTAGAAAACAACCTCAGGTAATTCTGACTGTGACTTGGTAACAAACTAATCTGTTGCCTGTACTTTTAAGCTAAAAGATCCTAATGCCATCACTAGTGACATTGTTGTAAAATGTAGTAAAAAATAGGGAATTACTAGAAACAGCACTCAATACTGTAAACATAAGCCTACAGACCATAGTGGCCTAGTAGCTTTTGTAAAGCAGAAATGCGTGAATTTTTCATCACACTGGCAATCAGACCAGGTTAATAAACCTACCCGATGGATTCAGACATCAAAGCTTCCTTGGTGTAATGGTGGCGGATTTAAAAGAAAATTGGCATTGTTTTGAACTCTTGGCCTGGGGTTCTTAATGTGAATTTTGTAGAAGGATTAGCTAATCAATTTATGGTAACCGGGTCTGACTGTGTATATATAATAGTGTAAATAACCATTTGTAAATTAGTGTGAATTGTATGGTACCTCGCATTTATGTATTTTCGTTGTATGTTCCTTTTTGTGGAATTTGGATGTAAACCAAATATCCAGTTCTTGACATCTGTTGAACTCTTTTTGTTAAATAGGCTGCCTTCAAGGGAATTCCCAGTTGGAAAACAATAGGGTTCAGTACCTGAGGATGTATATTAGCTTACATAAGGTGTCTTTCTCATGGTGTTTGTAGTGTCTGCCTTAGTATTCATGCGTTTTTGTTGGAAGAGCTAATCAATCTTAAACATGAGTTAGCACAACGATTGCTTTTAAGTGACAATATCCATTCTTCTAGTAGGAAGCAGGTTGGCTAATTAGAAGAAAAACGTTTTTTTCTCCTGAGATAATGAAGGTCCACTCCGAGTTGGGCTGGTCATGCACAGGTAACTCTTGCTTTGAAAAACCCTTGTACAAATTCCTAACAGTTGGAGGCTCCTGCATATTAAACAACAACATCATCAAAATGTGAGAAATAGAAATAGAATTCGCCACTGTTGCAAATAGAAAAATAGCTCATGCAAACGAAAAGTACACACATATAAAGCTGCAGCAGCAAATGATACAGTCAAGTCCTTAACATAGTTGAGAAATTTCAGTAAGACATGCTTAAAAGAACTTTGTTTTACTCCTGGTTTACTCTGAGCTTTTCATAAAATCTGGATTTGCACCCTTTTGATACATTGACATTCTCCAAACAAACTTGTACCCATGAAGCAAGAGGATTTGTGGACACCCTTGAAGGTTGTTAAGGTTGCAAGCATTCAAGGGTGCCTGTAGAATTGATGAAATTGAACATTTTTCTCAATTTCTCCTAATTTTCCTTTTGGTTTAAAGAAACCCTACCCCTAAAAGTGAAACTTTGTCCTTGTTAGTCCTGGTACATGTTCTTGAAAAGTTGTATTCTGTTGAGCCTACATTTTAAAAATTAATTTACCTGTGATTCTTAAAATTTCCCTCAGACACACAAAAGTTGCAAGGGCTTGAAATGAATACTTAATCTAAAGTTTTTCTGGCCTGGAATTCAGTTTCTGTTTAGTTAGATTGGCCACATATAGGGAATCTGATCCCATTATGGACAAATAATTGTCGACTGCTGCATCGTTATAGATGATAAATTAATAAAGCAGCGTTTCTCAACGTTGGCAATTTATGTGGAGTTCAACTTACAGAATTCATTCAATTGGCTAGGGAATTCTGGGAGTTGAAGTCCACACGTCTTAAAGTTGCCAAGGTTGAGAAACACTGAACTAGAGACTTCCCGAAGAGTGCAGCCCTGTAACACCCGGTGGTGCCTGCCAGTTAATGCTGTAAGCAGACTGGGAAGGGGGGGCAGGGGGAGAGAAGATCCATAAGAATTATTTGCATATAACAATGCTAAGAAAAGTTGACGTTTTTATTTGCAAAATTAATAAATAGTGGCATAGTGATGAATTGCCAAGTCCATGCCTGTTTGAAATAAATGAGCAGAAAACAAATTCTGATTCTGGCGATTTTTTTCCGGCAAAGTTAAAGATTTCCCCCTGTCCGTTCTCCAAAGATGAAGGCACTTACTTTGGTTTTGCTATTGAAATATTGCTATATCAGATCTTCATATAGTAGAATACATTGATATCCAATATGTGCTTTAAATGATGAATTGATATTTGTGTTGTTTTAGGATATATATGTAAAAAAAAATCTTAAGCCTTTTGGGGGAGCCTGCCATTTTGACAATGTCCTGAAACCCAGTCGAAGTATGGTGGCCAATCTGGAGCACCAATTCTTTTCGGCTTGGCTCTCCGTCTCCATACTGTAAGTGCTAATTAATAGGTTGGTTGAGATAATAAATAAGCACTTAAATGACTTGTAAGCCGTTGCATAAATTATAAATGACAGCAAAAGCAATTCTTACAGTTTGAAGACAAATACTAACGCAGACCAGCAAACACAGTGGCTCCACTGAGAAAATACCGATTAAAAATACCAGTCACAAGGAGCGGCAACATTACTGCTGGGTTTAATTAATTTCAGTAGGGTTAAAGCTTCTTGTGTTTCTGATATATCCTGTTTATTTTCAGAGGTGGATCCTAGTTGCATAAGAAGCCTTATCCTTAATTGTAAGTTGTGTCAGCGGGGTAAAATATTTTTTAACATCTTGGGGTAATTAAAAACTTTGCATTTACAAGGATTCATTTCTTAAGGCTGACCGTCCATGTGTGACAACGACAACAGCAACAACGTATAGGAGCAAGACCACCCCTTTGGCTCTCTCTTCTCTCCTTGCATTTTAAATCTTTTGTTTGTTGAGTAAGTCTTGTCCTGTGAAGGGTTGCCTGTCCAATGAAAGGGAGAGGAAAAATCCCTAATCTGTATGTTATGAATGGAACTAAAAATTGTGCTTTCTGTTCATTGGCTTGTACTGGAGTGAACTTTTTTTTTTAGCTAAGCATTGTTGAAGCTCTATATTAAGGCCTTTTATCATTGATTTCAATGAAGGAATGTATCTTGCAAAGAGATTTATATTATGTAAATAATTCAAAATTGGTTGTAACAATAAAGCTGGTTTTTAACTGCATTTCAGTTGTCGTTTTACTTTTCATAATTTTTTTTGGGGGGGGGGAAGGTTTCTCAGAATCAACCATTTCCTGACTTCTGAATCTTTTTCAAGATTAGAGTTTCAGTTCTGAAATAAATTCACACCTTGACTCAAACTCTGGCCCCTAAATCCTTCTCTGTTGGTTATTTTTAATATCAGAAAAAATGAATCATGCTTACTAGTGAGCTTTCAGGTGTATTTTTCTGATATGAAAGCCCAGGTTGAAATATTGGTAGCACCTCTTTTTTTTTTCTATAAGCAAATATTAAATCGATGTCTCACGCCTTTGTAACAACTGACAGTTCTTCATCAGTAGGCTTTTCTTTCACTTGCCTAAAACAACTCAATCCTCGTCTGATTATCATACTTCGCTCAACTGCTTCCCTGGGGAGAAACAGCAGCTCAGAGCTTCAAGGTTCAACCTTCAATTGTATGTATGTATAGTTTTATTAAAGAATGACTTCTCGTGGGAAAAAACATGACACCGCTAGGTACAGTGGCCCAGAAGGTGAGGTGCTAGGCTGGAAGGTCGCCAGTTCAAGACTCAAACACCACATGACGGTGTGAGCTCCTGTTTTTGCCCCAGCTCCTGTCAACCTAGCAGTTGGAAAGCATGCAAATGTACCATATTTTTTGGAGTATAAGATGCTCCAAAGTATAAGGCACACCTTAGTTTTTGGGGTGGAAAATAAAAAAAAATTATGCCTGCCTACCAGTATCCATCGGTATTCATCTGGCTGGTGTCCTGTCAGTGTGAGAGAATTGAGGGCTGTTTGGAAACTGAAACGGTATTTGCTCTGTGAGCAACAAGGAGATGGCAAGGAGCCTGGGCGTGGCTTAGCTCAACTGTTCTGTACTAAAGCTGCATGCTGCTCTGAAACTGAAACTCCTCTCCTCTGCTTGTGTTTTGCTTGTATTTACTACCATATAGGAAAACCTGCTTTTGGTATTGTATATTTACTTCATGTGTTATGTTATATATAAAGAGAAGTTATTGAATCCTGCTGAATCAGTTACTTTTGTGTGCTTTTTGGATGTGATTGCTGCTGCAAACTGACACATCCTTGCAACAAATAGCGAACAGCCAGTTCAGCTTCAGCACATTATTGCAGCCTGATTCAGCACAAGCAGCTGATTGGCGGGTGGATCGGCCTCCGGAATACCCCCAATCAGCTGTTCCAGGCTGTAGGGATTGCCACAGACCATCACCACCTCCGTGCCTTGCAATTTTGGCCTCATGGGTGGGGCTACATTCAGTGTATAAGACGCACCCAAATATTCACCCTCTTTGAGGTGGGGGAAGTGCGTCTTACATTCTGAAAATTCGTTTTTGAAAAATAGCTGTTTGGTGGGAACTCTTCCATGTACTTTGGCATACAGCCATGCCACATGATCATGGAAAGAGTCTTCAGACAACACTGGCTCCCTCAGCTAGGAAACTGAGATAAACGCTGCCCCTTAGAGTCAGGCACGAGTGGTCACAGGCAACGTTACCTTTTGCTATGCAAAAGACTGGAAAAGACAGACCTTGGGAGCAGCCACCAGCCAGAGTAAGGCAATAGTCCTAGAAATTTGCAAGTTCTACCTTTCGGCTGAAATACATTATTTCATTCTAGTCGATTTGAACTGGTGGTGTGTTTTTTAAAAGGCTAAAATGATTGCTGCTTTTAAAAGCTTTTAAAAGCTTGGCAAAAGAGATTACAGATATAAATGTATATTATGGACCATGGAGACGTCTTTGGACAGTGCTGGCTCTTTGGTTTTGAAACAGAGATGAGCACTGCCCCCTAGAGTCGGGAACGACTAGCACATATGTGCAAGGGGAACCTTCACCTTTTTAACTACCCCATAGTCATTCAGTGAGGTTCAATGACCAAGGCTTGCCTAGAACCCTGATCTCTCCTTGGTCTAATCCAGTAGTTTAATTACAGCAGTGAAAGAAAGCCTGGTATTTCAATATAATCTAAGAACCACAAATTTTCTGGCTATTTTGAACTTCCTAGTGCCCTGTGTATAGCGGGTAACTTCTTGTGTGTGACACTAGTCGGCAAAGCTCAACAAACAATGCAACACGGAATCACATTTGGGAAGCTGAAAGCTCAACAACCCAGCCATACAGCATGCAAACTCATGCAGCTATACAGTATATATATAGTTCAGGGGGGGTTCTAAATTTTTTTACTACCTGTTTTGTGGGCGTGGCTTATTTTGTGGGCGTGGCTTGATGGTCATGGGACAATTCTTTAGGATTTAGCAGAGGTACTGGTCCACCAGGCTTTTAACTGCTTGCAGAGCTGTACCGATCTGCCCATTTATTTTTGCAGGCACTGGTCTACTCATGTATTTTTGCAGGCACTGGTCTACCCATTTATTTTTGCAGGCACTGGTCTACTCATGTATTTTTGCAGGCACTGGTCTACCTATTTATTTTTGCAGGCATTGGTCTACTCATGTATTTTTGCAGGCACTGGTCTACCTATTTATTTTTGCAGGCATTGGTCTACTCATGTATTTTTGCAGGCACTGGTCTACCCATTTATTTTTGCAGGCATTGGTCTACTCATGTATTTTTGCAGGCACT
>WNWU01000037.1:3421671-3438439 GCA_012654045.1 Ptyas mucosa
TATTCTATTCTATTCTATTCTATTCTAGTCTAGTCTAGTCTAGTCTAGTCTAGTCTAGTCCAGTCCAGTCCAGTCCAGTCCAGTCCAGTCCAGTCCATTCAAAAGAGGTAAGACTCTAGAAAGAGTGCAGAGACGAGCAACAAAACTAATTAGGGGACTGGAGACTAAAGCATACCATGAAAGCTTGTGGGAATTAGATATGTCTAGTCTAATGAAGAGAAGGACTAGGGTTGATAGGATAGCAGTCTTCTTGAACTTGAGGGCCTGTCCCAGAGAAGAGGGAGTCAACTTACTCTCCAGATGGAAACTAACCAAAGAGAAATCCAATCTAGAACTCAGGAGAAATTTCTTGATAGTGATAATAATTAATCAGCTGTGGGTGCTCCATCACTGAAAGTTTTTAAGAAGAGACTGGAAAACCATTGGTCTGGAATGGTCTAGGATCGCCTGCTTGAGCAAGGGGTTGGATTAGAAGACCTCCAAGGTCCCTTCCAACTCTGTGATTCCGTATTCTATATCCCTCCGTCTGCACCTGCTTGATATTTCTTCTCGCTCAGTTGCAGAAAGTAAAAACAAGCCTTTCCACTTAATGACACTTCTATTCTTATCACACCTTGATTGACATGTTTGCATCCCCTGCTGCGTCCCACTTCCCATGTTCCTACTTATTTATTTGGTAAAGAGGCAGATGGGTTTGCATTGCTACCATCTCAGATCTCTTTCGAAGTTAAGATTGTTGGTTGCTGAGATCCACAAGCATTTCCAGAAGACTCCGGACACAGGGAAATGCTTTGAGATTGGCAGTGCCAGCGGTCAGCTGGTGCTCCTCAGAACTAGTAAGGCAGAAGAAAGGAGAGCCAACATTCAGGGTTGACCCTCCCATTAGGCAGTATGAGGCAGTTGAGTGAGAGCTGTTAGACGACATAACTATGAACTGTTCAGCCTGCCTGCATGTCTTAGTTTTATGCTGTCTCATTTTCTGATATAAAACAAGACTGAAATGAAAATGTAATCAGAGTTTGGGGGATTTGGGGGGGGGATATCTATCTACATATATATACACAAATACACATACACATACACATACATTTGCTACCCCCCAACCCCCACCCACACACAATCCCTTGTGGGGTGGAATCTGGGCAACTGAATGGAGCTAGCAGAGTGTTTTAATGGCCGGATGCCCTTCTTGTCACCAATGCAGAGTTTTGTTCAGCAGATATATTCTCATTGTGCCCAGAGAGAGAAATATCTGCCTCTACCTAAGATCGAAATCACAGCCTCCTGATTGTGAGGTGAGAGCTCCACTTCTAGGTCACCACACAGACGTGTGTGTGTGTGTGTGTGTGTGTGTGTGTGTGTCTGTGTCTGTGTCTGTGTCTGTGTGTATCTACCTTATATCAGGGGTGAAATCCAGCAGGTTCTGACAGGTTCTGGAGAACCGGTAGCGGAAATTTTGAGTACCACCTCTGGCTGGGGTGGGAATGGAGATTGGGGTGGGAATGGAGATTTTGCAGTATGCTTCCCTTGGAGTGGGGTGGGAATGGAGATTTTGCAGTATCCTTCCCCTGCCATGCCCACCAAGCCACACCATGCCCACCAAGCCATGCCCACAGAACCAGTTGTAAAAAAAATTGGATTTCACCACTGCCTTATATCTATATCTATACATCATCTATATCATATCTATATCATATCTATTAATCGTAAACAATTTGGAATACATAGCAAAAAGAAGAGTCACAAGAGTTAACAAGATTGATTCTGTATGGTATAAAGCTATTCCAGAATTTGGATGTTCTGCTTTGGATACCACAAAGCCTCCTCCCAGAAGGTAACAAAGAAAACTGGTCATGGAGAGGATGAGTAGCATCCCAGAGAACACTACAGACCCTGAAAAAGGATCACTTATATGCTACATCCTGGATAGCAGGAAGTGAACTTCCAATAATCTTTTCTGCTGTCCTCACCACTCTCTGCACAGCCTTCCAGTCCAAAACAGTAATACCTCCAAACCTCATGATAATACAATACGACACGATGCTTTCAATCGTCCCTCTATCAAAAGTGGGAAGGATAGAGGAAGGAAGATGTGCTCTTTTCATACGACGCAGAAAATGCAGGCGCTGCTGCGGCCATTTCACTGATGTCACATAGTTGAGGGACCAAGCTAACACGCTTGTCAGCTGCACACCCAGAAACGTGATACTACTAACCACCTCCACAACGGAATCGTTAATACACAGAAATGGCAGGTTCTTTAAATGGCACGCAACTCTTTAAAGATTGTGGGCTGTGCTTGGCTTTTGAATGGAAGCTGAAGAAGGCTGGGAGAAATTAAACACTTAATTTGATTAAAGAAGGTTAATATTGTTCCATATGTTTTTAATACTTTTGCCTTCTGTCATAGGAAAAACACAATCCAGTAGCAACTTTCACTGGTAATGCAATCTGAGCTTTTTGCAGCCTCTGTGTGATGGGGGTCACAGAAGTTATACATCCGTCCCCATCTTTAAAGTATTAAAAATAAAGACATTGACTGTCATATTTAATTATATTTTTATTAAACATTCTTTTAAAAAAAACAAAAAGAAATATTAACACTTTCTTCTTTTCAACAGTTTCGCATCGGTAATCCATACTTATACATTTTCTCACTCTTATCCTAGTATATCTTTTATACATATATTTCTAATACATCATATATATATACCACTATAATGTATTATATTATTCTAATTGTTTTATTTACATTAGACATAAACGTGTACCCAATTTCCTTTCCACAATTTTTGTTTCTTCCCATTTGTTCTTTATTTTATTAGTCATATTTCTATGCTGCCCACTCTCCGAGGACTCTGGATGGCTTACACCAAAGACAGTATACTAAATAGCATATTGCTCCCCAACAATCTGGGTCCTCATTTTACCCACCTTGGAAGGATGGAAGGCTGAGTCAACCTTGAGCCGGTGAGATTTGATCCGCTGATCTGCTGAACTAGCAGTCAGCTGAAGTAGCTGCAATACTGCACTCTAGGCACTGCGCCACCTCGCCTCTATATTTCTACTCCTAATTCAATCGTCATTTAATCTTCCCTTGTCCTTTTTTCCCTTTTCCTCCAACCATTTATACCATCTCTCCAGACTAGGTAGTATTCTGTTTCCTCTTTTTCTTGTCTCTCCTTCGAAGCTTATCCATTTCCGCACACTCCATGATTTTTCTAATCACATTGTCTTCTGATGGTATATTGTTATTAATGTGGAAATCAGACATATATTTACAGCAGCTCATTTATTTGGGAGCAAATTCCTATTGAATCTTAGGACTCTCTTATTATTTAGACAGTTACTATTGAATGCATTTATGGACTGCCATTTACAGTGATGTTTGTTTGTTTGTTTATTTATTTGCATTTCTGTGCCGCCCAACTCCCGAGGGACTCTATATATATATATCCAACTCTATAATTGGATTACACACAAAGTCACAAATACATAACATTGGTACATATGAAATAAATCTCTTATACTGTAGATCTAGAAAGTCCTGTTGAAAGACGTGAGTAATCTATCAATTACTGTATATACTTGAGTATAAGCCTAGTTTTTCAGCACATTTTTAATGCTGAAAAAAGCCCCCCTTGGCTTATATTCGAGTGAGGAAAAATGCCTTTTTTCTTGCAACCTGTTTTGGCTTCCAGGGGCTGCAGGGAGGTTTGCTAAGGCCAAAAAGAAAGAGAGAGAAGAAAGAAAGAAAGAGACAAAGAAAGAAAGAGGAAAAAAAGAAAGAGAGAGAGAGACACACACACAGAGAGAGAATGCAGGTATCTCTTAACAGAGGCTTGAACTTGCCTGAAATTAGATCAAGCCCTACATCACTTAACCCAATGTATCAGATTAAATTGTTATTGAATTATTTTTGATATATATACTACATTCTCTTGTGTAATTTAGTTATAGTGTCGTTTACACTATGCACTTACAGAGCTAGTTTACTGTTTTTCTTTGAAATAAATATTCAAAAACATTTAACCTACTGATGCCTCAATTAATGTAATTTTATTGGTATCTATTTTTATTTTGAAATTTACCAGTAGCTGTTGCATTTCCCACCCTAGGCTTATACTCGAGTCAAAAAGTTTTCCCAGTTTTTTGTGGTAAAATTAGGTTCCTCAGCTTATATTCGGATCGGCTTATACTCGAGTATATACGGTAAATTGCTCAGAATCACAGAACGTTATCTGGAAAGACAGATAGAAAAGTGAAGTCCTTCAATGCTTCGGTTGCTACAGCGCAACCAAAGCTCTGCCCTGCTTTTTAATGCACACATTAAAAAGGGGGTGTGTCAACCCTGAAGCTGGCCTAACTGTGGCCATTTTCTTTTTGTAGCTTTCCTCTAAGGATGTTTCTCTTCAAGAGGCAATTGGACTTTCTGGTTTAAAAGAGCCGTGGCACAGTGGTTAGAGTGCAGTACTGCAGGCTACTTCTGCTGGCTGCCTGCAATTTGGCAGTTCAAATCTCACCAGGCTCAAGGTTGATTCAACCTTCCATCCTTCCGAGGTGGGTAAAATGAGGACCCAGATTATTGGGGGGCAATAGGCTGACTCTATAAACCGCTTAGAGAGGGCTGTAAAGCACTGTAAAGCAGTATATAAGTCTAAGTGCTATTGCTATTGCTAGTTTAATGAAAAGAAGGATTAGGGGTGACATGGAAGCAAAGTTCCAATATCTAATATCCAGGACGGAATAAGCTCTCCTGTCTAGTCAGGGAGTTGGACTAGAACAGGGGTCCCCAACTCCCGGTCCATGGACGGCACCGGGCTGCAGCATGTCAGCATCTAGGCCATGCAAACAAGTGAAGTCCCATCTGTGAGATGCAGGCAGCATGCAAAACTATGGGAAAAAAACTTTCTCCACGGAACCGATCTTTGGTAGCTGGTTTGGGGACTCTGGACTAGAAAACCTCCATGCCCCTTTCAGCTCTTAAACCTCTATGATGAGCCGCGGTGGCTCAGTGGTCCCCAGGCTCCAGGACTGGCCAACCTCCTCACTGTCCGAATCTGCTGCCAACTCTGCTGGCCGCTGGTGGGCCACAACACACATGATCTGAGTACCATCAGTGAAGCCATATCATATTTGCATGTGTATATGTATTTGTAACACACTCTCTCTCCCTCCCTCTCTCTCTCTCTCTCTTTCTCTCTGCAGAGACAGTGCCTTCTCTATTGTGGCACATATCTTATCAAAGAGCCTTCCCCAAGAGTTACAATTTTTTGCAAAAAGAAAAAAAAGAATGAAGAAAAATTGAACATAATTCATGGTTTGATGATAAGAGCCATGGTGGCGCAGTGGTTAGAATGCAGTACTGCAGGCTACTTCTGCTGACTACTGGCTGCCTACAATTTGGCAGTTCGACTCTCACCAGGCTCAAGGTCGACTCAGCCTTCCATCCTTCCGAGGTGGGTAAACTGAGGACCCAGATTATTGGGGGCAATAATCAGCCGCTTAGAGTGGGCTGTAAAGCACTGTAAAGCGGCATATAAGTCTAAGTGTTATTGCTAAGTGCTATTCTTACGCTAGAAACGTAGGTAGCAGTTTTTAAAAAATAAATAAAGGACAACCATTAACCATTTTATTTTCCTTCCGCCTCGCTTCCTGACTCGTTTTCTCGTCGAAGTTGACAATGAGAATTGTAATATTACAAGAAGGAACCAGCTTGATCAAGTTAGAGTCGAAGCAAGGTGGACACGGGACTGGATAGACCGCCGTTCCAGAATCGGGAATTCAGCCTTGTCACTTTGCTTGAAAAATTACAGCCAGCGGAGGGAACGTCTCTTGCAGATTGGTAAACTCCGTGACTTTACCTGTTCTCCCGTACTTAAAAGAGATCCATGGGGGAGCGGTTGTGTATGTGTGTTGCCCTCCAGAGTCCGCCGAACCTTTGCAGTCTTTAATTAAGGGTGACAAGCCCTTTGAACATCGCAGGATTCATCTGCTTTCGCTTGTGCAAAAGCCGAGTGTAACAAAATAATTTAATCAAAACCACCAGCCTAATAAAGACTCTTGTTGCCACAACTAAATGGTGTTACGGTGGCAGCGTCTCATAGTTTCACATTTTAAAAAGCAGGTCAGAGTGTTCATTCATCTTGATTAGCAATGCCAACCTAATTACTTCTGGAGGAAACAGTAATTAGCTGGAGTCTCACCTCATTAATCATGACATTCTTGTAGCAGACTATTTTTATCTGATAAATGGCTCGGATTGGAACAAGGTGTATATTTGAATTGCAGTTAATTGTATACAGCTTGCTATGCTGCATTTGGCTTCCTTTTTTTTTTTTAAAGAGTCTTTTAACTGCTTCCTTTCTATCTCATGCTAAGGGGTGCTTCCTGTAGACCTGTACAATAGGAAGGAGGCAACGAGATTTATCCCCCAATCAAAGCCATTTTCTTAAGGAGGGGAAGGCTGGGCGGGGCTACTCAGGCAGGGCGGGGCTAAGGTGTGGGGGGAAGAGTCAGAGCCAAAATGGTTGGGGGGGGCACCTTTCCCAAAGTGGGTGCTTGTTTCCTTTTAAAAAAAAATATTGAAAATGTTTAAATTGGTAAAAGGCTAAGACGCTGAGCGTGTCGATCGAAAGGTCGGCAGTCCAGCGATTCGAATCCCTAGTGCCGCGTAATGGGGTGAGCTCCCGTTACTTGTCTCAGCTTCTGCCAACCTAGCAGTTCGAAAGCACACAAAAAATGCAAGTAGAAAAATAGAGACCACCTTTGGTGGGAAGGTAACAGTGTTCCGTGCGCCTTTGGCGTTCAGTCATGCCGGCCACATGACCACAGAGACGTCTTCGGACAGCGCTGGCTCTTCAGCTTTGAAACGGAGATGAGCACTGCCCCCTAGAGTCAGGAACGACTGGCACATACCTGTGAGGGGAACCTTTACCTTAAAGATGAAAATATATAAAGAAAAAAAGTTAAGTGAAGAAAGCAGTATACAGTTAAGCCGCAAATTATGACCACAGTTAGGTTTCCATTGCTAAGCAAGACAGCTGTTAAGTGAGTTTTGCCCTGTTCTACGATCTTTCTTGCCACGCTTGCTAACCTGCAGCTGTTATGTTGGTAACAAGGTTGTTAAGTGAATCTGGCTTCCCCGTTGACTTTGCTTGTCAGAGGTTCTCAAAAGATGACTACATGACCCAGTGGTGGGTTCCTCCCGGTTTGGCCTGGTTCTCCCGAGCTGGTTAGTCGTGATGATATGATGTCACCGAACCGGTTCTGCCCCACCCCCCACATCCCCATGCCTGACATGACCCCAGGACACTGCAACCGTCATAAATACAAACCAGTTGTCCAAGCATCTGAATGTACATCACGTGAACATGAGTGTGCTTGCAATAGTCAAAAGTGTGAAAAATGCTCATAACGCAAGTCACTTTTTTCAGTGCCGTTGCAACTTCGAATGGTCACGAAATGAACTCTTGTAAGTCAAGGACGACCTGTAATAGTTGTAGAACAACGGATGGAAGAAGTAGAGGATGATGGTCTTGGCTAGAGGTTCACAACTTTAGCAACTTTAAGATGAGTAGACTTCAACTCCCAGAATTCCCCAGCCAGCCATTGCTGATTCCTCCATTCTAGGCCTTTCCCCACCTCTTTTGGGTCACGTGACCCATATCAGATTATATGCTGCCTGCCTTGGATTTCCCAGTAAACCCATTTCCAAGGACGTGACATGAATGGAGAACCGAAACACACAGCAACGCGTTACTTCATTGAACAGAAGGAAATACAATAAAACTCCCATGACTCTATAAGGGATCCATAAGAATTTCAGAAGCCATATCTCTTGTCCATTGGTGGTCAACTAACCAAGGTTTAAATGTGGTCTTAAGACAACTGGGGTAACAAATCTGATAAAAAGGTGACTTAGATCAATGTCTGGATGGAAATCTGACTAGATCGCCATTGAGTTGTATTCCATTGTGGACCAATTCTAGAGAGGATAATGTCTCCTTCCTATTTGACGGGAAATACTATGCGTAGCAATTCCACCCTGTAGCTTACTCAGATGGATATATTCAAAATCTGTTGTCAGACATTTGAAGGATTCTAGTGAAAGCGTGGACAGGATCCCAACTGTCCCTCAAGGGTCACTCACTCAGAACCTCTGTTCGATTATTAGAGCCTGATCTGACCATGCGAAGAATATGAACACTATGGTAGATTCCCATCAGTGGTGAAATCCTCCGATGTTTGCCACTAAACGCATGCTACACAGGCATGCACAGTGCATGTCAAATGCACGCTGTGCATGTGTGCATGCGCAGTGCACGCCAAACACGCACTTCAAATGAGCACTTCACGTGGGAAAATGAGGCTTAAGAAGGTAAGTAAAACAGCGAAGGGGGGGGAAACGGCTGTGCCGCGCGATTTAGATTCACTAGAAAGCAGGATTCTAGCAAAAGAAAGCACGATAAATCGTGTGGCACAGCTGATCATTGGAAATACCAGTTCGGATGAAGCGGTAGTATTTTTTTTCCTACTGGTTCGCCCGAACGAGTACCTTTTATTACTACTGGTTCGCTCGAACCGGTGCGAACTGGTAGCATTTCACCCCTGGTTCCCATCACCCTGGATAACAGCACAGTTGAAACCATTTCAGTCTTCATCTGTTTTTGGAAACCTAGGCTTTGTATAGCTAAGTTGCTGTGATTTGTTTAAAGTGCACATTAATTGGAATGTACAATATGATTCTGCAAATTAGCATTGTCTCAAAGTTGGTTCAATTCATAGTCCCAGAACAATATATTTGTAAAAAAGTAATAAAACCATCTGTTTCTGGATAGCTCTATTAATATTAAAACAATCTCTCTCTCTCTCCCTCTCTCTCTCCCTCTCTCTCTCTCTGTCTGTCTCTGTCTCTGTCTCTGTTTCTGTCTCTGTCTCTGTCTCTGTCTCTGTCTCTGTCTCTTCTGTCTGTCTGTCTGTCTGTCTGTCTGTCTCTCTCTCTCTCTCTCTCTCTCTCACACATACACACACACACACACACTACAGTAGTGGCCAAAATTGTGGAAACTTTTTGGGAAAAGTGCATTTTTGAGGTTTGATGGCTAATAACACCACTTTTTTTTTTGGAGTTTCAAGATAATCCTATTCCACTGCTGGAATAGCCTGGGAATAGTCCAGACCTTAATCCAATTGAAAATCTATGGAGACGACTAAAGAAACTTGTTAGTCAGAAGTGACCCAGCAATAAAACCCAGTGAATAGAAGCCATCATTTAATCTTGGTTTCACATTAGAACAGCTGCAGAACTAAAAGACTTGGTTCACTCCATGGGAAGACGTTGTAAGGCTGTAATTTATGCTAAAGGTTACCCAACTAAGTATTAACTGACGTGGTGATAATTTTTGCATATCTCATTTTTTCTACGTCTTTCACTTTTCTTCTTTATCCTGTAACTGCTATTCTAATAGCAAATCCTTCATAAAAGTTATTGCATTACATTCTTGATTAAATTATCTTCCCATTGATATATAATTTTATGGTACTACTTCCCCTCAAAAGTGGTGTTATTAAGCTAGTTTTAAAAAATACACTTTCCCCAAAAGTTTTCCACAATTTTGGCCACTACTGTATATGGAAAGCTTACTCTTAGTTCTATTTAATGTTTAATGAACATCACACAGAAACCTTGATGGCCATTCAAAGTTCGCAATGGGGCTGTGTGTGCGCATACGAAGTTATGCTTGCATGCGCAGAAGCTTCCTGATGACATTGGGGTCAGTGGGCAGAGCCTCCCACGGGTTTTACTACCGGTTCTATAGAACCGGTCTGAACTGGGGGCAACCCACCCCTGACCAGTTCTCACAGTTAGGACTGTTGCAGATTTTTAAAAAAAATCTGAAAAAAAGACCGTGACAAACTACATTGTTGTCAAGAAACCTGTATGGACCTCTTCCATGTAGTCATGAGGAGTCCAGTTCAACTCAAAGGAGAGTATGGGGACTCAACGATTCAAAGCAGAGTATGGAGAGTCAAATTTCTCTCTTAGTGCAGTGGTACCTTGGTCCTCAATTATTTTGAAACTCATCGGATTTGTTACGCGGTGCGTTTTGACAGGAAAATTTTGTCCCGTACTCCTCGTTTGTTTGATACTCGATGCACAAGCTAGAACTTGTCGGTGTCAGCTGCCTTGGGACTCACTACATTATTCCTCATGGGAAAAAACTGTTTGATACTCATAGATTTTTGGTACTCATTGTGCCTCCTGGAACCAATTAATGATGAGTACCGAACAGTGGCAGAATGCTGCCAGTTTAACAACTGGTTCGGTGAGCGCGTGCTTTGCGCGTGCAAACGTGCTTTGTGTGTGTGTGTGTGCCTAAGGCGTTGTGCTGAAAATGGAGCATTTAGAAGCTCAGCTGCTTACCTTCCAAGTCAGCAACGGTAAGTAGAACAGTGAGGGGGGAGGAAATTGGCTGTGTTGAGTGATTGAGATGAGCTACAAAGCAGGAAATAAAGGACAGGATAGAGCAGGGGCATGTGGGCGGGGCCAACTGCTTGTTGGAGCTACCGGTTCGCCTGAACTGGTCCGAACTAGCTGAATTCCACCTCTGGTACCAAAGTACCACTATATAAATTTGCCTGGAAAGTGAAGCTGGCCAGTCATTCTCTCTTAGCCCAACTTACCTCACGGAATTGTTGTTTTGGGGAAAAATAGGAGGAGGAAGGTGTGTTCGGTATGTTCACTGCCTTGAGTTATTTGTAACAATAACAATGGTGGGAGATAAGTAATTAAGTAAATAAATAACTGGTTTTGGTGTGCCTTCAAAGAGGTGTCTCTTAGGAAACAGATCCACAACTTGAGGTTGAACTCACGACTCCTGTTGAATGGATGGTTGGAGGCTATGGCTGATGTACGTCTACTTCTGGGTTGGGGAACTACGATCCTTTTATGACTTGTGGACTTCAGCTCCCAGAATTCCTGAGCTCCTGAGGATTCCTGGCTGGCTCAGGAATTCTGGGAGTTGAAATAAACAGGAAGGCCTCAAATTAGGACCACAATGAGGCCAAAGTTTCCCTTGCTAAGCAAGACAGCTGTTAAGCAAGTTTTGCCCTGTTTTATGACCGTTCTTGCCACGGTTGCTAAGTGAATCCTTGCAGCTGTTAAGTTAGTAACAAGGTTGTTCAGTGAATCTGGTTTTCCTGTTGACTTTGCGGTCAGAGGGTCAAGGAATTGAGGTCTACAAGTCATAAAAGGGTCACAGTTCCCCAACCTCTGCTCTACGCAGAGAAAAGCCCCTTTATTCCTTTTCTTTAACCCTCTAGCGCGGGGATGGTGGTGGTGTCAAACTCGATTTCAATGAGGGCCGCATCAGGATTGTGTTTGACCTTGGGGGGCTGGGGTGGGCGTGGCCAGGGTGGGCGTGGCCAGCTCGACATCACTCCTGTTGGGGGGCACCTGTGACAGCCCGAATGCTCTGCCAGCAAAAACGGGCTTCCAAGCTCCGTTTTCAGTTGCCACAGCCTCCTGCAACCCTCTGCCAATGAAAATGGAGCTTGGGAGGGCTGCGGCAGAGGGCTGCAGGAGGCTGTGGCAGCCGAAAACGGAGCTTGGGAGCCCGTTTTTGCTGGCAGAAGCACTGCGGGTTGGTCCTTTGTTGTTTCCAGGGTGGCCTTGCGGGCCAGATCTAAGTACTCCGCAGGCAGGATCTGGGCCCCGAACCTTGAGTTTGACACCCCTGCTCTAGCGATTCATAAAAGTGATTTCATCCCTTAGCCGCTAAATTTATTTAAGAGCCTCTGATGTAGGACTTTGTTAAAGCTTACTTGAAAACCCCAAAATGGAGCGTTGACAAGGTTGTACCTCCATTCATGTGTCTGTTGACACTCTCAAAATAACAGAACAAGCGAGTCCCAGAATAGCAACCTCTACTCACACATTCGGGGCATCATTTTAAAGAATGCTGCCAACATGTTCTGTTCGCCTGGTAAAAGGAATAATGTCAGAACCGAGATCCTCTAGGAGTAAATCAGTGGAGAAACATGTTATTTTTAAAGGGATATTCTCAGCTGCCACCAGTTTCGTACTGGCAGCCCAGCACGTGAAGTCATAATTCTAATTTCAAATTGGTCACCATCCAAAAAAGATATGTGCAGTTTCTATCATAAAAGAGTAGGTTAATGAGACAGCCATTAGGCAGAGTGATGGGTGGGGAGAAAAGATCTCCCTTGATAACAAGACTGGGAAAACCCTCCCAAGAAATATTGTTAGCAAGCAGACTCATCATTGGATACAAAATAATTAACTTTATATTTCCCATGAAATGCTCCTGCTTCGGACCGGTTCGGTTGAACCGGTAGCGATGGCAGTTGGTGGTTCGGAGAACCGGTAGGGATGGCAACACGAGGCTCTGTCCACCCACCTGGTCATCGTTACTTAACCTGTTTTTTACCCTCTGCACATGCGCAGAACGGTTTGTGCATGCGTAGAGGGTCTGCTCGCGCACATGATGTGCACATGAGGCTTGTGCACTTCTGAACCGGTTGGGAAGGTAAGTAGATTTCACCCCTGCCTGTAAGTACCCATTTGGGAAAATGTTTTGGGTGCTTAAAAAAAAAACCCAATGAAAGAGACCATGTAAATGCAATATAGGTACTCCTTGAATTATGACTGATCAAAGTTACGACAGCCAGGCCCCTATACCAGGGGTCAGCAACCTGTGGCTTTGGTGCCACATGTGGCTCTTTCATCCCTCTGCTGCGGCTCCCTGACGCTCAAAACATGCATCACAACTGCCAAATTGCGACACCCATCAACGCACAATTTATTAAGCTTTTTGACCCCCGGTAGGCCAATCATGGATAAATCCAAGAAAAGAAAAGTTTCAGAAGGAAACAGAATCTTTAATTCAACTATATATGCTAGTTTTGTGGCTGCTCAGGAAATAGTCAGGCACCGGAAGAGTTTTGTGGCTCCCGGTGTTTTTTTTTCTGTGGGGAATGGGTCCAAATGGCTCTCTGATTGTTTAAGATTGCTGACCCCTGCCCTACACAGTCATATTAACCTGTTTTGTATGCTCAGCAACTGGCTTGCATTTATGACTGTTTGCTGTGACCCACAGTCATGCAACTGTGATTGATGATGGTTTCCAGCAAAAAAAAAAAAAAAGACCATTGGGTTAGGGTTAGGGTTGCTGTGTTTGCTTAACAACTGGGTCATTCACTGAACAACTACTATATTTGCTTAACAACCCCTGCAAAAATGGCCATAAAATTGATCATGATCACATGATGACATTTTTAATAACTGGGCTCAATTACAATTGTGAGTCCAGGATTACAGTCTTCGAATATGACCGCAATGGAGTCCTCACTTTCTGTTGCTAAGCAAGGCCATTGCTAAGTGAATCGTGACCCATTTTACAGCTTTTTTTTTTTTTTACAATAGTTGTTAAACGAATCACTACCATGGTTAAGTGAACCATGTGGTTGGTAAATGAATCTGGCTTCCTCCGTTGATTCTGCTTGTTGGAAGACAGCTGGGAAGGTTACCAATGGTGATCACATGACCCAGGGACACTGCAACCGTCATAAATACATGCCAGTTGCCAAGCATCTGAATTTTGATCATGTGACCATGGAGATGCTGCAACAATTGTAAGTGTGAAAAGTGGTCATAAGTCACTTTTTTCAATGCTGTTGTAACTTTGAATCGTCACTAAGTGCTCTGCCCCAGCTACAGATCCCAAAGAATGCAGCACACACAAACTCTGTACAAAGCTTATTTTACTCAAATAACTTAGTCTTTATCAACCAAAGGCTGTTAATAAACTGTCTTAACAGCCTACGAGAATTTTGAGATAAGGTAATCACAATCTTACTAGAGTTGGCAGAAAGCCCAGAAGCAATTTTGCACAGAATCCAGACACGATGGAGAGTGAACTAAAGTTGTTCCCTACAGCTTGCTGCAAGCGGCATTCCTCCTTAAATAGGCTAAGGGAGTGGCCAATTAGCCTCAAGCCTTACTCTCGAGGAGATCTCCTCCTGAGGAGCCACTCCTGCCTTTTGGTAGCTCTGTGCACCTGTGCATTGAGAAGAGGCTCCTCCTCTTCGTCCTCTTCACTTAAAGGAGCTTCTGGAGGTTCTGAAGGCCCTGGCTGAATCCCTGCCTCTGGCACCACATCTTCTCCAGCCTCCTCACTGTCCGACTCGAGAGCCAGCTGCACAGGCTGCTGGCGCAGCACCACACTAGCCTCCTTGTTGTTGGAATCAGCTACAATCTGCACAGACCGCTGACAGACCACAACACTAAGCAAATGCTTGTTGCAAGTTGAAGACTACCTATATCAGGGGTGTCAAACTCAAGGCCTGAAGGCCCGTGATGTGGTTGGATCCAGCCCGCGGAGCCGTCCTGGTCTATCCAATGCTAAGAGGAACATGCTAGCAGTTTGGGGAATGGTGTCAAGCTGACCATGCCCACCCAGTTGGCCACACCCACCCAGTTGGCCACACCCACCCAGTTGACCACACCCACCCTGCCCCCGAAGTCAACCCACCCCTCAATGAAATTGAGCTTGACACCCCTGACCTTTATCTAATAAAAGGATGCTTATGAATATTGCGAACTGTTTCGGTTCTTATTTCTTGCCTTCCTATTTATTATAGTCACCTCGGACTCTCTCTTACATGTCAAGACCTACGTGATATCTTGAGTGACATCTATCTTATTTGTTTCTTTCCTTATTCGATTTGTATGGCTGACCCTTGGCAAGCAACTCAAGTCGCTAATGAGAGTTAAAAATAACAAATACACAGTAAAATGAGAACTTAATGAAAACATGTTAAACTGAAACATCTTGCAATAGGGAGCAGACCCCAGACCCATAGAGCTGAATGGGTCTACAACAACTCCCCACAGCCAACTTGCCATCACCAATTCGCCGCAGCCAACTTGCCACCGCCAACTCACCGTGGAACAACTTGCCATGGTCAGCTCTCTGCAGGAGAACTCTCCGCAGGACCAGAGTTACGTGAATATTGAAGAAATAATCCAATAGAACCATTAAAGAAAGGATGCCAAAGGAGGAACAAAATAAAATGTGCACGACAAAAATTAAAAGTGGTGAACTGGCTGTGGCAAGTTGTTCCATTCACTATAGCTACAAATTGTCTTCCCAACTCCAGATCCGTAAGAATCACAGGTGAAATCCAGCAGGTTCTGACAGGTTCTGGAGAACCGGTAGCGGACATTTTGAGCAGTTTGGAGAACCGGTAGCAGAAATTTTGAGTAGTTTGGAGAACCAGTAGTGGAAATTTTGAGTAGTTCAGAGAACCGGTAGTGGAAATTTTGAGCAATTTGGAAAACCGGCAAATACCACCTCTGGTTGGCCCCAGAGTGGGGTGGGAATGGAGATTTTGCAGTCTCCTTCCCCAGGAGTGGGGAGGGAATGGAGATTTTGCAATATCCTTCCCCTGCCATGCCCACCAAGCCACACCACACCGACCAAGCCATGCCCACAGAACCGGTAGTAAAAAAAATTCAATTTCACCACTGGTAAGAATGTTTTAAAATGAATTCTGTGGAGCCTTTGGTGCTCTCTAAACTTGATTGTTTACTCGCAGGTGTTTCATTACCTGAGCAGGTAACATCATCAAGGCAAAAAAGGGAAAGGGGTTATTGCCCTATGTTTATATGTAGTAGCTTGCCCTGCCAGTATCGATGGGGTTTTTTAAATATAATTTTCTCCTTGGCAGTTTCTTGATTAGGGTTTTGTTTTCCACTCGATTGTTTTTCTGGTGTTAATCCCTGCTTATCTGCATGTTCTTAGAAGATGTTCTTTGCTTCTTAGCCCTTTTTATTATCTCTTTTGAATAGGGTGCAGATGTGCCTTATTTCTAAGTGTCTATTGATGGCTGATTTGTCAGAATATCAAGCTTCCAGGAATCCCCTGGTGTTTTTTGGACTTTACTTGGTTTCGGATGCTCAGTTTCCCTCTTGAAATGAATTCTTAAGTCTGTCCAGGTGTTGTGAGATTAAGGAGTATTCATCCTGTCTTCTGACTGTGAGCTGGCATTCACAGATGCGCTTTGCTAGACTTCGCCCGTCTGTTCTGCATAGTGGCTGTTACAGTCCTTGCACTGTATGTGGTAAACAAGTCCTCCTTGATCTTCTGGGATGTGGGCTCTTGATGGGGATGGTCCAATACAATAGGCAGATAGTCAAGTCAGAAGCGAGCATTTTATTTCTAACATTGAAATTATATTGTTTGGCAGCCCGGTTCCAAAGCAGATAGGAAATGTACTTCTACGGCTGCCCAGCCCAGGAAACGTATGTATTATTACCTGGGTGTTTAAAAATTCTCAAATCTTCATAGCCTTGTGGGGAGGCTATGGGAATGGGCATGGGGACGTGTCGAGCCCCAAGGACCAAGAGTGACGCATGGAGTTACATCTGAGTAATTTCTTTAGTATTGCTCACCCGTAGAGAGCCTCTTGCATCTGTAAGTCTAGGGGCCCGCCTTCCTACCTTCCTTCCTTCCTTCCTTCCTTCCTTCCTTCCTTCCTTCCTTCCTTCCTTCTTCTTCCTCCCTCCCTCCATTCCTCCGCTTCCTCCCTCCTTCCCTCTCTTCTTTCCTTCATTCCATCTTTCCTCTGCTTCCTTCCTTCCTCATTTCCATTCTCCTTCTGCTTCCTTCCTTCCTTCTTTTCTCCCTCCCTCCCTTCTTTCCTTCATTCCATCCTCCCTCTGCTTCCTTTCTTCCTCCCTTCC
>WNWU01000037.1:3457038-3467725 GCA_012654045.1 Ptyas mucosa
TCCTTCCTTCCTTCCTCCCTCCCTCCCTCCCTCCCTCCCTCCCTCCCTCCCTCCCTTCCTTCTACATAATTGTTAGGATGATCTTCAGTTCCATTTTATCTATTATATCTTCAGCCTTCTCTAAAGGAATTGGGATAGTCAAGTAAACTCTAAAAAGCATAACAGTTAAACCTTCAGGAATTAAAAAGTACAGTAATTTCTCCATTTTTTAAAAATTTCTGGAGAGGAATTCTGGAAAAGCAACGATTAAGCATGGAGGAAGAACTTTTAAAACAATTTATTCATTTAGGTCAGGATCGAACTGCTGGCAGCGAGCAGTGAATTAACTTGCAAAACTGCATTCCAGGGGAAGAAATGGAGGTAGTGACAGATTTTATTTTCCTGGGCTCCAAGATTACCGCAGATGGGGACTACAGCCAAGAAATTAAAAGACGCTTCCTCCTGGGGAGGAAAGCTATGGCAAATCTAGACAGCATACTAAAAAGCAGAGACGTCACCCTGCCAACAAAAGTGCATATAGTCAAGGCTATGGTTTTCCCAGTTGCAATATATGGCTGTGAAAGTTGGACCATAAGAAAGGCTGAGTGCCAAAGAATTGAGGCCTTTGAACTCTGGTGTTGGAGAAGACTCCTGCGAGTCCCTTGGACTGCAAGGCGGTCAAACCAGTCAGTCCTAGAGGAGATCAACCCTGACTGCTCTTTAGAAGGCCAAATCCTGAAGATGAAACTCAGATACTTTGGCCATCTAGTGAGAAGGAAGGACTCACTGGAGAAGAGCCTAATGCTGGGAACGATTGAGGGCAAAAGAAGAAAAGAACGATAGAGAATGAGGTGGCTGGATGGAGTCACTGAAGCAGTAGGCGTGAGTTTAAATGGACTCCAGAAGATGGTAGAGGACAGGAAGGCAGTGGTGGGTTTCAAACTTTTTTACTACCAGTTCTGTGAGTTTGGCTTGGTGGGCGTGACATGGCTTGGTGGGCGTGGTTTGGTGGGCGTGGCAAGGGAAGGATACTGTAAAATCTCCATTTTCTCCCCAATCCAGGGAAGGTTACTGCAAAATCCCCATTTCCTCCCAATCAGCTGGGACTTGGGAAGCAGAGAATAGATGGGGGTGGGGCCAATCAGAATTTTTACTACCAGTTCTCCGAACTACTCAAAATTTCCGCTACCGGTTCTCCAGAACTGGTCAGAACCTACTGAAACCCACCTCTGACTCCAGGGGATGGTAGAGGACAGGAAAGCCTGGAGGAACATTGTCCACGGGGTTGCGATGGGTCGGACACGACTTCGCAACTAACAACAACAAGAACAACAACTGCATTTTAACCACTGTGCCACCATGACTTCCCATGGTTCTTCTAGGAACTAGACTAATCTTTAACCACAGTGGCTTCATCTTCTGCAGGTAAACTTTGGGAAAGGAGCCCCCGAGATCTCCTGCCTTTCTGATGTCCCTATCAACCACATATCGTATTGTAAAATCATTTCCCCCCATGGCTAGTGAGCATTCAGACTCGTCACGAGACTGCTTAGTACCTGTCTAATTAAAATAGAACTTGCTCACTGATGCTGCCAATGCTTAAGCAAATTGAAGCTTAATAGGAAAAGTGATATATCACTTAGGCAAAAAGATAATTGAACAGCTATTACGATGCCTGCACAAAGAGCTTTTTTTTTTTTTTTGAAAACCTCCGCTAAATTTGTTGGCAAACCTCTTTAGATAGGGAATGAAGGCGTGGAGTGTTGTTGTTTTTTTTGTTTCCTTCCAAAATACGATTTCATAAGAATACAAAATAAAGAAACACACCGCTGAAATTTTCTTATGGGCAAAAAACGACGGGGGGAAAAAGCAGAAAGTAGGAGAAAAGGAGGGACCAGTTTTAGGTCAGTCATTCTCACATGTACTGTGAGATCTTCGGGCCAGGCGGTTCGTTCTCATAAATTATCACAAGGCAGCCTGAAGGCAAGCAAAGTCCATGTCCAACTTCTGCTTTCCCAACTTTCTGTCCACAAGCAGATATACTAGGTGGGCATCTCATTTGCGGTGTCAGGGGTGGGCTACAAAAATTTTAGCAAGGGGTTCTCTGCCCGGTTGCTGGGTGGACGTAGCCATGGTGGCCTAGTCAGCCTCCTGCACTACGGTGGCTGCGGGGGGGAGGTGTTTTTGCCCTCCCCAGGCTCCAGAGGCTTTCTGGAGGTTGGAAACAGGCCCGTTTCTGGCCTTCCTGAACTTCTGGTAAACCCGTTTTTCACCCTCCCTGAACATCCGTGCGCGCCCTGCACTTACCTGCATCCAAAACGGGCCGCGTGGGGACTCCTGGGAGGGAAAGGGTGGGGTGGGCGAGGCCAGCCAAGAGTGGGATTTGGGGATTCTCCAAACTGCACAGAATCTTAGCTAGAAGTTCTCCTGAACCCCTGAGAACCCCCAGCAACCCACCCTTGTGCTGTGACCATAACTGTCTTAACTGTTTCATTCAGCTGGAACTTCTGAATAGTCTTTAAGGGCAGTCCTATGTAGAGCATATTCCAATAGTCCAGACCAGAGGTGGGTTTCAGCAGGTTCTGACCAGTTCTGGAGAACCGGTAGTGGAAATTTTGAGTAGTTCGGAGAACCGGTAGTAAAAATTCTGACTGGCCCCGCCCCCATCTATTCTCTGCTTCCCAAGTCCCAGCTGATCAGGAGGAAATGGGGATTTTGCAGTAACCTTCCCCTGGATTGAGGAGAGAATGGAGATTTTACAGTATTCTTCCCCTGCCACGCCCACCAAGCCAAGCCACGCCCACCAAGCCATGCCACACCCACCAAGCCACGCCCACAGAACCGGTAGTAAAAAAATTTGAGACCCACCACTGGTCCAGACATGTGGCGTCTGTCATTTGTTCAAGGAATGCCAGATCAAGAAAGAGACACCACGAAAACCACAATTTATTTTCCAAAGCACCAGAAGGCAAGACAAGAAACAATGGATGGAAGTTAATCCAGGAGAGAAGCAACCTGGAATTAAGGAGAAACTTCCTAACAGTGAGGACAATGAACCAGTGGAACAGAAGTTGGGGGTGCTCCATCACTGGAGGTTTTTAAGAAAAGACTGGATGGCCACATGTCTGAAATGGTATCGGGCTTCCTGCTTGAGCAGGGGGTTGGACTAGAAGACCTTCAAGGTCCCTTTTAGCTCTATGCTGATTGATTGAAATACTAGAACTCTGCCTTCTTGATGTAGGCTACAATAGGACAATCTTGAAAACCAGGTAGTATTTCTCATCCTTGCCCTTTTGCATAACAGACAGTGGGAAAATCTTGAGTTTCTTTCTCACTCTTTCCTCTTTTCCAGCTTTAGTTCATGTTTCACTAACGGTTGTCCCTTATTTTCTTCATGATCTTCATGGTCTTCTACCATGACCAAAGCACGAGGGCTTCCCAACTGATGCACTAGATGAATTTGTTTGAAGGCCTTCCTATCCACAGCTGTGAATCCAAGAAAAATCTCTAAATTGTGCACCGATTTCAAAAAAAAGGGAAGTATCATCCCATTTTGATTAAAGGTTGGAAGAAACCTGGACCTGGCTGATCCAAATATTCACAAGTACTTGTAAGGATTTGCCTTTTTCTCCATCCAAACTCATATAATTTCCAGGCACTGAAACAAGGCCAGGAGAACATCTTATGGTCAACCTGGGACTGAGATGTACAGTCAAGTATTATCAGTTTATTGATGATACCTGGTTCCAAACTGATGATGGCTTCCTCCAGTGGCCAATGGTGACTGGGCCTAACCACAGAGAAAGGCGGAAAACCATTGTCAGGTGAAAGCAACCAGAACCACTCAAATAGAAGCTTATTGCCATCCGTCTGAATCTTGCCAGATTGACTGCATTCCCTTGAGAATGGTAAGGTAAGGCTTCAAGAGATTGGACAACCATTTGTCTGAAATGGTATAGGGCTTCATGCCTGAGCAGCGAGTTGGACTGGAAGACCTCCAAAGTCCCTTCCAACTCTGTTATTCTGTTATACTTCTGGGACGTCGTTCACAAATAAGGTGGATGTAAAACAAACAAATAAATAGAAGCTATTCTTTCCGGGGTACAGCTTAAACATTTGACAATCTGGTACGCTCCAAACTCATGGGCTATGCTTTGTAAAAATCCTTTGAGTTAAACCCAGTGGTGGGTTTAAGCTGATTCAGCCGGTTCGGGCCGGTTTGGGCAAACCGGTAGTTAAATTGCTGGCTGGTCCCGCCCCACCCCTCCCCTCCCCGAAATCCCCCCATGCCCCATTTTTGCTCCCAGGAGGCTTCAGGGAACCTCCTAGGCCCAAAACGGGTCACAGGGTGTGTGTGTGTGTGTGTGTGGTGTGCGCCGCCCCGTGGCCCATTTTTGCTCCCAGAAGGCTGCAGAGAGGCCTACTAGGTCCAAAACGGGGCACAGAGAGGTGCAACGCACCCCACCCCCCCCGTGGCCCAGTTATGCCCCCAGCGGGGTGCAGGAGACTGAGTGCTGCCTGTCACACCCCCTGGCCACGCCCATCATGGCCACACCCACCCACCCGGTCATTAGGACAGAGAACCAGTTGTTAAATTATTTGATTCCCACCACTGGGAATATAATTTGTACAGCTTGAGCGAATTTCACACTGAGATTAGGCCGTCACCTTTTAGAGAAGTTATAGCTAGAAATTGCCTTAGTCATAATAATAAATTTGGTGAAATATGAATAAATAAACCTGTATGAAGCCGGAAATGCTCTCAGTGGTTCCCAAGGGCTTGGAAATTACTTCCATCAGGAGAACCTTTTGTACAACCAGGCCTTATTTTCCTTGTTATTCCCAACATCCCAAAGCTTTGCTGAATTTTACAATTGTCTCTGTCCTTGCCATTTGCTTCTTGGCCCGAGATTGAAATAGTACACAGAAACTTGCTTTGTTTCCATCCTATTTTAATCTTTCTCCCAGAGAAAGGGCTGTTCATCTATCGCAAACAAAGGGATGACTTGTTGAAGAAAACAGATTTTTTTTTTTAAAAAAATGACCATTTCCATTATTTTGCCTGCTAACCCCCTTCCCATCTTATTTCTTGACCCTCTGTCTTATGGAATTGTGGCATTTAGCCTGGAGCAGAGAATGCTTAAGAAATCCCAGTTCAAGAGTTTCTGCATAATTCTGCTTTGTGAATCAGCTGGTAAAATTTGGATGGAGAAGGAGCCCCTGCCCAACTAATTTATTTTGAGTAACGCTTGGGGGTAGACTACGGAGTCTGCCTCTTTGTGTGGCCTGAAAATAAGATTATTGCTCCTGGTTCTAGCATTTCCCAAAACCAAGCCGAAGCAATGTGAAAAGGCTTGCATAGGAACAAAGCAATTAAAAACTTTTGCTATTAGGCGAGAAAGGAAGAATGGAGAGAAAAAAAAATAACAACTTAAAAAGTCCCTTTGACTCTTGTTTGGAGGCTTAACCGGTAAACCAGGATGCTAGATTTCAGCTCCATTGCAAATGAATCGGGGCCCTCAATGCTCTCTGAACTTGGTTGTTTTCTTGCAGATATTTCATTACCAAACTAGGTAACATCGTCAGTGCTAGTAAGGAGTGGCGCTTGCTCTCAGTTTATATTCTAGTGGCTTGCCCTGTCAGCATTGGTAGGAATGATTTTGGAAGCTCTTAGGTTTGGCTGTTTGCTGTTAACTTGTTTGGCAGTTCCTTGACTGGGATATTGTATACTTCTTGATCTTAATCTTAATCCTGGAGTTAATCTAGGTTTATCTGAGCAAGCATAGTTACTGGATAGCAAGCTCAGAGAGCACCAAGGACCCCTGATTTCAACCCTGAGCTACAAATATTCTCTTTTATTGGACTGTCAATCAGTTTTGCATCATCTGTGCAATTCACAAAAGGGGAAAAATATTCTCCTTGCCATAGGAAGTTGTACTTATCTCAGTCACTTACTCATCCATCAGCTTAGCAGAAGAACCAGCGATCAGCAGTTAGTTTAAGATTCAGACAAATTGAAGTTCTACCTCAATTCTTGTTGTGGCCCGTCAGCGGCCTGTGCGGATTGTAGCCGATTTTGACAGTGAGGAGGCTGGTGTGGTGTTGCGACAGCAGCCTGTGCAGCTGGCACCTGAATCAGGAGGCTGGAGAAGATGTGGTGCCAGAGGCAGGGATTCAGCCAGGGCCCTCAAAACCTCCAGAAGCTCCTTTAAGTGAAGAGGATGAAGAGGAGGAGCCTCTTCTCAATGCACGGGCGCGCAGAGCTGCCAAAAAGCAGGAGTGGCTCCTCAGGAGGAGGTCTCCTCGAGAGTACGGCTTGGGGCTAATTGGCCACTCCCTTAGCCTATTTAAGGAGGAACGCCAACTGAAGCAATTTGTAGGGAACAACTTTAGTTCACTCTACTTCGCATCTGGATTTTCTGCTTCTGGGCTTTCTGCCAACCTTAGTAAGTTTGTAATTACTTTATCTTTGGTTTCTTGTAGGCTGTTAAGAAAGTTTCTTAACAGCCTTTGTTTTGAAAAAGACTGAGTTATTTTAGTAAATTAAGTTTTGTACAAACTTTGTGTGTGCTGTATTCTTTGGGATCCGTAGCTGGGGCAGAACAACTCTGGGGTTGTGCCAACCTTTGGACATAAGTCTAAGACTGGAAATTTGGCAGGAAAATTTAACTAGATTAGGGGTGGGCTCCTGGGGATTCGGCAGGGTTTGGGAAATCCTCTAGCCAAGGATCAGCAGGGTTCAGCGAATCCACAAATGCCACCCCTGGCTGGCCACCCCAGAATATCTACAGAATATCTAGCCAGAATATCTACAGACATCCTGAAACCAAACATATCTTTTCCTGGGATTTGGTTTGTCTGGTATTGGTGCAACCAGAACAATCTTGATTGAACTAAATACACTCAAAACCGTAGAAATGGTGGTGGATTTTAGAAGAAAACCTCCTGTACTACCACCTCTTACAATACTAGACAACACAGTATCAACAGCAGAGACCTTCAAGTTTCTAGGTTCTATCATATCTCAAGACTTAAAATGGACACCTAACATAAAAAATGTCATCAAAAAAGCTCAACAAAGAATGTTCTTTCTGCGCCAACTCAGAAAGCTCAAACTGCCCAAGGAGCTGCTGATCCAGTTCTACAGAGGAATGATTGAGTCTGTCATCTGCACCTCGATAACTGTCTGGTAGGGTTCTGCAGCCCAACAAGACAGACACAGACTTCAAAGGATAATTAGGACTGCAGAAAAAACAATTGCTACCAACCTGCCTTCCATTGAGGACCTGTATACTGCACGAGTCAAAAAGCGGGCTGTGAAAATATCTACAGACCCCTCGCATCCTGGACATAAATTGTTTCAACTCTTACCCTCAAAACGACGCTACAGGGCACTGCACACCAGAAAAAGTAGACACAAGGGCAATTTTTTCCCCAAATGCCATCACTCTGCTTCAGGGGTGGGTTCTAAATTTTTTTACTACCGGTTCTGTGGGTGTGGCTTATTTTGTGCGCGTGGCTTGATGGTCATGTGACAATTCTTTAGGATTTAGCAGAGGTACTAGTCTACCAGGCTTTTAACTGCTTGCAGAGCTGTACTGATCTACCCATTTATTTTTGCAAGTACCGGTCTACTCATGTATTTTTGCAGGCACTGGTCTACCCATTTTTTTTTTGCAGGCACCGGTTAACTCATTTGTTTTCTTTTAACACTGATCAGCTGGAGGGCGGCCCTTTGAAGCCCCGAGGCAAGAATTTAAACAGTTCTTTTCCCTCTAGCCATCAGCTGGGACTCAGGAGACAGCAATAGATTGGGGGTGGGGCCAAATAAAAGGTAAGAATAACGTGGGGATGGTGGTGGGTGGGGTGGGGGACGGGGGGGGGTCAGAACCGGTTCAGAACCGTCACCGCTACCGGCTCGGCGGAACCGGGCCAAACCGGGAGGAACCCACCATTGCTCTGCTTAACAACTAATTCCCACAACACTGTCAAATAATTTACTAATACTAATACTGTAATAGTATCTATCTTACTAGTATCTATCTCTTCCTTACTAGCATCTATCTCATCCCACTTATTACTATAACCACGTTGCCTGTATCTTTCAATTTGTATTGTTTTTATTTGTTTCCTAGTACGATTTGCTAGCTTATTAGTAACCATGATTATCACTAAGTGTTGCATCTTTTTATTCTTGATGAATGTATTTTATTCTCCTCATGTACACTGAGAGCCTATGCACCAAAGACCAATTCCTTGTGTGTCCAATCACACTTGGCCAATCAAGAATTCTAGTCTATTCTATTATGCTAGTTCAGAGAACAAGAGTTGGAAAATAATTAAGGTAATCGTGTGGAAATTGAGGTCCTATGGTTTGGACATTTTGTGTGGTAAACGACCCTCAGACCAGAAGTTTAGTTTGCAGTCCGATCCGGTGGAGCAGAGGTAAAAGGTCTCTGCCTTTTATCTCGCCATTCCAGCTGTAAAACTGATCGCTCTTTCTCCTGAAAAAAAAAATAAATGTGTGAAGACATACACCTGACCACTTTATTTTACGAGACCTCATTAAACTCCCCTGTTCCCTTCAGACCAGGCTTTTGTGGTGACATTGCTGTTAATTCCCTGCCTTTAATTGCACAAAATGTAACTAACCTTCAAATACAGGACCAGCATTCTCAACTGGTCATTATGCAAATTAAAAAGGAATATAGCAGGCTTACGAGGTGATGGATAAAGCTTTAGCAGCAAGTTCGGGCTAATTTTTCCATAGCCTTTGGCTTTATGGCCTTGTTAATGAAGAGTAAATGTTTGTGAGTCATATTATCTAAGTTATAGTCAGCACTAAACTTCTTGAAATACAGGCATTAACTTTTTAAACAATGGTCTTTTTTTTTTTTGGTCTGCTAAAAAGATATTTCTGCTGAAGAAAGTTAGCACCCACCCCTCTTAGAAGAATGAAATATTTTCTCGTCCCTGGATGAGAAAAGGAGAAACATGTTTTTAGAGACAAAGATCAGCTCCCTGCCCCCAGCAGATATTTGGGGCACATTAAGACTGGGCCAGCCTATCTACAAAACGAAAATCCTCAGCTCCAGGATGATGGGATTAAGACATGACCCTCCAGGAAATAATAGGATTATCTATCAGCAGAGCTCACCACATGCCCCTTCATTACATCACCCAGCAAGGTTCAATCAAACTTGATTCAGACCAACATGCCTCCACATGGGAGCCTGCAACCAATAGAATACATGCCCTTGCCACAGGAACAGGAAGCTCAAGTTCAAAGACCCAAGAGAGGGTGTAAATAATACTCACTCTCCACTCCATGTGCTCAGCTGCCCAGGATCTAAAACCCATGTGATCCTGTCCATCAATAAACCATCTTTCCAACCAGTCTCCATGTTTCCAGTGTCTTTCTCCCCACTTGGAACTGAACTCAGATGGGCATTTTTTCCAACACTGCCTTCTTCCCATTTCATCTTTCCATCCTCACTAACATTACATTTGATTAAAAGAAAGGTTTTATTTTATCCTGGTATTGTTTACTGAGCATTTCCTCCCATGGATGATTTTATTATTAACTTGGGGAATCCGATAAGCTAATCATTTTTGGAGATGCCATCAGCATCCTACTAAATCTAGTAAGTGTACTACTGACAAGGCAGTCTAAAGTTATATCTAGCTAGCTCCTGAAAATTCACAAAAACCTAGAATAGTGAACTCTGTTAAACCAACAGTACAGGAGGTCCTTAACTTACGACTGGTCGCTTAGCAACCAGTGAAAGTTATGACAGACTCCCCCAAAGATACTTAAGAATTGGTTTTGAAGTTCCAACAGCCACTTGTCTCCTATGATCACGTGACAGCAATTTAGTATGTTTTTGTTGAAAGCTGGCATTTACTTCTGGTTTCCAGCAAAAACGCCCCATGGTGAACAAAGGGTGCACTAACAACAACAACAAAATGTGGTACCTTGCTCAATAGTAGTTACTGTGAGAGGGATCTTGGAATCCTAGTGGACGACCATCTAAATATGAGCCATCCGTGTGCAGCAGCTGCCAAAAAAGCCAACACAGTTCCAGGCTGCATAAACAGAGGGATAGAATCAAGATCACGTGAAGTGTTAATACCACTTTATAATGCCTTGGTAAGGCCACACTTGGAATACGGCATCCAGTTTTGGTTGCCACGATGTAAAAAAGATGTGGAGACTCTAGAAAGAGTGCAGAGAAGAGCAACAGAGATGATGAGGGGACTGGAGGCTAAAACATCTGAAGAACGGTTGCAGGAACTGGGTATGTCTAGTTTAATGAAAAGAAGGACTAGGGGAGACATGATAGCAGTGTTCCAATATCTCAGGGGCTGCCCCAAAGAAGAGGGAGTCAAGCTATTCTCCAAAGCACCTGAGGGTAGGACAAGAAGCAACGGGTGGAAACAAACCAAGGAGAGAAGCAACTTGTTCCATTGATTAATTGTTCTCACTGTCAGGAAATTTCTCCTTAGTTCTAAAGAACTAAGGAGAAATTTCCTGACAGTGAGAACAATTAATCAATGGAACAAGTAGCCTCCAGAAGTTGTGAATGTTCCAACACTGGAAGTTTTTAAGAAGATGTTGGATAACCATTTGTCGGAAGTGGTGTAGGGTTTCCTGCCTAAGGAGGGGGTTGGACTAGAAGACCTCCAAGGTCCCTTCCAACTCTGTTAT
>WNWU01000037.1:3488109-3502050 GCA_012654045.1 Ptyas mucosa
TGCTGGCTGGAGAATTCTGGGAGTTGAAGTCCACGAGTCTTAAAGCTGCCAAGTTTGAGGACCCCTGCTTTAAGCAAACTCCATTGTGGTTTATGGGTTGTTTTTGTTGGAAATCAGAAGTAAACATCAGTTTACAGCAAAAATGTTGTAACTTACGGTCATGTGACCACGGAATGCTGCAAACAACCAATTGCCAAGTGCCCTAGTGTCACATGACCGCAGGGGAACCCTGACCCAGAATTTCAAATCTGGGTCATCATAAACACCATGGTGGCTAGGGAATTCTGGGAATTGAAGTCCACGAGTCTTAAAGCTGCCAAGGTTGAGAAATACTGCTATAGAGAAAGGTGTGAAATTTTGCATGGAAACCAGATGGGAAGTTTCAATATAACACCTTTCCTCCCCTCCAATAGAAAGTTAACCTATGGAGATTTCTAACCTGTTTCAACACCTGACTGATTTCCCCAGCTTAATAATATCTTCTAGGTACAAATGAATTGATTTAAAGGAAGCCTTCATAGTTTAGCGTAGTGCGTCTTTCTTACCTTCCCACGTCTTGTCTCTCTTCACCCACTTAAATCAAATTATTCTGGCGACTGGAAGGTATGCAAGGTTTCCAAAGAAGAATTTGATTAAAATTGTCTGATATATACATAAATATATGATCAGTTATGATTTCCAGGGCTTCTTACATACTCCCCATGTCCGTGCATTCTGGCGTTACGGGAAGCTCATTAAGAGACATGATGGCCCAGTTTGTTACCTGCTTCATTATGCAAAATGCATACGTTTCATTTTTAGTTGCTAAGGGGAGAAAACTCCATTCGCTGCAACATAATACAATGATTTCTTTGGATTTTCTTCTCATTCCACTAACTGGATCCAGCCCCTAAAATCTCAACTGGTGGTCGAGCGCCAGAGGAACCCTGATGGTGCCAATTTTAGCAAAATAATCTTTATCTGCCGATTGAAATGCGAATTGTTAACAACTTGGAAAGATGACCACTGGGTAAGTAGGAACACTGACCTGAAAGAAAAATGCTCTCTGAATATCATTTTTAAAAGGTATTTGAGATGGAAATTAAAGCCTGTATTTCTTGGGTGGAATTTTTGTTCCAGTTCTTTCTCGTTCTGTGAATTAAGCACCACTAAGTTTAATTGCTTATTATTAATTTTAAGTTTAATTGCTGATTATTAATAAGTTTAATTGCTTATTATTTAATTGCTTATTATTATAAATTGCTTAACACATTGTAAGTCGCCCTGAGTCTCTGGAGAAGGGCGGCATATAAATCGAATCAATCAATCAATCAATCAATCAATCAATCAGTGTTGCATGGTCTGGGAAGAGGTCCAGCAAAGCTGTATACTGTCGCCCTGCCTATTTAACTTACATGCAAAGGACATCATGAGAAAGATGGGGCTAGATCAATCAAAAATTGGAATTAAGATTGCCGGGAGAAATATCAACAATCTCAGATATGCAGATGATACCACTCTAATGGCAGAAAGTTGAAGAGGAACTAAAGAGCCTCTTGATGCAGGTGAAGAAGAAGAGTGCAAAAGTTGGCTTGAAACTCAACATTAAGAAAACTAAGATCGTGGCATCCGGCCCTCTCAATTCCTGGCAAATAGATGGGGAAGAAATGGAGGTAGTGACAGATTTTATTTTCCTGGGCTCCAAGATCACCGCAGATGGAGACTGCAGCCAAGAAATGAAAAAAACGCTTGTTGCTGGGGAGGAAAGCTATGGCAAATCTAGATAGCTTACTAAAAAGCAGAGACATCACCCTGCCAACGAACGTGCATATGGTCAAGGCTATGGTTTTCCCAGTTGCAAGGTATGGCTGTGAAAGTTGGACCATAAGAAAGGCTGAGCGCCAAAGAATTGAGGCCTTTGAACTCTGGTGCTGGAGAAGACTCCTGTGAGTCCCTTGGACTGCAAGGCGATCAAACCGGTCAATCCTAGAGGAGATCAACCCTGACTGCTCTTTAGAAGGCCAGATCCTGAAGATGAAACTCAAATACTTTGGCCACCAAAAGGAGGCTTGGGAAGGTAAGTAGAACAGTGAGGGGGGAGGGTGTCAGCTGTGCTGTGTGATTTAGCTTCGCTAGAAAGCAGGTAGCTTTTTAAACTACCGGTTTGCCTGAACAGGTAGCTTGTTTTTACTACCGGTTCGCCCGAACCGGTAGTTTTTATCACGACTGGTTTGCCTGAATCGGAGCAAACGGGAAGCATTTCACCCCTGGGTAAGACTGTCAACCAGTAGAGTAGGCTACCTCGTGAAATCATGCATTCCCATTCCCTGGAGATCTTCAAACAGAACTTAGATATCTATGTCCATCTACAGATCTTGTCCTGAGCAGGATGTTGGACCAGATGACCTCAGGGAATTCTTCTGTGATTCTATGCTTTTATATCTGAACATTTTCAGTCTGAGTTTGAAACAACTGGTGATTCAGAACTTCCAAAGGGCATCTCTGTGAATCCATACACCTAAAAGATAACGCCAAGACCTAAAGTGTGGTTCAGTTGCAAATCAGCAGCCAATATACTTCTTTGAATGAAGGTATTATCTATGGCAAGAAGTAGCAGATATTTTACCTGGGAAGCAGGTTTGGGTTTTGCAGTTTATTCATTCGCCATCGGTTTCTTGCAGCCGTGAATCCCTGAAACGAGGAATTCAAGCTTCCTCGCCCATGAAACATTTCAAATCCATGCTGGACTACACTCCATTGAAGGCATTGCGTCTTTTGAAGCCAACCCGGACAGGAGTGGAAAAACCTTCTTATGTCTCCGGATGAAATGCCTTTGATATTTTGGCCTTGTTTCTCTCAACACACGAATTTCTGAGTTGCTTTGATGAGACGGTTTCATATCCCTAGGATATTTAATTTCACGGTGCTAAAAACAAAACAAAAAGACTTTTCTGAAAGGAAACAAAAGGAAGGCCCTAAACAACAGCACCTAAAACTACGGGTCTGAAGGCCTGTTATATTGGATTGCATTTAGATCACTTTCCTTTTCCCCTGTCCATATTTGCAACAATAACTCTCAGATCTCTGCAATCCCCAAGGACCTCTGGCTGATCATGGAATAAGAACACCAAACATATCAGCAATGAATAATGAACAAGCAGAAGTCATCTGTTCAAAGGCACTCCTAACTCCGGGATCCGAGGTCGTCAAAGACCTTGGCTTGTTTTCTTTCTATCTTTGTGGATTATTCATTGATGTTGGTGGAAATCAGTCGAAATTGCTGCCATTTCTAGTTTTCACATCTATTTATTTATTTTTGTCACGCATATATAAGATTACAGATAAAAGTATAAACATGATTATGAATACATGAAATGGATACGAATAAAAGGGGATAGTAAGACAGGCACGTTGGTGCGCTTATGCACGCCCCTTACAGACCTCTTAGGAATGGGGTGAGGTCAACAGTAGACAGTCTTAGGTTAAAGTTTTGGGGGGGTTTGGGATGAAACCACAGAGTCAGGTAGTGCATTCCAGGCATTGACCACTCTGTTACTGAAGTCATATCTTCTGCAATGACATTTGGAACGGTTTACCTTGAGTTTCCGTCTATTATTTGCTCGTGTATTTGTTGTGGTTGAAGCTGAAGTAGCCATTGACAGGTAGGACATTGTGGCAGATAATTTTATGAACTACGCTTAGGTCAGACCGAAGGTGGCGTAGTTCTAAGTTGTCTAAGCCCAACATTTCAAGCCTGGTAGCATAAGGTATTCTGTTGCGAGCAAAGGAGTAGAGGCCTCTTCTCGTGAAATATCTCTGGACACGCTCAATTGTATTAATGTCAGATATGCAGTGACAGCTAGAACAATTAATCAGTGGAACAACTTGCCTCCAGAAGTTGTGAATGCTCCAACACTGGAAGTTTTTAAGAAGAGGTTGGATAACCATTTGTCGGAAGTGGTGTAGGGTTTCCTGCCTAAGCAGGGGGTTGGACTAGAAGACCTCCAAGGTCCCTTCCAACTCTGTTATTCTATTCTGATCAGCTTTTGAGACTTTCTGACAAGCAAAGTCAATGGGGAAGCCAGATTCCGTTACCCCCCCCGCCCGTGTTACTAATTTAAGAACCGCAGTGATTCACTTAACTGTTGTGGCTCTGACCCCCGAGGCCATTGCATCGGAGGAAGAAGGCTCCGAACAGGAGGGAGAGGAGCCAGCCAGGCCTCCCTCCCCCGGCCCCTCCTCCCTGGTAATTCATCAGCTGCCGGCCGAAGGAGAGGAGATGAGTCAGGAGCCAGGTGTCTCCGATCAGTCGGAGGATAATGAGGAAGGCCAGAGGTGGCTGGACCCACGCCAGCGCCGGCGTGATAAGAGAGCTCAACAAATGAGGAAGCGTGCCAGGGATTAGCTGAGTCACAGGACCACACCCCACAGGTTATTTAAAGGAGTGGGGTAGCAGTTGGAATTCTGTGACGGACAAAGTTTTACCCTGGCTAGTCCTTGGAGCTAAGCATCAGCCGGCTGGAAAGATTTGGACTTTTGAATTATATTTCCCTCAATTGGTGTGTACGTGTTTTGTTATCTGATGGAGGCATTCCCCCCCTCTTGTTTAGTAAAGACCTTGGCAGCCGGTTTACAAAGGGCTGCCAAGCCGTGATAACGAACCTTCCGTGTGTGTGCTACTCCTTTAACCCTCGTCTGTCTGTGTGGGTTTGTGTGTGTGGAGGACGGGGACAGAACATTAACAACGGTGGCAAGGAAGGTCGCAAAATGGGACAAAACTCCCTTAACAACTGTCTTGCTTAGCAATGGAAGTTCTGTGCTCACCTATTGTCGTAAGTCAAGGACTACCTGTACTTTTTTTTTTTTAACCCCAATGACCCAGCCTCTGCAAAAGCCAAGGGGTCTGCTGGTCCTTTTATGATTCATTTCGAACAGAAGGCAAGGCACATTCTCCTCAGCTCAATCCGAGGCTAGCTACGGTAGCCCAACACCGTTAAGCCGGGCCTGCGATATTGATTTTATTTTAAAAAAAAATGGTTTTTTAAGATTTGTAAATGTCACTGGAACTTAGCAAAACGAACGTTATTAAATCCTTCTGGTGACGGGGAAAACTAACAAAGGGATTTGCAGCGGTTTCTGTAATTAATTGCGCTGTCATGATTTATATTAACTTACAGTATGACTCCATTAGCCCTGGACCTGTCATCTCAACTCAAGGAACCACCAAGTAATCGCTACCATATTAAAGAATAAATTAGTTTTTGGCTCGAAGCCTAGTTGGGGAATGTTTCATTTGTGTCTGCTGTAGACATATGTACCTAATAAAAGTTTGGGAAGAGTGAGTTAAAGACCAGCTACATCAGCACTGTGTTTTAAAGTGAGTGTGATTGGCATTGCTCATTAGCACTAACGAATCGCTTCACGTCAATTTCATGTCTCCTGTTTCCCCCCCCTCTTTTTCAAGGAGGCCTTTAGATGTGTGCCACGACAAAGCCAAAGACAAAAGAAATAAGAAATTCCCTCCCCCCTCCCCATCTTCCCTCAGACCCCGGAGTTTTCTTTCTCTCCCACTTTTTATGTTTTGCGGCCTGTGGTTGTAGTAATAACTTCATCTGGTTTCGGTTAACACTTCATTATCCTGGGCTTGGATAAATTATCCTTTCGGTTGCTTTCCGCTTCTCAGACACGTGGGGAAATCAAGGTCTTAGCGGCTACTTAGGGCTGGTTATAAGATTTGTAAGATTCTATTAAGAGGTCCGGGACTTTGATCATTTGGAGCCATGGAAATGGTTGGGACTAGTGATGATATCCACCTGATTGAGCCGCGGTGGCGCAGTGGTTAGAGTGCAGTACTGCAGGCTACTTCTGCTGACTGCCGGCTGCCTGCAATTTGGCAGTTCGAATCTCACCAGACTCAAGGTTGACTCAGCCTTCCATCTTTCTGAGGTCGGTAAAATGAGGACCCAAATTTTTGGGGGGGCAATAGGCTGATTCTGTAAACCGCTTAGAGAGGGCTGTGAAGCACTATAAAGCGGTATATAAGTCTACATGCTATTGCTATTGCTATTGTGCCCTCTCTATGCCGTTGGGTGATGTTGTTACTGTTTCTTTGGAAGAACGAATGCTTGATGGTACCCACTGATTTTCCCTAATGACCATTAAGAAGGAAGACAGTTTTCGTTTTTGTCCCTTAATGACAATCCTTGGATAGTACAGTGGTCTAAAGCCCTGTTATTAACATCAGCTGCCTGCAATTATTGCAGGTTCGAATCTCACCAAGGCTCAAGGTTGACTCAGCCTTCCATCCTTTCTAAGGTAGGTAAATTGAGGACCCAGTTTGTGGGGGCAATAAGCTGACTTTGTATAAATATACAAAAGTATGATGGCTATTGCTTAGTGCATTGTAAGCCGCCCTGAGTCTCCGGAGAAGGGCGGCATATAAATCAAATTTTTTTAAAAAATCATTAAAAGACTGCAGAGAAGAGCAACAAGATTGGTTAGGGAGCTGTAGGCTAAAACATATGAAGAATAGTTACAAGAATTAGGTACAGTAGTGGGCAAAATTGCGGAAACCTTTTGGGAAAAGTGTATTGGCTAATAACACCACTTATTTTTTTTGGAGTTTCAAGATAATCATAATCCACTGCTGGAACGGCCTGGGAATAGCCCAGACCTTAACCCAATTGAAAATCTATACAGCCGACTAAGGAAACTTTAGTCAGAAGTGACCCAGCAATAAAACCCAGTTAATAGAAACAATCATTCAATCTTGGTTTCGCATTAGAACAGCTGCAGAACTAAAAGACTTGGTTCACTCCATGGGAAGATATAATTCATGCTAAAGGTTACCCAACTAACCTGCTTGTCTCCTGCTCGAGCAGAGGGTTGGACTAGAAGACCTTCAGGGTCCCTTCCACCTCTGTTATTCTGTTACTTAATTCTTACTAGTGTTCATCCAGCATGGATCTATAGCAGGGGTGAAATGCTCCCGGTTCGGACCGGATCACCCAATCCAGTAGCGATGGAGACGGGTGGTTCGGAGAACCGGTAGCAAAAATCCCTGCCCCCCCCCCACATGCCCAGCTGAGCCCCACAATCATTAGAGGCTTTTTTTTTTTAACTTTTAAAAGCATCTTTTCTACAACCTCTTTGGCCGAAAAAATGCTTTTAAAAGTAAAAAAAAAAGCCTCTGATGATCGCGCGGCTCAGCTGGGATCATCAAAGGCTTTTAAAAGAAAAAAACACCTTTTTTTCTTTTAAAAGCCTCTGACGATCTAAGCTGAGTTGCCTGATCGTCAGAGGCATTTAAAAGAAAAAAAGTCTCTGCCGATCAGGCAACTCAGCTTGGATTGTCAGAGGCATTTAATAGGGAAAAAAATCCTTTTTTTCTTTTAAATGCCTCTGACGATCCAAGCTAAGTTGCCTGATCGTCAGAGGCATTTAAAAGGAAAAAAAATCTCTGCCGATCAGGCAACTCAGCTGGGATCGTCAGAGCCTTTTGAAAGCATCTTTTTTACAACCTCTTCGCCGAAGAGGTTGTAGAAAAAATAGTTTTAAAAGTAAAAAGAAAAAAGAAAAAATTGGCCACGCCCACCCAGTCACATTACCCCCACCACCACCAAGCCACGCCCACAGAACCGGTAGTAACAAATTTTAGATTTCACCACTGATCTACAGGGTATAAACCTCCCACATTTGCTTTGGTCAGGATCGATTGAGGAATTCTTTAATATCCTTCTGCTCTGTAAAGCATCCTTACTCTTGAGCAGATGAAGACAAAACCTGATGGTAGGGTAGCAGTGATTGTGCAACCAGTGGAAGACAAAAAAAGACACAGCTTTTTAGATTGGAAATAGATGATCCCGGGATCCAGCAAGCAAATCAGTGAACGTACTTGCAGCCTTGCTAAACATCTCCCCATTGTCCCCAACTGACTAGGTTAATGTGTCTGCAGGTGTGTAATGAAATTAGCGCATGTCAGTCAACTCCCGAACACAAGTGTTTGATTGCTCATCGCACTGTAAGTTGATAATTGCCAGCGTAAATATGCCATCTTGCTTAATAGAAATCTCATATAACATACCCAGTTAATCAAATTAACAGGAATGAATAATTTTTTTTTAAAAAAAAATTACTGCCTACTCCTATGTGTATGATTACTCTGAAGTTAATCCCTTGTGGCTTTTTTTCAAGGGTAAGTGCATTGGATCACAGCCTACAAGTTACGTTAAGTATTTTGATTAAGTAATTAATTAATATATGCATTTAAGGATGGTGAAAGAATAAAAGTCCCTAAGAAATCTCATCACCATGATGTTTTACTATCAGAAATCATACTGTCAAAGCTCTAGTTTTGAATTCCCGGAGGAAAATTCTATGGAGATTCTCAATCATCCATATTCATGGTTGTCCCAAAAGTGTTTTTTCCCCCCAAAAAACTGGAATGTCTTGTTTTTTTCCCCTTTGAAAACATTTCACTTCTCACCCAAGAAGCTTCTTCAGTTCTAACTGACTGCTGGGGAGTGGAAGGATGTATATTCTTTGCAGTCATCTGGTCGTTAGCACTCGGAGGATTGGTTATTAGCTCTCTAGAGTTGTTGAGGCCACTTGAGGGTTTATTTGTATCTAGTAATGGGATTCAGCCGGTTCGGACTCATACAGGAGAACCGGTAGTGCCGACCGGGGTGCCCATCCACCCCGGTGCTATGCCATCCTATTTAGCCACATTTTCTAAGCAGTGTGCATGCGTGCAAGCCGCGCATGAGAGCAAAGTGCACACGCGGAAGGCTGCGCACGCTCACATTTTCGGTGTGTGGCAAATCAGTGGTAAAAATATGTGACACCCACCTCTGTTTGTATCCTCAGAGTCACCTGAAATGGGTGTAGAACCTTCTTGGGAAGGCTGAAAGAACTGCATTGTAAACAGGAGATACTGTAATTTTCGGAGTATAAGACGCACTTTTTTCCCTCCTAAAAGAGGCTGAAAATTTGGGTACGTCTTATACTCCAAATGTAGCTTTTTCAAAGCTTTTTTACAGCCCTAACGAGGTGCTAGCATTGAGGCAATCTATGTGCTTTGCCTGTTTCCTCCGACTCTCAGCTGTGAAGCTTTCTTCAGGCCTAACGAGGCGCTAATGAGTGAAGTGATCTTCCGTGCTTTGCCTGCTCCCTCCGACTCTCAGATGTGCTTTAAAAGCTTTTTTCAGTGAAGCGATCTTCCGTGTTTTGTCTGCTCCCTTCGACTCTCAGATGTGCTTTAAAAGCTTTTTTCAGCAAAGCGATCTTCTGTGCTTTGCCTACTCCCTTCGACTCCCAGCTGTGAAGTTTTTTTTCAGCTCTAACGAGGCGCTAGCGAGTGAAGCAATCTCCGTGTTTTGCCTGCTTTTCTCATTGCTTCTCTCTCCAAAGATCAGTTGTGCTTTAGAAGCTGTTTTTTATCCCTAAGCAGGGGATAAAAACCAGCAAACTAATTTGCTGAAGTTGACCAGACTAAGGACGCTAGCCAGATGAATACCTAGTAGGCAATTTTTCCCCCCACCCTATTTTCCTCCCCAAAAACTAAGCTGCGTCTTATACTCTGGTGCGTCTTATACGCCGAAAAATACGGTAGGTGGTGTTGAGAACTGGAGGTGTGGTTGTAAGCTCCTCAGCCTAGAATGGCATTCCCTGTAAGGACATAGATGAATATAGGAGATAATTTTGGTAATTCAGAGTTAAACTATGGCATTTAACTCGGTGGTCTCTGAGCTTGGTTGTTTGTTTGCAGATGTTACTTCACCTAAGTAATATCATCAGTGAACTGAGCCTAGAGAGCACCAAGATCTCCACAGTAGATGGAGAGACAGGAATCAAGATGATGCAACACTAGGAGGGTGTGGCTGGACCCCAAAAGTTCATCTTATCCATAAAACAAGGATGCTCTTGAGTTATCTTGGAATACAACTTTGCACACACTCAAATTAAGGGCCAATGAGTGTGTTGGCTGACTAATGGGAGTTATCATTCAACCTATTGGCCACAAATCTGTCTCATCATGCCTTTATACAAAACATAAATCTGGTTTGTGAAAACATAAATCTGGTTTGGGAGCAAGCTTAGACAAGGGCCCATATAGACCACAAGCAATCCAGTCCAGTGGTGAAATCCAATTTTTTTTACTACCGGTTCTGTGGGCGTGGCTTGGTGGGCGTGGTGTGGCTTGGTGGGCATGGCTTGGTGGCAGGGGAAGGATACTGCAAAATCTCCATTCCCATGCCACTCCAGGGGAAGGATACTGCAAAATCCCCATTCCCATCCCACTCTGGGGACAGCCAGAGATTGTAATTGCCGGTTCTCCGAACTGCTCATAATTTCCGCTACCGGTTCTCCAAAACCTGTCAGAACCTGCTGGATTTCACCCCTGATCCAGTCACCTCTGAACTGAGCTCACACACAGTCCATTTGACCAGAGTAAAATGAGGTAAGAAGCATCGGATTAAAGGTAAAGGTTTCTCCTGTCCAGTTGTGTCCAAATTTAGCGGATGCTGCTCATCTCCATTTCTTAGCCGAGGAGCCAGTTGTCTGAAGATATTTTCATGGTCATGTGGCCAGCATGATTATACGCCGAGGTGCATGGAATATTGTTACCTTCCCACTGAAGTGGTACATATTTATCTACCAGCTTGCCTTCCACTGAGGACCTGTATACTGCACGAGGCAAAAAGAGGGCTGTGAAAATATCTACAGAACCCTCAAATCCTGGACATAAAGACCGCCTTCTGCCACCAATAACCTCCCATCGACCAGTACGCTCCCATAGAGAGGGACTTCTCAGGGTGCCGTCGGCCAAACAATGTCGACTGGCGGCCCCCAGGGGGGGGAGCCTTCTCTGTGGGAGCACCCACAATCTGGAACGAGCTGCCCTCGGAAATACGGTTAATCCCAGATCTTCGGGCTTTCTGCCGGGCCCTCAAAACATTCCTATTCATGCAAGCCGGCTTGACCTAACCTCCCTTAAAACCACTTTTAAATTCTTTAAATCTGAATCTACCTACATCTGGATTTGAGATGTTTAATTTAATTCCATTCTAAATCAAACTATTCAATTGTATTTTTAATCGGTTTCTGAATATCAGTATTCTGTATTTATCGTTTAACTGTTCACCGCCCTGAGTCCTTCGGGAGTAGGGCGGTATACAAATCCAATAAATAAATAAATAAATAAAATAAACTGTTTCAACTCCTACCCTCAAAACGATGCTGTAGAGCACTGCACACCAGAACAACTAGACACAAGGACAGTTTTTTCCCGAATGCCATCACTCTGCTAAACAAATAATTCCCTCAACACTGTCGAACTATTTACTAAGTTTGCATTACTATTATCCTTCTCATCTTTCCTATTACCTATCTCCTTATCTTCTTCTGACTATAACTTTGTTGCTTGCATCTTAAAATTTATAGCAAGGGTGTCAAAATCAATTTCATTGAGAGCCACATCCGGGCTGCGGTTGGCCAGGTGGGCATGGCCGATTGGGTGGGTGTGGCTGACTGGGTGGGCATGGCCAGCTTGATGCCACTCTCCAAACTGCTGTCATGTTGCCTCTTTAAACTGGGTAGATCAGGCTGAAGCCACGCTGGCCCGCTGTTTCCTCTTCGTATTGGGTAGACTGGGCCGAAGCGATGTGGGTCGGCTCCTACATTTTCCAGGATGGTCCTGTGGACTGGTTTCAACCACAGCATGGGCTGGTTCTGGCCCACAGGCCTTGTGTTTGACACCCCTGGTTTATATTGTTTTATTTAGTATCCTAGTATGATTTATGCTGATTGCTTGTTTAGTATCCTATGACTATCACTAAGTGTTGCATCTTACAATTCACGATGCATGTATTTCTACAATGACTTATGATCATGATTTATCACTTGTTGCTTGTATGTACACTGAGAGCTTATGCACCGGAGACAAATTCCTTGTGTGTCCAATCACACTTGGCCAATAAAGAATTCTATTCTATTCTATTTGCATGCTTCCAAACTGCTAGGTGGGCAGGAGCTGCAGCAAGTAACGGGAGCTCACCCATCATGCAGCACTTGGGTCTCGAACCCAGGTTGTCAGCTTTCCATCTGACAAGCACAGTGTCTTTAACCGCTGAGCCATCCCTTCCCAGGGGTGAAATCTACTTACCTTCCATACCGGTTCGAAAGTGCACTCTCCGTGCCCGCGCGCATCACATGAAATTTGGAACCCTCTGCGCATGTGTAAAGCCTTCTGCGCATGTGCAGAGGGTCAAAAACAGGTTACTTCCTGGTTAAAACCAGAAAGTAACGACGTCCAGGCGGGTGGACGGAGCTTTGCGCTGCTGCCGCTACCAGTTTGCCGAATCACGCATCGCCGCCGCTACCAGTTCGCCCGAATCGGTATGAACCGGTAGCATTTCACCCCTGATCGTACCCCCTGGCTTCTGACTAAGGAGCCTATCTTTGTCTTACCTCTAGTGAACTAGACAATCATGTAAGAGTTCCAGTGTTTAGGCTCTGCCTATTTTATGCCTACTGCTACTATAGTTTCTTACCCTGAGTTCTGAGTCTGGATACTCTTCGGGGGCTTTTTTTTTTTTTTTAAAGTCTTGGATTCGAAGATCCATCTCTCCAGTCAGTGGGGTGATAGAACGAGGAGGCAGGCAATCATAACTTGGAGAGCTTTTTCTAACCCAAAGGAGAGGTGTTATCTGCTAACAGTGGCCAGGCTAATTGATGAGTCCCTCGGTTCTGAAGAGGGCATGAACTAATGCATCACTCCAGCAGTTTCATTGGCAATAGATCTTCTCAAGATTGTCTGCCTTGGTAAATGAAAAGCTAAAGTGCCCGTTCTTTTAGCTCAGCGGGCTTTGCAGAGAAATCTCAGGCAGTTCCAGCTACGGCTGCGTTCAGAACTTCTCCTGAGGGAATTGGCCATCAAGATGCAATCCAGCCCTGCAAAGGTACCGGTGACATTTTATTAATGAGACGTTTGTCTTGGATACGTGGATATTTCACCGGAAAAGGTTTCTTTCATTCTGTGCCATTGGACTATGACCATCTTCCTCAAGCTCAGCAATTTTTTAAAAAAAATTGATGCTGGCTGGGGAATTCTGGGAGTTGAAGTCCATACATCTTTAAAAAATTGCTGAGGTTGAGAAATCCTGGACTATGAAACTCTTTGGACTGTAAAAACCGGGGTCTTTTGTAATAGCAGGTTTTCAAAAAAAAAAAAAAGGTTTATTTGGGCAAGCCTTTGATCTGTAAGTGGATCCGTTGTGTGGAGTTTTGTGTAGGGTGTTCATTGTGGTTTTCACTGGGTTGTCGTGAATTTATTGTCACAGCTCTTGTTAGGGTTATCAATATGGTTAGTTACCTGGAATAGCTATGGTTAGCTATGGTTAGCTACCTGGAATAATTAGTGGAAGAGTTGGGGTTTAAATCCAATCAATAAAAAATATTTATTTATTTATCTAGCTGTTTATTTATTTATAAAATTTACTGGCTGCTCCTCTTAGCTCAGGGTAGAAAATATTAGAATAGAGTAACACGGTTGGAAGGGACCTTGGAGGTCTTCTAGTCCAACCCCCTGCTTAGGCAGGAAACCCTACATCACTTCAGACAAATGGTTATCTAATCTCTTCTTAAAAACTTCCAGTGTTGGAGCATTCACAACTTCTGGAGGCAAGTTGTTCCACCGATTAATTGTTCTCACTGTCAGGAAATTTCTCCTTAGTTCTAGGTTGCTTCTCTCCTTGATAAGTTTCCACCCATTGCTTCTTGTCCTGCCCTCAGGTGCTTTGGAGAATAGCTTAACTCCCTCTCCTTTGTGGCAGCCCCTGAGATATTGTTTTTAAGAAGAGATTAGATAATCATTTGTCTGAACTGGTGTAGGGTTTCCTAGCTAAGCAGGGAACCCAACCCTAACCCTAACCCTAACCCTAACCCTAACCCTAACCCTAACCC
>WNWU01000037.1:3530852-3547390 GCA_012654045.1 Ptyas mucosa
TTTTATTTTATTTTATTTTATTTTATTTTATTTTATTTTATTTTATTATTTTATTTTATTTTATTTTAAAAATAAGCTGCGGTGGTGCAGTGGTTAGAATGCAGTATTGCACACTAATTCTGCTGACTGCCGGCTGACTGCCATTTGGCAGTTCGATTCTCACCAGGCTCAAGGTTGACTCAGCCTTCCATCCTTCCGAGATGGGTAAAATGAGGACCCAGATTGTTGGGGGGGGGCAATAGGCTAACTCTGTAAACCACTTTGAGAGGGCTGTAAAATCACTGTGAAGCAGTATATAAGTCTAAGGACTATTGCTAGTGCTAAAAACTGGATTAATCTGATTTTAAAGCAATTTCCCAATGAAGCCTACAGAACCTACTTTTTTTTAAAAAAAGCCATCCCTTTTGACCTTTCCTCTCACACAAACAGATTTATTTACTTATTTACAGCCCAACTTCATTATGTTTACAAATAGCCTATTTGCAAATATATCTAGTACACCTTCCTCCTCCTCCTACTTTCCCCACAACAAGAACCCTGTGAGGTGGGGTGGCCTGAGAGAGAGTGACTGGCTCAAAGTCACCCAGCTGTCTTTCCCACCTAAGGCAGAACTAGAACTGATAATCACCTGGTTTCTAGCTCAGCACTTTAACCATAGACCAAACTGGCCCTTTCCTTAACTCTCTTTTTCAAGACACATCATTTTTCTCAAGATGAAGTCCAAATTTTGCCTTTCAATCCTATTCTGGTGTAATGGATGCCCAAAAGCAGTGGGAGCTGAGATAACAAACTTAGTGTCAGGGTGCCAGAGAAATCAGGAAATCCAGGCAGTTCAAATCACTATAAAGATTTATTGCAAGATTAAGCTCTGTACAAGAATCTGAACTACTAATGGTCAAAGCAATTTGGCGGGAGAGAAGGAATTCACGGTGGGCTGGATTTAGCTCTCTTGTGGATGCGAAGGGACTCCTGCAGAGGTGGGTTTCAGCAGGTTCTGACCAGTTCTGGAGAAGCGGTAGTGGAAATTTTGAGGAGTTTGGAGAACCGGTAGTAAATATTCTGACTGGCCCTGCCCCCATCTATTCTCTACCTCCCAAGTCCCAGCTGATCAGGAGGAAATGGGGATTTTGCAATAACCTTCCCCTGGATTGGGGAGGGAATGGAGATTTTATAGTATCCTTCCCCTGCCACGCCCACCAGAACCAGAACCGGTAGTAAAAAAATTTGAAACCCACCACTGGACTCATGGCTGATGATGTGTTTGACCCCTCCCTCAAGCTCAGCCTGGTCACATCTCCTACACTTGGAATAGCCAGAGAACAAATCAAGGTGAGTTTCATTCATGTTCATCTTAATTCAAATTAAGCCCAATTATAGTTTTTTTTCATGTTCTTAACGACTATCCTCCTGACCATTTAAAATTAAAATTGAGCAGCAGCAGTTCTTGGACAGAGTCGAAGGGTCACATCTGTATTTTTTGTGATCCACAGGCAACTACATTCTGGGATCACAGAATTTGCACCTGTGTGTTGCAAGAAATGGACAGGGTGGTGTATTATCGGTGGCCATGTAGTGAGCAGGATTATATACATTAGAGACTTTCCGATGTAAAGTCTATGATCAGTGTCACTGAATTGGCTTCTACATTCAGACCCTAAAATGTCATACCTGCTTGCAATTGTGCCCATGGGTGAGATGTTTTATCCAAAGACCACAAGACAAGTAGCTAAAACAACTCAATGTCCTTCCCATTGCAGTGGCTGGATATAACTCAATAGTAATTGCTAGCTTAAGGAAAATCCAATACAGGTGTCAGAGGGTATTATTACAAATACCATGACTTCCACCTCTTCTGACTATATTCACCTGTTTGTTATTGACAGCTGTAACTTCAGTGATCATAGGGTTTCCAATAGAATCACCAAAGTTCAGGAGTTCTGAAGATGTCTCCAGCAAGATGGATTGATATCTCTGCTGGGATGATCTCTTTCTCCTACTGTTGGCTTTTGATAAACTAATTTAACTCTTCTGGAGGCAGTTTAGGTGAGATTAAATCTATACAGTCCACCCTTCTCTCCAACAGTGACATTGGTGGAGTTTGAGTTCTATATACCCTGTTTCCCCTAAAATAAGACATCCCCTGATAATAAGCCCAATTGGGCTTTTGAATGCATGCACTAAAATAAGCCCCCCCTGAAAATAAGCCCTCCCTGAAAATATTTAAACACATGCGCAGCCGGTCCCCGCCATTTCCTCTGGTTTCCTCCATGCACCCCAAAATAATAAGACCTCCCTGAAAATAAGACTTTAATACAATGGTGAAATCCAATTTTTTTTACTGTGGGCGTGGCTTGGTGGGCATGGCAGGGGAAGGATACTGCAAAATCACCATTCCCACCCCACTCCAGGAGAAGGATACTGCAAAATCCCGATTCCCTCCCCACCCCAGGGGAAGGATATTACAAAATCTCCAATCCCACCCCACTCTGGGGTCAGCCAGAGGTGGTATCTGCCGGTTCTCTGAACTACTCAAAATTTCCGCTACCGGTTCTTCAAACTGCTCAAAATTTCTGCTACCGGTTCTCCAGAACCTGTCAGAACCTGCTGGATTTCACCCTTGATTTAATACTGTCCTCTATCTTCCTAAAAAAGTAAACACAATGTCTGTAACTAAAACACGTCCATCTCCTTTAGCTCCGCTTCATTTTAATTGGGTTAATGGGTATGGCCTCTTGGAGAAAAATCGAGAGCTTCAAATAGTATTTCTGCTGTTTTGATGTATACCTTGGCAAGCTCTCAGGTATTAGAAGATCAAGGTTCTGTCCCATTAAAATGAAGGATTATATGCAACGCAGCTTCACTTGAAAATGGAGACGTGAAAATTGAATGTCTTCTTGTGGAGTTGAGGAATTCTACATTTCTAAACCCTCATGAATATAGATAAGCTGATTTTGGAACGGTGCTGTTAATTTCCTCCAATTTAACCAGACTAACAGACTCTAATGTACGTTCCTATTTCCCCCACCCCCTTAACTAAAAAAAAAAGGTAGCAGAAAAACCACCAACAAGTGTGTTCAATTCATCCCATTTCCAAGAGGTAGAAAAAGAAGATTTGTTTCTGATGTTGTGCTTTCTCCATTTCAGTTAAGTTGTAGGATTCTGTCTCCCGTGGACTTCCTCTCCCCCCCCTTTTTTTTTGCTATGGATTGTGGCGTAAAATATTTTGAGATAGAATTTGTAATCATAATGAATAATAGATGAAAAATTCTAAACTTTTTGAAGTTTAAAATCCAATGCTGTTTGATTTCCTGTGTCTTTTATAGTAGCTTTTTCTAATAATTCTATATTTTTCTTTCCCGCTACGGGGCTATGACCAGATGGCTCTTTTTAAATAAATAAATTCTTTGAGCAGATTTTGGACTGTGCTCTTTTCTTCCTCTTGTTGCTACCTTTTGAGTTTTGCAAATATATTCTCTATGTTATCCCTTGTCCCTAATTAGAACAATCTCAAAAGACTAAAACATAACAGATAACACCGGGCATACATGTTATTATGTTAATACATCTCTGTCTCCTCCATCTCCATTATCTATTTCCATCTCCATTTTTATCTCCACCTCCATCATATCTCCATCTCCATCATGTATATCCATCTCCATTATCTATCTCCGTTTCCATTATCTATCTCCATCTCCATCTCTATCTCCATCTCCATCATGTATCTCCATCCTCATCTCCATTATCCATCTCCATCATCTATTTCCATCTCCATTTTTATCTCCATCTCCATCATCTCTCTCCACCTCCATCATATCTCCACCTCCATCATGTATATCCATCATGTATCCCCATCCTCATCTCCATTATCCATCTCCATCACCTATCTCCATTTCCATCATCCAACTCCATCTCCATCATCTATTTCCAACTCCATCTCTATTGTCCATCGCCACCATCAATCTCCATCTCCATTTTTAAAAAATCTCCATCTCCATGATATTATTTCCTTTTCAAGTAAGCAACATCAGCAGTGCCTGCAGAGCAAGCAAGTGCTAAGCTCCAAATTTATTTGAGTAGCGTGTCCCCCCCCTCCCTCAGACCAAACTGAAAAAAAGCCAACACAGTTTTGATAAAACAGGAACATTTTTTCAGTGGACATCTTTCAGTGGGGAATAAATGGACATAAATAAATTCAAAAGACTGATACATTTCCGCTTGGCTTAATTTTTATTACGACCTAAATAATTTTGAAAGGAAGGAAGGAGGAAGGGAGGGAGGGAGGGAAGGAAGGAAGGAAGGAGGGAGGGAGGGAGGGAGGATGAAGAAGGGCGGGAGGGAGGAAGGAAAGAAGGAAGGAAAAAGGAGGCAGGGAGGGAGGAAAGAAGGGAGAGGGAAAGAAAGGAAGTGAAGGAAGGAAGGAAGGAAGAAGGAAAGAAGGAAGGAAGAATGGAGGGAGGGAGGAAGAAGGAAGGAAAGAAGGAGGAAAGAAGGGAGAGAGGAAGGAAAGAAGGAAAGAAAGGAAGAAAGGAAAGAAGGAAGAATGAAGGAAGGAAAGAAAGAAAGAAGGAAGCAAAGGGAGGGAGGGAGAGTGGGAGGGTGGGAGGAAGGAAGCAAAGGGAGAATGGAAGGGAGAAAGGGAGGGAGGAGGAAAAAAGGGAGGGAGGGAGGAAGGAAAGAAGGTAGGAAAAGGAGGCAGGGAGGGAGGAAAGAAGGGAGAGGGAAAGGAAGGAAGGAAGGAAGGAGACAGGTAGATGATTTCAGATTCCCAGCATCCTTTTCTTCAGCTTCTACTTGGTACAGTCTGGCCACCCTACCCAAATGTCCTCCCAAAATCGTATGAGCTGCTTCGAAGCTCAAACCAAAGAAAGTCACAAGGAGGTGCTTTGTACGGGAGCTGGCAATTCCAAGCGGGGCCTGGCTGTCTAGCTTCTGCAATTTGCACCCTCTCGGTAGCATGAGAAAAGACTCTTGCCAGCATACAAATGATGGCAACCTCCATGTAGTCTCTGTGTAGAGACACTCTCTGTAGGAGCCCCGTCTGGCTGGGAGCCCAGCAGTCTGAACAGTGTGGCAGCTATCTTTCATCTCCCAGTTGGAGGACTCTATTAAAAACTGACCTTAAGAAATCCAGCTGAACTATAAACACCTAATATAGGCTAACTATTCGTGTTGAGAAGAAACTTTATTCGCTAATGAACAATGTTAAATATATCCTCGGAATAGGCTGGCTCAAAATGCCTAGAAATGTGTTCAAGCTGTAAAACGGCTTTGCAAATAATATGGATGTAATCTGTAGGCTGACATCTGCACCTCCATAACTGTCTGGTTTGGTTCTGCAACCCAACAAGACGGACACAGACTTCAGAGGATAATTAGAACTGCAGAAAAAAAAAACAATGGCTACCAACCTGCCTTCCATGGAGGACCTGTATGCTGCACGAGTCAAAAAGAGGGCTGGGAAAATATCTAGGTGAAATGAGGACCCAGATTGTGGGGGCAATAAGCTGACTTTGTATAAAATATACAAAAGTATGAAGGCTATTGCTTAACATACTGTAAGCCGCCCTGAGTCTCCGGAGAAGGGCGGCATATAAATCAAATTTAAAAAAATAAAAATAAAAGTAAAATAAATAAAAAAAACTACAGACCCCTCACATCCTGGACATAAACTGTTTCAATTTCTACCCTAAAAACGAAACTATAGGGCACTGCACACCAGAACAACCAGACACAACAGATTTAACAGATAAACAGAGTTGGAAGGGACTTTGTAGGTCATTAGAATAAGGGATTTTCAGAGGCTTTGCCGAAGAAACGATCAAAATGCACCACACGGATTCAAACACCGGGGCCCCTTTAGGACAGTATTTTCCCAAATGCCATCACTCTGCTAAACAAATAATTCCCTCAACGCTGTCAAACTATTTACTAAGTCTGCACTACTATTAATCTTCTCATCATTCCTATCAACCCATCTCCTTCCACTTATGACTGTATGACCGTAACTTTGTTGCTGGTAATCCTTAAGATTTATATTGACTGTTTCCCTATGATTATCATTAAGTGTTGTACCTTATGATTCTTGATGAATGTATCGTTTCTTTTATGTGCACCGAGAGCGTATGCACCAAGACAAATTCCTTGTGTGTCCAATCACACTTGGCCAATAAAAAATTCTATTCTATTCTGTTCTATTCATAAGCAATCTCCAAACATACATTTTCTGTAAACAGGTCACAATGCATCTTGGTCGCCACGATACAAAAAAGAGACGTTGAGACCAGGGGTGAAATTCAAAATTGATTGAGACTCTAGAAAAAGCACCGAGAAGAGCAACAAAGATGATTAGAGGGCTGGAGGGTAAAACATATGAAGAACAGTTGCAGGAATTGGATAAGTCTAGTGTAATGAAAGGAAGGACTAGGGGTGACACGATAGCGGTCATCCAATATTTGAGGGGCTGCTACAAAGAAGAGGGAATCAACCTATTCTCCAAAGCATCTAAAGGCAAGACAAGAAGCAATGGGTGGAAACTAATCAAGGAGAGAAACAATTTAGAACTAAGGAGAAATTTCCTGGCAGTTAGAACAATGAATCAGTGGAACAACTTGCCTCCAGAAGTTGTGAATGCTCCATCACTGGAGACTTTCAAGAAGAGATTGGACAATCGTTTGTCTGAAATGTTATATGGTTTCCTGCTTGAGCAGGGGGTTGGACTAGAAGATCTCCAAGATCCCTTCCAACTCTATTATTCTGTTATTCTGGTCCCAAGGCATATTGGCCGGAAGGAGTGTACTGAAGCTAAGTCTTTGGTAAAGAATCAAAAAACTCAAAGTAATGGCCAGTCTGCCATATGAGTTAGACTAGATTAAGAAACCAACGCCACGTAGATCCAGAACTACTTTTATTGCAAGTCTGAATGAGTCCATTATCAAATCTGGAAGTTTTGGAAAGCTACACTGAAGTATATTTTTAAGACACTTTGCTTAGTATTTTAGTCTTGTTTTTGAAGGTTCTGGTTTTCTAATATTTTGTTTAGGCTTCGATACATTTATGGGTTCAGATTTTTGTGCATTTTTAGTTGATTTGCAAACCCACAATTTGAACAGTGTGATTTCTATGTGCATGCACATTCTGAATTATAGACAGATCTGAGATATACAGGGATGACTTTTTCTCCTAGCTACAGGAGAACAATTCTTTAGCAAACCACAACATGCAAACCACAAAATTTTTCAGTGGTGAAAAATTTAAGGTTTTGCACCGAGGCAGGAAAAACCAGTTTCACAGATTTACATTCTCAATTTGTTCATCATTTACCATCAAAGTAATTTCCATTTCCACATCTTTCCGAAATGTCTTAATGTTTGCACAAAGGCCAAATATTTGCAAATATGTCTGTATCCAGCCATGTGGGTGAGATTTAAACACCTTTTTTTATAATCGATCCAAGGCATTTAAAGGGGGTTTTCTTCTCTTGATATTTTTTAGTATCATTTTATCAATCAGCACTTGAAATTTATGAGCACTTCCTCATAAATTTCAGGTAGTTCCTTTTTTGTTCAGGTGGAGACAATGAATTTTTGAATATAAACTTGAAACCGTATTTACTAATACAAGGTAGTCCTCGGCTTACGACCAAAATTGAGCCCCAAATTTCCACTGCTAAGTGAGACAGTTGTTGAATGAATTTTGCCCCATTTTATGACCTTTCTGGCCACAGTTGTTATGTGAATCCCTACAGATCTTTTTTTTTTTTTTTAATTTGATTTATATGCCGCCCTTCTCCGGAGACTCAGGGCGGCTTACAATGCGCTAAGCAATAGCCTTCATACTTTTGTATATTTATACAAAGTCAGCTTATTGCCCCCACAAACTGGGTCCTCAATTTACCTACCTTAGAAAGGATGGAAGGCTGAGTCAACCTTGAGCCTTGGTGAGATTCGAACCTGCAATAATTGCAGGCAGCTGAGATCTTAAATTTGTGACTCAGTGGTTAAGCGAATCTGGATTCCCTATTAACGTTTCTTGTCAGAAAGTCGCAAAAGGTGATCACGTGACCCCAGGATACTACAACTGTCATAAGTACATGCCAGTTGCCAAGCGTCTGAATTTGGATCACGTGATCATGGAGATGCTGCGACAGTTGTGTGAAAAATGGTCATAACTTATTTTTTCAGTGTCATTGTAACTTCGACTCGTCTGTATAACAGTTTGACGTTTGAACATTATTTGCAAGCAAATACCCTGTTTCCCCCAAAATAAGACATCCCCTGATAATAAACCCAATCTGACTTTTGAGCGCATGGCAATAAGGCCAAGCGCTTATTTCAGGGTTCAAAAAAAAATAAAAATAAGACAGGGTCTTATTTTCGGGGAAACACAGTAATTGATCTCTGATAGCCAATTTAGTATACAGTAGTAATTAAGGCATCAGTCTAGAGACAATGAGTCTTAGTTGGGTGACCTTGGGCCAGTCATTTTCTCTTAGCCCTGAGAAGGAGGTAATGGCAAACCATTTCTGAACTCTTGCCAAGAAAACTGCAGGAACTTGTCCAGGAAGTTTCCAAGAATCAGACATGATTTAACAGGATAATAATATAAAAAGCTAAAAAAAAAAAATCCCCAAAGAGAATTCAACAAATCTTAAGAATAACAAATCTCTCTAAAGTCTTGTCTGAAAGCTATAAAACAACTTAAAAGCTTCTTAACTAAGTTCTCATGTCTTCCTTCAAAACTCCCCATTTATTATGCCCGAGGATGTACTGCAAACAATTCTTTTATATTTTGTTTTTTTTTACCCCAGTGTTGTCTTATTGGTGAGAGGGATGGCAAATAAATTTAATTGATAATAATATCAGCAGAACAGAAGAGAAAGGAGAAGATAACAAACTACAAAAGACCTGCAAATAGAAATAGAATACTGTTGTGAAAGAAAGCGAAGGCAGTATCAATAGTAAAGGGTGCCTTGGATGCAATCCCAAAACATCTGGAACATCACCTGAATGCCATCGGCATTGTCAAATTCACCATCAGTCAATTGCAAAAGACAGCTTAACTCAGAACAGCTTGCGTCCTGCCATGATATCTGTAACACCATCAGACTTTCACATCTGCCTATACCAGGTCCTTGGGAAGGCCTCGATAGGTGGACAAAAATGCCAAATCCAGTCTAAACATCTGGCTGACTCTGTGATGAACCCTAATATCCTCTGTGTACTTTTCTCTAAAGCTTCCAGCAGTATAGCGATAGCAATAGTCCTTAGACTTATATACCGCTTTATAGTGCTTTACAGCCTTCTCTAAGCGGTTTACAGAGTCAGTCTATTGCCCTCAACAATCTGGGTCCTCATTTTACCCACCTCGGAAGGATGGAAGGCTGAGTCAACCTTGAGCCTGGTGAGATTCGAACTGCCAAATTGCAGGCAGTCGGCAGTCAGGAGAAGTAGCCTGCAGTACTGCACTCTAACCACTGCGCCACCATATATAGTATCCTCAAGTGTTTCTTGGGGTTCCACATCTTAGCAAAAAATCCTGACTTAGTCATTTCCTCTTGCTTGGGAAGACTGAGTTTCAGAAACCGCCGTCTTCCAACACACCGCATATTGTGGTGGTTCACAGAAGTTCTATCAAATCTGTGTTGCAGAAATACACATGTCCTCTAGGTGGCAGCAAAGATGAGACCATCATCTTATTGGCTTCAACCCACATATAATAACTTTATTGTGCCTGAGAGATTATAATTGTCTTTCCCTGAAATCCTATTCAAGTTTTTGACTTTTTTTTTTGCTTAAGATCTTGTAAAACTATTGAATTCTGCCTAAAGACACAATGCTAGTTCTGGAGATTTAGATTCTTCACTAAAAAAACGTACTGCATGAAAAACATGACAAAACCAATTATCTAGAGAAGAATGAACGTATTAATAAACAGTTCTTATATTTATTTTTCTCTTATATCTTTCCTAAGTCAGACATTTGGCAAATTTTAACGTTATGATTAATTAGAAAGTGAAATCCCAAATAGCTCATTCATTTTGGAAATAATCTTTTTTTAAAAAATATATACAGATTTTGGTCACTATTGTGACACCATTATTCTTTTAAATCATTCCATTCTTCCCCCTGAAGAGATTTCAAGTCTTAGCCTCTTAATTTGAGCTCATTTAAATGTATTTAACTGTTTGAATTCATGATAATTATGAATACAATTAAGCTTAGCAGGCCTAATGAGTAATAGAAAGGGGCTTTTTTGTTCTGACAAAGAATAATTTTTGTAAAGGAAAAAAGAACAGTGAATAAGCGTTGAATGTGATGAAACTGTAAGTGAATATAGTCACATAAAAGAAGAAATATATGAATAATTATTACTGTAGTCCCATGTAGTATTTTCAGGAACGGAGACAATACACCCCCTCAAATTAACTTTTAGGCAATTAACTAAACGTTTTGAACAGATTTAAGGAAGGTGTGAGAGATAACTTTGTAAGGCAACTAAAATGAGAAAGATATTATAGGAATTGTCAATATTGCTAAAAAGTCAAAAATATTAATTTTTATCTATTCATTTGGAACTGCCCAGAATTGTTAGGCGTTGAGCATCATTTATTTATTTTATTTTATTTATTTATTTATATCCCACTTTATAAATTTTATAAGTAATTCAAGGCAGTAAAGATACCTAATATTCCTTCCTCCTCTTAGGTTCCCCACAACAACAGTCCTGCGAGGTGGGTTGGTCTGAGAGAGAGTGACTGACCCAAAGTAATCCAGTCGGCTTTCATGCCTAAGGCGGGACTAGAACTCTCAGTATCCTGGTGATTGGTCCAAAGTCACCCAGCCAACTTTCATGCCTAAAGCAGGACTAGAACTCTCTGTAACCTGGTGATTGATCTAAAGTCACCCAGCCAGCTTTCATGCCTAAGGCGGGACTAGAACTCTCAGTATCCTGGTGATTGGTCTAAAGTCACTCAGCCAGCTTTCTTGCCTAAGGCGGGACTAGAGCTGCGTAGAGTAGAGCAAACTACAGTGAAATAGGCAGCAAATAAATTTAACAAATAAATCAAATAAATTTAGAGTCTCCTGGTTTCTAGCCTAGTGCCTTTTAATTTTTATTATATTATATTATTTTATTTTATTCTATAATTTTAATTTAATTTAATTTATTTCACTTGGTTTATAGACCGCTCCAATTACAAATAATACTGAAAGCATACATTTCAATCTCAAAAAGGTTAGAAACAATACAGTAAAAACAAGGCATATTAACAATGTAAAAGGAACACATATATGAATTGTTAATGCCACTTTATAAGGCCTTGGTAAGGCCACACTTGGAATACTGCATTCAGTTTTGGTCACCACGATGTAAAAAAGATGTTAAGACTCTAGAAAGAGTGCAGAGAAGAGCAACAAAGATGATTAGGAAACTGGAGGCTAAAACATATAAAAAACGCTTGCTGGAATTGGATATGTCTAATTTAATGAAAAGGAGGACCAGGGGAGACCTGATAGCAGTGTTCCAATATCTCAGGGGTTGCCACAAAGAAGAGGGAGTCAAGCTATTCTCCAAAGCACCAGAAGGCAGGACAAGAATCAATGGGTGGAAACTCATCAAGGAGAGAAGCAACCTAGAACTAAGGAGAAACTTCCTGACGGAACAATTAACCAGTGGAACAACTTGCCTCCAGAAGTTGTGAATGCTCCAACATTGGAAGTTTTTAAGAAGATGTTGGATAACCATTTGTCTGAAGTGGTGTAGGGTTTCCTGCCTAAGCAGGGGGTAGGACCAGAAGACCTCAAAGGTCCCTTCCAACTCTGTTATTCTATATTCTAATATAGTCATGCAGTAAACCAGGTTGTAAAATGTGGACATGTGATCACAACGATACTGCAAATGGCCATAAATGTGAGCTAAGGGCCCGACATGCAGTCACGTGACTGTGGGTGGATGGATGGGCCCTGCTGTCGGTACTTCAGAACTTATGTGTCATAAATATTCCAAGGGAGGTCTGTTGTAGCTTCAAATGGTTGCTAAGCGATGATCGTAAGTCTAAGACTACTTGTATCTTGGAAAAAGCACCTTTGGGATAACCATGATCTGGATGACTAAGAATCTCCATAGACATCTTTTCATGCATTCATCCCTTGCTGAAGATTTATTTCCTAACTATAAGAAGGTATTTGGATGGTGGAAATGAGGCAGTACCTTTTCCTGAAATTGGAAATTGACATGCTTTTCTCATTGTGCCTCATTCCAGGATGATTAGAGATAAATGGCATCCGTCCACTCATCCGGGTAATTCTAGGGGAGGAAGAAGTCGGCTAGGCATACTCAAGAGAACCACTGCAGAGTAAGGTTCAGCAACCAACCCAGAAAATAGGCCTTGAAAAAATGTGGAGGCCAAATCATAAACTGGAGCAGAAGATGATATGTGTCACTCGTATAATTTCTGTCAGGTACGAAATCTTTAGAGATTCTTGGTCATCCAGGTCACGGTTGTCCTTATAAATCCTTCCATTCCCCACTATCTTGTCAGAGCTGAAGAAACTTCTTGGATGAGAAGCAAAACGTCTTCAAAAGAAAAAACAAAAAAGTCCAGTTGCCTCTTGAAAAAGCACTTTGGGTCCAGGTGTGAAGGTTCAATTAAAGTGATTTATTGCTAAGAATTGGCTGTCCTGGAAGGTACATTGTGTCATTCAAGAGGTCGTCCCAAAGGTGCTTTTTCAAAAGGCAGCTGGATTTTGTTTTTCCTTGAAGACGTTTTGCTTCTCATCCAAGAAGCTTCTTCAGTTCTGATTTAAGAACCGGTGAAGGTGAAGATTAACGGTGTTGTGTGTTATGCCCAGAGCCGGATTCTTCCAGTTTACTCTAATGAACCTCAGATCATTTAACGCGCAGTGCCACCTATTTCATGCCTTTTTTGTGGTCAGGAGAGAGTCCCTGTGTACAAAAGAGGCATTTGTAGGAGGAGGAGAATCAGAGACTGAGAGGTGGAGTCAAGAGAGAACTCAGCCTAGAATTGTTACATGTCCACAAATGCTCCAAGTTCAACCCCTCTTGAATTCTATAAACCTTTATTTATTTATGTGCTGACCATTAACTGAATAGGTTATTTTGTATAGTCTTGAGCAATAAATCTTCTTAAAACTGGAACTTTGCTTATGGACCTGATTTTTCACACCCGACAGCATTTGAGCTTAAGTGAAAGACCAACTTTCTAAATTCTTGATCAGAGTTGATGGGTTTTTTTTTAATAAAAAGTTTTTTATTTTTATTTTTCATCAACATATTTAAATGTACAGTCTCTTATCCATCATTAATCATTAATCATTTATCTTCTTACTTTCATTTGTTAATTGTTCGGGCCTGCTCTTTTACCATTTCCTCTCCTTTATTTTACCACAACCTTTCCTCTTCCTCTTCCCTTCCCTTCCTTCTTCTATCTCTTTCTACTTTCCTCATTCCTCCTCTCCTTCCCTTTTCTACTTCCTCTCCTCTTTCCCCACGCCTCTCCTCTTCCTCCCTTTCTAACTCTCTCTCCTACTCTTCTTCCTCTCCTTTCCCCTCTCTCCTTTCCTTCTCTCTCCTTACCTCCCTACTCCCCTCCTTCCCTCTCTCTACTCCTCTCTCCTTTTCCACTCCCTTGTTGTTTCCATTTTCAATTTAATCTAAAATGGTATTCGAGCAGCCCCGATTTTCTATTTACATACATCTTCATTTCAAACTCTTTTTTGCTTTATAATTATATCTCTTCTGTCACTCCTGTACATTATTAATCAATCCGTGTATCATCTGGGTACAACATTTACAACAGAGCTGATGGTTGAATCTAATCCCTCTCAGGATCTGCAGTTCAGCAAAGTAGAATGAGTAACTCTACCCAATCACCTATAATACTCTGGAAGCAGCAGTGGGTTTCACATTATGTTACTACCGGTTCGCCGCATGCGCGCACGGTCGCTTTGTGCACCCGCTCCTGGTTCGTGCATGTGCCTGTCTTCTGTGCCTATGCCCAACCTCAAAAATGTGCCTAAATAGGATGGCATAGAGCTGGGGCAGGTGGGCAGGCCTACCTGCGATTTCCGCTACCGGTACGGGCGAACCGGTCTGAACCAGCTGAATACCACCTCTGTCTGGAAGGGACATTATACCAGAGTCCCTTCCTTTGTAGCTTTTCTAAATGCATATGACTTGTACGGGGCTGAGAAAGGATTTTATTCTTACAAAAGCTGTATGTGTCTTAAACAAGGACTGAAGTAAAGAGAACAGTAACTCCCGACGGCCATAAAAAAACAGTCCAGCTACAGAAGCTCATTTTTCAGCCTCATCTTATAGACTCTTGATATACAACACATCCCTGTTTTAAAAAATTATTATTTCTTGGAAAGCTTCCCCCTGGGAAGTGAAAAGTGCTCTGTAATTGTTCGGCACACCTGTTTTCAAAAACCTCAGTGAAAAACTATTTAGTTTTCTCTGGTGAGAAGACTATACTACAAGTCCTGTTCAGACTTTTGACTCCAGGCCAAGCAAAACATTGTTTATATAAACCCGAGCACTATGGACTCTATTCAAACACTGAAAACGTGTGTGTGGTGGTAGTGGGTGGGTTGTGGGGTGGAGGGGGGGAGAAGAGAAATCTCTATACGAATTTTAACTGGGAAGTGGACTATTTTAAAGATTTTCCAGTTCGGGGGTGAACATTGAAGCTTTGTTAAGCAACTGTTGAATAAGCACACAGTTCTGTTATACATTGACCTGGCATTCAATAGCAACAGTCAAAGCCCTGGGCCACTGGGGATCAGATAGCCATCACGGAAGGTGGAAGTCAAAAAGTAGGCAGCAGGGCCACTTTCAAACAGTGTCCCCGGTGTCCCTGAGTTCGTGTCATATCTCCTTCTGCCTATCGCCATCAAGCTGAGCTTGCCTTCCCCCACAGCCACTCCCACTCCCCGTGCTTCCATTCCAATCCCAGACGTTCCTATTCCGATTTCTTCCCGCTCTCCTATCTTCCACAACTCAATCTCCTTCCAACCACCTACTTTGTCCCACCAAGAACCCAACCACCGCCAAGTGCACTTGTCAATGGCATTTCGGCCATCTTGGCAGGGTGGGGGTTCCAAGCCCAATGGATTAGAGCAGTGATGGCTAACCTTTTTGCCATCGCGTGCCAAAAGCGGGGGGAGTGCAGTGGGTCATGCACGCGCATGCCCACACCCATAATTCAATGTGCCCCATCCCCCTGAACTCCCCCCCCATGTTTGGCACATGATGGCATGTTGGGCCCCGTAGACCTGTTTTTCGCCCTCCCCAGGCTCCAGAGCCTTTCTAGGAGCCTGGGGAGGGTGAAAATAGCCTTCCCCACACCCCTGAAAACCCTCCGGAGTCCAGAAACAGCCTGTTTCCCAACTTCCAATGGGCCTGGAAGGTCCGAAAATCAGTTGGCCAGTGTGCGCCAAACCTGAGCTAGGGCAAAGCTCGTGTGCCCACCGATATGATTCCACGTGCCACCTGTGGCACACGTGCCATAGGTCCGCCATCATGGGATTAGAGACTGCTCAAGCCCTGCCCTCCACCCCAACCCAGACCCTTAATAATGAAAAGGCCAGAGAAAAATCTTTAATACTTAGAAAGCTTGGACAGCTGGATCCACTCCACTGAGGTCCAGAGGTTGCTTCAAATATATCAGAGTTTGCAAGAGCAATCAAATCCAGAAAGCACACACAGGTAACTGATGCAGCAGGATTCATTAAATAAGAAACCTCTTTATATACATAATAACACATGAGACATATATACAACACCAAGAGCAGTTCTCAGAATCAGAAGCATAATTACAGAAGCACAGTTAACAGAAGGAAGGACAATAATAGGAGCACACAACTTATATTTATACATATCAGTTAACCTAAGCCACGCCCAGGCTCCAAGCTGTTTCAGCTCCCAAACAGCCCTCATTGGCTGACTTAGTTGCTATGCCTATACATTGGCTGACTTTGTTACCATGTCCTATTCCCGCCAGTCCCCAATGGCTGACCTGTTGCCATGTCTATCGCAGTCATGAACTTTTGTACACACTGACAAAATAGAATGGAGATTCAAGCTATGGCTTTGGCAACTCCCAAAGTGCCTGTTGTAGATAGGACTGCGATGAATCTGACTTGCAGTGCATGGATCCAAAGATCCGTGAAGAGCCCCCTCTGTGAGGGGGATGGATGGTTAAGAGGTTTGATAAATAGATAAGAAAGAAGATCATAAATGGAGCAATTGTTAAGTAAGGATAGAGAATCGGTTGGCTTCAGGCTTGAGATGGTTTCATATCATTTAAACAATGAGGCTGCTTTGGTGGACAGTGGTTGGGTTCCATACCTAACTCCTAATTGAATGTAAGTCTAGAATGAAAATGTAGACAAAATATTTACACCAAAATAAAGCTATTAGTTGGAACAGGGTCTAGGACAATTTGCTGCCAACTTGCCATGGCCATCTCATCACAGCCAACTTGCCATGGCCAACTCACTGTGGCCAACTTGCCAACT
>WNWU01000037.1:3549255-3575348 GCA_012654045.1 Ptyas mucosa
AATAAATAAATAAATAAATAAATAAATAAATAAATAAATAAATAAATTTCTAATTGTTCTGTCTTCAGGAAACAGCCTTTATCTCATCCTTAAATTACAGATGAAGCTACCTAATTTTCTATTTATTTGATGCCAGGGGTTTTTCTGCCTGTAAGTCTTGCTCTGTGTGTGATTTGTGGCACTTCGGTGGTGACTACGGTAATGGCAAAGGGACATGGTGGTTCAGTGGCTAAGACGCTGAGCTTGTCAATCGAAAGGTCGGCAGTTCAGCAGTTCGAATCCCTAGTGCCACGTAACGGGGTGAGCTCCCGTTACTTGTCCCAGCTTCTGCCAAACTAGCAATTCGAAAGCAGGTAAATAAATGCAAGTAGAAAAATAGGGACCACCTTTGGTGGGAAGGTAACAGCGTTCCGTGTGCCTTTGGCGTTGAGTCATGCAGGCCACATGACCATAGAGACGTCTTTGGACAGCGCTGGCTCTTCGGCTTTGAAACAGAGATGCGCATCGCTCCCTAGAGTCGGGAACAATTAGCACATATGTGCGAGGGGAACCTTTACCTTTACTTTATGGTAATGGCAGGGAAGGGCTGGGATCTGCTGAGGTCCAATTGGATCTTTGTGGTATTGCGGTCAACTTTCCTCCAGACTCTGGTAATTTTTTGGTTTGAGCAGCAGGTTGCGCTAGACTAGAAGATCTCCAAGGTCTCTTCCAACTGTACCATTTTATATTCTATGTTCCTTGCACAGTCATTTTGGCACAAAATGACCACATGGGCTCTTGGTCTAGGTGGGTCCCACAGTCTTGCACTAGATTCCCAGACGTGCATTAAAAATTGCAATTGATAGGCAGTGAGGATGCAGAGTGGTACTTCCTGTCTCCGTCCTTGGGTAGCCCACATCACCTCACTTCTGTAGATCAAGCGCTGCATCCTTGGGATGGGTAGGAGATTCCAGGTAAAGCAGTAGAAGATCTTGTCTCCTGCTTTATCATGAAGCCCTCATCCGTTCGCTGCCTGATCCACTGGGGGGTTGTAACTCGGCTTCACAAGGAAGTTCCCATGACTGCATGCCAATAAATCAGGAGCTGCAGGTGATCTCTCCTGCTTTATCAGGGATCCTTCCTCCCCATTCCACTGATTAGGGTCTACGGATGGTAAAGCTTTTGGGTCCAGCCATTCATCAAAGCTCTTATTTATTTATTTATTTATTTTATTATTCATATTTCTATGCCGCCCACTCTCCGAGGACTCTGGGCGGCTTACACCAAAGGCAGTATACTAAATAGCATATTGCCCCCAACAATCCGGATCCTCATTTTACCCACCTCGGAAGGATGGAAGGCTGAGTCAACCTTGAGCCAGTGAGATTTGATCCGCTGATCTGCTGAACTAGCAGTCAGCTGAAGTAGCTGCAGTACTGCACTCTAACCACTGCGCCACCTCGGCTCTTATCTTCCTCCAGTCCCACCTATGCTCAAGAGTGGGATGAATGGTGTAAGTTTTTCTTGCTGGAAGGACCTCCCTTTTTAAAATTTTTGTCCCATATTAAATTTGAACAGATTCCATCCACTTGTCTGTTTGTACAGGCAGATTACAAGTTGCTTGTCAGGATGGGGTTTATGTATCAGTACCCTTCTGGGCTGACTCACGGAATGGGTGAAGTCAGGGGTGCTATTCAGCAGGTTCTGACAGGTTCTGGAGAACCGGTAGCGGAAATTTTTAGTAGTTCGGAGAACCGGCAAATACCACCTCTGGCTGGCCCCAGAGTGGGATGGGAATGGAGATTTTGCAGCATCCTTCCCCTGCCACACCCACCAAGCCATTCCCACAGAACCGGCAGTAAGTCCTGTTAAATTGGCTTTCTGGGTAACTTACCTATACATCAAAGAGTGGATCATCTGATCTGTGGGGGCGGAATGATCAGAAGGCAGTACTGCCCGCTGCCAGCAGTTCGATCCTGACAGGCTCAAGGTTGACTCAGCCTTCCATCCTTCCGAGGTGGGTGAAATGTGGACCCAGATTGTTGGGGGGCAAATATGCTGACTCTGTAAACCACTTGGAGAGGGCTGTAAGCACTGTAGAGTGGTATATACTGTAAGTCAAAGTGCTGTTGCTATTTAGATAAGGCTGTGTGTCTCCTAGGGGAGACGATGACTCAGTGGTTAAAAGATGCTGAGCCTGTTAGCTAGAAAGCTGACAGCCTGGGTTCAAGACCAAGCATCACACAATGGGGTGAGTTCCTGTTCTTGACCGAACTCCTGCCCACCTACCAGTTTCCAAATGCGAGTAGATAAATAGGTATCACTTCGGTGGGAAGACAACAACTTTCTCTGCTTATCTGCATGTAGTCCTGCTGGTTACATGACCATGGAAGCGTCTTCGGACAACACTGGCTTTGTTGGCTAATAAATGGAGTTGAGCACCACTCCCTAGAGTTGGAAACGATTAGACAGGGGAAACTTTTATCTTCCTCATGTATCTCCTGCCATGTTAGGAGTCCTCTGTTAAAAAAAGAAAATCCCAACTGTTTTAGATGTTGGGTCCAGGGGTGAAATGCTACTGGTTCGGACCGGTTCGGGCAAACCGGTAGTAAAAAATGCTACCAGTTTGGGCGAACCGGTATTTCCAACAATCAGCTGGGTGACAATCAGGTGTAATGCTTGATTAAATTAGCTAGAATCGTCAGATTCCCTGCTTTCTAGCTAATCTAAATTGCGTGGCACAGTGGATTTCCCCCCCCCCTCGCTTGTCTACTTACCTTTGCAGACTCGGAAGGCTTCAAAATGTTCCTTTTTTAGCACACCTGTGCGAGAAACGCGTGCTCGGTAGCAGACTCACAGAACCGGTAGCGGACTTCAGAGGATTTTACCCCTGGTTGGGTCTGTTTGTTTATGACCATAACATCAAGCTGCGATCTGAACGTCTTTCTGGGTTTGACTCTAGCTGGGGACTTTAGGACAAGTATGTCAAACTATTGGGGAAGAGCTGAAACAAAGCTGAGCTGTAGGCATTATGTACTCTTGAACATAGATGCTAGAGGTGAAATCCAAACACATGTAGGGAAAAAGTGAGTCTGGAAGCACTTGGGAACAGCTGGGTTTGATGACTAACGCAATTGGATGCCATGAGGAACAAATTAAGCAAGTGACTGCAGTCCAAACTGCTCCTGTGACAGACACTTTAATCAGGAAGTCAAAGGCTGATTGACAAGATGAAAAGCTGGATGACATGAAAAATGGAAACAGAAGGATCAACACAAGAAAAGGGCACCCTAGGTCAGCAGGCTGACAAAAATAATCAAGTACAACAGGCCATAATCCAATCTTTGAAGGTTTGGCAAAAGGCTAGTTATGAGAGTAGCAGCCAAAAGAAAAAGAACAGTCATTTTAGAGCAAGAAACAAATTTCTGGGACTCACAGACACGTGTGAATCTCCCCTTCATTTTGAAAAAAGCTCCTGCCGAATTTCAGGGGGGTGATGTGTAAATGTGCCATTATATGTGTATACATACAGTCAAGCTATACACATAAACACAATCAATTTGTGAGAATCAAAAGCATTAAAACATTGGAAAAGGCACAACTGATGATCAGCATAACATTTTTTTTTAAAAAAAAGAATTGGTCCTCTGAATATTGTAATTTGTTCTTTGATTTCCACTGGGGTTGCAACTGAGTTTTTCTGTAACTCATAAATTGCAGATAGCCCTTGACTTACAACCATTCTTTGAGTGACTGTTCAGAGTTACAACAGCCAAAAAGTAACTTATGACTGGCAGCTGACTCATATTTATAATGGTTGCGTTGTCTCAGGCAGAGATGGTATTCAGCCGGTTCGGACCAGTTCAGACCGGTTCAGACGAACTGGGAGCAGAGATTGCAGGTGGGCCCGTCCAACTGCCCCAGCTCTATGCCATCCTATTTAGGCACGTTTTTGAGTCCGGGGGCATGCGTGGAAGGTGCGAGAGCAAGCAAGGTGCTTGCGCAGAAGGCCGGGCACATCTGTGGAAGGAGCACGTGAGCGCGAAACACACGTATGCGGCGAACCGGTGGTAAGAATATTGGAAATCCACCGCTGGTCTCAGAGTCATGTGATCACCTTCTGGCAAGCAAAGTCAGTGGGAAGGCACGTTCAGTTAAAAGCCGTGTTACTAACTTAACAATTACAGTGATTCACTTAACAACCATGACAAGAAAGGTTGTGAAATGGCCAAACCCACTTAACAGTTGTATTACTTAACAACGGAGATTTTGGGCTCCGTTGTGGTTGTAGGTTGAGGACGATCTACATTTACCGTACAAAACCTTCCTTTTGCAGCCAAAACAGTTGCAATATAGAGGCACCTGGTAAAACTGTAATGATGGGGCTTGATCCCAAATATCTATTACTCTTATTTAGCAGAAAATCGTAAATATTCCTATTTATGTACAGCTGTAAGGGTATGTGCATGCCTAACTGGAAAACAGGTTTTAAAAAAAGGAAACTGATTTGAACTGAACTCAGCTCTTGATGTCAAGTTCATAGAAATATGATATCCAATTTTATTGGTAAGAGTATGGAAATTGATTGTCATTAACACTTCCCAGAGTTTTTAAACTTCCCACCCATGATCTCCGCTACCAGTTCGCCGAAACTGGTACGAACCGGCTGAATACCATCTTTGATTAGGAGGGATTCCAAGTCTAAATTTTGGATAACGTCGTGGCCCAGGATTCAGATGCTGGGTATGAATTTGAACTTGAAGAAGCTTTTCCGACCAAACCTGTGGAACCGAACCAGCCTCAGGAGATACAAAGGCAAGAATCACGTCAGGTACCCTAATCAAACACAGGTACCGCCTGACTAACTACAGCACCTAGATAGTGATGAAGTGGGGCCTTAACAGCCTTCATTGGCATCGAGCGATGGTTTTGGTGAGATCTTCTTTGATACTTTTGCAGGCCAAGGAATGTGCAATGGTCATCTCCAGCACCATAGTTCAAAGGCATCCACCCTTCTCCTCCCCTGCCCTTTTCAGCGTCTGAGTTTCGCTGCCGTAAGTAGCAATTGGAAAAATCATGGCTAGTGAACTAGAAGCTAGAGAGCAGCTGGGTAAAACAAGCCAACAACAGGTGTGAACCAATGAAGTGTGTGCTTTCCTCTATCACAGAGGTGCCAACTTCCCTGCGGAGCCCAACTAAAGTTTGCAGCCACCCATGTGGAAGTTTGCTCATGCCAGATGGAAGCAGTTCAGCCTCCGTATTGCTTTCCTTGTCCTGCTGATGAAGACTACCATCAAGTATGACAGCGACAACTGTGAGTCAGACAATAGGTAGTGATCATTGACAAGTAATTAATTGAAAAATAGTCATTCCTCAACGGTTCGTCAGGTGGTAGAGGTTTTAAGTTACTTCTGTTGAGCAGGATGTTGGTTCTGGCACCATTGTAATTAATCAGTGAAGGATTTTATTTATTTATTTATTTATTTATTTATTGGTTCGATTTATATGCCGCCCTTCTCCGGAGACTCAGGGCGGCTTACAATGCGTTAAGCAATAGCTTTCATACTTTTGTATATACCTGCTTAGTAGGGCTTTCGCTCCCCCCCTCCCCGCCTAAGTGGTGTTCTTTTTTATACAAAGTCAGTTTATTGCCCCCACAATCCGGGTCCTCATTTTACCTACCTCGAAAGGATGGAAGGCTGAGTCAACCTTGAGCCTGGTGAGATTTGAACTTGCTGTAATTGCAAGATGACACGCGTGTCAGTCTGGAAAAACTGCTTCCTATCCTTCAATTGATGTGACAACTTGGCCTTAAATTCCAGTGTAAGGCTTCTTAGAATTTATTTTAGAATTGAAAATTTAGGATAAACTGGTAGTGAAAAATATGGAAAAGACATACCGTATTTTTCGGAGTATAAGACGCACCTTTTCCCCCCTCCTAAAAGTGGGCGAAAATTTAGGTGCGTCTTATACACCGAATGTAGCCCCGCCCACCCACTGGCCCCACCCTTTGGCCTCTGCCTCCCAGCAGTTACCTCCTTGCAAGCAAACAGCAAGAAAAAACAGCTCCTTTCAGCTTCAGCACAGTCTAATTAGCACAAGTTGATTGGTTCCGCCTCCTGACTCTCAGCTGATTTGCTCTCAGCTGTTTTGCAGCAGGGCTCTGCTGCTTGCTGCAAAGAGCTAAATTGCTGGAGCAGATTTTTTTATTCCCTTGTGCTAATCAAGCTATGCTGAAAACAAAAATGAAAGTAAAGCAGGCTGTTTGCTGTTTGCTGCAACGAGGCAAAATTGTTCAGAGGCAGAGGCAGATTTCTTTTTCTTCTTTTCCTCACCAAAAAAGGTAGGTGCATTTTATACTCCGAAAAATACGGTACTTTCCATCTTGCAGACTGGTAACCACTTCCCCAAAACTTCATGGCAGTTTGGGGGAATTTCTCAATTTCAGTGAAAATCCCACCATGGTATTTTCTTTGATGCATTTATCATTATTCCGCTCCATCTCCATGGATCTCAGGGTGAGATAATCAGTAAAAAGCAATACAATTATTGTGCAACACTCAAGCTATTTAGAATATAAGGCAAATTAGATAGCATTAGTAACAAGTGACCTGTGCATTCACACGCTTAACCGAATCAGTTAAAGACTCGGTGTTAGTATGTGTATAGTTGGTGAATTTGTTTAATTATAATCTTGATTAGATTTTGTGGCTAGCAGTTTGTATGCATTTAGGCCATTGGCTTAGTATTTACTTCAACGCAGTGGGCAAATCTACTAAATATAATAATTTTGTAGACAGCTTACGTGTATTACATGAATACAACCTTGATTAATTGATTGAGTGCTATCCCATTGGTGCAAATCTTGGTAAGCATAAAGTTTTTCTCCCAAAACTAACAATTTGCTGTTGTAAATTTGACCATTTAGGTGTCTTTATGGTGCTTTTCTTGCAGTTGCAATTGAGTTCATCCATCTTGCTGCTACACATTCTCTGTTTTCGCTCAACTTTCTAGAAGTCTATTATAGATTTCTCTAGAGAGTTGTGTCTTCACATAATGTGTAAAATTATAATAATCTGATCCCAATCATTTGTGCCATGAGCGATAACACTGGATGGGCTTTTTTAATGACTCATTTGTTTGGGTTTCTTAAAAAACGTATCCATGATGTCTTTAGGTGTCTTCTCAAAGTTCAAAGTTCAAAAGAGCCAATACTGTGTTCTACCCTTTTTCAAAGTACAACTTTTGCTTTCTTAGAGTATCACAGAGAGTACCATTTCCTGCACAATTCTAATCTAGGTATGTCAGCTTATATGAGTAGCTTTCCCAAGATCCATTTTTCCTTCCTTCCTTCCTTCCTTCCTTCCTTCCTTCCTTCCTTCCTTCCTTCCTTCCTTCCTTCCTTCCTCCCTCCCTCCCTCCCTCCCTCCCTCCCTCCCTCCCTCCCTCCCTTCCTCTGATATTATCGTCACAGGATGTAAGCTATTCCAGGTAAAGCTGTCTTTTGCAATTGACTGATGTTGAATTGTCAATGTCAATGGTGTTCAAGTGGTAATAATAATACTAATACTAATACTAATACTAATACTAATACTACTAATAACAACAACAACAACAACTTTATTGTCATTGTACCCTAACCCTAACCCATACAACGAAATTCACTTAACACCCAAAGACCAGGTCCAACACACATAACAATCCCCAAACACACTCCCACCCACCACAATTCCCCACCCCTCAACCACCCAAACATCCACACAACAGACCAAGTAATACTGTCCAACAGCTCACTGATGGTGGCCCTTTAGTTCATTGTTGAGTGCAATTATAGCTCTGGGATAAAAACTATTCAGAAAACGTGTGGTCCGAGTTCGAATTGTTCTCCATCTTCTGCCAGAAGGCAACAGTCCAAAAAGATTGTAAGCAGGATGGGAAGAGTCTCGGAGAATGTTATGCAACTTCCTCAAACAGCGAGATTTGAAGATGTCATCCAGGGCTGGTAGCTGGAGTCCGATGATATTCTGGGCAGTATTCTGTAGAGCTTTATTGTCCGCTACAGAGCTGCTCCCATACCATGCAAGAATGCCATATGTCAGGACACTCCCAATGGTGCTGCGCTAGTAGGACAGAAGTAGATGCTGAGATAGATTCATCTTCCTGAGCATTCTCAGGAAGTACAGCCTCTTCTGTGCCTTCTTCACAAGCATGTTAGCATGTTGTGTGGTGCTATATCATATGATTTTTTTAAAAAAATTGATTTATATGCCACCCTTCTCCGGAGACTCAGGGTGGCTTACAATGCATTAAACAATAGCCTTCATACTTTTGTATATATTTATACAAAGTCAGCTTATTGCCCCCACAATCTGGGTCCTCATTTTACCTACCTTCGAAAGGATGGAAGGCTGAGTCATCTTTGAGCCTGGTGAGATTTGAACTTGCAGTAATTGCAGGCAGCTGGTGTTAATAACAGTGCTTTATTCTGCTGCGCCACCAGGGCTCTTAAGTCCATCTCTTTGCTATCACCTAGTGGTCATCTGGTAGGCCTTGGTTAGTGATCTTAATGGTTGTCATTGAACTATATTCACCACCGGTCAGCATTTTATAATGGAATATATGCTGAAAACTAGAATAGAATAGAATAACAGAGTTGGAAGGGACCTTGGAGCCACGGCAGCGCAGTGGTAAGAGTGCAGTACTGCACACTACTTCTGCTGATCACCGGCTGCCAGCAGTTTGGCAGATCGAATCTCACCAGGCTCAAGGTTGACTCAGTCTTCCATCCTTCCGAGGTGGGTAAAGTAAGGACCCAGGTTGTTGGGGGCAATAGGCTGACTCTGTAAACCGCTTAGAGAGGGCTGTAAAGCACTGTGAAGTGGTATATAAGTCTAAGTGCTACTACTAGTGATATTGGAGGTCTTCTAGTCCAACCCCCTGCTTAGGCAGGAAACCCTACACACTTCAGACAAATGGTTGTCCAATCTCTTCTTAAAAACTTCCACTGTTGGAGCATTCACAACTTCTGGAGGCAAGTTGTTCCACTGATTAATTGTTCTAACTGCAAGGAAATTTCTCCTTAATTCTAAGTTGCTTCTTTCCTTGATTAGTTTCCACCCATTGCTTCTTGTCCTGCCCTCAGGTGCTTTGGAGAACTGGTACCTGAAGTTTGTAAGCAACAATACAGGAAATTTACAAAAGTGAATTCTTTTGCATTCACATTACTTCCTATCAGGGGTGAAATTTACTTACCTTCGCTACTGGTTCGCCAATGTGAGCATGCGCGCATGTGCAGAGGGTCAAAAACGGGACATGATGACGTCCGGGCAGGTGGGCGGAGCCTCCTGGTGCCGGCGCTACAGGTTTGCCTGAGCCGGATAGAACCGGCTCAATTTTACCACTGCTTCGTATAAAGTGAATACTAAAATTTAGGAAACAACTAACTTTTGAACGTTATCAATTACAGCTCAAACTACATGGTTTTTTTCCCCTTCCAAATGATCTATTAATTTTAAAAACCAGAGACACCTTCTTCATGCCATCTGTTAATTTTTAAAGGCAAAGGAAGCATTTTAAAGCATCTATTTTTAATTTTTGTAAGAAACAGCTTCAAGAAGTAAAACAATATTGAAGAGAATCAGCTTGCAATGCTACTTCTCTCTTTTTTTCTGTTGAAAATCCGAATTTGAGGATCTATTTAATCTGCTAATATCTGGTTGCTGGGGCATGTACTTTTTTCCCCATTAATGTGTTCACTCACACATTTTTCTTCTTTTTTTCTCCCCCCCCCCCCCCACTCCTAATTAACACATTTTACATTGGAGTAATTGGCTTGTTCTTTTCTAACCAAATCTTTTTCTCACTGTCCTGGTTTGCGGCAGAAAGAAAAATGTGGACAATTCTCAGTCATGCGGTCAAAAATTACAGATTTCTTTCTTTTCCACAGGATCTGGAGGGGGAAACTCAGGAAGACAACTGTGGAATGCAGAGAGTTCATTCCTTTGCATAAATGCAGAGTGTATAACCATGGTCAGGACAGGAGGAGGAAACCCACAAAGGGAGCATTCACACAACATGCATAACCAGATCCAGGTTTAGTGGCTGCATTCACACAACATACTAGTCATAGTTAAAGCTTTTATAGGAAGGGGGTTTAGCATGTTGATCCAAGCCCATTTGGTTTATCTGAGACCACCATGTTATGCAAACTAGAACTTGGGTTAATTCATGAGTTAAGACACAACAAAAAGAGGCATGAAGGTATTGTAGGTTTATTGTCAGGCGCAAAGAATCAGGACCACATGGAAAGTTCCAGTGAAGTTGATTTATTGCTCATGCCTATACACAAGAATCTAGTCAATCAATTATTATGGCTATTAGTTGATTAGATTCTTGTGTATAGGCATGAGCAATAAATCAATTATTTAACTGGTGTTAAATAAGAGTTAACAGAATTCAAGAGCAGTTGGACTTAGACCAGTGATGGCTAACCTTTACCGGACCGAGTGCCCAAAGCACGCATGCCAGAACCCCCAAAATGCAATGTGCAAGGGTGCCCCGCATGCACCCCACATGTGCGGCAGAGACCTAAAGACCTGTTGGCCAGTGGGAGGTGCTCGCCCATGCGTGGCAGAGCTGAACTGGAGCAACGGCTCACATGCCCACAGAGGAGGCACTGCGTGCCACCTCTGGCACACGTACCATAGGTTCACCATCACGGACTTAGATGCTTGTGGGAATGTAGCAAATCTAGGCTAATTACTCTCTTGACTCCGCTCTCAGGCTCTGCCTGTCCTTTTATTTTACATATATAATAACGGAGTTCAATGTATTGTGTAAATACAATCAAAGAGAAAGCCCCCGAAATAACCCCTCCCCAAAAATATTTAAATGCATTCGCAGCTGGTCCCCGGCATTTCCTCTGGTTAAGGATAGGGAGACAGAGCTAGGTAAGACGGCAAGAGGAGCCCCGTCTTGCTCCACGTGCCCCAAAATAATAAGACCTCTCAAAAAATCCAAGGTCGACTCAGCCTTCCATCCTTTCTAAGGTGGGTAAAATGAGGACCCGGTTGTAGGGGCAATAAGCTGACTTTGTATAAAAATATACAAAAGTATGAAGGATATTGCTTAACGCATTGTAAGCCGCCCTGAGACTCCGGAGAAGGGCGGCATATAAATAAAATTTAAAAAATTTAAAAAATAAGGCCAATCGCTTATTTTGGGGTTCAAAAAAATATGAGACAGAGTCTTATTTTCAGAGAAACACAGTAGTATTGTCATTGTTAGCCTTTTAGCCACTTTATCAATCAGTACTGTCTGTGTCTCACACCACCTCCATCAGGTCCACCATGGTCATCCTGGTGTCATCCTTTATTATGTCCAGCCAATGGGTGCTAAGGTAGCTCCTTCTCCCCTTTCTATTAATCACTCCGAGCCTGAGTGACTTTTTGAGTGAGTCAGTTTGCAAGACATGGCACGATAGCCTTCACATACAGCAGAGTGAAAAATAATAAACCTGTGGCACTATCTTGACCCTATCTCATAACACAACACAACATAATACAGAGGTAGGTTTCACATAATTTTACCATCGGTTTGCCACGCACTGAAAATGTGAGCATGCGTGTGCCTTCCGTGCATATGCACCGCCTTCCGTGCATGCGCTTTGCTCTCTCGCAGCTTGCACACATGCGCACGGCTTAGAAAATGTGGCTAAATAGGATGGCATAGTGCCGGGATGGGTGGGCGGCACCTGCAGGTCGCCATTAACAGTTCACCTAAACTGGTCCGAACCGACTGAATACCACTGAATACCTGAACCGGCTGAATACCGCTGAATACCTGAACCGGCTGAATACCACCACTGAACTCATAACAAAACGATCAAGATCATCAACACTGTACTTTCATTCTTTTGACTTATAACTAGTTTGTTGATGTAGAAACAGACCAGATCTAAACAAGTTATGGATTGATCACAAATGTCATGCCAAATTATTTATTTCATCTTACTGAAGTTCTTTAGCGCCTTTCATTCAAACGGCGTCTTCTTCTGGTCTCTGTAGCACCTTCTGGATGAAAAAAAGAAGGGGGAACTGCTTTGTGTATCCTATAATAACTTCCTTCTGAGTAAAATCATGAGGAGACATGTGCATGTGAAACCTGTTATTAACAGTTCTCACAGCTGTAGACAACATGGGCAGTTCATTTTTTACCACCCCGTAGGATATAAGTCTCCATATCATTTACGGAGCTTCGTATTCCAACATTACCTTCATTGCATCTCAAGAGAAGAACATTATAAACACCGCATGTTCAAAATAGGTGTTATATAGAAACAATGGAGAAAGTTTAGCCTCTCTGCAGGGCTTCGTCTACTTTGTCTAAAATATTTCAAGTTCCAAATTAAAAAGTCACTTTTTAATGGGAATGGGGAACCCCCTCCTATTTTCTCATTCTTTAAAAAAATAAATAAATCAAGAAGCTCCTAAATTGATTTTAGATATTTTAGAAAGACCTCATCTGTAGAGACTACAAAGACGTGGATTTTATGTGATTTTGTCTAATGATTCTTTTTAATAGAAGAGAAACACCTTCATAACATTTTAGTTCAGACAACGACCCTGGTGAGTTCAGTTTAATAAATCTTGAGGCCTCCTGGGGAATGAACGAAGGCCTGAATTTCAGGAGATCAATCAACAACGTTTATCAACCCATTCTCATTTGTTCTCCTCGGGTATCTAAACACGGGTTCAACACAAACGAAGCCAAGGATCAAACACTTCTGTGAGTTGAAATTGTCTTGTTGTTAATGCACATCGGTGTTGCAAAAAATATAAGCATGTTTGAACAAAGCCGTAGAGAAGCCTTTTAAAGTTTCACATAGATTGAAGAGAAAAGAACCAGATGTTTCTTTGTAGAGGGAATTCACAAAGACGAGATAAATATTTCATAGGCCGGGAGTTTTAACAGTTAAAGCTTTGGAACACAACAGTTTCTTTACTTCAATACCAGAAGTGTCGATCAAGCAAACCATGAATGATTCCGATCAATTACACTGTAACATACCCGTGTTTCTCCGAAAATAAGACCCTGTCTTATATTTTTTGAATCCTGAAATAAGCGCTTGGCCTTATTTTTGGGAAGGCCTTATTATTTTGGGGCGCATGGAGCAAGATTTTCTCCACCTTTTATCAGGTACGCCTGATTCGCCAGTTGCAGCCCTTTCTTGATTGGGATTCCGTGTGCACGGTCACTCATGCCCTCGTCACCTCTCACCTGGACTACTGTAACGCTCTCTACATGGGGCTCCCCTTGAGGAGCACCCGGAGGCTCCAACTGGTCCAGAATGCGGCCGCGCGGGTAATTACGGGGGCTACATGGCGCTCCCGCATAACACCGCTCCTGCGCGAGCTGCACTGGCTCCCAGTGGTCTTCCGGGTGCGCTTCAAGGTGTTGGTCACCACCTTTAAAGCGCTCCATGGCATAGGGCCCAGTTATCTACGAGACCGCCTTCTGCCACCGATGACCTCCCATCGACCCGTGCACTCCCACAGAGAGGGTCTCCTCGGGGTGCCATCGGCCAAGCAATGCAGGCTGGTGACCCCCAGGGGGAGGGCCTTCTCTGTGGGGGCTCCCACCCTCTGGAATCAGTTGCCCCCTGAGATAAGAAGAATCCATGACCTCCGTGCCTTCCGCCGTGCCCTTAAAACATCTTTTTTCCAACAAGCCGGGCTGGCCTAAGCAAAACCTTTTAAGTAATTTTAAATTGGGGTGTTTTTTAAATTTTGGAGCCAATTTCGATATTCTTTTTAATTTGTTCTTAATGTTTATATTATGTGTTTTTACTTGGCTGTACACTGCCCTGAGTCCCCAGGGAGAAGGGCGGTATAGAAATCTAAAATAAATAAAAAAATAAATAAAAAAAGATGGGGCTCCTCTTACCTGTCTTACCTGATTTCCAGCTCTGTGTTTTGGGGAGGGTTTATTTTCGGGGGGAGGCTTATTTTAGCACATGCCCTCAAAAGCCCAGTTGGGCTTATTATCAGGGGATGTCTTATTTTCAGGGAAACAGGGTAGAGATGTGATTGGCGTGCTTTTTTAATTCCTTCTCGTGCCAGATTTTTCGTCCCATCTGCAAAACAATTAAATGCCACGAAGTCTAATTATGGTTATTCTGGTTAACAACAACAACAAAAACCTTTCTCCTCCTCAACTACTATTCAACAAACTCAATAAAACACTCCCAAGCCACAATTATTTTGATCGTAAAAATTAGCTGGAGTTCATTAAAATTTAATATCCCATTATCTTAAACTAATTTTGCCCTTGGTGTACAGTATACAGTAGGAATTTTGTATTCACGTAGTTACCTTTATAAAGACGGTGTAGAAGGGCATAGAAAATAGAATAATAGGGTTGGGAGGGATCTTGGAGTTCTTCTAGGCCCGTGATGGCAAACCTATGGCACGTATGCCCAAAATGGCATGCGAAGCCATGTCGCCCGGCATGGGCAGCCTTGCCTGTTTGTTTTCCGGGTTTCTGGCATGCATGTGTGCATGATGATAAGCTGTCTTTTGTGTGAGCGGCAGTGCCAAAAACTGGGTGCGGTGCAGCTGATTGTTGGGTGTGCATGTGCACTAGAGCCCGGAAGTTTGACTTTTCCGGAGTGCAAACTCTTTGCGCGTGTGGTAGTGCCTTCACATGCATGGCGGCCAAGTGATCATGGAGCGCGCATGCGCACTAAAACCTGGAAGTGTGGCTTTTCTGGATGAGCATGCATGTACATGCGCGACATTTCTGTGTGATCTTTTCGGCACTCGGTGCCGAAAAGGTTCGCCATCACTGTTCTAGTCCGATCCCTGTATGCAAAGAAATATGCAATGAAATTTCATTTTAATGTATGCTGATTAGTGTACATTCAAAGTGACAATACAGTTATTCTAAGTCTAAGTTCTAAGTCTAAATCTGGCAGGAGATCTTATACTATTCCAGACGAACGGCTGTCGAGTGTCTTCTTGAAAAGCTTCAGTGATGGAACACCCACAATTTCCAGAGGTAAGCCATTCCACTAATCAATTGTTCTCACTGTCAGATAATTTCTCCTTAGTTCTAGATAATTTCTCCTTAGCTCTAGATAATTTCTCCTTAGTTCTAGATAATTTCTCCTTAGTTCTAGATAATTTCTCCTTAGTTCTGTCTTTAATGTCCCAAAGGTGTTCTTTTTTTCAAAATGCAACTGGTGTCAACTCACAAAGCATCCCTGGCCTGCTCTCGAGTTGCCATAAGCAAGGGGGAGGGGGAACTGATGAAGCAACATGGCAGCCAAAGACAGGAACACATTCCAGACTTATCTTTCTCAAGGTTGTCTCCTAGGGTTACCCACAGCGGCCAGAGGGGAGTGATCTCTACAACCCGCGAAATTGCTCAGTTGGCGAATGTGATTGATGACACAACCTGGGGGAAGGGGGGAAACAGGGTCATGATTAGGGCCATAAATTACTGGATTTCTTTTGAAGCTTGGCTCAAGGCTCATGATTTAGTTAGGGCATCCGTCGAAACCCTGACAAGTAGACTTTCTTTGTATTTCCTTGAAGACATTTCACTTCTTATCCAAGAAGTTTCTTCAGTTCTTGAAGAAGCTGCATGGATAAGAAGCGAAAACGCCTTTAAGGAAAAACAAAGAAAGTCCAGTTGCCTTTTGAAAAAGCACCTTTGGGGCAACCATGACCTGGATGAATGAGAATCTCCATAGACATCTCTAATTAATGATCTCGCACTGTTACTTCTTGTCTTGTCCTCAGGTGCTTTGGAAAATAGGTGGACTCCTCTGTGACAGGCCCCCAAGTGCATAATCTATTGCTCTGCCTTACAGGCAAAGGCATTGAGCAAATGGGCTGTTGTGATAGCCAGCTGCGGTGGCCTACAGGTAGAGCTCTTGCCTCACAATCAGGAGGTTGTGAGTTCAATCCTAGATAGAGGCAAATGTAGAGTCTCCTGCTTGGGCAGGGGGTTGGACTAAATGACCTACAAGGTCCTTTCCAACTCTGTTAATCTGTAATCCGATAGTATTAAAGGAAGTACATTAAATCAAGCAAACTTGAAGTATTTTGGCAGTGAAGTCCTGCAAAAGAAGGAGCCATACAAATAGCTAAGGGACCGCTCAGATTTCTTTAGAGGTCCAGCTATCTCTGTTTCAAGTAGCAAGAAATAGAAACCAGCTATAATAACGCCCTTGTGTAAGTCAATGATGCAGCTAGACTTCCAATGTTGTGGATCCTTCTAAAATAATAATGTAGTACTGCAAAAGGTGAAGAAAAGGTTAATCAAATTGATTAGCAGTCATCCCAAAACTACGTTTGAAACTCTCTGCATCAGATTAAGCATTTATCCCAAGGCAGAGTTTTAAGATTCTCTGTTTTGACACCAGCTCTTCTACTAAAACCTTTTGCTTCTCCTTAATCAACTTAAGACAAAAAGTTGATTTCGGCAGTGCGCTGACAAAATGTGTCCAGAAATGATAGTGTGGTTCTTTTTTCTTCTTCGTTGTTTTCATTTTCCCACAAGTGGTTTTGGAAAGGCCAGATAGGATGCAGAAATGTAGCTGCAGTGATTCGAAAATCATTTTAATCAGCTGAGAAAAATTAGCGTCCCAAACACTGAACCTTCAACCTTGATTTACATCCACGTCTTATTTTCATGGGTAGCTAGAAAGCAGCTGACGTGATAGAAGGACAGACGTGACTGCTACAATCTGTCTTCTCCTTTTGCTGTATTTGGGTATTGTGAGATATTTGCTTGTATGCACTGCAGGAAAACTTTAGAAAGGAACTAAGCACCCTGGGCCCTGTTGAGTCCTCATTTCACAGATATTTCTTTACCTAAACAGAGAAAGAATGACCAGATCAGAAAAGCAGTGCAAGCACAAGTGACTTTTGACTTCCTGCTGGTTTCCCCATTGAATTTATGGGAAGCTGGCAGAGAGCATCAGAAATCCTCCTTCCTTCCTTCCTTCCTTCCTCCCTCCCTCCCTCCCTCCCTCCCTTCGTTCCTTCTTTCCTTCCTTCCTTCCTTCCTTCCTTCCTTCCTTCCTTCCCCTTATATATCACATGGTGACTTCCTTCATTAGTGTGAAGGCTGTGGATGTGTACACTGTTTACATTAGCTACTGGTTGATGATGGGAACACTTGCATCCAATAATAAGCTACAGTGATGTGCCAGTGACAGCAGCATATAATGCCACAGTTGCATATCTCATTCACAATATCTGACACAAAGAGATGTCATGGTATTTGCATGTTGATGTCATTGCACATGTCATCACTTGCCTTCATTGTGAGAGGGAGAAGACAGGGGTTGTTCTCAAGAAATGACATTCGGAATTGTAGTCAGCCCATCCTGGAAGCTAAATTTAAATTGAGGTCCAGGACTGCTAAGACAACATTCTCAAAAATCTACTTGTCCTATAAGAACGGTTGCAGGACCTGGGCATGGCTGATCTAGTGAAGAGAAGGACCAGGGGAGACATGATAGCAATCTTCCAATACTTGAGGGGCTGCCACAGAGAGGAGGGGGTCAAGCTATTTTCTAAGGCACCTGAAGGCCAGAAAAGGAATAATGGATGGAAACTGATCAAGGAGAGATTCAACCTAGAAATAAGGAGAAATTTTCTGACCGTCAGAACCATCAGCCCATGGAACAGAAGTTGCCTTCGGAAGTTGTGGGAGCTTCATCACTGGAGGCTTTCAAGAAGAGATTGGACTGCCATTTGTCAGAAATGGTATAGGGTCTCCAGCTTGGGCAGGAAGTTTGACTAGATGACCTACAAGGTACCTTCCAACTTTGTTAATCTAATCTAATCTAATCTAATCTAGTCTAGTCTAGTCTAGTCTAGTCTAGTCTAGTCTAGTCTAGTCTAATCTAATCTAAGTACAGGACTAGCTACATGGGTGGGGTACAATGCTTGGATCAGTCAGTGATGTCACTGACTTGGATCAGTCAGGAGCCTGAGTGGCGTAGCAGGCTAATGCCTCCTATTAAGGCAGCATTGAACATCCAGCTGCCTGCAATTACTGCAAGTTCGAATCTCACCAGGCTCAAGGTTGACTCAGCCTTCCATCCTTTCTAAGGTGGGTAAAATGAGGACCCGGTTTGTGGGGGCAATAAGCTGACTTTGTATAAATACACAAAAGTATGAAGGCTATTGCTTAACGCATTGTAAGCCGCCCTGAGTCTCCGGAGAAGGACTGCATATAAATATAATTTTTTTAAAAAATGATGTCATGGAGATGGATTTGGATATGCTAGGCACTGGGGAAATTTAGGGGGGAAGCTGAATCCTTGCAAGAGATTTGGTCTCCATGTGAATCAAAATGGCGCCCGTCCTTCTGTGGCTAGATCACATCCAAAAAAGAGCAAAAAAGAGCAGCTTGTTGGATGGATCTTTGGGGAAAAGCCAACAGGTGCTGGGTAGCATCTGGTCCAAGGAGAAGGAGATATTTCAGAAAATATTATAAAAGACAAGAAGAGAAGAGAGTTGAGAGGTAACCATGACAATCACAAGACGGAAAGGAGAGAAAACCTATTCACTAACAACATCTGAGAAAGGATATGGTGTATAAGTATTTCTGTGGCAAAGCAAGGGACACTACCAAAATCACAAAGAAGTGGGGCTCAGGATAAAGCTATATAGAGGTCCAGAACTGGAGGCTTAAATGACCACGCTCAGCATGTCAATAGGCATGTCTAGGCATGAACAGAAGGATTGTTCTATTATTATTATTCTATACCCTCAGGTCTATTCTCCAAAACACCTGAGGGCAGGACAAGAAGCAATGGGTGGAAACTAATCAAGGAGAGATTAGGGGTGACATGACTGCTCTTTAGAAGGCCAGATCCTGAAGAGGAAACTCAAATCCTTTGGCCACCTAATGAGAAGGAAGGACTCACTGGAGAAGAGCCTCATGCTGGGAAAGATGGAGGGCAAAAGAAGAAGGGGATGACAGAGAACGAGGTGGCTGGATGGAGTCACTGAAGCAGATGGCATGAGCTTAAATGGACTCCAGAGGATAGTAGAGGACAGGAAGGCCTGGAGGAATGTTGTCCATGGGGTCGCAATAGGTCAGATACGACTTCGCAACTAACAACAACAAGAAGAAGAAATATATAAATTTTAGACCTAAGTCTCAGAGGGAGAAAACTATTATTGTTGCTATATATTTGTCAGTGGTCAAGGGAGGGGGAGGGAGGGATAATATTTATTGACTTTCTATTCCACATTTTAAATGTCTTTATTTAGTTTTGTTTTGTAAAATCTCCATTTTTTCCCTCCTCCCCTTGGAGTTTGTATTTTAATTTTCTGTATATATATAAAAAAAAAAAATCAAAGGAAAAGGTTGGGCAGCCATTTTCTGAGATGGAATAAAGTCTCCTGCCTTGGGTGGGGTGGGATGGGGGTTGGACTAGAAGACCTCTGGGATCCCTTCCAGCATTATGATTCTATGAAAAATACATAGGAGAAACTCTGCTCTCCAATCCCCCCAAAACGAGCTTTGCTGAAAAGTTCTACCAACAAGAAAATCAAACAGCATCTGGAGTAAGTCTTCAAAAGACCACAAGGTTTGTCAAAAATGGCGTACGGCAGTGATGGCTAACCTTTTAGCTGTCGCGTGCCAAAAGCGGGGGGAGCGTGGGGCGGTCGCGCACCCGCATGCCCACACCATTTAATGCCTCCCTGCCCCTGCGCATGCGCGCTCCCCCCACTTTTGGCACGCAACGACAAAAAGGTTACCAGTGGGCCCGGTAGGCCTGTTTTTCACCCTCCCAAGGCTCCAGAGACTTTGTAGGAGCCTGGGGAGGGCAAAAACAGCCTCCCACCCCGGAGGCCCTCTGGAGGCCAGAAACAGCCTGTTTTCTGATTTCCGGTGGGCCCGGAAGGCCTGAAAATCAACTAGCCGGCACATGCATGTGTGCTGGAGCTGAGCTAGGGCAACGCTCGCATGCCCACAGATATGGCTGTACGTGCCACCTGTGGCACACGTGCCATAGGTTTGCCATCACGGGTGTAGGGTCTCCTGCTTAGCAGGGGGTTGGACTAGATGACTTGTAAGGTCCCTTCCAACTCCGTTAATCTGAACTGTCTTTGTGTTTGTTCTGCCTTCTTTCAGAAAACGAATAAATGCGAGTGTTAACTTGGTGCATATTTCTTTAAAGACTTCAAGAAAGCTGTTTAGAACATTCTGAAAACACACAGGAATGAGCCATTGAATGGAAAAATTTCTGGGTGATGCAGGGAAAGTTTACACCCACATAATTCATTAAAGTTAATAGGAACAGTATGAAAACTTTTCTGTTTGGAAATTGTCCCCTTTGTCTACGGGAAGGAAAAGAATGAATGCTTTGGGACTCGCAGTATTCTTTGCAAATGGCCCATTCACAGCGAAACCAAACTCATCAGTCAAAAGATTCATAGGACTAAGCTTTGCCTTATGGGGTTTCCTAATTTCTCTGTTGCATATCCATCCTTTTCGTCTCCCTTCTTTTCTCAAAACCATCCTTGCCACTTGCATTAGACAAGAAGAAAAATATTCTAGAGTTAATTTGGCACCACTTGCCAATTCTGAGAAGGAAATAGGTCTGGTGGCGTTGAACAATGTCTCGTTTGTGTCTATTTTTTGAATTGCCTTGTAAAAGTTTACACATTCAAGCTCCCTGATTCTCAATTTACATTACTTGGCCTGCAGAGATTTCATCTTGAAGCCGAATCTGATTAGCTGTGTGTAACAGTGACATATTTGATGCATATTTTTTGATGCCTATGTAGAAAGGAAACTACTTACAGTGTTCACATTATTTTTAAACGAACGTTACATCTTGGAGAAGAAAAACTAGATTTTGCAAGCAAAGGATTGCTTTATTCCACACATGGCTAGAATTGGTAAGAAATGATACTTTTTTTTTTAGAAAAAAAAAGTATCTTGGCATTTTTAAATTTTTGAATGTATTAGGGAGGCATTTGCTAAAGTGCATAAACTAAGCTTAACGTGTTGTGTGAACAATGCAATTAGGTTTTTAATTGACTTGGTTAAACCCAATCACTATGGAAACAATTGATCTCAACTCATTAAAGTTTACACTGTACAATGTGCAAATTTATTTATTTAACAAATTTATATAGCCCCCATCTATCCAAGGAACTCTGGGTGATGAACAGAAATAAAAGCAAATAGGTCTATTATCAAGAAACTGGGACGAGGCCCCTAAAAATTTCATTATCATCAAAAAACCCACATCCTCAGGGTTCCATCCACTTCCTGACCTCAGAGCCAGATCTTTACAGTTTTCCAGAATGTTAATAGGCTTTCTTTCTTTCTCTCTCTTTCTTTCTCTTTCTTTCTCTTTCTCCCTCTCTCTTTCTTCCCCCCTCTCTCCTTCTCCCTCTCTTGTACATAATTTTTATTAAAACTTTTAAACAAGAAGATATAAACGAATAAAGACTAATATAAAGTAAGGAAGAAAAAAGAAGAAAGCAAAGAAAAAGAAAAAAAGTGCCAGAAACGAAAAAAAAATGTTGAAGAAAAATAAAGACGGAAGAAAGAAAAATGCAGGGAAGGAGCTTCTGATATTCTTTCTGGCAGTTTTAAGTATAAATACATTTCAACCTTCCTCTCTAAAGTTACATCATATTACTCTTCTGTCTATAATTTATCCTATTCTAATAATAGCAATAGCACTTAGACTTACAGTATATACCCCTTTACAGTGCTTTATAGCTCTCTCTAAGCAGTTTACAGAATCAGCATATTGACTCCACCAATCTGGGTCCTCATTTTACCTACCTCGGAAGGATGGAAGGCTGAGTTAACCTTGAGCCTGGTGAGAGTCGAACTGCCAAATTGTAGGCAGCCAGTAGTCAACAGAAGTAGCCTGCAGTACTGCATTCTAACCACTGTGCCACCATGGCTCTTATCATCAAACCATGAATTATGTTCAATTTTTCTTCATTCTTTTTTTTCTTTTTGCAAAAAACTGTAACTCTTGGGGAAGGCTCTTTGATAAGATATGTGCCACAATAGAGAAGGCACTGTCTCTGCAGAGAGAGAGAGAGAGAGAGAGAGAGAGAGAGAGAGAGAGGGAGGGAGGGAGGGAGGGAGGGAGGGAGAGAGAGTGTGTTACAAATACATATACACATGCAAATATGATATGGCTTCACTGATGGTACCCAGATCATGTGTGTTGTGGCCCACCAGCGGCCAGCAGAGTTGGCAGCAGATTTGGACAGTGAGAAGGTTGGGAAGGAACGTGGGCCAGTCCTGGAGCCTGGGGAGGGCTCTGAGTCCGAGGCAGAGTGGGGGCCAAGGCCATCTGGTAGTTCTTTGCAGCCTCCAGAGTCTCGGGAGTCTGACATCAACGAGGCAGAAGAACAGCGTGAGCCTGTTCCCAGTGTGCGCATGTGCAGAGCTGCCAGGAGACAGGAACAATTAAGAAAACAGGGTCGACTTGGGAGTAAGGCTTGGAGATGATTGGCCCCTCCCATAAGACATAAAAGAAGAGCGAATGGGATGTGAGCTTTTGCAGGAAGCAATTAGTTCATCTGGCCAATTCAAGATTTGAAAATTCTGTTTGTGACTCTGTGCCAACTTTGGCCTTTCCCTGTGTCTGGAAATTAGCTCTCTGGCAGCGTTCCATGTGAGATAGGTGGGTGTTGATAACCTTCCTCTGAAAGACTGTTTATCAAGCCTTGCGGACTGTAAATGAAAATAATTTACAATTGTATAAATAAAAGAGGTTTTGCAGGACTAAGATTGTGCTTTATACATTCTAAGGAAGTCTAGGTCAGAACTAGGTGCACCTTCTGTGAGATGGTAGGATAGACAAAAACCATCAGGGATAGGTGGTCCTACAAGGAACGTGGCCCCAGGACCTCTAATGCTTTAAAGGTGAAAACCAGCATCTTGAATGGTACTCAAAGCTACCACCTGCCTAGATCATTATCTCCCCAGTCAACCCTCACTTACCCTTACAAAGGTTTTAATCCCGGCAATACGGAGATTTTAAAGTTTGAGTGTAAATATCCATGCAGAGTAATCGGTGAAAAAGCAGCAAAAGCAGATGTAGACAAACTCCAGGACCATGCATGCCCACAAACGTCTTGGATGCGGCCAAAGTTATCCATGTTTTATAATATTTCATTTGCTCTAAGTACAAACGGATGGAGTTCACGCTAAATAAGCACATTGATAAGATTTAACTGGTACAATTTAAAATGCAATGAAATTAGGAGTTTCCGTTTTGAGTGTGGCTCCAGGATGTCCTGTGAGTTAGACCGTAAAGAAGGCTGAATGGTTCTGGAGAAGATTCTTGCGAATCCCTTGGATTGCAAGGAGATCCAATCAGTCAATCCTAAAGGAAATCAACTCTGACTGTTATTTGGAAGGACAGAGAATAAAGCTGAAGCTTAAACACTTCGGCTACCAAATGAGAAGAGGGGACTCCTTGGAAAAGGCTCTGATGCTGGTGTAAAAAGTTGGCACCCACCCTTCTCCTAGAAGAATGAAATATTTTGAGAAATAGTAAAAAAGGAAGAATATTATATTTCCTTAGATGAGACATGTAGAAACATGTTTTTTTAGAGGGAGAAAACAGCCCCCATCTTCCTTAATAGCCCAAAGCAGATGCCAGCACTTAAGAGATAAAGAGATAGATACCTCCATTCCAGGGGTGAAATCCAAGCAGGTTCTAACAGGTTCTGGAGAACCGGTAACGAAAATTTTGAGTAGTTTGGAGAACCGGCAAATACCACCTCTGGCTAGCCCCAGAATAGGGTGGGAATTGAGATTTTGCAGTATCCTTCCCCTGCCATGCCCACCAAGCCATGCCCACCAAGCCACACCACACCCATCAAGCCACACCCACAGAACCGGTAGTAAAAAAAAATGGATTTCACCACTGCTCTATTTGTAAGCAAATACCCTCACCCAAGATCCAAGAAAGGTAAGATTCGCCCACAGCCAGAATAGGAATTGCCCAACACCCTTTCAGAACACAAGCCTTCTCATGGCATCATCTCAGCAGTCCAAACTTCAACCAAACCTGGGAGCTCGGAGAACCTCAGCTATGACCCCTACATAACCCCTACAACAGCCAATAGAATAAATGCTCTTGCACAGGAACAGGAAGCTCAAGTGCAAAGCCCAAGAGAAGGTATAAAAACCTCTCACTCTCATCTCCGTGTGGTCAGCTACCCAGAACCCATGTCGTACTGCTTCATCATTAAACTTTCTTTCCAATCAGCCTCCATGTTTGCAGTGTCTTTCTCCCGGCTTGGATCTGAACCAGATGGATATTTCTTCCAACCCTGGGAAAGATGGAAAGCAAAAGGAGAAGGAGAGAGCAGAGGATGAGATGATTAGATAGTGCCATCAATGCAATGAACATGAAGTTGGCCAAACTCCAGGAGACGGGGGAGGATAGGGCGGCCTGGCGTGCTATTCCATGGAGTCACACGTGACTTAGCAACTGATCATCCACAACCCCGCATGTTCTGAAAAGGCCATAGGTAGCCAATAGGTCCCTGTCACCATCACAAAGCTGCCCACAGTTGGGGAAAAGAATGACCGCAAGGACATCTACGCTGGCCAGCAGACATATGAGCAAGCTTCCTTTTGAAGGGAGGGGAATCTCTGTTTTTCTTTAACAAGCAATTTAGAAAAGGGTGTTGAAGAATGAGAAGGAACATTTCTACGCATTACTTGTCCTTCTATGGCGCTCCACCGCCCTCCCCCCAAAAGGCTTAATTACTGTGTGGTACCAGAAACACATAGTCATCAGCCATTATTTGGCCAAACCAAACAATGAAATAAAGTTATAAATTGCATATTTATTTAGTCAGGGAGGTGGGAGAGCTGGGTGAATTTATTGCTCCAGGGTGTGAGCAATGAAAACCATGACACAACATTCCCTCAGCTACATAAGTCCACAAAACAAAACATATTAGTTAGCATTTCACTTTTCCTTTCATACGTGGCTAATAAATTATGAGGTTCCCCCATTGAAGGCTAGGAAGGAAATGACACATAGCAGAGAAATAAAGATGGCCGTGCCTCACGCCTCCTGTCCCACAAAAGTGTGTTCATAGTTTACACAGCTAGAGAACAAAACCAACACCCTAAGCCTAAACAAGTCACCATGATGCCCTACTCTGTGGTATGCACTTCTATTTCCAGCCAGGATCTGTGGGCAGGACAGCTGAAGATCTGTTTTGCAAAGCAATGTCATCTCCAAAAGGATATATACAGGTGTTCCTCAACTTACGACCACAAGAGGGACTGGAACGTCTATCATTAAGCGATGCTGTTGTTTGATTATCCAATCTCTTTTTGCCATAGTCGTTAAGCCAATCATCCCAGTTGTTAAGTGAACCATGTGCCGAGGTGGCGCAGTGGTTAGAGTGCAGTACTGCAGCTACTTCAGCTGACTGCTAGTTCAGCAGATCAGCGGATCAAATCTCACCGGCTCAAGGTTGACTCAGCCTTTCATCCTTCCGAGGTGGATAAAATGAGGACCCGGATTGTTGGGGGGCAATATGCTATTTAGTGTACTGTCTTTGGTGTAAGCCGCCCAGAGTCCTCGGAGAGTGGGTGGCATAGAAATATGACTAATAAAATAAATGTTTAATAATAAATGTGGCCATTTAGCATATCCGGCTTCCCCATTGGGTATGTCTAGTTTGATGAAAAGAAGGTTAGGGGAGACATGATAGCAGTGTTCCAATATCTCAGGGGCTGCCCCAAAGAAGAGGGAGTCAAGCTATTCTCCAAAGCACCTGAGAACAGAACAAGAAGCAATGGGTGGAAACCAATCAAGGAGAGAACTTAGAACTAAGGAGAAATTTCCTGACAGTTAGAACAATTAATCAGTGGAACAACTTGCCTCCAGAAATTGTGAATGCTCCAACACTGGGAGTTTTTAAGAAGATGTTGGATAACCATTTGTCTGAAGTGGTATAGGGTTTCCTACCTAAGCAGGGGGTTGGACTAGAAGACCTCCAAGGTCCCTTCCAACTCTGTTATTCTATTCTATTCTATTCTATTCTATTCTATTCTATTCTATTCTA
>WNWU01000037.1:3576234-3597616 GCA_012654045.1 Ptyas mucosa
CAATCACAGGAGACAATGAATTCTAGCCGTGTTTTAAGTATGAAAGCTAGGTGGCTTTGGATGAATCATTCTCTCTCAGCCCAGCCTACCTCACAAGTTGCTGTGGGAAAAACAAGAGGAGGAAGGAATATTAAACAGGCCGGCTGCCTTGAGTTATTTATTTAAAAAAATAATAATGAAAATGGGATTAAAAACATATATATATTTTAAAAAAAGATAATGTGTATAAAACAAGACACTTTCACATAAGGTCTTTCTACCATGCCAGAAGGACTTGTGGCATCATTCCTTATGCACGGAAGCCGAGCTGATTTACTTCTATACGGGGTGAAGACATTACAATTAAAAATAAACAGAACATTTTACTCTGCGCTGTGAGCCTGGGATTAAAACACGTAGCCCTTATTCGCGCAGCTTCTGTACAATAGTTGCACTCTATGGCTCTTGCAGCTACGTTTTGTTTTTTACTTTTACTGCTGGAAAATAAAATAGAGCTTATTATATTGATGATGCCACGTGGCGAGGTGAGGTTTTGTGGTTTTTAACGTTGTGGATTTTTAATGTTGTAAGCACCGAGGTGGTATTCAGCCGGTTTGTACTGGTTCACTCGAACCGGTAGGGGAAATCGCGAGTGGGCTCTATGTTGCCTTATTTAGGGACATTTTTGAAGCCAGGCGCATGCACAGAAGGCTCACACATGAGCAAAGCGCATGCACAGAAGGCCGGGTGCATGTGCGAAGGCAGGCGCACGCATGAACCGGGTGCGTGCATGCATGAAATGAACATGCGTGCGCATGGCGAACTGGTAGCAACAAAATGTGCAACCCACTGCTGGTTGTAAGGCACCCGGAGTCACTGTTGGGCGACCATATCTATTTGCTAAACGAACAAATAAAATATTGTTGGTGTCTCCAGTGAAAGCAAGAGGTGACACAGCTTCTGTTCATAACCTGAACCCCAATCATCATAGAGCACCCGTGTTCAAAGAGCCAAGAAAACCCAGCAAATTTAAACATTTAATAAATAAATGTTTAATAAACCAGGAGCCTGGTTTAGCTCAGCAGACTAAAAGCATAGTGATCAACACCAGCTGCCTGCAATTACTGTAAGTTCGAATTTCACCAGGCTCAAGGTTGACTCCGCCTTCCATCCTTTCTAAGGTGGGTAAAATGAGGACCCGGTTTGTGGGGGCAATAAGCTGACTTTGTATAAATATACAAAAGTATGAAGGCTATTGCTTAACGCAGTGTAAGCTGCCCTGAGTCTCCGGAGAAGGGTGGCATCTAAATCTAAATCTAAATCTAAATCTAAATCTAAATCTAAATCTAAATCTATCAATAAATAAGCCACCCAGAGGCTTATATTATAGGGGAGGAAAAGCAAATATAAACAAACAAGCAAACAAACAAACAATGAAACAAACAAATAAATACGCAAGCTACCAAGGGACATCTTATAAAGATTTAATAGATAAGTCAATAAAATAAACATTTTCTTTGGAAAGTTGCCTCCGATGGATCATTTGGGAATCAGAATTATTTCTTGCCATTGGGCAGAGAAGAAAAGGTTGAGAAGATCAATCAATCAATCAATCAGAATAGAACTGGAAGTGACCTTGGAGGTCTTCTAGTCTAACCCCCTGCTCAAGCAGGAGACCTTTTGCCATTTCAGACAAGTGACTGTCCAATCTCTTCTTGAAAACCTCCAGTGATGAAGCACCCACAATTTCGGAAGGCAAGCCGTTCCACTGATTAATTGTTCTCACTGTCAGGAAATTTCTCCTTAGTTCTAGGTTGCTTCTCTCCTTCATTCATTTCCACCCATTGCTTCTTGTTCTGCCTTTAGATGCTTTGGAGAATAGGTTGACCCCCTCCTCTTTGTGGCAGCCTCTCAAATACTGGAATACTGCTATCATGTCCCCCCTAGTCTTCTTTTCTCTAGACTAGCCAAACCCAAATCCTGCAACCGTTCCTCATATGTTCTAGTCTCCAGGCCTTTGATCATCTCAGTTGCTCCTCTTTGCGCTTTTTCCAACGTCTCGACGTCTTTTTTGCAATGGGGTGACCATAACTGGACACAGAAACCGATCCGCCAAAGGAAGTTATCTCCGTCCCTAAGATAACGCGACGCTTTTTGCATTGATCTTCTTCCATAATTCTGCAAAGCTTCCATTATTCTTCCCAAAGCATCTCAGCCTAATTACTTCTTTTGTCAGAGACAAGCCGATAACCCCGTAGAGCAAAATCACACGTTTCCCTCTTTTGTTTCGGAGTGCTCCATTGTCCTCATGAAATTCTGAAACCCTTGTCGAGGGAAAAGGTGGGGAATGAAAGAATTAAAAGAGGTCACCAAAGCAATGTGGCATCGTCTGAGCTAGCCTGCACTTCTGATGCTTTTAAAAGCCCTTGTTAAGTCACACAGCTAATTAGTTCCTTTAGACAGGCAAGCTAAAAAATCTCTTGGCTCTGCCACCTGCTTGGCAGTACGATTCCTTAAAGAGGAAGATAAATCTTCATCAGAGAATATTCAAGTTAGTCCTTGACTTAGAACTATTTATTCATTCATTCATTCATTTAGACTTCTATACCGCTTCATAGTGCTTTACAACCCCCTCTAAGCAGTTTACAAAGTTAGCATATAGCATATTGCATAATAGCATACTGCATTAGCATTAGCATATTGCCCCCAACAATCTGGGTCCTCATTTTACCCACCTCGGAAGGATGGAAGGCTGAGTCAACCTTGAGCCGGTGAGATTTGATCTGCTGATCTGCTGAACTAGCAGTCAGCTGAAGTAGCTGCAGTACTGCACTGCGCCACCTCAGCTCAAGGTTTAGCGACCCAAGCTGCAACAGCGCTGAAAAAAGGGACTTACAACCAGTCCTCGCACTTTATTTTATTTGTTTTTTATTTATATTAAATTTACAGACCGCCCTTCTCCCTGAGGACTCAGGGCGGTGTACAGCCGGAATTAAAAAACACATAATATAAACAATAAGAACAATTAAAAATAGAATAATAAATTTCGGCTCAAATTAAAAATACCAATCCCCATAAAATTTAAAATTTAAAATATGCTTATGCCAGCCCGGCTTGTTTGAAGAGGTAAGTTTTCAGGGCACGACGGAAGGCACTGAGGTCTGGGATTTTCCTTATCTCGGGGGGGTAACTGATTCCAGAGGGTAGGTGCCCCCACAGAGAAGGCTCTCCCCCTGGGGGTCGCCAGCCTACATTGTTTGGCTGACGGCACCCCAAGGAGGCCCTCTCTGTGGGAGCGCACGGGTCGATGGGAGGACGTCTGTGGCAGTAGACGGTCCTGTAGATAACTAGGTGACCATCTTATGACCATCACATTCCTGTGGTCCAGTAGTGGGTTTCAAATCCCGGCGCTACCGGTTTGCTATTGGGATCTGGTGAGCACGTGGCACTTCATTACTTCTTCATTAGATTTTCCTCTGTCTCCTACAAATGAAGCTGATTTTGTTCTCTAGCCACTAAGAAATGCTACTCATTGTAAACTGGAGTTTATTTTTACCTGTTACGCCAACAAAAATGAGCTTCTGGCATTGTGAATGTTAAAATGATGCTGTTCCTGTTTGTTATTGCATTCTTTTTCACAAGAACCCCCTGTGTTCCTCTCAAGACTGGAATAAATAGGCAGATATTTAATGTTTCTTTCTGTTTCTCCTATTTCCATTCATACTTGCTGCCTATCCCATTCGTTTTGTGGTCCTGTGTGTTTATTGGTTTTGACCTTTTATGCCTGTTTGTACGTAGTTCTCCTAAAGTATTCATTGTTGCTTAAAACTTTTGAAAATGTACACAGAGTTTTGAACAATTCTCCCAACATAAAGCCATTTTGTGTGTGTCTTTTTTGAGAATGATAGGGGTTTTGTTCAGATTCCTGTCACCTCTCTATATAGTATAATTGTTCGACTGCATTTTCAAAATCTGAAAAACGTGAATTTCAAATTATAATATCTGCAGAGAAGAGCAACAAAAATGATTAGGGGACTGGAGGCTGAAACATATGAAGAACGGTTGCAGGAACTGGGTATGTCTAGTTTAATGAAAAGAAGGACTAGGGGAGACATGAGAGCAGTCTTCCAATATCTCAGGGGCTGCCACAAAGAAGAGGGAGTCAAGCTATTCTCCAAAGCACCTGAGGGCAGGACAAGAAGCAACGGGTGGAAACTAATCAAGGAGAGAAGCAACTTAGAACTAAGGAGAAATTTCCTGACAGTTGGAACAATTAATCAGTGGAACGACTTGTCTCCAGAAGTTGTGAATGCTCCAACACTGGGAGTTTTTAAGAAGAAGTTGGATAACCATTTGTCTGAAGTGGTGTAGGGTTTCCTGCCTAAGCAGGGGGTTGGACTAGAAGACCTTCAAGATCCCTTCCAACTCTGTTATTCTATTCTATTCTATTCTATTCTATTCTATTCTATTCTATTCTATTCTATTCTATTCTATTCTATTCTATTCTATTCTATTCTATTCTATTCTATTCTATTCTATTCTATTCTATTCTATTCTACCCTACCCTACCCTACCCTACCCTACCCTACCCTACCCTACTCTACTCTACTCTATTCTATTCTATTCCACCTTAGGTTAGAGAGAAACCTGTGTTAGCTTGCAACAGTTTTTAATTTTAAATTATATAGGAGCAATTGTTACTAGTTCTTATAAACCATTCTTAATTCTTCTCAAGAGCATCTATTAAGGCAATGCAAAATCTGTTTGTTTCTAGCAGAAGTTAATCTAATTAAGTCTGCTAAACATCTTCAATCAAAATTGTTGCACATTCTACTTATTTAAATTTTTAGAACGAAGCTTAACAATGATTCGTCTTAAATTATTATTAATTTATACCGTGAAATAGTTCTGCTCAACAATCTACTGACATGTGAAACAATTGTTTCCTTTAAACATCATTTTTTAGAAACCTTGTACTACAGCACTGCTCTTTTAGTTTGTAATCTCCTTTCATTTCTTTTTTTAATCAAGCCTACTCTATTACCTCTCGTTTAAATACAAATACAAATTTAAATTTGACACACATATGCAAACTCAGAAACAACACAGTTTTTAATATCGCCTGCAAGGGATTGCAATTTTTGCAGGAAAAATTATGCAACATCATTTGTTTTAAAGAGTGGATAGAAACTATCACCTAATTGCTAAATATTTTCTTTATATGCTTTTAAAATCATTTAAAAAATAAGCAATTCTACCAATACCAATGGAATTTATTTTATTATTTTTTTTTTTGCTCTTTCTTTCTTTAAAGCTAGTTGCTACTTGGTGTAGTGAATGAATTATACTACAGGTAGTCCTCGATTTAAAACTATTCATTTAGTGACCATTTGAAGTTACAATCAGGGATGAGTTCTAATTTTTTTTACTGGTTCTGGTTCTGTGGGCGTGGCTTATTTTGTGGGCACGGCTTGATGGTCATGTGACAATTCTTTAGGATTTAGCAGAGGTACTGGTCTACCAGGCTTTTAACTGCTTGCAGAGCTGTACCGGTCTACTCATTTATTTTTGCAGGCACCGGTCTACTCATTTGTTTTTGGAGGCATTGGTCTACCATCACACTGCCTTTTAATACTGATCAGCTGTAGGGCGGCCCTTTGAAGCCCCTCGGCAAGAGTTTAAACAGTTTTTTTCCTTCTAGCCGATCAGCTGGGACTCAGGAGGCAGCAATAGATTGGGATGGGGCCAAATAAAAGATAAGAATAACAGGGGGTGGGGGGGGGGGGCGGGGGGGGGCGGGGGGTGGGGGGGCGGGGGGAGAACCGGTTCGATGACATCATATCATCATCGCTACCGGCTGGGCTGAACCAGGAGGAACCTACCACTGGTTACAATGACACTGAAAAAAGTGAAATGACTGTTTTTTACACTTGTGACCATTGCAACATACCCATGGTCATCTGATCAAAATTAAGACGCTTGGAAGTGACTCGTATATATGACGGTTGCAATGTTCTGGGATCATGTGATCCCTTTTTGCGACCTTCTGACAAGCAAAGTCTGTGGGGAAGCCAGATTCAGTTAACAACTATTGTTACTAGCTTAACAACTGCAGAGATACACTTAACAAGTGTGGCAAGAAAGGTCGGAAAATGGGGCAAAGCTCACTTAACAAACGTCTTAGCAACCTAAATTTTGGGCTCAGTTGTGGTCGTAAATCAAGGACTACCTGTATTCCATAAATAATTCATTTGGGCACAAAATTTGTGTCCAATTCTTTTTAAAATGGGGGAGAAGAGAAAGCGGAAGGAATATGATAATAACTATTTTATTCCCTAAAGCCATCAACCCTCATAATCTTGAATATGAAATATGAAAAACACAGGGAAAGGGTGTTTACTTAACTGAGGGTTCCTCCACATTCTAAATATTTATTTAATGGTATCTGCTTGCAAAAAAAATTTGGAAGTAGCTTGCACGAACCTTAAAGTTACATTTGCAGCTTTCTCCAACTTAGCTGGTGGATATTAAGATTCTTATTCTCAGATTCTAATAAGATGGGAATCTTGAGGGTTCAGCAACTAAACAAAAGAAATTTGGGGAGCAAACTTCAATGACAGCACCCCGAGTTATCTTTCTCCGTTCCAAAGCGATACAATGCTATCATTTTTTCCCCTCTCCCTTTTAATCAGAAACCACACGGTGACACTGTTTGCTTCCTAGAGTCTCTAGCAGCAGTGGATTATAATTAACAGGCAACAAATATCACATAAAAAGAGAGAGAGAGAGAGAGAGAGAAATCAATGGTCGGCAGTATTTTACTTTAAAACACAAGTTTGCTTTTGGACAACTTGCCACGGAGTCTGTGAAGAGAAGAATTTTCAGGTGTGAAAATGTACAAGGCCTTTCTCCAGGCAAATCTGAACAGGGATTGTACATAAAAAGTGTTGTACAAACCTGAACACAAGACTATCAGTTTTGTTTTGATTTTTAAATCCTCCAAACCAGCTCCATATCACCTATGTTTCAGTGGTGGGTTCCTCCCGGTTCAGCCCGGTTCGGCCGAGCCGGTAGCAGTGACGATATGACATCACCGAACCGGTTCTCTTTGTTCAGGAGCTACCCACCACCACTTTATTCTTATCTTTTATTTGGGCCCGCCCCCAATCTATTCGCTACCTGCCGAGCCCCAGCTGATCAGCTAGAAGGAAAAAAAACTGTTTAAACTCTTGCCATGGGGCTTCAAAGGGCCTCCCTACAGCTGATCAGTGTTAAAAGGCAGTTTGGTGGTAGACCGGTGCCTCCAAAAACAAATAAGTAGACCGGTACAGCTCTGCAATCAGTTAAAAGCCTGGTAGACCAGTACCTCTGCTAAATCCTAAAGAATTGTCACATGACCATCAAAACAGGCTCAAGGTTGACTCAGCCTTCCATCCTTTCTAAGGTGGGTAAAATGAGGACCCAGTTTGTGAGGGCAATAAGCTGACTTTGTATGAATATAGACAAAAGTATGAAGGCTATTTCTTAATGCATTGTAAACCGCCCTGAGTCTCCGGAGAAGGGCAGCATATAAATAAAATTTAAAAAAAAACAACAAAAAAAACCCGCCCACAAAATAAGCCACGCCCACAGAATCGGTAGTAAAAAAAATTTCGAACCCACACTTGCGATGTTTGATATGGATCCACTACTTTATGGCTTTCAGGTACCTCACCTCACCTCCACTTGTCAAATCTTTGACTAAGGAGAGTTTCTGGTCCTAAGTCTTCACTTCTTCTGCCACCATACACTAATGTGGGGCTAATTTCAAGAAGGAAGGAAGTATCTGGGTTCTGTATTTACTGAACTTCTTATGGGCCAAACAAATAAACCCTTCTGACGAGAAAAAGGTCCTAGAACAGGGGTATCAAACTCAAGGCCCGTGGGCCAGATGCGGCCTACGGGGTGCTTAGATTTGGCCCGTGGAGCCGCCCTGGAACAGCGAAGGACCGGCCCGCAGTGCCTCTGCCATCGAAAATGGAGGTTGGGAGGCTGCGATGGCCTCCTGCAACCCTCTGCCAGCAAAAATGGAACTCGGGAGGGGCCGCACACAAGTGATTTCAGGCTGGCCACGCCCACCCTGGCCACACCCACCCGGACCCCAAGGTCAAACCAGGGGCGGGTTTCAAAACCCGTCGTTACTGATTCGCTCGTGGTTGCGCGCATGCTTGCGTGCACGACGCTTCTGCGCATGCGCAAAAGCTTTTGCGCATGCGCAGAAGCATCCAGGTGGGTGGGCGGAGCCTCCCACTACCGCTGCTAACAGTTCGAACCGGTAGCAACCCACCACTGGGTCAAACCCAGCCCTGATGTGGCCCTCAATGAAATCGAGTTTGACACCCCTGCCCTAGAAAGTACGCAGAAAAGAGATGATCAGGGGTTTGGAGGCAAAATCGTATGATGAACAGAATAACAGAATGTCTGTTGGGAAAACGAGACTGTCGGTTCAATTATGTATTGGAATTTTGAAAAAGAAAATCATAATAAAAATATATTAAAAAAAGAAGATATATTAGTAATATATTAATAAAGAAGAATATATTTTTAAAAAAAGAATAACAGAATAACAGACTAACAGAGTTGGAAGGGATCTTGGAGGTCTACTACTCCCACTCCCTGCACAAGCAGGAGAGCCTTATCATTCCAGACAAGTGAATGAAATCACATGCAATAAAGTTAAAAAGCAATTATAGTAAACTAGTCAAACCTCTCTCTTTAGCAAAAGATTCCAATAAACATAACATGTTGTTTTTAAAAAGCGGAAATAACATCCCCTATTTTTTTCATTTGACCAAAAACTACCATGAACCTTAGACAATACACTTAAAAGGGTAATGCTATGACATTACAGTTATAACAAATTGAATTTTATTCAGCAACAATGGATCAATGAGATTTTTTTCCCTCTACTAAATTAGCAAAGTGTGGAAAATAATTGCAATTAAACCAATTATATATATATATATATATATATATATATATATATATATATATATATATATATATATATAATTTGATTTATATGCTGCCCTTCTCCGGAGACTCAGGGCGGCTTACAATGCGTTAAGCAATAGTCTTCATACTTTTGTATATTTATACAAAGTCAGCTTGCCCCCACAATCTGGGTCCTCATTTTACCTACCTTAGAAAGGATGGAAGGCTGAGTCAACCTCGAGCCTCGTGAGATTTGAACTTGCAGTAATTGCAGGCAGCTGGTGTTAATAACAGTGCTTTTAGTCTGCTGTGCTACCAGATATTTTATCTATTTTATTGAAGTAGATGCACTTAATAAGTGCTTAACAGCAAACAACATACATCCAGTGGTGGGATTCAGCCAGTTCTCACCATTTTGGGAGAACCGGTTGTTAACTTTCTGAGCAGTTTGGTGAACTGGTTGTTGGAAGAAATCATTAGGGCAGAGAACCGGTTGTTAAATTATTTGAATCCCACCACTGCATACATCCCAACCAATCTTCTTTAGCCAAAAATTTAGGGATCTAAGACTACATCAGAGGTGGGTTTCAGCAGGTTCTGACCAGTTCTGGAGAACCGGTAGCGGAAATTTTGAATAGTTCAGAGAACCGGTAGTAAAAATTCTGACTGGCCTCGCCCCCATCTATTCTCTGCCTCCCAAGTCCAGCTGATTGGGAGGAAATGGGGATTTTGCAGTAACCTTGCTCTGGAGTGGGGAGGGAATGGAGATTTTATAGTATCCTTCCCCTGCCATGCCCACCAAGCCACACCCACAGAACCGGTAGTAAAAAAATTTGAAACCCACCACTGGACTACATCACAAATACTTACCATTGAGGGTGCAAGGTACGTTTAGCCTGTCGAAGAGGAGGATGAGGGAGACACAATAGCTGTCTTCTAGTACTCGAGGGGCGGTCACAGACAAGAAGATTCAATTTATTTTCCAAAGCATCAGAGGGCAGGGCAAGAAGTAAAGGGTGGAAGCTTGTTAAGTAGAGATCCAACCAAGAAGGGAGGAGAAATTTTCTGACAGTGAGAACAATCGATGGAATAGCTTCCTTCCTGAAGCTGTGGGTGCTCCATCACGGAGGTTTTCAAAAATAGACCAGACCACCGTTTGGATGGTACAAGACAGGGGTGAAATGCTCCCGGTTCGGACTGGATCGCCCAATCCGGTAGTGATGGAGGCGGGTGGTTCGGAAAACCGGTAGCAAAAATCCCTGCGCCCCTCCCCTATGCCCAGCTGAGCTGCGTGATCATCAGAGGCTGTTTTTTTAACTTTTAAAACCATTTTTTCTACAACCTCTTCAGCCAAAAAAAATGCTTTTAAAAGCCTCTGATGATCGCGCGGCTCAGCTGGGATCATCAGAGGCTTTTAAAACCATTTTTTCTACAACTTCTTTGGCCGAAGAGGTTGTAGAAGAAAAAAAAAAGCCTTTAAAAGCCTCTGGCAAGCCCAGCTGAGTTGCCTGATCGTCAGAGGCTCCTGAAAGCATTTTTTTCTGCAACCTCTTCGGCTGAAGAGGCTGTAGAAAAAATGCTTTTAAAAGTTTTTTAAAAAAAACTTGGCCACACCCACCCAGTCACATTACCCCCCCAAGCCACGCCCACCGAACCAGTAGTAACAAATTTTAGATTTCACCCCTGGTACAAGGGCTCCTGCCTTAGGTAGGGATTGGACTAGAAACCTCCAAGGTCCCTTCCAGTCCTCTAAATCTATGACTTAATGGGACGGCCTCGTTCATAAAAACTTGTTAAAACACTGTCTTGCTCCAATAGTTTGCAATATTCTGGACTATAAACTCATTTAGCTTGTTCAGGAATAATTTTGACTATGGAATAGAGTCCCAGTTTTCAATGGAACTCATTTAATGGGGTGATTCTTAATTATTGGGTGTTTGGCAGATGGAGAGCGCCTGTCTGTTTAGAAACAAATAGCTAGAACTGAACAAACTTTGTCATTCTGAACTCCGTGCTTGTTAAACAAAAAGCGATGCTTTATATTTGCATCTCGGTATGCGCAGCTCTGCAGAGCGTTCTGCGATCCGAAGCCTGCCTTTGTGAGGTCTAAGATATCAAAGGCAGGGTTTGTGGATATAAACAAGACAACCTTCCCCTCAACCCACAAAAAAATTTAGTTATTTAATTGTTCAGCGAAGAGATCTTTATAGGATGGGGTTGAAATTTAAGATGGTGACCTCAACAATGCCACTAAAGAGCCATCTGGTTTTTTTTTCCAAAATGTGCGTTGTGTATTTAAAAACCAGGCAGAATTTCCATAGAAGAGAGTATTCGTAGCTCAGGGTTGAATTGTAGGGTACTTGGTGCTTTTTGAGTTTGGTTGCTTTCTTGCAGACATTTCATTACCCAGCTAGGTAACATTATCAGTGCTACAGGAGAGTGGGGAGTTGCTCTCTGTTTTCCATTACGTTCTGTTCTGTTCTGTTCCATTCCACAGAAGAATATATTTGTAGCTCAGGGTTGAAATGTGGGGTCCTCGGTGCTCCCTGAGCTTGGTTGTTTTCTTCCAGACATTTTATTACCAAACTAAATAACCTTCTCAGTGCTAGAAGGGAATGGGATTTGTTCTCTGTTTATGCACAAACGGTTTGCCCTATGAGTGTGGGTGGGAGTGTTTTCCTCTTGGCAGTTCCTTGATTAGACTGCTGTTTACTGTTTGTTTGATTCTTTGTCTGGTATTAACCCCTGGTGTCAGCTTATCTGGGCGGTGATAGCTGGTGAGAAGACGTTTTGGTCTTTGTTTTTCCATTTCAATTGCACGTCGACTTGGTTTCCTGGATCTTTAGAGGCACCAAAACCAGGGGAGGGCTTCATAAAGGGGTTCTCTGTCCGGTTGCTGGGTGGGCATGGCCATAGTGGGCGTGGCCTAGTCAGCCTCCTGCACTATGGGTGGTGGTGGAGGTGTTTTTGCCCTCCCCGGGCTCCGGAGGCTTTTCTCGGGCCTCCAGGAGGGTGAAAACAGCCTCCCTAGGCTCCGGAGGCCCTCTGGAGGCTGGAAACGGGCCTGTTTTTGGCCTTCCTGAACTTCCGGTAGGCCCATTTTTTGCCCTCCCCAAGCCTCCGTGCACTTATCTGCATCCAATACAGGACTCCTGGGAGAGGAGGGGAGGGGTGGGACCATCCAGGAGTGGGATTTGAGGGTTCTCCGAACTGCACAGAATCTTAGCTAGAGGTTCTCCCGAACCCCCAGCAGCCCACCCCTGACCAAAACCATCGTACGATTGAAACTGCCAAGGAACAAAGGAAAAGCAAGCTTCGTTTCATAAATGGACATGGTCCGATTTCAGAAAGGAGGGTTTCTTTAAAACACAGAGAGACAGAGAAATAACACGCCAAGGAGAGCAATGTGAGGCTGTTGGCATCATCCGTTCAGATTATGGAGATTAACAAGTATTTTGAATGGCTGTTGTGTGATGTTAACTAATACACAAGGTCAGTCAGGACAGGACTGATTGTTCTGTCCTTGCATGGTTATGAAAAAAAACACCTTTTTTTGTAGGGAGGGAAAAGGAATGGAATAGGTTGAGTGAGACCAGTGAGTGGGTTAAAGCTAAAGAAGAAGAAAAAAAAGCTAAATAGAACAAATTTGCTCTTGTAGACGGCTTGGCAAATAACATCAGGGAATTATTGTTGTCAGGGATGAGAATGTATAAATAGAGGGGTGAAGCTCTGGCACTTTTAAAAACCCTGCCTGAAAATTCTGCCTTGTTCCCTGGATCGGCTGCCATTTAATGCTGTTTTGTAATTTAGGAAAAAAAATCAGCATCTGGATAGCACCACCTGGAGAAGGTTAGCCTAGTCTTTTCTTTCAAAAAGGAAGAAGAAGGAAAAAAAGCTTCTGGAAACACAACTGCTTGCTGCAGGTAGACCAGCCTGAGATCCAAATCATTTTATTAATGGAGATGCTTGAGGAAAAATGCCAGTAAAACGAGGCAAACGTTTTCCACCGCTTTTTCCACTTTTGAGTAAAAACCATCAGCAGGACTGCAATCGATGTTCGAGGACAAAAAATTAATAATAATAATTCTCTCCTGGGAGTATAAAGATTATAAAGTATAAGGCAGGTGAGCATCCTGGGGCAGAGAAATCAAGGTGCCAGCCCTAAGAAGATCATGTAAGAGCCTTGGTGGTGCAGCAGACTAAAGTGCTGTTAAGTAGCACCAGCTGCCTGCAATTACTGCAAATTCAAATCTCACCAGGCTCAAGGTTGACTCAGCCTTCCATCCTTTTGAGGTAGGTAAAATGAGGACCCAGATTGTGGGGGCAATAAACTGACTTTGTAGAAAAAAGAACACCGCTGGGGGGGGGGGGCAAAACCCCTACTAAACAGGTATATACAAAAGTATTAAGGCTATTGCTTAATGCATTGCAAGCCGCCTTGAGTCTCTGGAGAAGGGCGGCATATAAATCGAACCAATAAATAAATAATAAATAAATGTTCATTGGTAATTTTGAATTGCCTTCTAGGATAGCAACGTCTAAAGCTATTCATGTCATACATTTGTTTAAAACATTGGGCGATGGGGACATCTCACAGAGATTTGGAGCAAGATCTAATTCAATTTTCAACATATATGCCGTTAGGAAGTTTTCAGTGTATTCCCGGAAAGGAATGAGTGGGCAAGAAATAACGAAACAGCTCTGTGTATGTGTGTGTGTGTGTGTGTGTGTGTGTAAGAGAGAAAGAGAGAAAGAGAGAGGGAAATAGGGAGAGATGGAGGGGTAAAAGGAGATGGAGAAGGTGAGGGAGATGTAGGGGAGGGAGACAGGGAGAGGGAGAGGGAAGAGAGGGGGGGAGAGAAGGAAAGAGAGAAGGAGAGGGAGATGTAGGACAGGGAGACAGGTAGAGGGAGAGGGGAGAGGGGGGAGAGAGAAGGAAAAAGAGAAGGAGAGAGAGATGTCAGAGAGGAAGATAGGAAGAGGGAGAGGGAAGAGAGACGGAGAGAGGGGGAAGACAGGGAGAGGGAGATGTAAAGGGAAGGGGAGAGAGGGAGGAAGGAAGGAAGAAGGAAAGAGAGAGGGAGAGGAAGTGGAGGAGAAAAAGAAGAATGGAATGGGAGAGAGAAAGAGAAAAAGAGAGAGAGAGGGATGGAGGGGAAGGAGAAGGGGAGGAGGAAAAAGGCAGAGGGGAAGGGGAGAGAGAGAGGGAACGCACAAGAGAGAAAGAACAGCTTTCCCCCTCCTTAAAGTGTCCCTCTGGGAATTTAGGGTAAAAAGAAAATGGAGATCAAGACCTCTCACCAGTTTTCCAGCTCTTCAGATTAGCTACTCAGTTTTTTCCACCACCACCCCCGAGCCTCCTCCCCACCCCCTCCAAAGGAACAAAGGGAAAGAAGCCCATTCCCAAAATGGCCAACGGTTGTATCACTCCACGCATTATGATGATCCTCCGATGTGACCAGGATCCAAACAAACAGTCTCCAGGAAAGACCACCTGCTAACAATGCACATTTAGTCTCCTCAGAAACAGAAGATGGCCTCTGTTTACATCGCACTCATCTTAAAGCTCTCAGCCGTCTTTGTGTTGCTTTTCATCCGCTGAATGTCTTTCTCATTGTTATTACACGGCTTTCATCTCAGATAAATATTGCTTTTAACAAATGATGTGTGCACTTGAAACTAAGAATTCCTTTTGTTTCACACCAAGCCAGGCCAAGAGATGTTTTTCCCCCTCCTTGACTCCCCTTCAGAACTAAAAAAATAAAATAAAAAATCATGAGATACGTTGTCTAGGACAAGAACGATGCAGACTTGAACTCACAAACAGCTCCTAATTTGGTGATTCTTCTGCTACGCCAATCTCTTTTTTCAGATTAAAACCAAAGACATCTCATTTCTTCATAGGGATGCGGGTGTGAGCTCCATCAGACAACAGGCTCACTTTGGCCAGTTACTTTCTCAGCTGCTTCTTCACTCAGCATTTTTTATATTTATATTTATTTATTTATTTGTCAAGAAAGTATTAGATAATAAATATAAACATGGATTGGATACATAAAATAGATACGCATAGAGGAAACATTAGGACAGGGATGGTAGGCACGCTGGTGCTCTTATGCACGCCCCTTACAGACCTCTTAGGAATGGGGTGAGGTCAACAGTAGACAGTCTTAGGTTAAAATTTGGGGGGTTTGGGGATGAAACCACAGAGTCAGGTAGTACATTCCAGGCATTGACCACTGTGTTGCTAAAGTCATATTTTCTGCAATCGAGTTTGGAGCGTCAAAACATAAAACAGTAGAGTTTCTTATTAAACTCTTCTTATTAAAAAAGATGTTGAGACTCTAGAAAAAGTGCAGAGGAGACCAACCAGGATGATTAGGGGACTGGAAGCTAAAACATATGAAGAACGGTTGCAGGAACTGGGCATGGCTAGTCTAGTGAACAGAAGGACCAGGGGAGACATGATAGCAGTCTTCCAATATTTGAGGGGCTGCCACAGAGAGGAGGGGGTCAAGCTATTTTCCAAAGCACCTGAAGGCCAGGCAAGGAATAATGGATGGAAACTGATCAAGGAGAGATTCAACCTAAAAATAAGGAAAAACTTTCTGACAGTGAGAACAGTCAACCCATGGAACAGAAGTTGCCTTCGGAAGTTGTGGGAGCTTCATCACTTCAGACTTTCAAGAAAAGATTGGACTGCCATTTGTCAGAAATGGTGAAGGGTCTCCTGCTTGAGTGGGGGGTTGGACTAGATGACCTATAAGGTCCCTTCCAACTCTGTTAATCTGTTAATGATAGCAGTGTTCCTATATCTCAGGGGCTGCCACAAACAAAAGGGAGTCAAGCTATTCTCCAAAGCACCTGAAGGTAGAACAAGAAGCAACGGGTGGAAACTAATCAAGGAGAGAAGCAACTTACAACTAAGGAGAAATTTCCTGACAGTTGGAACAATGAATCAATGGAACAACTTGCCCCCAGAAGTTGTGAATTCTCCAACACTGGAAGTTTTTAAGAAGAGATTGGACAACATTTGTCTGAAATGGTATAAGGTTTCCTGCCTGAGTAGGGGATTGGACTAGAAGACCTCCAAGATCCCTTCCAGCTCTGTTATTCTATTCTATTGTATAATCTTTGCACCTCAACTTTTTACTTTTACATAATACTACAAACTAGCCATTTCTTCTATCTAATCAGTAAAACACAAAATCAAAGTTTTATTTTCCCCCCACCTCAAGCACAAAGCCCAGATGTGGTTTCCAAGTAGAAACAAAAGTATTTTGGGGTTGTTGTTTTTTAAAATCAAAACAGTCTGTTTAGCCATCTATGCTAACTCCATCAATTTTTGCAACCATTCATCCATTGTAGGGATTAAAGAGTCCTTCCATTTTTTGTGTATAAAGTAATCTTGCTGCCATCAGTATATGGCAATTCCACCCCCCCCCCCACCCCACAAGGGGTGAAACCCAGCAGGTTCTGACAGGTTCTGGAGAACCGGTAGCGGAAATTGTGAGTAGTTCGGAAAACTGGCAAATACCACCTCTGGCTAGCCCCAGAGTGGGGTGGGAATGGAGATTCTGCAATATCCTTCCCCCAGGAGTGGGGAGGGAATGGGGATTTTGCAATATCCTTCCCCTGGAGCGGGGTTGGAATGGAGATTTTGCAGTATCCTTCCCCTGCCACACCCACCAAGCCACAGAACCAGTAGTAAAAAAATCTGGATTTCACCAATGCTCCCCCTCAAGTCTTTTTCTATTAAACCCAAGAGAAAAGTTTCTGGTTTTATCTTTACATTCACTTTGAAAATCTTCTATATTAGAATATGAATCCAATTTTCCATTTAAACATAAATTTAAGGGAATGACTCTTTTTTTAAAAAATATTTTTTTTTATTTTTTAAACAAAAACAACATAAAAAGCATCATTCTTCCAAACTCTTACAGACAGTTTTTCAATCGGTGACAATTATTTCGTGCTCTCAGAATTTTCAAATTCTCATTATTTGACAATTATTCTTACCTCTAACTAAGGAAGAAAACAAAAAACAAGGTAAAAAAAAAGTGCTTAAACATTTTATCCAAGTTTCATTTCATATATAATATCTCATCTCCATACTTTATTATCTATCCATTGATAAAATAGCTCCCATATCAAATAATATTGTTTGTCTTCCTGTTCTCTTATTTCAAATGTCAATCTACTCATTTCGGCACAATCCAACATTTTCTTAATAATTTCTTCATCAGTAATCATCTTCTCTCCTTTCCAGTTTTTTGCAAATACGATTCTAGCCGCTGTTAATATATTCACAATTAAATATTGTAATTCTTTATCAAATGTCTGTGGTAAGATCCCTAATAAAAATATCTCTGGTTTAAAATCAATGTCTCTTTATCATTTTTCCAACCATGTGTGTATCTTAGTCCAAAATCTTTTTGCTTCTATGCATAGAAGGGAATGACTCTTTAACTGATATGCATCTGAGACATTTCTCCAACATAATACCCTGTTTTCCCCAAAATAAGACATCCCCTGATAATAAGTCCTGGTGGCGCAGTGGACTAATTCACTGTTATTAAGAGCAACTGCTTGCAATTACTGCAAGTTCAAATCCCACCAGGCTCAAGGTTGACTCAGCCTTCCATCCTTTCTAAGGTAGGTGAAATGAGGACCCAGATTGTGGGGGCAATAAGCTGACTTTGTATAAATATACAAAAGTATGAAGGCTATTGCTTAACACACTGTAAGCAGCCCTGAGTCTCCGGAGAAGGGCGGCATATAAATCAAATCAAATAAATAAATAAATAAAAATAAGCCCAATCGGGATTTTGAGCACATGGCAATAAGGCCAAGCACTTACTTCAGGGTTCAAAAAAATATAAGACAGGGTCTTATTTTTGGGGAAACACAGTAGTGAATGGAAAGGATATTCTTTCACTGATATTCAGGAAGCAGTCTTGAATTCTCTGCATTCTTAGTGAGTAGTTTCAAATCCTCTTTATTTGACAATGAAGTTGTCTCTTAAGGGGGTTTGGATCTAATGGCTATTTTGCAGCATTCACTTCCTCACTGAGTTATTGGCAGGAAAAAAACAGAGAGGAAGAAAGAGAAACGGAAGAGAAGTAGAGAATCACAGCGTTGGAAGATGGCACATAGGTCATCAAATCCAGCCTTCTGTTGAGCGCAGCAATCCAAATTAAAGTAACTTAGGATGGCTAGGCATGTCTTGAAGAGATCCAGTGAAGTGGAACCTACCACGTCTGAACTCCAGAAGAAAAGCAAGATAGATATGGAATCCATAATTAAGATCTCATTGAAATGGTTGCAGTTTTGCCCAGAAAAATAAACATACGGAAGACTGCAGTCCGTCTACTGTTGGAAGAAATATCCATCTGGGTTCAGCTCCAAGTGGGGAAAAAGACACTGGAAACATGGAGACTGCTTGGAAAGATGGTTTAATGGTGGACAGGAATCACATGGTTTGAGTTCCTGAACATAAAAGGGAAGAGATACTGAGAATTCCTGGGTTTTTATGCCCTCTCTGGGCTCTGAACTTCCTGGGGCACAGGACGAGTATCCTGATTGGTTGTCAGACTCCCAGGGGGTGGGGGTCTTAGCTAGCCTTGCTGGCTAATGTAACCTTCCCAGGTGCCATGTGGTGAGTTTCTGTTGCTAGATGGGTCCTATTGTGTTGCAGATGATGATCCATTGACAAAGTTGGGGAGGGAGGCAGGAAGCTGCTTTGTCTTTAAAACACGTTTCTCCATTTCTCATCCAGGGACATATAATATTCTGCCTTTTTAAATATTTCCTAAAATATTTCATTCTTCTAGGTGAGGGGTGGGTGCTAACTTCCTACACTACAATAAAGTTCCATCTGTTTAACTAAAGTGAAAACGTCTTCATTCATTCATTCATACATTCTCCCTTGAAACATACATATATATGTCTGGATTTGTCTAGCGGTTACAATCCAGTTTTTCCTTGTGTGTTTGTATAAGGAATGATTTCCCAGCTTTTGAGATAGCTAAGAAGGAGTCAATCCAGGCAATTCCCTTTTGTTCTGCTAGAGCACTTTACTATCTGCTTCCAACCCCCCCCCCCCCCCCCACTTTAGACAAGCAAGCTTGAATAAGCAATGGAGAGTGGGAAGGCAGTGTAGAGCACCCCCCAACCACTCTAATTGATTTCACAGCAGCTTAAAAAACAATGCTAAGTATTGTGACGGAGGGTCCCCCATGCCCCTAAATCAAGTTCCCTGAGATAGATTACATGCCATCCGCAGGCCATTTGAAAATCTCAAGGGTAACCTCACATTCTGCGATTTATGATTGCTTGTTAGGAACCAGACTTCTCTGGAGTCCAGGGAGAAACAGAGATGAGTAACATGCAAACTCCATCGTACCCTTTGTGTCAAATGTAGAACGGAACTCCTAAATCTGTCTCGCGGTTTGTCTTTTTTTTTTTTTTTTTTGCACAGGATGCCTCACAGAACAACCCTCGTTTTGCAATGTGTCCTACTGACAGTTAAACAACCTAATGTTGTTTGTACTTCTGGACATTTTACAGGACGCATAAAGCATAGAGGATGCATCTTTAGTAGAAGTCTTGAAAGTGAACTAATGAGACTGTTATACAGAGATCCTAAATTGACATTTTAATAGTGTTAAGTAATGTCTGTAATAATTCAACATAGTCTAAAGGTATCTTCTGCTGTAAAAACTCCTCCTTTAACTAAAGGATCGGGTGAGTTAGTACCCTTAGTTTCAGTTTATGGGTGCAGTAAGTGATTGGAACATTTCAAGGTTCGTAATTTAGAAGGCTTCCTTTAAAGTTTTTATAGAAGTCAGCTTAAAGAAAAAAAATGTATCTACCTTCCTGTTCTTTCTTATGCAGTAAACCTGGAGCCATTACAAATGGTATAAACCAGTGATGGCGAACCTTTTTGGCACTGAGTGCTAAAAAGGTCATGAGGAAATGACACGCGTGTGCCAGTGGTGGGTTTCAAATTTTTTTACTACCGGTTCTGTGGGTGTGGCTTGGTGGGCGTCGCATGGCTTGGTGGGCGTGGCAGGGGAAGGATACTATAAAATCTCCATTCCCTCCCTAATCCAGGAGAAGGATACTGCAAAATCTCCATTTCCTCCCGATCAGCTGGGACTTGGGAGGCAGAGAATAGATGGGGGCGGGGCCAGTCAGAATTTTTACTACTGGTTCTCCAAACTACTCAAAATTTCCACTACTGGTTCTCCAGAACTGGTCAGAACCTGCTGAAACCCACCTCTGGCGTGTGCGCTCATCGGGGCTGTGCTCCGGGAAAGCCGAAGTTCCAAGTTCTAGCACGCATCTGTGCCCGACGATCAGCTGGCCGGTGCGCATACACAGGGCAGTTTTCGGCACTGCCGTGCACGTGAAGGGATTGCGCTCTGGAAAAGCCAAACTTCTGAGTTCTGGCGCGCATGCGCACCTGACAATCAGCTGACCAGCGAGCATGCACACACCTATTTTTGGCACTGCTGCACACACAAAGGATAGCTGATCGTCACATTTGCATGCATGCCAGAAACCTGGAAGACAAACAGGCAAGGCTGTGCATGCTGGGCGACATGGCATACGCAGAAACATTCTGATGACGTCAGGGTCGGTGGGCAGAGCCTCCCGCCGGTTTTACTACCGGTTCTATAGAACCGGTGCGAACCGGAGGCAACCTACCACTGCCTCTTTCCCATCTAATGCTTCCATTGCAGCTGGATCTTGGTGCTAGAAATGACAAAACCATCAAAGGGGGGGGGCTTCATTTCCTGTTTCCCGTATTCCAAGAGGTGCCGATGCAAATAAGATCAAAAAATATTATTCTAGTGATTGACCTCTGAGGAAAGCATGATTGTTCATGCTGAAATAGGATAAATGAATCCATATTGGTGTCCAAATGCATTTATCTCCAGCCCAAAAGTTCATTGTATGTGGGCTTATCACAGGCAATGAATATCAAACGTGATATTCCGTACGACATGAGCATATTCTGAGCAAACTTCTCCTAACTACGCTGCTGGACCTCACATCTGTCAATTCGTGTTTCGTGTCGCCGAGAGGCTGTGTTCCAGAGGACTTCAGTTTTCATGTCAACGATGAGGGGAAGAATGTGACACAACCGATATATCTTTATCCAAGATAGCTTATCTTAACCTCACTTTCTCCACCTCAGGGGGAGAATCTTATTCTTGATGTGGTGTTCACGTCAACAAATTTCAAGATGGAACAAATGATATTTTGGGAGGGAGGCTAAGTTCTAAGCAAGGTTGTAGACAGCTTTCAGTTGTTCAGGCTTCTGGGGCTGTTATTCTGTTTCATTTCTTGCATTAGGATTTTCCTTCCTTCCTTCCTTCCTTCCTTCCTTCCTTCCTTCCTTCCTTCCTTCCTTCCTTCCTTC
>WNWU01000037.1:3603099-3631233 GCA_012654045.1 Ptyas mucosa
GAATAGAATAGAATAGAATAGAATAGAATAGAATAGAATAGAATAGAATAGAATAGAATATTTTAAAAAACACTTTATTAAACTTTTATTACATTAAAAACATAAAAAATTATATCACTCAACAACAGCTATTTGTGGTGTTTTTCTTGTGACAGATTCTACACAGCTTAAAATTTGCCAGGTTTGAAAAACACCGTTTGAACGGACAATGGCCTCAATCATCTTAAAATCTTTCTAAAACTTTGCTAAGGTTTGAAGGTTCAGTTCAACGGGATGATTTGATTGGATCACCTTTTATGTTCACTCACCCTCTTGGCTCAGTGGCTAAGACGTTGAGCTTGTCGATCGAAAGGTCGGCAGTTCAGCGGTTCGAATCCCTAGTGCCGCGTAATGGGGTGAGCTCCCGTTACTTGTCCCAGCTTCTGCAACCTAGCAGATTGAAAGTAGTTCGTAAAAAAATGCAAGAAGAAAAATAGGGACCACCTTTGGTGGAAAGGTAACAGCATTCTGTGCGCCTTTGGTGTTGAGTCATGCCGGCCACATGACCACGGAGACGTCTTCAGACAGCACTGGCTCTTCGGCTTTGAAACGGAGATGAGCACCGCCCCCATAAAGTCGGGAACAACAAGCAAGGAGAACCTTTACCTTACCCTTTTAAAGTTAATTTCACATTTCCATAGAAAACGTTCCAAAAATTCAGTCTTCTTTACTTTAGCAACTAATTTCCCCCGTCCTGTTGATAATGAATTTGGTTCCATCTCTTAGCTAATGCAAGAAATTCAAACATGTTTTTTTTTAAAGCGCCAAACTATTGTTCTTATATTACAAAACCAAATCGGAATGGCTTTTAATGCAAGCTGTGTTTGCTAATATGAGCTAATAAACTCAGAATGTTACTTCCTATTGGACTAATGGATATTGCATTATACTTTATTAACGAGATTATCTCTATTTTTCCAGTGTATGCGGTATAAATCTGGATAAGAATACGCAGCCTACAAAAATATGAGGATTTCCTAATATATTAGAGTAAGGAAAAGCTATAAAAGAACAAGAATATAACTGGAAAGGGGGAAAAAAACTAAACAGAAGCTTTTTAGTGGAATAAATTTGTGATGTAATTGAATCATGCCTTAACTACATTTAAGCACAGCAGGCAGCAAGAAAGGAAGAGTGCCTGTTTGCCCATCCTTTAGAAAATGTAAATAAAGGACTTTTAGGTTTTAAAAGAACCAGTTGGTAAAGTGGTTAAGTGCGCTGGGAATCCATCAGTTCTAGCTTTTATTTTAAATATAAAGACAGCAGGATATCCTTTACTAAATAAGAATAAGGCAGAACACCAGAAGTTTCTCTGACATGTTAGCATGCTTTGGGCAATAAATCTTTTTATTATTATTATTATTATTATTATTATTATTATTATTATTATTAATTTTTTTAAAATACCATAAAAGCATAAGAAATGAAAGGCAAAATAAGAAAAAGAAAAGCTGTAAAAGTAGAAAAAAGAAAGGAAGGGAAAGAGAAAGAAAGAAAGAAGAAGGAAAAGAAAGAAGAGAAAAAAGAGAAAGAAAAGAAGGAAAAGAAGGAAAAGAAGGAAAAGAAAGAAAAGAAAGAAAAGAAGGAAGAGAAAGAAAAGAAAGAAAAGAAGGAAAAGAAAGAAAAGAAAGAAAAGAGAAAAGAAGGAAAAGAAGGGAAAGAAGGAAAAGAAAGAAAAGAGAAAAGAAAGAAAAGAAAGAAAGAAAGAAAGAAAGAAAAGACTTCCACTCTTCTTTCTATTGCCATCTATTTAACAGTAACAGAGTTGGAAAGGACCTTGGAAGTCATATAGTCAAACCCCCTGCTCACGCAGGAGACCTATACTAGGGATTCGAACCGCCGAACTGCCAACCTTTCTGATCAACAAGCTCAGCATCTTAGCCACTGAGTCACCTAGCCAGGGTCCACTGAGCCACCTTAAATTCTTTTTATTCCCCAAATCCATAAATTATCAATTCAATGGGGTCCTTGGTGCTCTTTGAGGTTGATAGTTTTCTTGGAGACATTTTATTACCAAGCTAAGTAACATCATCACTGCTGCTAGCAAACATTACCTCGCTTGGTAATGGAACGTCTGCAAGAAAATCACCAACTTCAGAGAGCACCAGGGACCCCTCATTTTAACCCTGTGCTACAAATATTCTCTTCTATCAGCATCAATTCAGTATTTTCTTCTTTCAACAACAACAACAACAAAAAATCCATATGAGGTTTCCAGTCTATCAAAAAAAAAAAAAATCTTTATTTTTTTCCCCCCTGACCAAAATGGTCAATTTTGCAATCTCCATGGTGTTCCATCAATTTTACAATCCCATCTTCTATTGCGAGGACACATTAACAAGCTTTTGAAAACTGGAAGATGATTTATTAAACTCTGTCATAGTTCACCTTCAAGGGTGAGGTTCATGTCAAAGGAGGCATGTTGTGGTACCGAAAAAAAAAGAACTAAAGTGGAAATCACTTTTTATCCCAAAGCAGTCGCTTCTATTTTTTTTTCAGATTTTTTTTTTAAGACGCTCAACATTCTTTAAACTTTGGCCTCTTCTTCATTCTTATCTTCCCTGTGTTGTGACCAAGCTTCCTGAGTCATTAAAACACAGGAGTAGTCCCAAAAACCTCTTTTATTGCAACAGCTGTGAATTATGTTCATTCACAGCTGAGTCCCAATTAGTTGCAAAAAGTCCTTTGGGAGAAGTCCTTTAGGATAATCACCAACCTTTATCTCCCTTGACACGCTGCCAAAGACCTACTTGGCAAAGCCACACTGAGTCCAGAATCAAACAAAGATGCCGACTGGGAACAGAATTAACAATGTTGCTTTCCCGCAAAGGGCCCACGTGCCTTTGTTCCTGTTTTAAGCCTTATGGGTGGGGCCAATCATCTCCAGGCCTTACTCCCGAGTCTTCCCTTTTGTTTTAACTGTTCTTGCCTTCTGGCAGCTTTGCGCATGCGCGCACTAGGAACAAGCTCCTCCTGTTCCTCTGCCTCTCTGATGTCCAATTCTGGAGGCTCCGGAGTCTGGGCATAACTCCCAAATGGCCCTGGCCCCATCTCTGCCTCTGATGCAGAGCCCTTGTCCAAGCTTTCCCCAGAATCCAGGACTGGCCCATGTTCCTCCCCAGACTCCTCACTGTCCGAACGTCTTCAAAGAATCAGAGCTGAAGGAGCTTCTTGGATGAGAAGCGAAATGTCTAAAAGAAAAACCAGAAAGTCCAGTTACCTCTTGAAAAAAGCACCTTTCGGATCTCTCCTGAATGTTTCATCTTATTTCAACGAAAAACAGAAAGATTATCGATGTGTATGCTTTCTCCATGCTGGACCTCTAGAAGAATAAAGCTACCATTACCAATCTTTCTCCAAATCTGGCTGTTGAATCCAATCCGGCTGCGTCAGAAGTTGTCCAACATGGATCGTCTCAGTCATATGAAAGTGCAGGTTATTTCTAGGGCAAGATGTGGGAATCGGCAACTCAAAACCAATAGAGACCAGCTTGCCCACGATGCTTCCGGACAGCATCGACATTAGGATTGTCTTTTCCAATTAAAAAAGCTTAGATCAAAAACATTAGAATGTCTTCTCCAATCAGAAATCACAAGAAATTGAGGAACTGTCACGAAGATGAGGGCGGCAAACTATTTACCAAAGCACCAGAAGACAAGACAAGAAACAATGGATGGAAACTAAACAAGGAGAGAAGCAACCTGGAACGAAGGAGAAATTTCTTAATGATGAGAACAATCAACCAGTGGAATGTCTTGCTTTCAGATGTTGTGGGTACCCCATCACTGGAGGCTTTCAACAAGTGACTGGACAGCCATCTGTCTGAAATGGTATAGACCTGTGATGGCGAACCTATGACACACATGCCACAGGTGGCATGCGTAGCCATATCAGTGGGCACACGAGCTCAACTTCAAAAGGGCCATTTTCGGCCTCCGGAGGACCTCTGGACGGGTGGGGAAGGCCGTTTTAGCCCTCCCCAGGCTCCTAGAGAGGCCCTGGAGCCAGTTGAGAAAGAAAAACGGGCCTACTGGGCCACCGCGTGCCAGGAGCGGGGGCAGTCGCATATGCATGTGTGGGGGCGGGGCTCATAGAATTATGGGTGTGGGCATGTGTGCACATGACCCCCCCAACCCCCCTCCTGGCACACGATGGCAAAAAGGTTAGTTATCACTGGTATGGACTGTCCCGCTCGTGCGGGGAGTTGGATTAGATGACCTCCAAGGTCCCTTTCAATTCTGTTATTCTATGTCCTATCTTGCAAGACCCCCACAAGGCTTCAGGGATTTCATTGCCACAACATTGAACATTCTCATTTGAGCTCCCACATGATCCCATGCTTGAATACTAAACCACAGAAACTGTGATGATCTTTCAAGATATTCACCATCTGTCCCATCGTTTTTTATTTCACTGGAAATTGGTCCGTGGACGCCATCTGGAAATGCTAAGGCACTTTGGCCCTTGTGCATTTTGGCTTCCCAGTCCTTGCTTAATTCCACCCAGGGAATCACCCTAAATCTTTTTTAAAAATGGCTGAACAGCCTTTGGGAACAGACTGTTAAGGATAGCGAATTGTCTAACAACGGGTTGAGAACATGAAAAGAGGGGTACTGAAACCAATTGGCTCAGCGGTTAAAGACACTGAACTTGGTTCGAGACCCAAGTGCTGCACGATGGGGTGAGCTACCGTTCTTGCTCCAGCTCCTGCCCACCCAGCAGTTCGAAAGCATACAAATGCGAATAGATAAATAGGCACCACTTCGGTAGGAAGTCACAGCATTCTGTGGGCCTCGGCATATAGCCATCCTAGCAACATGACCATGGAAATATCTTTGGGCCACGCCTTTGGCTAAGAAATAGAGATGAGCACCCTAGAGTCAGATACAACTGGGAGGGGAAACCTTCATCTTTATCTTTATTGAAACCACAAGGGTGACTGATCTATTATTTCAAGTGACGTCTGCTCCGTGGACATTTGCAATCCAGATGCCGGCAGTGCACAATTGGCAAGTTCATTTGGCTGTGTGTCTGAAAGTGAAAGCAATTAATTTTTGCTGTTGACTTAAACTTCTGTTGAGAGGTACTTCATTCCCAATTCTCCTTCCTATAAATAGATTAAGGGATAGAGCAAAGTCAAGTCTGCTCATTTGCCCTCCATCGAGATGGATTTCCCATGACTACTTATCTAGCAGTTCTCCCTTTAACACAATTTGTGTCTCAAATTAATTTAGTTCTCATTCGTTGATTGGTCAGAAGCCAAAACTGAAAATTGCTAGTTGCTAGTTTATAATAGCAAGTGTTTAAGAACTAAGGTACTCCAGGAAAGGATATCAACACACATTTTTAAAATGTTTAAACAGTTTATGGCTGTTAGGCCTGCTAGATGACTTCTTGAGTGGATGAAGAAGAAGACTTGCCTTTAATCTCATGCCATATTTTGGGAACAGAAGCTCTCAGTTTAACCTTCGGTATCTTTACAGCTTCATAGACAGAATATATAAACAAAGATATGCAGACTACTGATTCATCAAATCAAGTTCTGTTCAATGAAATGGACATCAGAAATCTGTGACCTCTCTGTAGAACATGAGGAAGATAACCTTCATGGACCGCTCCATCAGCAACAGGACTAAAGTCCAGAACATCCAGGTAACATTCAGAAGCGTCTCAGATCAATCAATCTGAATAAAATTGGAAGGGACGTTGGAGGTCTTCTAGTCCAACCCCCTGCTCAGGCAGAAGACCCTATGTCCTTTCAGACAAGTCCAGTCTCTTCTTAAAAACCTCCAGTAATGAAGCACCTACAACTTCTGAAGGCAAGCTGTCCTCGCTGTTAGGAAGTTTCTCCTTAGTTCCAGGTTGCTTCTCTCCTTGATTAGTTTCCATCCATTGTTTCTTGTCTTGCCTACAGGTGCTTTGGTAAATAAGGTGACCCCCCTATTCATTGAGTTAGGAAGATACAAATCTTTCTAACTCAATGAATCATAAAAAGGAGACAGAGGTAAAGCACAATCCAACTTATTATAGCCAATTTCAGCAAAAGTAGGTGTAGCTATTTTGCGGAGTTGATTTCACGGCCTGGTCTACCTAACGGGACTGACCTTCTCACTGGAGATGTTCACTATTTCTCCCCAGTTATTTATCCCCAAGATTACAAACACAGCTGGTATGTGGTGTGGTGGTTTCAGAGCGGAACAACTGTAGTAGTTGGTTGGCTGAGCTTCCTGCCTTCATTCTTGGTCCCTTATTTCAGGTTCAAACAATGTTTCATGAACGTTCCTCAAACTTCCCTTTGGTTCCAATATTTTTTGGCTTTGAATCAGCACATTATCAATTTGGCAGTTCCGGGTTTTCTATATGGGGGCACACCTGTTCATCTACACGCTGTATTGATTCCTTAGGTATCTGGGTCAAGAGTCTAGTTGGTGAGCCAGAGGCTGCAATCAGTTCTATTCAGCAAGACTACAATTGTAGGGTTTTATGCAATTGATGCTAGTTCTGTGGAATCAACAGCCCTTTGCTCTTAGTCCAGAGATTGATTAAGTAAGCATCTCCTCGATTCCCTTTCAGGTGCTATCGGATCATCTGCTCTACATCAAATGCTATTCTTGCAAAGCTAAGGTGACCAATGGCCTCAGCGACTGGTAAATTCACCTGACCTTGGCTGATCTGAAAAGTCATACAGGGTATAGACCAGAGATGGGATGCAGCAGGTTCCGACCAGTTCTGGAGAACCGGTAGCAGAAATTTTGAGTAGTTCGGAGAACCGGTAGTAAAAATTCTGACTGTCCCCGCCCCCACCTATTCTCTGCCTCCCGAGTCCCAGCTGATAGGGAGGAAATGGGGATTTTGCAGTAACCTTCCCCTGGAGTGGGGAGGGAATGGAGATTTTACAATATCCTTCCCCTGGAGTGGGGAGGGAATGGAGATTTTACAGTGTCCTTCCCCTGCCACGCTCACCAAACCATGCTCACCAAACCATGCCATGCCCACAAGCCACGCCCACAGAACCGGTAGTAAACATTTTTAAAACCCACCACTGGTATAGATCCTGGGAAACATTTTTAAAAATTTTTTTATTATTATTATTTACATATAAATATATTGAACACAGTGTGACCATCTTGGCAATTCATCCGCCATAAAAACCAAAGTGAAAGACAAATAACATATGTACTACTTACACAGTGCTAGTTTTGTACAATTATTTTTAACCAGCTTATTCATTCTAGTACATATTTTCCGTGTCTACTTAGCCTAATTGTTTAGTGTTCTGACTCCCACCTTGTGTTTCCGGCCATTGATAAAATCTGCTCCATGTGTCATAATATTCCATCTCTCCTTTGTTTTTTAATCCTAACGTTAATCTATCCATTTCTGCGCACATTAATATCTTCCTTATTATCTCCTTTTCTAAAGGGGTGTTTTCACTTTTCCATTGCTGAGCATATACCATTCTCGCTGCCCTCAGGATGTATAGTATTAGGTATATTGACCCTTTACTATAGCCATCTGTTATAATGCCTAATAGAAATACTTCTGGTTTAAATCCTATACATTGTCCAACCATTCTTTCTAGCCACATCTGGATTTGTAACCAAAATTTCCTTGCTTTTTTACAGGTCCACCACATGTGGTAGTATGTACCTGGTGATTGTTTACATTTCCAACATTTCGGGGATGTATTGCTAAACATTTTAGCCAATCTTGCTGGGGAAACATTCTTCATAGGTACCGTATTTTTCAGAGTATAAAACGCACCTTTTTCCCCCAAAAAAGAGGGTGAAAATCTGTGTGCGTCTTATACTCCAAATGCAGCTCCCCCCCCAGCTTCTCAAACAGAGGTTTCAGAGGCTGAAAAAAGCATCAGAAACGAAGCTTCAGAAAAGGAGCTCCCAAATAGAGCTTCAGAAAAAAAGCCCACAAACAGAGCTTCAGAAAAGAAGCCTCCAAATAGAGTTTCAGAGGCTTTTTTTTTTCTGAAGCTCTGTTTTGGAGGCTTTCAGAGGCAAGAAAAAAAGTTTTTTCTGAAACAGAATTTCAGAAGTTTCAGAGGCAGAAAAAAAAGCAAAAAAAAAAAAAGAGAGAGAGAGAGAGAAGAAGGAACAGAGCTCACAACCAAGGAACCTGTTGCTAAAATTCACCTCTGGAAACAGCTGATTGGGGTATTCTGGGAGGCCAATCCACCCACCAATCAGTTTTTTTTCTTATTTTCCTCCCAAAAAACTAAGGTGCGTCTTATACTCCGGTGCGTCCTATACTCTGAAAAATACAATATCTGGTTCAAGCTATGGTGAGTTCTCTTGTTTGATGACATCATACTTCACATTACATCATTTCTGTTAGCCTGACATATAGTATACAGAACATCCCTTGCCTTTCTCAGTGTCTCTGCAGATGCCTGAGGTCCCTGAGAATTCCAGAGTAGCTGGGTAAATTGGAAAATTTAAAACATATTTATCTTTATTATTATCTTAGCAATATAGCTGGCCGCGCTTCATTTATGGTTTGGAAAATGGTGGATACAGTACATTTTGAAAGCAACGTGTGTGTTTATGTGTGATATATAAACTCACGGTGTCCTGCAGTCACGCGATTGCCATTTGCAACTTTTACAGCTGACTTCCAACAAGCCGAGTCAATGGGGACACCAGCAGGAAGTCGAAAGTCTTGGTACCATGATGTTATGCTTAACAACCGCAAGTGATTTGCTTCATAACTGTAGCAGAGTTGACATTTTGTAAATTTGGTGTCACACCATGGTTCACTTAACATCTGTGTCCCTTAATGACAGAGTTACCAGCCTCAGTTGCAGTATTTAGTATTTATTTATTTTGTCAAACATGTACAAGATAACAGGTATAAGTATAAACAGGGACATGAACATAGGAAATGAGTACAAATAAATGGAGACAGTAAGACAGGGGCGGTAGGCACGTTGGTGCACTTATGCACGTCCCCTTTACGGACCTCTTAGGAATGGGGTGAGGTCCACGGTAGACAGTTTAAGGTTGAAGCTGTGGGGGGTTTGAGGATGTAACAACGGAGTCAGGTAGAGCATTCCAGGCGTTGACCACTCTGCTGTTGAAGTCATATTTTCTGCAATCGAGTTTGGAGCGGTTTACCTTGAGTTTGTATTTATTGTTTGCCTGAGTGTTATTGAGATTGAAGCTGAAGTAGTCGTTGACAGGTAGGACGTTGTAGCAGACAATTTTGTGTACTATGCTTAGTCAGACTGTAGGCGGTGTAGTTACAGATTGTCCAGGCCCAAGATTTCGAGTATGGTATAGCATAAGGGATTCTATTGAGAGCAGAGGAGTGGAGGACTCTTCTCTGGACCCACTCAATTGTATTAATGTCCAATATACAGTGTGGATTCCAGGCAGATGAGCTGTATTCGAGAATTGGTCTGGCAAAGGTTTTGTATGCCCTAGTTTGCAATACAATATTACCGGAGAAGAAGCTATGCAAGATTAGGTTAACAGCTCTTAATGCCTTTTTGATAATGCTGCTACAGTGAGCTCTGGGGCTTAGATCATTTGAGATGAGTACCCCTAGGTCCTTTTCAAAGTGAGAATCGTCAACAAGGTCGTATCTGCCCTCGTTGACCCTCACTTAAGTTACCCTCACTTAAAGACTACTTAAGTAGTCCTTAAGTGAGGACTACTGTATATTTCTTTTCCTTCTATCCCATAGGGGAAAACATGGAATATGGTGAGAGTTTTTGACTCTTTTTTTTTTGTTAGGGGCAGCATCCAAACATTTTGTAATTCTAAATTTTCACTTCACTTGCATAGAGGACAAATCCAGGACCGATTTCTCTTGCACGGTGCCCTGTTCCATTATCCTCTATAGTTCATAGCTCCTGCTGAGGAATTCGCAGAGCAACCCTAGAGTAGCAAGGGTGTGCACATGAAAGTGACTGAGAGCAGTTGCGAATAATCACAGCCAACACACAGATACACTGAGTTGTGTTTACTTTTAGGAAATAGTAATAAGGCACAGTCCAATAAACAGTCCAGGTCATACACAGATAAAGCAGTAGATAGTAAAACAATAGTCCAGGGATATTCCAATAACAAAGTCTTCTTACCAGTCGTCGTAGTCATACACAATAAACAGTTGCAAACAGTAGCAAACCCAGCAAAGAGCAGTAACGATCAGCTATGATCAATAATGGTCAGCAAAGAGAAAGAAGCCATGTTTCAAGCTTCCTCTTAAGGACATTGGCTACAGAGCTAACCAATCAGGACACAGTATGATGCAATACAGCAATACAGTCTGAAAGCTATATTGAGGGTTTATATATTGCCAACCCAACAAGTTAGGTAATTATCATTTCCTAACAGCCTCACAGAAGTGGGGCACAGGATTTTCTTAAATTTGATCCAGTGGTACTCCTACCAAACAACAAATACTTTCGAATCAGATTTTGGGACGTCAGCTAAGTCAACTGTTATCCCCTTAGACAAACATCAATACACGTGCGTGTTCTTCTCTGGTGTTTATCCGAAGCTTCACATTCCCCTCTATTGTCAGTAAATATTTCCCACAATACGTCTGTTTTTGTTTTTTTTTTAAAAAATGTATTAATGTGCCGGCTCATTTATTTTGGGTAGCAACCTGTTTTGTAGCAATATTTTAATAAAAATCTGTGAAGCAGGCGGGAAAAGCGGAGCACACTGCAAACAAACATTTGCTGAACAGCTCAGGAGGGTGACAAACACAAGTGGAAGGCTGTTTCATCACAGAGGGGAAACAGAGGAAAACTTGAAAGTGGCACCGTGAAAAGCGTGCAAAACATACACCCTAGCATTGAACGGTACAAATACCTAAACTGTAGTGTTGGCAGAAGCTGGGACCAGTAACGGGAGCTCGCCCTGTTGTGTGGCACTAGGAATTTGAACCGCTGAACTGCTGACCTTTCGATCGACAAGCTCAGCATCTTAGCCACTGAGCCACCGCATCCCTCACAACCTAGCAGTTCGAAAGCAGGTAAGTAGAAAAATAGAGACCATTTTGGTGGGAAGGTAACAGCGTTCCATGCGCCTTCGGCGTTTAGTCCTGCCGGCCACATGACCACGGAGACGTCTTCGGACAGCGCTGGCTCATCAGCTTTGAAGCGGAGATGAGTCGGGAACGACTAGCACATATGTGCGAGGGGAACCTTTACCTTTTAAAAAACTCTACTGTGGATATACATAAGTAGAACCCTGGGAAAATACACAGCCATGGATTTACACTTAGCTTGAATTAAGTTGAAATGCAAACAAGAGGGAATCAAATCCTGATTTTCCTCCAGGAGTTTTTTTTTTCCCCCCCAACATCGCACCTAGTACATTATTTGAAAAGACATTGTGCAGCTCTGCTGAAGTTTAACTTTTGATCTCATCCAGGAAGGCTCTTCTGTTGATTATATTTGGGGGATCTATCTAATGCACCAGCTGAATGAATACACACACAAACGCCTCTTAAGATTTCTCTCCCCCCACCCTCCAATATATTATTTTGTTTATTTAAAACAAAGGTGCATTTTCCAAAAAGATAGTATCAGTCAATGGATAGAGGATTACTGAGGTTTTACGATTATTTTATTTATTTATTTTATTTATTTATATTTATATGCCGCCCTTCTCCGGAGACTCAGGGTGGCTTACAATGCGTTAAGCAATAGCCTTCATACTTTTGTATATTTATACAAAGTCAGCTTATTGCCCCCACAATCCGAGTCCTCATTTTACCCACCTTAGAAAGGATGGAAGGTTGAGTCAACCTTGAGCCTGGTGAGAATTGAACTCGCAGTAATTGCAGGCAGCTGGAAGTTAAATACTGCCTTAATGGGAGGCATTAGCCTGCTACGCCACTCAGGCTCAATTTTAATGCCCACTATAGCAGTAATAAAAGATGAACTGTACAAGCAAGCCAGACTGAATTGTTTTCATGATATAAAAAAGATATAAAAAAGAAGTATATATTTTTGAGCTTAATGCCAAAGTCTCCGCTCTATTATCATCATCATCGTCGTCGTCGTCGTCGTTATTTAAAAAGGGAAGAGAAAAGAGAAAAGATTCCTAAATGTCAATCAAATATTGAGTAAGAGGCAAGAGACTTAATATGGATTTTGTCTCTCTGTCATATTCTAAAACTAGCCTTGTTTTTTTTCCCCTTTTAAATAATCATTTAAGAATAATGATTAAAGAATAATAGTAACAGCAATAGGACTTAGGCTTGTATACCACTTCATAGCCCTCTCTAAGCATTTTTCCGAGTCAGCATATTGCCCCCCCCCCCCCCCCCAACAACCTGGGTTCTCATTTTACCAACCTCAGAAGGATGAAAGGCTGAGTCACCCTTGAGCCGGTGAGACTCAAACTGCTGGCAGTGGGTAGAATTAGCCTGCTATACTGCATTCTAACCACTGTGTCACCACATCATTTTGCTTTTTCTAAAGCAGTTGCAACCCTGACAATCTGCACTGGAATCTCCTCCCCAATTCAAATCTGTTACATGAAATCATGGATAGGGAAACTGAAAATATAATTATTTTGCTTACAAGCATGGGCTAATACTTAGCATTATAGGGATGAGGCAGCTGCTGGGTTTCTCTAAGGCAGAGGTGTCAAACTCAAGGCCTCCAGGCCTGATCTGGCTCGTGGGGTGCTTAGATCTGGCCCGCGGCATGGATCTGACCTGGGCCACCTTGGAAACGGTGAAGAACCGGTCCGTGGTGCCTCTGCCAGCGAAAACGAAGCTCGAAAGGGTCACACGCGGCCCTTCCAAACTCTGTTTTTGCAGGCAGAGAGTTGCAGGAGACTGTCCCAACCTAAAACGGAGCTTGGGAGCTGTTGTGGTCCACCAGCAGTCTGCGGACCTGGCAGCAGAGTCAGACAGTGAGAAGGCTGGGGTGGACAATGGGCCAGTCCTGGAATCAGGGGAAGGCCCAGACGAGGGCTCTGCGTCGGAGGCAGAGATGGGGCCAGGGCCATCTGGGAGCGATGTGCGGACTCCGGAGCCTCCAGAGACAGACAGCAGAGAGACAGAGGAACAGGAGGAGCCTGTTCCTAGTGCATGCGTGTGAAGAGCTGCCAGAAGGCAAGAGCAGCTGAAGCAAAAAGGACGACTCAGGAGTAAGGCCAGAAGATGATTGGCCACTCCCATAAGGCTTAAAAGAGCAGCAATGAGCCGTTGGGTTCTTCGTAGGAAAGCAACGTTGATTCCAATGCTTCTCGTCAGCGTCTCTTGAACTTTGTGGGGGTTTTGCCAAAAAAAGCCTTTGGCAGGTTGCCGAAGACATCAAAGGTTGGTGATAAGGCCGACGGACTGGTTATGAAGAATTTGTTTTGGACTAAGCTGAGAATAAATTAATTCTCAGCTGTTTTAATAAAATAATTTTTTTCAGGACTGAATTGTGTTTGGTAATCACTACGTGGGCCTCGGTCACAACAGGAGCCTATTTTCGTTGGCAGAGAGTTGCAGGAGACCCATCCCAACCTAAAACGGAGCTTGGAGCCCATTTTCGCTGGCAGAGCGCTTGGGCCACCACAGGTGCGCCTGACATGAGTGACGTCAAGCTGGCCACACCCACCCTGGCCACGCCCACCCCCAGCCCCCGAGGTCAAACAAAACCCTGACATGGGCCTCGACAAAATCGAGTTTGAGAGCCCTACTCTAAGGCCAATGGTCCTGAGGGAAAAGATATCAGAGGAAGAATAAGAAAGGAGTCAGTTGTGGTCAGGACCAGGACTGTACACCTGATCATGTCTGAGAATGCTAAGAATAAATCCATGTAGAATGTCTGGATTTTGATAAGTCAACTTTCACTTTCCCAATTTGCAGACGCAGGATGTTATGAATGCTGCAGGTGCTTCAGCTGACACGTCACTTACTTAAATGACTGAATTAGAAATGGAATTTTTCGGTATAAAAATATTCATGCTTTTGAATAGCAAATCCCAGATTTCCAAAGGTAATATTTATGCTTTCATATACTGATGGGTCCCCGTCGACTACTGTATCCTTTTCTGTATGTCCTGTGGTCTGGATAACTGAGGTTTGTAAGATAGGAAGATATCTTTCTTCTATTAAACATTTTTACCTTGCTCATGAAAGTATAATTGCAAGAATTCTTGGGGCAGGTGTGAATAATCTGAGTCCAAAGATATGAATATGCCTATAGACTTAATTCTTGTTCTTTGTCAATTTGATCTTTCCTTCCTTCCTTCCTTCCTTCCTTCCTTCCTTCCTTCCTTCCTTCCTTCCTTCCTTCCTTCCTTCCTCTCTCCCTCTCTGTCTCCCTCCCTCCCTCCCTCCTTTCCTTCCTTCCTTTCTTCTTTCCTTCCTTCCTTTCTTCTTTCCTCCCTCCCTCCCTCTCCCCCTCTACTCTACTCTTTCCTTTCCTTTCCTTTCCTTTCCTTTCCTCTCCTCTCCTCTCCTTTCCTTTCTTTTCCTTCCTCCCTTCCTCCCTCTCTCCCTCCCTCCCTTCCTTTCTTCCTCTCTCTCTTTCCCTCCCTCCCTCCTTTCCTTCCTTCCTTCCTTCCTTCTTCCCTCCCTCTCTCCCTCCCTCCCACTCTCCCTCCTTTCCTTCCTTCCTTCCTCTCTCCCTCTCTCTCCCACCTACCCTCCCTCCTTCCTTTCCTTCTTTCCTTTCTTCCTCTCTCCCTTCCTCCCTCCCTCCTTTTCTCCCTCCCTCCCTTCCTCCCTCCCTCTCCCTCCCACCCTCCCTCCTTCCTTTCCCTCCTCCCTCCCTCCTTCCCTCCATTCTTCCCTCTCTCCCTCTCTCCTTCCTCCCTCCCTTCCTTCCCTTGGCCATGGTGAGTTGGCCGCAGCAAGCTGGCTGTGGCAAGTTGTCCCATTCCCCACCTCCCCACCCCCGAGACCCCTCTGAGCAGGGCATCCCAAGAAAGAAAACTTGAAGGAGAAGAGCAAATCATCGTTCTTGGGCCAAATGCATCCAGATGAGCTTTTGATGATCATCACCATAAACCAATATAGGCGGCTCCAACGCAGCTATGCAGAAAAAGGAGCTAGCCGTTAGCACCTGCTTCTTTCCGCAAACAAAATCACAAAAAAATAAAATAAAAATAAAACAAGGGCCAATTTCGGCTGCCACGTGTTTGGAAATGCAAATGGATCCTGGCCTGGCTTTTCTGAACCGATGCTGGCGGGATTCATTCCCGGAAGACCAAGGTAGCTCTTCCTCTAGTGAAGAAGAAGTCAAATGCTTGACTGTGGCAGCCCCCAAAGACTCTGAGCTCCATTGGTCTTCCCAACAAGATTCCATTTAGAAAAAAAAAATCTCCTTTCTTAATAAAGCAGAGCCACGCTCTGCGAGCCAGAAAAATAAGTTCTCCTCACGTGCTAAGCAAAGCCTATCAATTTAATAATATTGGGACTGTCTAACAGGCCTTGTAACAGCTTGTCGCACCATCATCTGTTAAGCATTTTTTCTCTTAAATGCATTTCATACTGGGGCTTGCAATAATTTGCTAGAGGATGCAGCTGCGTCTATTAAGCCCTCTCTCTCTCTCCCCCTCTCCCCCCCCCAATCCATATGAATAGAACATTTTCTAAAACAGGAGCAGAAAGGAAATGATTTGCCGACCTGCTCACTAAAAACAGAGCTTGCGGTCGCTCAGTCTCTTCTCTGGGGGGAAAGAAAAATGGCTTACAGGTAAGCAGGGATGGGCTTCAAAACTTTTAGCAAAGGGTTCTCTTTTCCCGGTTGCTGGGTGGGCATGGGTGTGGCCATGGTGGGCGTGGCCATGGTGGGCGTGGCCTAGTCAGCCTCCTGCACCATGGCAGGGTGTGTGTGTGTTTGCCCTCCCTGGGCTCCGGAGGCTTTTCTTGAGCCTCCAGGAGGGCGAAAATGGCCTCCCCAGGCTCCGGAGCCATCTGGAGGCTGGAACGGGCCCATTTCTGGCCTTTCCAAACTTCCGGTAGGCCCGTTTTTCCCCCTCCGTGAGCCACCGTGCGTGCCCCGCGCTTACCTGCATCTAAAACGGACCACGTGGGGCCAGCCAGGAGTGGGATTGGGGGTTCTCCAAACTGCACAGAATCTTAGCTAGAGGTTCTCCTGAACCCCTGCGAGCCCCCAGCAGCCCACCCTTGCAGGTAAGGGAAGTTATCCTCCATTTCTGGTATTGCTAGAACAGGTCAACATCTCTGCAAAAATCTTAAATATGCAAAGATTTCTTTGACAGATGGGGGGGCTGCCTGATGCCCCTTTTGCATCCTGGTTCCCTATTGATGGAACTCTCAGGATTGGGGGAGGGGATTGGACAGTTTAGGGGTACCCATTTGTTTTTGGAGGCACCGGTCTACCTATTTGTTTTTGGAGCGCACTGGTCTACCACCACACTGCCTTTTAACACTGATCAGCTGTAGGGTGGCCCTTTGAAGTCCCAAGGCAAGAGTTTAAACAGTTTTTTTCCTTCTAGCCGATCAGCTGGGACTCAGGGGGCAGTGAATAGATTGGGGGCAGGGCCAAATAAAAGGTAAGAATAACGCAGGGGGGGGGGCGGGACAGCCCAGCTCCCGAACAAAGAGAACTGGTTTGGTGATGTCATATTGTCACCGCTACCGGCTCGGCTGAACCAGGCCGAACCGGGAGGAATCCACCACTGGACTGGACCGGTTGAGGATTGGACCCAAGAAATCCAAGGCAGAAGAAGACTTCAAATCAGTTCAATGTTAGTGTATTGCCAAGCACAATGCATGGAAGGATGCATGAACTCATAAGGAGCTGGATCTGAAGGAAATGTTGTGGACATCCTTAATTTCTTCCAGTAGGCTCCTGGTATGGGAAATAATGAATGAAAAAAACAATGATATCCCATGAAACCAGCTTTCTTCAAAGAGCTTGGTTGGTAAAATTTTTGGAGTTCGTTTCCCAAATTTTTTGGAATTCTGCATTTTGCAACCCATACAGCTAGACTTACAACCACAAGTGAGCCCAACATTTTTGTTGCTAAGGGGGACAGCTGTTAAATGGGTGTTGCTGCCATCATGCGACCTTTTTGGCCATAGCTGTTAAGGGAATCACTGCAGTTGGTCAGTTAGTAACACGGTTGTTAAGTGAATTTGGGTTCCCCGCTGACTTTTTTTTTTTTTTTAATTTATATTTATATGCCGCCCTTCTCCGGAGACTCAGGGCGGCTTACAATGCGTTAAGCAATAGCCTTCATACTTTTGTATATTTATACAAAGTCAGCTTATTGCCCCCACAAACCGGGTCCTCATTTTACCCACCTTAGAAAGGATGGAAGGCTGAGTCAACCTTGAGCCTGGTGAGATTAGAACTCGCAGTAATTGCAGGCAGCTGGATGTTAAATGCTGCCTTAATAGGAGGCATTAGCCTGCTACACCACTCAGGCTCCTCTGTTGGAAGGACTTTGCTTGTTGGAAGGTCTCAATAGGCGATCATGTGACCCTGGGACACTGCAGCCCTCATAAATACAAGCCAGATGGCAAGTGTTTGAATTTTGATGATGTCACCACAAGAATGCTGCAATGGAAAATGGTCTAAGTGTTTTTTCCAGAACCATTGTAACTTTGAACAGTCACTAAACAAAGGTTGTAAGTCAAGAACTACCTGTAGTTTCTACAGGGAATTCAGGGGTATTCAGTAGGTTCAGAAGGGACATCAAATGGGTTAGTCTGATATAATTTTATTTATTTATTTGACTATCTATCTATCTATCTATCTTTCTATCATTTATCATCATCATCTCTCTCATCTCTCTCTCATCTCCCATCTATCTATGTCTGTCTATCTATCTATCTATCTATCTATCTATCTATCTATCTATCTATCTATTATCTATCATCTATCTTCTCTCTCTCTCATCTCTCATCTATCTATCTATATCTATCTATCATCTATCATCATTATCTCTCATATCTATCTATCTATCTATCTATCTATAATCTATCTATCTATCATCTATCATCATCTCTCTCTCATCTCTCATCTATCTGTCTGTCTATCTATCTATCTATCATCTCTATCTATCTTTCTATCATCTATCATCATCATCTCTCTCATCTCTCTCTCATCTCTCATCTATCTATATCTATCTATCTATCTATCATCTATCTATTATCTCTCATCTCTCATCTCTCTCTCATCTCTCATCTATCTATCTGTCTATCTATCTATATCTATCTTTCTATCATCTATCATCATTATCTCTCTCTCATATCTATTTATCTATCTATCTATCTATCTATAATCTATCTATCTATCTATCATCTATCTATTATCTATCTATCATCTATCATCATCTCTCTCTCTATCATCTATCTATCTGTCTGTCTGTCTGTCTACCTATCTATCATCTATCTATCTATCTATCTATCTATCTATCTATCTATCTATCTATCATCTATCTATCATCTATCATCATCTCTCTCTCTCTATCATCTGTCTGTCTGTCTGTCTGTCTGTCTGTCTATCAATCTATCTATCTATCTATCTCTGCCCATCTTGTCTAGAGACGACTCACAACACAAGTTCTATCCTTGTATAAGTACGTTGTGATATCACACACATATCCAAAGAGGTGAAAATTGCAGCGCATGAATGCTGAGGATGTGGCGGGTGGTTGTATCTAACTTATATAACAATCAGTTCCAGCAGTAATTCATCAATTGGATGCTGTTTTTCCTCTTTATAGAATCGTAGAGCAGAAGATACCTTGGAAGTCTTCTAACCCTAGCCCTTGCACATGACAGGAGACCTTCTTTACCACAAGCCCAGAAGATCAGCCACAGTGCTTATTCTTCCTGTCTCCATCTGACACACATAACTGCAATCAGACCTAACCACCTAAGAAAAGCCCAGTTACTCTGAGATTCACAGTGTAATGGCTGCAGGTCACAAGGCCTTCTTGTCAAGAACAAAAAGAGGACCAGGAAACTCAATGGTTTGTCTGCCTGGGGAAAAAAATATATTTTTCCCCCAGAGAAGGGGTCAGCAACCCGCAGCTCTGGAGCTGCATGTGGCTCTTTCATCCCTCTGCTGCGGCTCCCTGTTGCTAGTCGGCTCCACAATTGATAAGGCTTTTGGTTATGACGGGTAGAGGAAAAAGGACGCCGTTCTAGGAGGAGACTCTACGGTGGGGGAACCAGACTTCCGGTTGGCTCCAGAATTGAATGGGGACTTCTGGTTAGGATCTTTGTGGCTCTCTGAGTGTTTAAGGTTGCCGATCCCTGCCCTAGAGATTAGAAACTTCATGGCATTGCAGAATTACTCTCAACCAAAATTTAACTTATTTTCTAGCAGTCCCAAAGCTGTTTTTTTCAAGAGGCAACTGGACTTTCTGGGTTTTCTTTGAAGACATTTTGCTTCTCATCCCAGAAGCTTCTTCATTTCTGGAGAAACTTTTTGGATGAGAAGCTGAAGAAGCTTCTGGGATGAGAAGCGAAATGTCTTCAAAGAAAAAAACCAGAAAGTCCAGTTGCCTCTTTGGGACAACCATGACCTGGGTAACTGAGAATCTCCATAGACGTTTATTTTCTAGCAGTTTGTCATCATCATAGGAGCTAGAAACTTGATTTATTTTTAAATGCAAGCAAAAATCACCGTAAATCTAGTCTGATTACGATATACCCCTGGATATTTTGCCCATTTTTTTTTCCCCTCTACAGATTTAACGATTCAACCATGCAACTCACCCTGAGAGAAAAGGTGAACACATGTTCAGTTTGTCTTTGCGAAATATTAGGTCATAGTATTCATTTGACATTTTCTTTGTTTCTTTTCTTCTTCTTTACAATCCTCGTAGAGCTCTGATTAAATCTTTTTTTTTCCCTTAAAAAGAAGCCGCTCCCCGCAACGTTTTTTGGAGATTAAATTCTTAATTATAAATTTCCTTGCTTTTGTGAGTTTGCCTCAGATCCTTAACATTTCTAATGTCATTTTTATGTGAATTTCCACGGTATTTTAAATTCATTAGTCGCGGACTATCATTTTTCTATGTAATTACTGTAATTTCATCAAGTGACATAATTACAGTAAATACTTGAAGTAATTGCCATTCGAACGGGAAGAAAAAGGTTGGGAGGTGTAACGGGATAAACTATGTTATGATGTGGAAAGATACATTTTGCTGATGTGTCTATGGCAGGTAATGACATAATAGGATTCTCTCGGGGGGGGCAATGCATGATGGGAATGACATCATCAATAGAAACAACGATGTCATCGGCCAGAAATGAGAAAAGGAAGTTGGATGTACAGGACGTTTTTGGCGGACAACTATTGGTTTAGTGACCGTTCGAAGTTACGACGTCCCTCCAGAAAGTGACTTATGATCATTTTTCACACTTACGACCGTTGCAGCATCCCCCCGTGGTCACATGAGCAAAAATTGGGATCCTTGGCAATTGGTTCATATTTATGACGGTGGCAGGATCATGCGATTCCCTTTTGCGACTTTCTGACAAGCCAGATTCGCTTCACAGCTTTGTTCCTCGCTTAACAGCTGCAGGGATTCACTCAACAACTGTGGCAATAAAGCTCGTAAAATGAGGCAAAACTCACTTAACAACTGCCTTGCTGTCTTTATACCCCTTGCAGACAACTGTCTTTATACTCCCTGCAGCAGTGGTGAAATCTAATTTTATTTTACTACCGGTTCTGTGGGCGTGGCTTGGTGGGTGTGGTGTGGCTTGGTGGGAGTGGTGTGGCTTGATGGGCATGGCAGGGGAAGGAGACTGCAAAATCCCCATTCCCACCCCACTCTGGGGCCAGCCAGAGGTGGTATTTGCCAGTTCTCCACACTACTCAAAATTTCCACTACCGGTTCGTCAGAACCTGCTGGATTTCAACCCTGCCTGCAGGAAGCTGGTCATTTGCAGTCTTTTAGAGTCATTGAGGCCACTTGGAGGTTCGTCTGTGTCATCTGAGTAGTGTAAATGGGTGTGGAGGGGCCTCAAGGACTCTCTAAAAAGGTTGCAAGGAGTATAAATCCTTCCACTCCCCATCATCCTGTCAGAGCTGAAGAAGTTTCTCGGATGAGAAGCGAAATGTCTTCAAATGAAAAATCCAGAAAGTCCAGTTGCCTCTTTTAAAAAAAAGCACCTTTGGATTCCTTCCCTGGTTTTGTTTTGTTTTTTTGTTTTTATCTCTTTCCTGTCGTAATTCACAAAAAAACAAGCTGGGTATTCCCCCTTCCCCCCCCCCCCCCCGCTTCAAACGCGGCAATATTAAAATGTTGTGAGGCTGACAGGCTGCATCAGCCTCTCAAAGCTAGATGACACTAAGAGAAGCTGTAGCCTCATCCAAACACAATGATTGTATTGCTCAGATGGCTAGGAAACGGATACATGCCAAAGGAATGACAGAGAGTTAACACTAATTCCAAGTGATTAAATCAAGAGCGACGAGGCTATTGCTGGCTACTTTTGGCGGGCTGCTCCTGACTGACAGATCATACGATTAGGCTGAACGAAGAGAATTTGCACATAGAGATGTTCCCCCCCATCAAGAGAAATGGCTAAGGGTGTCTCCGGTTTGCCACCGCATGCCAAAGGCTTTCAAATTCGGAGGGCTTTGCCAACCATTCTTGTGCTTGAAGGATTGTCTGATGGCGGCGGGCAATTAAACATCCCTCACATAAAATCAAAAAAGTTGGAGGAACGGCAAAACAACAACGATAACAACAGGCAGCTTCTCCTCTCAATTGGCCACAATAGCGTACATGAGTTTGAAGGCCTTAATTGTGACCATGTTTAGGTCTCACATCAAATGACCTGGAAGTCGTTGAAACATTTTTGGGGAGGAAAAAAAGAAAAGAAAAGAAAAGAAAAAAGAAAAGAAAAAAGAAAAGAAAAGAAAAGAAAAGAAAAGAAAAGAAAAGAAAAAAGAAAAGATCAATTCTTCATGACTAATGATTTTTTAAAATTATTATTATTTGCCATCTTGGCCAAAAGAGTTGCAATTCATGACATCTTGAAATGTCCTGCCATTACAATAATCATCAACACACAACAAGATTTATGAATATTGGATTTGTTCTTTCTCTCCCACTTTCCAAAATATGTGTGAGCTCACATTCTCTTGAAAAACCAATGTAGCTACATCGGCCATTTTTTTTAAAATAAGAAGATTAAATCGGGAAATACTTTATTATGCCTATCAAAATGTCACAACACGATGCGTAAACTCTTGCATTTCTGAGATGAAGACTTTCCAAGTGCTTAGATGTTTCGACCAGTGGTAGGTTTCAAATTTTTTTACTACTGGTTTTGTGGGTGTGGCTTGGTGGGCATGGCATGGCTTGGTGGGCATGGTAGGGGAAGGATACTATAAAATCTCCATTCCCTCCCCACCCCAGAGGAAAGTTACTGCAAAATCCCCATTTCCTCCCAATCAGCTGGGACTCGGGAGGCAGAGAATAGATGGGGGTGGAGCCAGTCAGAGGTGGTTTTTACTGGTAATTCGAACTACTCAAAATTTCCGCTACCGGTTCTCCAGAACTGGTCAGAAGCTGCTGAAACCCACTTCCGGTTTGGATTTGGGAGACATTTATTTAGTCTAATCCTTAGGCTGCACCGACAGATTTGTAAAGTTTCTAAAGCATTTTTTAAAAATTTATTTTATTTTGAATTTATATACTGCCCTTCTCCCTGGGTACTCAGGGCGGTGTACAGACAAATAAAAACAAACAATACAAACATTTAAAAACAGTTAAAAGAATATATATCTATTTGGCCCCAAATTTAAAATGACAAACCAATTTAAAATTATTTAAAAATTTAAGCCAGCCCGGCTTGCTGAAAAAAGAAAGTTTTAAGGGCACGGCAGAAGGCACCTAGGTCTTGGATTCTTCTTATCTCTGGGGGCAGCTGGTTCCAGAGGATAGGTGTCCCCACAGAGAAGGCTCTCCCCCTGGGGGTCACCAGCCTACATTGTTTGGCTGATGGCACCATGAGGAGGCCCTCTCTGTGGGAGCGCACAGGTTGATGGGAGGTTGTTGGTAGCAGCAGGCGGTCTCGAAGATAACTAGGTCCTATGCCATGGAGTGCTTCAAAGGTGGTAGACTCGCCCCCAATAGTCAGCGGTGGAGTCAGCTGACTATATTGGGATGCCGGGAACCACAGCCACTCAGTCTTGGAGGGGTTGAGCTTGAGCCTGTTCCTCCCCATCCAGATCTGCACAGCCTCCAGGCACTGAGACATCACTTCAAGGGCATCGTTGGGGTGGCCTGGGTCTCTTCTATCTATATGCCAGCTGCAGTTTGGTACATTCCTGTCCTTTCTCATTTGGTACATTCCTGTCCTTCCTCTATAGAGAACAAGAATTCAGCTTTTTAAAATATGCCCCAGTCATTTATTTGGGGCCTGTTTTGTTACTTCTCTACAGTATGAGCTAAGACAATTTGGCTTTCTTTGCTTAGAAATACTACAGAACGGTGGCTCTCAACCTTTTCTTTACCACAATACCCCTTTAAATACCTTTTTTGGCTACAGACCATGGCTATGGAGCACTAAGTCTTCATTGACCCCCGGTGATGACATCACGGCCTCCCAGAGGTCCCTAGACCACAGGTGGAGAACCACTGCTGTTGTTCTGACCTAGACTTCCCCAGCAGCTCAAAGCCGAGTCCGAGTCCTGATAAACCCCATTTATTTAATTTACAGTGAATTCCTCTCCAGCAAACTCTTTCCTCTCCCACAGTCTTTCAAGATAGTTCACCATTACCGACCTTTATCAGGCTTGGAGAATGGCCAGGCTGATATCTTTCAGACTCCACACTGTAACAGATAATACTTGGCAAGAATGCAGGAACAGATCTTCACCCAAATGAACTAATAGTCTCCTGCAAACTCCCCTCCCCTTTCGCTGCTTTTTATTCCCTATGGGAGGGACCATTCACCTGTGGCTTTACTCCTGAGTCGACCCTTGTTCCTTAGCTGTTCCCTTCTCCTGGCAGCTCTGCGCATGCGCACACTGGGAACAGGCTCCAGCTGTTCTACTGCCCCACTGATGTCCGACTCTGAAGGCAGTTGACAACTGTCAGACGGCCCTGGCTCCATCTCAGTTGTGACTGAAAATGGGGGACGGGAGCTGTGTGTGTCCCCCACAAGCCCTGTTTTTGCTGGCAGAGGGCTGCAGGAGGCCGTTGCGGCTGAAAACTGGAGCTCGGGAGCCTGTTTTTGCTGGCAGAGCGCTCGGGCCACCACAGACGATCCCCGACACAAGTGACGTCAAACTGGCCACACCCACGCCAGCCCCCGAGGTCAAACAACCCTGATGCGGCCCTCAATGAAATTGAGTTTCACATCCGTGCTTTATAGTGTCCAGCCAGTGAATACTAGGGTGAATACCCTTCTCCTTTTTTCCACTGATCACTCCAAGCATGATTGATTGACTTTTTAAGTATGTCAGCTCTCATCACAGCGCTCATGATAATTTTTGTACAGTTACTGTTATTGTTGGTTTTGATTCTTTGTGGGTTTTTTTTTTTCATATGGTTAGAGTTCTGGGCAGTGGTGGGATTCAAATAATTTTAACAACTGGTTCTCTGCCCTAATGACCCGCTGGGTGGGTGTGGCCATGGTGGGCGTGGCCAGCACTCAGCCTCCTGCAGCCACCTGGGAGCAAAAATGGGCCGCCGGGGGGGGGGGCTGCCCCCTGCGCCCTGTTTTGGGCCTAGTAGGCCTCCCTGCAGCTTCCTGGGATCAAAACTTGGGCGTGTGGGGACTCCTGAAAGGGGTGGGGTGGGGCGGGGCCAGCCTGCAATTTAACAACTGGTTCTCCTGAAACGGCTGAATCCTACCATTGCTTCTGGGTTACATTTATTTATTGTGGCTTTTTTTTTTCTTTACTAGGGTTCTGGATTGTGTTTTATCGGTTGGTAAATCCTAGCTTGCACAGACTAGTGTGAGCAAAATTGGCTTTGGTTACATTTGTGGGCATCCTGGCTAGTGTCTGTCAGAACTAACCAATAATTATGTTCATAAGCTGTCTGCCCTTCATCTTATTAAAAGATGGCTTGCAGGTTTAATTACTCTCTTCTTCTCTCTTCTTTCATGCATCCAGTGCCTTTTGCTACTTCGTACTTTTTTCCCCTGTGTTTTGCATTATACTGTGAAGCCTGAAAGGGAATAGCTTGATAGGCAGGTGAATAGGTAAGCATTATTATTATTTTTTTTAAAAAAAACAGCTTCAGATTGAATTGAATCTGTGGCACTGAAGAAGGGGGGAACAATACACATAATTATTTCCAAATATATAAGCTTTTCTTAATGGGCCAATTAGCGAAGTGAACTACAATAGACTCAGATCAATAAAATCTCAGGTTTAGGATCTTTCCTCTTCCCCCAATGCAATCATTCCTTCCCTCCCCTCCCCTCCGCTTCCCTCCCCTCTTTATAAGGCAAAATTGAGTCATTTCTTGCAGTATAATTATTTTAAAAGTTTTGTCAGTAAAGTGACAGTGTAGGACACTTTAAGATGTCAACCAAAAACATTTATCAACTCTCTCTCTCTCTTAGTTATCTATCTATATCTATCATCTGTCTGTCAGTCTGTCTGTCTATGTATCTATCATCTCTCTCATCTCTCGCTCTCACCTCTCTCTCTTATCTATCTATCTATCTATCTATCATCTATCTATCTACTATCTGTCATCTATCTATCTATATCTCTATCATCTATCTATCTATCTACTATCTATCTATCATCTATCTATCTATCTACTATCTATCTATCATCTATCTATCTATCTATCTATCATCTATCAATCTATCTATCTATCTATCTATCTATCTATCTATCATCTATCTATCTATCTACTATCTGTCATCTATCTATCTATATCTCTATCTATCATCTATCTATCTATCTACTATCTATCTATCATCTATCTATCATCTATCTATCTATCTATCTATCTATCATCTATCTATCTATCATCTATGAATCTCTATCATCTATCTACTCTGTCTAATCATCTTCTATTCTTATTGGCTGTAAAACTTTTATGTACTTTTCGCAAGGATCATCCGAACAAAATGAGGCACTAATTGTTCTGTTTTCTCATTGTCAAGCTGACTTGCAATAGGATCAAACTGAATTCAGCAAGCATTTTGCCTTGCTTGTCTTCTTCACACACACTCACACACACACCACAAAAAAAGTAGCAGGCGCCCGGAGAAAAATGTAAGAAGTCCATCATCAGCCTTCTTCAGCTGTCACTTAAACATTGATATGCCTGAAAGAAAAGCAAAGTTTGATGAATGTTTTGATCCGGCTGTCAGAACTGCTTTTATTGTCTGCCAGGAAGTTGTCTGCATGATTCGCCCCTCCCTGATAGGATAATAAAGATTGCCCCCTTTCCTATTCATCTGGGGGAATGTCGGTTATCTACTCAACCTGCCTCCTACACAAAGCCGAACTCAAAAGAAGAGCTAACAAAGCATCAAAAACATTGGATAAATAAGATTGGTCTCTGGTGGTGGGATTCTGAGTGTGCTTGTCGAGAGCTGGATTCTGTGAAGCTCACTAGCGGTTTACCCCATTGTGGGCATAGCTGTTTAACCTTGTGTTTCACCAATCCCCAGGCATGGAGACTTAAAGTCTATCTAAAGATAAAGGTAAAGGTTCCCCTTGCACATATGTGTAGTCGTTCCCAACTCTAGGGGGTGGTTCTCATCCCGCAGCTTGGACAGCCTATGCTCATCAGTGGTGGTTCCTCCCGGTTCGGCCTGGTTCTCCCGAGCCAGTAGCGGTGATGATATGATGTCACCGAACCGGTTCTGACCCCCGTCCCCTGCGCCACCCACCCCCCGCATTATTCTTACCTTTTATTTGGCCCCACCCCCAATCTATTGCTGCCTCCTGAGTCCCAGCTGATGGTTAGAGGGAAAAAAAACTGTTTAAACTCTTGCCGCAGGCTTCAAAGGGCCGCCCTACAGCTGATCAGTGTTAAAAGAAAACAAATGAGTAGACCGGTGCCTGCAAAAAAGACCAGTGCCTAGAAAAATAAATGGGTACATCGGCACAGCTCTGCAAGCAGTTAAAAGCTGGTAGATCAGTACCTCTGCTAAATCCTAAATAATTGTCACATGACCATCAAGCCATGCCCACAAAATAAGCCACGCCCACAGAACCAGTAGTAAAAAAATTTAGAACCCATCCCTGATGCTCCTAGTCCTCAGTGAGGTGCTTCGGCTGAGCTTCCTTCTCGGTCAGATCCAATTTGAACTGAGCTGTTTTGCCAACTCTTTCTCATGGTGGCCGCTTAGCTCCAACAACAGTGGAGCGAGGAGTGGCTGGCAGGGGTGGGGCGAGTAGAGGCCGGCGAGGCATGACGTGAGTGACATCGAGTTGACCACGCCCACCCAGTCACATCACCACAGCCACCCCCACCCGGACGGTCATTAGGCAGATCATATTAGTGGTCCGCAGGATTTAAAATTATGAATTTAGTGGTCCCTCAGGTCCGAAAGGTTGGTGACCCCTGCTCCAAAGCATCTGAGCGCAGCACAAGAAGTAAAGGGTGGAAGACGATGGAAGAGAGACGCAACCTAGAACAAAGGAGAAATTTCCTGACAGTGGAAACAATCGATAACTGGAAAAGGCTTACCTCTGGAAGTTGTGGATGCTGGAGTACTGGAGGCTTTCAAGAAGAGTGGCCGGCTTCTACATTTGGGCCTTCAGGCCTGCCAAAGAGACTGGAAAGGTATTTCTCTGGAATGGCATAAGCTAACTGGATTTTCTGAGAATGGGATTTTCCCTCGTATTTTGCTAGAAAACGTAGATAAGGCAGGCTCAAAAAGTGTGCACCCTCCTAACCGTACCGAATGGGCTCTGAATCCAGTGGCGATGTCCATTTTGCTCTCGGAATTCATGGACTCATGAATTCATCAACTGGCGCAGAGTGCGGCCGCGCGGGTGGTGATGGGAACGACGTGGCGCTCCCATGTTACTCCTCTCCTGCGCGAGCTGCACTGGCTCCCGGTGGTCTTCCGGGTGCACTTCAAGGTATTGGTTACCACCTTTAAAGCGCTCCATTGCTTAGGACCCGGGTACTTACGGGACCGCCTACTACCACCAATAGCCTCCCACCGACCGGTACGTTCCCA
>WNWU01000037.1:3631633-3659868 GCA_012654045.1 Ptyas mucosa
CTCCCTCCCTTCTTTCTTTCCCTTCCCCTTCCCCTTCCTGCTTTCTTGCTCCTTCCTTCTTTCCTTCCTTCCTTCCTTCCTCCTACTCTCCCTCCCTCCCTCTCTTCTTTCTTTCCCTTTCCCTTCCTGCTTTCTTGCTCCTTCCTTCCTTCCTTCCGTCTTTCTTTCTTTCTTTCTTTCTTTCTTTCTTTCTTTCTTTCTTTCTTTCTTTCTTTCTTTCTCTTTCCTTCCTCCCTCCCTCCCTCTCTCCCTCCCTTCTTTCTTTCCCTTCCCCTTCCCCCTTTCTTCTTCCTGCTTTCTTGCTCCTTCCTTCTTTCCTTCCTTCCTTCCTTCCTCCCTCCCTCCCTCCTCCCTCCCTTCCTCTCCCCCTCTTTTTGAAATGACTACATAGTCATTCGTGATGTTCAGCTAGGAATATCTTAGATATAAATTTGTTATGCAAATAGAGATCACAATTATACTTCTACTCCAGAGTTTTCCTTTTAATTTTTTTATGTAAGAAATGCAGTGAAACTATGGGTAAAAGTGGATCCAAATCCCTATTGTTATGTAAAAATATCATATATTTCTGGTTGTGGGGATAATGTTTGTTGAACTTGGTCATGTTTTAAACTTGATTATTTTCCATAGAGAGGTTTAAATAAAAATATATGTCCCACGATCAAACTGAATGTCATAGCTATAATTTAGATACAACATAGCCATTTGTCTTTGCTACAGAAAAGCATCTTAATATATCAACAACCTGCTTAAGATAATTTAAAGGTATTAGCACAGGAATATCTCTCTTATATACCAAATACATCAAATTTGAAGTGCTATTCCTTCTTGTAACATCATCTTTTCCATACGTTCCATCAGTAGGTTTGTTACTCAACTGTTTATGTTGATGTTCATTAGTGATTAGAAAAGAGATATAGTTATATCCATAAATTAAGAGTTTCATTTGAATAATTAATTTTTTTTATCAACAAGTAAAATTCCGATTTTGAGAAACACTATTTATAGAAATATTATTGTATCAGAAGCCTATAAAATTGATTTCAATTAATTGACTAACCCATTAAATTATCAAACTGTTGCTCAATATTACAACATTCAGGGATATCAATCAGCACGATAACCTTCAGCATATAATAATTGTTTATAGTAACCTGCCGCTATTGTTCCCCTCAAATGTCTTCTGTTTGTCAAATAAGGTGGGATAATGGTTCCAATACAATGAAAAATAAAATGAGATAAAAAGCAGCTTGGCACAACCCATCAGAATAAATGAACATATTATTCCAACTATAATAACCTTGGGAAAACAGGGAGAATGTCCCCAAAGGAGAGGAAAAAAATCCATATTTAAGCAAAACTTGCTTCAAAAATTCAAAGGCCTTTTTCATATTCAGAGGAATTGCCACCATTAATTACAAGTTTTCGGAAAGTGCATCCAGAATATCAATTGGGTATCTAACACAATGAGATGCTTGGCAAACTATTATAAAACCAGATTCTACAGGATAGATAATCAAACATAATATCTTGTTTAACCTATGAGCCAAGGTGATTGTCGATAGTTTTGAGTCAATATTTAACAAGGAAATTGGACAACAGTTTATCCAATCAGCAGACTTTTTATCTTTAGCCTTTCAGAATCACTTTTCTATAAACCTTACTGAAGGACGTTGGGAAAATGTTATTTAAAAAGAAATCATTATAGACTTCCAATAATATAGGGCCAGGAACTCAATACGCATCTTATAACAGTCAATGGGATAATCATTTGAGCCAGGAATGTTTTCTGTTTTCATTTTATATTTAAGGATAAATATTATTTCTTGGCAAGATAAAGCAGGGGTAAATAGGCAGCGTGATTAGATATAATCTTAGGGTCAGTTTCACTCTGTTTCACTCACTCCTTACAACCCCCTGTATATCTACCCTGTTTCTCTGAAAACAAGACATCCCCTGATAATAAGCCCAATCAGGCTTTTGAGCGCATGAGCTAAAATAAGCCTCCCCCCCCGAAAATAAGCCCACCCCGAAAATATCTAAACGCAGAGCTGGAAATCAGGTAAGATGGCAGGAGAAGCCCCATCTTGTGCCACGCGCCCCAAAATAATAAGACCGCCCCGAAAATAAGACAAAGCGCTTATTTCAGGGTTCAAAAAAATATAAGACAGGGTCTTATTTTTGGGGAAACACGGTATTAGCTTTGCTAAGTAATACAGCTAGTCCTCGACTTACAGCAGTACATTTAGTGACCATTCTTTTTTTAAAAATTTGATTTATATGCCGCCCTTCTCCGGAGACTCAGGGTGGTTTACAATGCGCTAAGCAATAGCCTTCATACTTTTGTGTATTTATACAAAGTCAGCTTATTGCCCCCACAAACTGGGTCCTCAATTTACCTACCTTAGAAAGGATGGAAGGCTGAGTCAACCTTGAGCCTTGGTGAGATTCGAACCTGCAATAACTGCAGGCAGCTGATGTTAATAACAGGGCTTTAGACCACTGTACTATCCAAGGCTCAAAGCTACAACAGCACTTTAAAAAGTGATTTATGACTGTTTTTCACACTTATGACCATTTCAGCATCCCCACAGTCACGTGATCAAAATTCAGATGCTTGGCAACTGACTCGTACTTATGACAGTGTCCCGGGGTGATGTGATCACCTTCTAAAAAGTAAAGCAAATGGGAAAGCCAGACTCACTTAACAATCTTAACAATTGAGCCTAACGTCTATGTTGCTGCAGTGATTCACTGTTACAAGAAAGGTTGTAAAATGGGGCAAATCTCACTTCACAGCTGTCTCACTTAGCAACATAGATGTTAGGCTCAATTGTGGTCGTAAGTCGAGGACTACCTAATAAAAATGTGAGCCGCTTGTACCGTTGAGTGCAGATTCCAGCGTTGTTCCTACAACCCATTGCTAATAGGTCAAGAGGTAAAAAGTCAAAAGACCCAAGAGAGGAGTAAGACAGACCGACATATTTCTTTTGTGATAAAACACTGGTGGAAGTGCAGTGTTGCTATAGCTCTCCAGATGTTGCAGTGCAGTGTTGCCCAAAATCTGATGAACTGTAGCATCTAATATTCCCAACCTGTGGCTATAGCAGAATGACTACAGTTATTAGAAGTATGAAGCAGGTGTGAAATGCTACCGGTTCACTCCGGTTTAGGCGAACCGGTATTGATAAAAACTACCAGATTCGTCGGAACCAATAGTAAAAAATGCTTTAAAAAAAAAAGGTTCTGAGGATCACGCAACGCAAAAGGTTCCAAGGATCACGTGATCGTTGGAACCTTTTTTTTCTTTTTTAAAGCATTTTTTTACCACCGGTTCTGGCGAATAGGTAGTAAAAAAAATGCTTTTAAAAAAAGAAAGAAAAGTTGGTCACGCCCACCCAGTCACGTGACACCCACAAGCCACGCCCACAGAACCAGTAGCAACAAATTTTACATTTCACCACTGGTATGAAGCCATCTTCCATTGGTAAGTAAACCATCTTACAGTGGCCAAAAATACTCCTTACTTTACTCCCAGTGGTTCAAAACCTTTTTATGTGTTGTATAAAAACTACGGAATAAGGAATGGCAGCCCCAGTGAAGTGGAGCTGACAGTAGTTTTTCCTTTCCCGTCCTGATTCGGAGCCGACACCTACAAGGGTATTGTATGCCTTATGTGTTGTTATGTATATAAAGACGTTTTGAATCCTGCTGAATTGTCTGATTTTATGTGCTGCAACAAACTCTGACAAGAACAAGTGAGATGGATTAGGAAGAACATCTCCAGATGTTTAATAGGCTCAAACACACCAGTTTCAAGACCTAAACATGGAATCAGGGAAAAGAGGACATGGTTTGAAACACCATCGGTCATATTTGAGGATATTTATGGGAATTAACTTTGTTGTAACCATACTGTTGTTATCTAGGAGATTTATTGTCTATGGAGATTTTCAGTCATCCAGGTCATGGTTGTCCCAAACATGCTTTTTCAAGAGGCACCTGGACATTCTTGTTTTTTTTTTTTTTGAAGACATTTTGTTTCTCATCCAAGACACTTCTTCAGCTCTTGACTGGATAGTGGGGAATAAAAGGATTTATATTCCTTGCAGGTCATTTGCATTTTTTTAGAGAGTCATTGAGGCCACTTGGAGGTTTATCTGTGTCCTCAGGGTCATCTGAATGGTACAAATCAGTGGTGGGTTTCAAATTTTTTTACTACCAGTACTGTGGGTATCGCTTGGTGGGCGTGGCGTGGCTTGGTGGGTGTGGCTTGGTGGGCGTGGCAGGGGAAAGATACTGTAAAATCTCCATTCCCTCCCCAATCCAGAGGATGGTTACTGTAAAATCCCCATTCCCTCTCGATCAGCTGGGACTTGGGAGGCAGAGAATAGATGGGGGCGGGGCCGGTCAGAATTTTTACTACCGGTTCTCCGAACTACTCAAAATTTCCACTACCGTTTCTCCAGAACTGGTCAGAACCTGCTGAAACCCATCTCTGGTAGAAATCGGTGTGGAGCCTTCTTGGAACTGTTGAAAGGACTGGGTTGTAGTAATGCAAATGGGTGTAGAGCCTTCCTGGCTGCAGGGTGTATTATTTAGATGTATTAATAATATTCATATTCATACTCATAAATTTAGCTTTATTAGAATCAGAAGCTGTCGAAGAATAAATAACGTTTTGAAATATGTACTTCAGCACAGAGTCGAATAATTCAGATGGTTCTATGGATTTTCTGGCCATAGGGAAGGATAAATGATAGAAAGGACTTCCTTCTTTCTCCCTCACCCAATCCCTGCAAAGAATCTGGGAGATTGACCCCGTGTTTCTTGGTAACTACTGTTGCTTGTAGTATCTACAGGCCAACCTACACATGTCTGAGAGTCAAAGGCCAGAGGTGGGGCTTTGCAGGGGTTCGGGAGTACCTCTAACTAAGATTCTGTGCAGTTCGGAGAACCACCATATCCCATTCTTGGCTGACCCCACCCTGCTCCACCCCTCCCCTCCTAGGAGTCCCCACGCAGCCTATTTTGGTTGCAGGTAAGTGTAGGGTGTGTGCGAAGGCTCGGGGAGGATGAAAAACGGCCCTACCAGAAGTTCAGAAAGGCTGGAAACTGGCCCATTTTTAGCCTCCAGAGGGCTTCCGGAGCCTGGGGAGGCAGTTTTCATCCTCCCAAAGGCTTGAGGAAAGCTTCCGGAGCCTGGGGAGGGCTAAAATCCCCCCCTGCTGTGGTACAGGAAGCTGACTATGCCACGCCCACTATGGCCACGTCCACCCAGCAACTGGGCAGAGAACCCCTTACTAAAATTTTTGAAGCCCACCCCTGGGTGAGGGGTTTGTTCTGGGAAGAGAACCACAGGATTATGCAAAAGCTCACGTCCCGTTCGCTTGTCTTTTATATCTTATGGGAGGGGCCAATCATCTCCAAGCCTTACTCCCAAGTCGACCCTGTTTTCTTAATTGTTCCTGCCTTCTGGCAGCTCTGCGCATGCGCACACTGGGAACAGGCTCACGCTGTTCTTCTGCCTCGCTGATGTCAGACTCCAGAGGCAGCAAAGTACTACCAGATGGCCTTGGCCCTTTCTCTGCCTCCGACTCAGAGCCCTCGTCCGAGCCTTCCCCAGACTCCAGGACTGGTCCATGTTCCTCCCCAACCTCCTCACTGTCTGAATCTGTTCGCTGGTGGGCCACAACAGGTGGCGGAGGTGGGGGTGTTTGGATTAGATGACCCAGAAGGTCCCTTCCAACTCTGTTAAATATGTTAAACATGGAACACAATAATGCTCTCCCCTTTCCCAAAAGCGACCTCTGGGGTTTTGTAATAGAACGACACATTTAGGCATGAAGAATCTGGAAACAGAATCACAGTCTATTTAAAGAACACATTTGCTGTTTTTATTGGTGCCTTGTAGGGCAAATAATACTGAAAAAAAGGGCAATGAAAAAAAAAAACAAAAAACCAAACCGAGCCCCACCCACCAACAAACCAGGTTTCTAGCAACCCACATTATTGTTGTTGTTGTTGTTGTTTTTTAAAGAGTACATCCACTCTTATCTTTGTTATTTATCGTGGTGTGAATGATAACATAAAACCGATAAAACATGAAAATATACAACTTATATTACACTATGTGTTATGAACAAAATATAAATCTATAACTCTATGTTATATTTACATAATTCTTTTTTTCTTTTCTTATTAAGTTTCAAGTGAGATGGTAGGGTTGCACACATACTTTGTTTTAAGCTCCGAGCATTTGATTGTCTTTTTTTTTCTCTTCTTCTTCTTCTTCTTCTTCTTTTTTCCTGCAATTTTTCTCCCCACCCCATTTATAATAATAATAATAATAATAACAATAATAATAATAATAATTAATTAAAAAAAGTTTGGAGAGATAAGCGCTTTAGAACCAACAGAGCTATGGAAAATACATTCACCCGGATTAACAAGCACCGCCAGCGAGACAAGCTCTCAACCCTCCCATTCATCTTCTCGATGGCCGATTTAAAAAGATATGCAGAACAATCCTAGGAGGCTTTGTAATGCCGCCAAGCAGGTGATGATGGTCTCAACTCAGGTTAGGGAGGCGAGAGGGGGGTTAATTTGCAGGAGCATCTTAAAGGTAAAGGTTCCTCTCGCACATATGTGCTAGTCGTTCCCGACTCTAGGGGGGCGGTGCTCATCTCCGTTTCAAAGCTGAAGAGCCAGCGCTGTCCGAAGACGTCTCCGTGGTCATGTGGCCGACATGACTAAACGCCAAAGGCGCACGGAACGCTGTTACCTTCCCACCAAAGGTGGTCCCTATTTTTCTACTTGCATTTTTTTACGTGCTTTCGAACTGCTAGATTGGCAGAAGCTGGGACAAGTAACGGGAGCTCACCCCCGTTACGCGGCGCTAGGGATTCGAACTGCTGAACTGCCGACCTTTCGATCGACAAGCTCAGCGTCTCAGCCACTTACTTGTATCCAATTCAGAAAAAAGCCCCCTTGAGCCCAAGGAGACTTTCTCCTAAGTAAGTGCATATTGGATTAAAAAAAAATCACAGCCCAGATCACCCAATTCACCTCTCCCTTCATTGCTTGAGAGTGTTGATTGCCCAAAAATAGAGGGACATAGCAATTTCCTGAAGAAACTTTCTGTCCCATTCTTAGTTCCCTAATCAGGATGATGACTGATTAGAAAAGAATATTTGTAGCTCAGGGTTGAACTGTGGGATCCTTGGTGCTCTCTGAGCTTGGTGGTTTTCTTGCAGACGTTTTATTACCAAGCTAGGTAACATTCTCAGTGCTAAGACTGATGATGTTACCTAGTTTGGCAATGAAAGGTCTGCAACAAAACCACCAAGTTCGAAGAGCACCAAGGACCCCACAAGACGATTAACTCTGACTGAAGATGATCTCTTGCAAAAAAGAAAGGTTGCACCTACGTGTTGTATATATCTGTCCTGTGAGCCCAGCCATTGACACAGATTATAATGATTGAGTTTCCTGGAGGGTGGGGGTGGGGGGAACCCTACAATGGTATAGTCAGAGGTTAAGAGCTTTTGGTGTCTTGATTCCTGTGTCAGCTATTTATTACTGGCTTGAGGGGGGCGAATACCAATTGATGAGAGACCAAAAGAAGAAAGAAATGGCAATATTGCTTTTGTCAATAAGGAAAAAAAACCCACCACATTACATAAACAATGAACACATGCGCACAAAGAGATAGACACATTCAGGGCGGGATTATGCGACGTTTTTCGATTGTGCGTATTGCATGCCTTACATCTGTGGTGGCCCCAATACAGGTTCATGAACGCTGCCTCCCTAATTCTCTCTCTCGATTTCCCTTTACAAATACCTGTGGGTTTGGGACATGGCGGCCATTTCCTTTAGGTCAGGGGTGTCAAACTCAAGGACCGCGGGCCGGATCTGGCTCATGGGGTGCTTGGATCTGCCTGCCAGTGAAACCGGGTTCTCAATCTCCATTTTTGAATGGGAAAGCCTCCTCCAACCCTCTGCCAATGAAAACGGAGCTCCGTTTTCATTGGCAGAGGGTTGCAGGAGGCTGTCCCAGCAGAAAACAGAGATTGGGAGCCCGGTTTCATTGGCAGAGCACTTGGGCCGCTACAGGCGTCCCTGTCGCGAGTGACGTCAAGCTGGCCACACCCACCCTGGCCATGCACCCCCTCCTCCCCCCGAGGTCAAACACAACCCTGATGCGGCCCTCAATGAAATCGAGTTTGGCACCCCTGCTTTACGCCATTAGGAAGGCCAGCTAGGATCAGAAGGAAACGGCAGGTCAAATCCACCAAGTTTGCTTAGATGGAAAAAGTGACATGACTGAAACGGAATCCATAAAAGAGACGGCACAATTTCTTTTTTTCCAAACATCCAGGGTATCTCTATATAACCAGCCCGGCGATCTATAGATACATCCACGTATGGTGTAACTTGTGAATATGGAGGAATAGAATAGAATAGAATAGAATAGAATAGAATAGAATAGAATAGAATAGAATAGAATAGAATAGAATAGAATAGAATAGAATACCAGAGTTGGAAGGGTCCTTGGAGGTCTTCTAGTCCAACCCACTGCTTAGGCAGGAAACCCTACACCACTTCAGACAAATGGTTATCCAACATCCAAGTCTCTTACATGACATCCAGAATCTGCCTTTCAACCGGGTACAGTACAGGTAGTTCTCGACGTACGACCGCAACCGAGCCTCAAATTTATTTTACTAAGCGAGACAACTGTGACCTGATTTTTGCCCCGTTATACGACCTTCCTCGCCACAGCCGTGAAGTGAATTCACTGCAGTTGTTAAGCTAGGGACACGGTTGTTAAACGAATCTGGCTTCCCCATTGACTTCGCTGGTCAGAAGTTCGCAAAAGGGGATCCCAAGACCCCGGGACAATGCAACCGTCATAAATATGAGTCTGTGGCCCAGTGTCTAAATTTTGATCACATAACCATGGAAAAGTTGCAACGGTCATGTGAAAAATGGTCGTCAGTCCCTTTTTTCAGTGCCGTCGTAACTTTGAACGGTCACTAAAGAAACGGTCATAAATGGAGGACTACCTGTAACGTCGTTAGCCTGCAATGCATATAATTCTAATTTCTCACTTCCTTCAGTATTACCCAATTATTACATCAATAACAGAAGGTTTTTTCTTTGCATGTTAATGACTACAAGGCAGTTCTACTTCTCTCTTTCATGTCTACAGTTGGAATACAACAAAGAAGAGGAATTTCTCCCACTCTCCAGTCCTGATTTTACTGCATTTAATTCAGAGGCCTTATAAATATCCATATTTTTTTTCTTTGAGGCAATGGATATGAACTGCAAATGGATCTAGAGCTAATATTTCTACTTTAAATCAAGGGGATGCACGAGTTGCAAATAATTTGAGCTTCACTGATTTGAAGCAGGTTTCAGTTTTGTTTTCAAACAGTACCACGCATAAAAACATTATTAAAGTGGATTTCATCTTAAAATTAACAGGAACTACGATTGAACTGTTGGGTCATTTTTATCTACCGAGGATAAGCCTGAGTAAATGGGGCTTTATCTCCTATTTTTCCTTCGACACACGTTTGAGGGTCTGGAAAATATAAATACGTTTTCCAGACCCTCAAACTTGATTCAGGTTTCTTTCCCCATGATTCAGGATTTTTGATACTTAATTAACTCTAGCTCTTTGATAAGAATTTGTGAAAACAACCAGTTAAAATAGACATGGAGGAAATAAAAAAGCCAGATTCAAATTCTGAAACATTGCACAAACCGTAAATTTCAGCAGAAACTTTGGTTGAAATCCTAACATCAGTTTAGGATTCCAAAGATAGATTCTGGGTGTGTCTGTCTTTCCCAAATATAGATTCCGAGTGTGCAGTGAATCACTTGATTGTGAGGCTAGGATATCGAAATTACTACGCACATTTATAAAACTAAAACCTGGGTATCTCTAAAAAGTGCCAGAAATCCCAAACAAATTATTTTATTAAGGCTTGGATGATCCTCCCAAGCACGGAGATAATCTCATCTGCAATAAGAATTCAAATAGTTTGCATATTATTTATCATTTAAATAAGCCTCCCAAACTGTCAGCTGATGTTTTAAAGAAAGGGAGCAGAAGCTGTATTTTGGTGAAGCAGGACAAATTTGGAGAAGTTAGGGGTGTTTTGGGCAGAGTAATTCTCCTACTTTCTTTCCCTAGCAGTTGTAAATCCGGTTCGATGAAAAAGAACTTGGTTTTGAATTTTCTCTCGAAGGAGAAGGAAAAACTCCAGGGAATTCTCATGGGTGCAGTGATTTCGTTACGAGATGACCAAAAGGTATTTGGGAAGGACCTCCCTTTCGTCCTACAACGCCCCTTTAACAGCCCCCCAAGCCTTCCTTTACTTTCCGCATTAATTCCCAAGGAAAGAAAAAAAAAAGAAGAAATGCTCCATCCGGTTGGGACTTTTCAGAACATCTAAGGAGGCCTCTGGATGGAGGAACAACGAGCGACAGAAAACAACACTGACAACAACGTCCTCTGTCAACCTCGGACAATGCAATACACTGAAAAATGTCACTCCGAGACACGCAAAGGACACTGCCAAAGATCCTGAGAATAAAAATAATGAAGTTCCTCTTTCGCAGGACAGATTGGTTTTTTTTTAAAGAAACCGCAAGACAGATGCAACCACATAATTAGATGACAACGAGATACAGAGAGAGGGAGAGAGAGAGAGAGAGAAGACACAGCTACAAAAACCTAATACAGCAAGGGTCTCGCAAGCTAATATTACAAGCATCCTCTGTTTTACAAGTTGAGAATTCATCTCAATGCCTAGTGAATTCACTCATTCAGAAAAGGAGGAACTAAAGAGTTCACCCTTATTAAACCATGTCTTTAAATAGACGCTATTGTCTGGTTGCCATTAATTCCAGGGGATAAGTTTTTTTTTGCTAAGAGAAGCTTACAATGGTACCGAGTATAATTATTTTCAACTTTAGAAGACAGGCGATGTCAGAGGCTTCCACGGGGACAATAAGTGTTCATCTCAATTTGGATTACGTTACCATAAAATAAAATAAAATGAAATATAAAATGGCTCTGTACACGCGTGCTGTAAGAAGGTTAAACACAATTTTGTTTGTGGAGGGGGGAAAAAAATGCGATGAAAAAGGGTCTATTGCAAAAACCAATCTCTGAAACATTCCCCCCCCCCCCCCCCCCCCGCCCCCCCCATCCATGCAATAATGAGAAGATTTGATTACTCAACTAATTAGAGGCTGAAATAATAATTGTTAGCGACCCCTCTGGGATTAATACAGCAGAATGAAGATGTTAAAGTATTTAACGATCCTCTTTTGCAAATACAAAGCATGAGAAACTTATGGATGGGGCTGAGGCAGGAGTGGGCTGCTGGGGGTTCGGGAGAACCTCTAGCTAAGATTCTGTGCAGTTCGGAGAACCCCCAAATCCCATTCCTGGCTGGCCCCTCTCACCCTGCCCTGCCCCTCCCAGGAATCCCCACACGGCTCATTTTGGATGCAGGTAAGGTGCGCAAGGTGCGCATGGAGGCTCAGGGAAGGTGAAAAACGGGCCTACCGGAAGATTGGGGAGGCTGGGGAGGCTGTTTTTGCCCTCCTGGAGGCTCGAGGAAAGCCTCTGGACCCCGGGGAGGGCAAAAATGTCCTGTCCCCCCGCCGTGGTGCAAGAGGCTGACTAGGACACACCCACCAAGGCCACGCCCACCCAGCAACTGGGCAGAGAACCCCTTGCTAAATTGTTTGAAGCCCACCCCTGGCTGAGAGCACCAAAAATGCACTATGGGAGGTAACTCTACAATCATGCATTGACGTTACACAATCTGGTGGTTTGAAATATTGTCGGTCCCACTTTTGTATCAGCCAAACAGCCCTGTAACATCAGAAGATAGGGGGCATCACTGCTACGGGTCCGAATCTATCTTAAATTAGATACGACTAGTTATAGATCTTAGCCCACCAAATTCAGTAGGTTCTACTGTTGAGTAGACATTATTTGATATTCTCACCATTTACCTGTTCCACTGGGCTACGCAGTGCTTCTTGACCTGGAATTATGGTGCTGGCGTGCTCCATGGAACTTGTAGTAGCATCCATCAGGATAAACTCAAGCTGAATCAAGACCGCTGGCATGAAAACGTCAACTCCCAGGGCCAACGTAACAATCATTCGTACGACTTGCAGCCAAACGAGAGGAGAAGATTTCGAAAAAGGATCGAGGGGTAGGAATACAGAATACGGCAGGGCATGGGACTCCTTATTTTCACTGACTGAGCACAAAGTAGCCAAAGCTAAGTCACTTTAAGTTCTCTTGATTGTCCTAGGGAATTTTAACTTTTCCATTGTGGCCCGGATGATTGCTCCATGAATCTTAACATTCTTGGATTTAAAAGAAACACCACCAAATCTCTCTCCCTGATCAAGATGATTGGCGGGGGGTTTTTTTTGGCTCACATAAGGTACCCGCAAAATCTCACCCTTGCAGAAATTTTGCATGACACCGTAATGAGGATCCTTCCTTCTAATTTACAAACATGGAATTTCGCTCTGTTGGGACAGGATGCTAGCATATGAGTGCGACAATTTCTAACGGTAAGGGAAGGTCCAATGTGTGTTGCAGCTCTCTTATGGCTTGCTACCTCTTGACAAAGTTGGGATACCCGGGGTCACTTCGGAGCATAAAAAGGCTCCGATGCTTTTCCCCCATTGAAAAAGGGAAGTTTTGTCTTCTCAAATTCGCCAGGGAGAAGATGAATTTTGAATTTTTGCATGCCTGCAAACCTCCCTGACTAACAGTGCATTTCTTTTCCAGCAGACCGATTATGGTGAATCTCTCTCTCTCTCTCATTCTCTCTCTCTCTCATTCTTTCTCTCTCTCTCTCTCTCTCTCGTTCTTTCTCTCTCTCTCTCTCTCTCTTTCTTGTCCAGTGGTGAAATCCAGCCGGTTCTATCCGGCTCAGGCAAACTGGTAGCACCAGCGGCAGGAGGCTCTGCCTACCAGCTCGGACGTCATCATGTCCCGTTTTTGATGCTCTGCGCATACACAGAAGGTCCTGCACATGTGTGCTCCCATTTGCGAACCGGTAGCAAAGGTAAATGGATTTCACTCCTGCTCTCATCTATCTATCTATCTATCTATCTATCTATCTATCTATCTATCTATCATCTATTCATCTATCTATCTATCTATCTATCTATCTATCTATCTATCTATCTATCTATCTCTGTCTGTTGTCTGTCTGTCTGTCTATCATCTATCTATCATCTGTCATCTATTATCTCTCTCTCTCCATCCACCATCCACCATCCATCCATCCACCCAAAAACCCATCCTTCGTCTGTGGTACCTAGCCTCAATTTTTCCTACAATCATAATCTCACTGAGATGTTCTTCTACAGGAAATCTCTTTGCTCAAAATTGTGAAAGTGGATTTGCTATAAAATTAGCTTTCAAAGGAGTAAAACCAAAAACCAAAAAAACTGGTTACGAATGTCAGCAGAAGAAGAGTGGTATAGTGGCATTTAAATTAGTCTATGGGATGTCTAAAGAGTATGCAAAACCATTCCTTATCAACTTCTCTCAACAGCCTCCCTGGCTTCTCCAGCTTTTATTCATTCCCAAGGGAAGACCTTCAAAAGAATGTCCTCTTTTTGTTTTTTGTTTTTTTTTTAAACTTGGGAACTGTAGATATCCCAAGAAGCTTTTGAATTGAATCGTAGAAAAGAGGTATAGCAGAAAATCACTTGGACAGTGGTTTTCTTCAGCACTTCCAGCAATAAAATAAGCTCCAAACACTAGCAGGAAAAGTTCTCAATTACTTGGAGAAGAATGTAATAAACTGGAAATAGAACCAAACTTTTGAGAAAATGCAGGAAGGAATTTGGTGCATTGCTAGTTAGGACTACATTTAGCGTTTTGCATCACAGACATAGCCAAGATTAAATATTCTCACACGTCATGTATTTATGAAGATTCCAACCTCGTAGATTTTGATGGAATCTGGAGTTGAAACAAAGGTGGGACAAAGCCACATCATTAACCTGTGCAAAATGGTGGATCTCAAGAGTCTCAAAAAAAAAAAAAAAAACCCAGAAAGAGGAGAGGAGAATATGCTGGAAATCAGCCAAATATAGTGGGTGCTCTAGAGGAGATTATGCTGGGAATCAGCCAAACATAATATGCTGGAAAACAGCCAAACAATAGAAGGAGGTATGGAGGAGATTATGCTGGTAATTAGCCTAAATAAAGCATGTTTTTGTGATAAATCTGTGTAACATGAAATGTGTAATAAATGGTAAGCGGGTCAAAATTAAAGACAAATTGATAAAGTTCAAGATATCAAGATTGATGAAAAGGGTCAAGAGACTAAGAAATATAGATAGAATCTTGTTTTATAAATTGTAAGAAAAATGGAGTTGTATTGAGTTTGAAATTAAGATTTGAGGTGATAAAATTGTAAGGTAAATAATTAGAATAAGAGATTAGAATATTGTTAAAAATTATTTTGACATTGATGGTAAAAGATATAATAAAGACAATGTGGAGAAGAACCAGATATAATCAGGATTGATATATAGACATAAAAATGAGCTAAATTTAATTTGAAATTAAAATTGTATTGATCTAATAGATTTACTTAGATGAAGATGCGAGAATTTATGTTAAAATTTGTTCTTTTTATGTTTTGAATCTTTACCTTTAAAAGATGTAGTGGGAAATTGTGAATGGAGCTTGTTAAAGGAATGTAAGCATGGTAACCATCTATGACCGGATCGAGACTCTGTTCTTGAAAGTTATATTTTATGTTTATGTTTGAAAAAAATAAAAAATATTTACAGAAAAAAAAATCAGAAATATTTTTGTTCAGAAAAATAGGGAACCGTCTGTTGAGGGTTGCTTTTTTTTTTTTTAAGAAAAGGAGAACAAAATGTTCAGTTTTCACATTACACATTTATAATATATATTGAAAGGCTCAAGAGTATATTTAATAAACCAAAACGAAGCAATCGGAGGAAAGTTACGATCGATTTCAAGTCTCTTATAAATCATTTTGGATTTGATGGTCCAGCATTAATTTTATTTTTATTTTTTTTACAGTGATGAATGGGCCCTGGTGAAATGCCAGATGTTTTTCTTAAATATATATATCAAAAGGAGGAAAGAATATATATTTGTTTTTAAAATACCTGAACAGATGTACTTATGCTTTATGGTGACTGCCAAATCAAGAATAATGCAGAAAAAAAGATAAATTAATTATGCATAATTTACTAGCTGGAACGGCTGATCGTACTGTTTGTGTATTATGATATGCACCTTTATGACATTAAGATAAAGAAGCAGTTCAGCTGGGGGGAAAAATGTGGACAATAATGAAATGCTACGATAACAAGACAAAACAAGACATCACGATGGAGATGCATTACTCTGAATAGAACCCCAGAACAAGTTATTTGAGACGGAGGGAGGAACGGGAAAGGTTTTGCTGAAAGAAACACTGGAATGGGGCCAATATGGTGTCCAAGAGGCATGGCATCTCACAGTTGTTTGAGATAATTGGTCATTGTCTACATCTATGGCAGGGATCTCCACAGATGGCAACTTTAAGGCTTGTGGACTTCATCTCCCAGAATTCCCCAGCCAGCATGGGCCTCACCTCCGTGATGCCTTCTTTTCTTTTGTTAATTCTCATTGCTTTTCACGGATGGCTGAGGAATTCTGGGAGTTGAAGTCCACAAGTCTTAAAGTTGGGAGATTTGGAGATCCTTGCTCTACAGCAGGGGTGTACAGCGGGCCAGATTTGGCCCACGGGGCGCTTAGATCTGGAAACAGTGAAAGACTGGGTCGCGGTGCCTCTCCAAGTGAAAACGGAGCTCGGGAGGCTGAGCACGCGGCCTTCTTGAGCTCTGTTTTTGCTGGCAGAGGGTTGCAGGAGGCCGTGGCAGCTGAAAACGGAGCTCGGGAGCCCATTTTCGCTGGCAGAGTGCTTGGGCCGCCACAGGCGCCCCCGACATGAGTGATGTTGAGCCCGCCAGGCCCACTCTGGCCCTGCGAGATCAAACACAACCCTCAATGAAATCGAGTTTGACACCCCTGCTCGACAGGATGCCAGCATTTTCACCTGTACAGAAAAGACAGGGCACCCTTAAGACCTAAACTTAAACCATAAATACCGCCGTTTTTATATACAGTGCAGGTGTAAATTTATTTTCTCATTTCCCACCTTAACCGTTGTTAATTCCATTGATGCCTACGGTCAGAAATAAGCCTCTGCTGCTGCTCATTTTATTAAATGGAGTTTAGGATGGCAGGTTCAGCTTGCTCTTTGTGCAACGCCTTTCTCCTCCTTGCCTCGCACTGACTACTTTTCATATTTTTTTATTTTTAATTTTATTGATTAGATTTCCAGGACTTGGTAAGTATTTTGCAGTTTCCCCGAAAATAAGACCCTGTCTGGTACTATCTATTTTATCTCTAATTAAATTAAAATCCCCAGCCACAATTACTTTCCCTACACTTTCAATTTCCAAAATTTTAGTTATTTTTTCAAGAAATTCTTTTTGTTTCTCATTCGGTAGATATAAATTAACCTGTCTTATTTTTTTTTTCCAACCACGAAATAAGCGCTTGGCCTTATTTTCGGGGAGGTCTTATTATTTTGAGGCACATGGAATTAGATGGGGCTCCTATTACCGTTTTTATCTGATTTCCAGCTCTGTGTTTAAATATTTTCGGGGAGGGCTTATTTTTGGGGGGAGGCTTATTTTTGGGGAAACAGGTTATGTATATATAATGGTAGTTTAATACTCTGACAATGTCAGCAGATGGCTGATGAAAGCTTAGTAGAATAAAATTTTTAATTATTTTAGTTCCGGAGATCGCAGAATATCTGTTTATTTCTTTATATATATGTTACTTTTTTTAAAAAAAGAAGAGGAATGCTGGGGCTCTCAAAAACCTTCTTTGGAATGCTATGCTTTCCCATAAGTAGTTTTCCTATACAAGTAGTCCTCAACTTACGACCACCATTGAGTTCCAAATTTCTGTTGCTAAGTGAGACATTTGTTAAACGAGTATGCCCCAATTTTATGATCTTTCTTGCCACCGTTGTTAAACAAATCATTTGCAGTTGTTAAGTTAGTAACACAGTTGTTAAGAGAATATGGCTTCTCAGACGGTCGCAAAAGGGGATTAATCACAGGACTTTGGGGCACTGCAACCGTCATAAATATGAGCCATTTGCCAAGCAGCTGAATTTTGATCATATGACCTGGAGGATGCTGCAACGGTCGTTAAGTGTGAAAAATGGCCGTAAGTCATATTTTCAGTGCCATTGGTCACTAAACGAACTGTTGTAAGTCGAGGACTAACTATATATGACTTATATATCCGATTTGCACTCGTAATAAACCAATTAGAATGGCAAAATGCATCTGCCACCCCTACCTTCCCTACTTCTATCAGCAATTTCGTTTATGAGATTGGCCAAAGCCAGCTGCGATCCTTAAATCTATGGTCATCAAAGTGCTTCAAACTAATCTCGAGAGAGAGAGAGAGGAGGGAGAGGAGAGAAAGAGAGTGAAGTGGGGGAGGAAAAAAAAGAAGAAAATAAGAGAACATTAAACCCATTAAAATTCAAAGTTTTCTTTCCATCTTCATCCCAACAAACAGCCCAAGTTTTCACAAGGCCAGGCAACTTTCAAGAGACCCCGGCAGTCAATTGTCTTTCAATCAGTGTCACCAAAAGTCTAGGATTATGCAACCAGATTTCCTTCGATATTGGAATAAACTGTAGGACTAAAGGCAGGAAATCTTGCCTGCTAGTAGGGGCTTTTGAGCAGAAGGTACATCTCAACATGTGTCTGACATGCCAACGCCTAGACCGGGTTGGTTGGTGAATCAAATTACTCTGGCTGAATAGAAGTTCCCGGAAACCACAAAAACAGTATCCCCAGTGACATGAGGGCATCTCCTACGCATGGCTTGCCCTCTTCTTCAAAGCTATATTTCACACCACAGGAAACAGGGCGAAAGCTTCCGGTTTTGCACTTATCACAACAACGAGGAAAGCAAGAAGACAGACCAGCTAGATGAATCACACACAGGGTCCATGAGATTTCCACAGATCAGACAAAGCGTTATCGGTGTAACCTTAAGATATAGACTCGGCTCCCATCCTATTAAAGGTGTAACTGTGGGTCTGAAAATTTGGACATAAAGTTTTGGCCAATCTTTTTCTTTTCATTCCAGCGATCTAATTAGGAAGCTGCTTCTTCCTTTTCTGTTCCTCTGAACAACAACAAAAAAAATATCTATGTTTCTATACCTACCTATTTTGCAGATACCATACGGATTCAAACTTTTTGGGAATACAATTGAGTTACTCAATTTTGCTCTCACAATCGCTTGGTATTTGGTCCCCTTAAACCACTGGCACACAACCCATGCGCGCGCGCACACACAAATCCAAGGTTTGCCTGTTTCTATATAGATTTGATTCACCTGAGAATCACTTCAAGTTTATTTTTTTTTTAAAAAAGCAACAAGAACTAACCTTATCAGGTGCTGGCAATGGACTTCTTCAAGGGATTGTCTAAGACACAGTGCTTCCCTAATTTAAGACTAAAGACAAGATGAAAGAAAGACAATCAAGACAACCAAATGAGAAAAAGAAAATATGAAATAGACATCATTTCTCACATTAGTACAGATTTGGCACTTCACTCAATATTTGATCTGGTCTGCAATCGGTGAAAAGGAGAACTTTCCTAAAAAGGAAGAGGCTGATTGGCTAGTTGCTTGGGGTGGCTACAACAGAGATATGTCTAACTATAGGGCTATGTAGCAGAATTTACTCAGTTAGGATTATGAAGACCAAATTAAAGGAATGGCTGAGAAGATCGAAATGGGAAGAGGTGATGGGAATCTCTCTAAGATATTCTGATTTGGAGACCTGGTCACTTTTGGATCCAGTCCAAAAGGACCAATAAAGGAGAATATTTGTAGCTCAGGGTTGAAATGAGGGATCTTTGATGCTCTCTGAGCTTGGTTCGATTCTTGCAGACGTTTCATGACCCAACTGAACGCTTAGTGTTTTAACAGAAGGAAAAGAACTGGAAGGGAGCCTTGGAGCTCTTCTAGTCCAACCTCTTGCTCAAGCAGGAAATCTTATACCATTTAGATAATACCATCAGTGCTAGAAGAGAGTGGATTTTGCTTCCAGCACTGGTGATGTTACCTAGTTTGGGTAATGAATCATTTGCAAAAAACCCAAAACAACCAAGCTCGGAGAACATCAAGGCCGTCTGACTGAAAAGACCTTTGTAAAGATAATGGCCGAACAATAACAAAGGACAGATACCCAGTCAACCAACTGCATTTTGGATAATTAATTTATGTCTTTCTCCGCGAAAAGACTGTGACCATCAATTTATTTGCAAAAGGGCTGACAGTCAGAATTTTGGGAGGGGTTGAGAACCCACGGTCTACTAGACTAAGATGAACCGATCTAGATGAGCTACTAGACTGGGCAACCTTTATTCAGTCAAGAGTTACGTTCCCATTGGACTAATAAGCTAGGACCACACAGCTGACATCAGGTGGGGAAGGATTCAAACTGGATACTGTCCACTTTTAACGAGACCTTCTAGTTTTGTCTCATGCAGAGAGCTTTTAGGAAGGAACGGGTCATTTTTATTCTGATTTCAAGAGCTCTGAAGGTAGATTGAGGACCAATTCCTGTTCTGAAAGGATAAGTGGTCTGGCCTGGCGTAAAGGTATATTGATAAGACCAAAAGTGTGGGCTGTAAATGATATAATTAATGCAAATGTTTATTGCATCCTGCACAGTATCCCATTGGCACTGGCATAAGACACCAAAGGCTCTGAGCAGATCCTAAATGTTCCATCTCCAGCATCTTGATTTTTCTACGCAATAATCCTTAGGTTCTCTTCCCTGCTGCAGAGCCACCGGGACTCAGATTCTGCATGGGTTCAACCTGGCTTGGTCCCTGCATCCCTGCCAGATGCATAACGTGCTTTCAAGTCTAATTCTGGAAAGGTGGAAGAAAAGATGGTGGGAAACACGAGGAAGGGGAGGAATTGAAAGAAGCGTATCGTTGCTCCCTCCCCAGATTACCAGATGCATCATTATCTCTCCCAACCCCACCCCACCCCAAAAATCTTAATTTTTTTTTTCTTTAAATTGTACACAAAACAACAGAACACATTCACAAGCCACTTGTTGGCACTGTGTACCTGAGTGAGAATTTTCTAGAACATTATAGAACAAATAGCCATAAAGTTTATTTGAAAAATAATAATAATAAAAGGTCGAACGGGTAAGACTTCAGTGCTTGGGTATAGCAGCTGAATTACTGGCATTATGTTACCCATAGCTTATTTTTTTTTGTCCTTTTTTTTTTTCTTTGTCATGATTGACTTCCTCGATAGGGTTTCTTCCTCTGAGCCTTTTGTCTTTCTTTCTTTCTTTTTTTTTCTCCTTTCTTTTAGAATTCCTTTCTTGCTTTTCCAAAGTTCTCAACGCAGGCTGATATCTCCTGATCAGCTGATGTCCCAACTAGTAAAGACTAAAAAAGTTTTAAGTAACAGTCAGTGTGTGAGGATAAAGTTTGTGTGCTTGGCCACTGGGTAAGAAACCGGACTGGGGGGGGGGGGGTCTCCGTTATAGTCCTCCGAGGTCAAAACCAAGAATTGGAACCCTCCCTGCTCAGTTGGCTTGTCCTGCAATGTGGTTTTCGCTTTCACTGCCGTAGTCCACATCGCGGTCGTCTTCCTCATCCTCATCGTCTTCGTACATTTCGCCATTGATGTCCTCGCTCTGGATCTCCTCTTTGACATGAGAAGCCTCCTCGTTTTTGATGCCGTAAGTGCTCTGGATGATGGGCATCCCAGGTTCTGGGCTACTAGATACACTTGAATGCTCGGAGGGAAGATGCGGGGAGGGCATTCCTGTCATGGCGATGGCTCCCGGATAGACGACCCCGGCTGTCGCAATAGGAATCTGTGCTTGCTGTCTGTGGGCGATAAAAGGAAGACAGGCATGAGCAGTAGTTAGCATATGGAAAAGGGAGTCCTCTTGTAGAAAGTTAGCACCCATCTGTTCTGACCTAGGCTTCCCCAGCAGCACGAAACCGAGTCCTCGTCCTGATAAACCCCTTTTATTTAATTTACAGTGAATTCCTCTCCAGCAAAGTCTTTTGTCTCCTACAGTCTTTCAGGATAGTTCACCATTACCAACTTTTATCAGGCTTGGAAAGTAGCCAGGCTGATATCTTTCAGACTCCGCAATACTTGGCAAGTATGCAGGAATGAACTAGTTGTCTCCTGCAAACCCCACTCCCTTTTCGCTCCTCTTTTATTCCCTCTGGGAGGAGCCATTCATCGTCCACCTGTGGCCTTACTCCCAAGTCGACCCTTGTTCTTTAGCTGTTCCCTTCGTCTGGCAACTCTGTGCATGCGCACACTGGGAACAGGCTCCAGCTGTTCGTCTGCCTCACTGATGTCTGACTATGAAGGCAGCTGATAACTGGCATCCGGCCCTGGCCCCCTCTCTGCCTCGGATGCAGAGTCCTCATCAGAGCCTTCCCCAGACTCCAGGGCTGGCCCATGTTCTTCCCCAACCTCCTCACTGTCTGAATCTGCTGCCAGATCCACTGGCAGGCCACACCACCATCCCTCTCCTAGAAGAATGAAATATTTTGAGAAATTATTCTAAAATGACACTGAATTGGGTAAGATTGAAGTCATAATGGTGATTTTATTCAGGCTGATGATCTCTCTTTTTCTCTTTCCCTGTGTACATGTTTTGCAAACAGAGACATACGTTTAGTAAGCAGCTCTTTGACATGGTTTGAGAAGAGATCAAGGCAAAAACAAGAGAGAGAAAGAGAGAGGGAGGGAGGGAGGGAGAGAGAGAGAAAGAGAGAGAGAGAGAGAGAGAGAGAGAGAGAGAGAGAGAGAAGCTAACCACTATTGCCAAATGCTTCATTCAAATCACCGCAGTTAATCTGATTTGTTAATAAAGGCCATTGATCCAGAAACTAATTTGAATAACAGGAAATCTCTAAACCTAAAGCCAGACCCAGAAATATATCTCCATTCAGTCTCATTTGCTTTAAGCCTAAGCCTTTTCCCTCCCATCCTGACCCTAACAACCTTCAGGCACGTGGACAAAAATCTTGACATCATTACTTGGCCGGCACAATTAAAAAGACAGAACTGGGTATCACCAGCACGTTGGTGATGATGACCTCATCCAGAAAACTCATGTAGATGTTAAACCGAAAGGAGAAGTGTGTCGAGCCCTGAGGTACCCCACAATTCAAGGGCTTTCGGTTTGACCTCTTCCCCACCCCGTTAGCACCAGCTGGGACTAGCCACAAATAAAGGAGAACAATCACAATATTGGGTCTCCCACAGGGATGAAATCCAGCAGGTTCTAACAGGTTCTGGAGAACCGGTAGTGGAAATTTTGAGTAGTTCAGAGAACTGGCAAATACCACCTCTGGCTGGCCCCAGAGTGGGGTGGGAATGGAGATTTTGCAGTATCCTTCCCCTGCCACGCCCACCAAGCCATGCCCACAGAACTGGTAGGGAAAAAAAATTTAATTTCACCCCTGGTCTCCCACCGTCAACCCCTAAAGATGGTCTAGAACAGGGGTGTCAAACTCAAGGCCCACGGGCTGGATCTCCATCCAGTGAGGTATTTAGATTTGGCCTATGGGGCCACCCAGAGCAATGCTTAGATTTGGCGTGTGGTGCCTCTGCCAGAAAAACTGAGCTCGCAAGCTCCGTTTTCGATGGCCGAAGGTTGCAGGAGGTCATCATCGCTGAAAACGGAGCTCAGAAGCCCGTTTTTGCTGGTAGAGCAAAAGGTCTGTTATTCTTGGGCCTTCTGCATTCTCTTCTTGAATTCTGGAACTCCAGCTGCCTTCCTTTTTTTAAAAAAATAATTATTATTACAGTTTTCCTTTACATAATTCTAGTACATAATCAACAGACTGTGTCATTTTTATATACTTTGGATCAACATACATTATATACATTCAATATCTAATCCTCAATAGCCTTATATATATATTTCCAATTTTTATTTCTATTATCTATCCAGATATATACCACTTTTCCCAAACCGCATAAAATTCCTCATCCTCTTTTTCTTTTAGTTCTAGGGTAAGTTTATCCATTTTGGCACATTCATATATCTTCTGAATAATCAATCCCTCTGGGGGTGTATTGCGTTCCTTCCAGTATTGCGCGAATGTAATTCTTGCCGCTGTTAATATGTACAGGATCAAATAGCGTATCTTTCTATCAAATTTTGTTTTAAGTATTCCCAGGAGAAATGTTTTCGGGTTTAGTTCTATTTGACATTTCATTATCTCTTGTAGCCATCCTTGTATCTTAGCCCAGTACTTTTTCGCTTCAGGGCATAGCCACCAAGCATGAAGGAAGGTACCTTGACATTATCCAACACTTTGGGCTTAGATTCGAATACATTTTAGCCTGCCTTGCTGCAGCTAGGTGCCAACGGTAAAGTATTTTGTACTGATTTTCTTTATAAGCAGCGGATTTTGTTATAGTGTAGTTTTTGTTCCAAATTCTTTCCCAATCATCTAAATCTATATTATGCCCTATGTTTTTAGCCCATGCAATCATCGGTTCTTTCACCACTTCCTCTACTCTATCAAATTCTAATAGATAGTTATATAGCTGTCTTCCTATTCTTATTCCACGATTCCTGCAAACCTATGAGGCTGAGCACTCATTTTCTTTCTCCTCTGCTCCAAGAAACTAATTCCTCTGTGATAATATTGCGTTGAACATGCTTTAGCCTCATAATACCCTCCAAAACAAAAAATCTGTCCATCTGGCAGGAGAAACCTCACCGCGCGAGAGAAGAGAAACATCTTTAGAGAGCAAGCAGATTTGACTGGAGAGCAAAGCCATACACTGTCCCATCCGGCTGAGCGTACAATAAGCTTTTGACTGATCCTGGAAAGCTCTCTAGAGGCTGCGTTGGCTCTCCGTTCTTTGCCACATGTCCAAAATATCTTGCTTTTGTCAGCCAAAAGGTGGTGGTTGTTTGTGTATTATTCTAAGACAAACAGAGTTATCCGGGGAATAAGGGGCGGATTGTCGGCGATCCCCTTCCTTCCATTGAAACAGAGAAGCAGAGGGTTGACCATCTGTTCCAAAAGGCACAGCCATTCCGATCAGGGCCATCAGATCAGTGTTTTCCAACCTTGAGAGCTTGAAATCCACACAACCTTCAAGTTCAGAAGGTTGAGAAACGTTGCATTAGATCAGGGGTCTCCAACCTTGGCAGCTATAAGCCTGGTGGACTTCAACTCCCAGAATTGAAGCAAAGCTGGCTGGGGAATTCTGGGAGTTGAAGTCCACCAGGCTTACAGTGTTCTGACCTAGGTTTCCTCAGCAGCACGAAGCCGAGTCCTCGTCCCGATAAACCTCTTTTTATTTAATTTACAGTGAACTCGTCTCCAGCAAAGTCTTTCAAGATAGTTCACAATTATCAGGCTCGGAGAGTGGCCAGGCCGATATCTTTCAGACGCCACAATACGTGGCAAGAATGCAGGAATGAACTAATTGTCTCCTGCAAACTCCACTCCCCTTTTGCTCCTCTTTTATTCCCTCTGGGAGGGGCCATTCATCGTCCACCTGTAGCCTTACTCCCAAGTCGACCCTTGTTCTTTAGCTGTTCCTGCAACTCTGCGCATGTGCACACTGGGAACAGGCTCCAGCTGTTCATCTGCCTCACTGATGTCTGACTGTGAAGGCAGCTGATAACTGGCATACGGCCCTGGCCCCCTCTCTGCCTCCGAAGTAGAGCCCTCATCAGAGCCTTCCCCAGACTCCAGGACTGGCCCATGTTCCTCCCCAACCTCCTCACTGTCCGAATCTGCTGCCAGATCCGCTGGCGGGCCACAACATACAGTTGCCAAGGTTGGAGACCCCTGCATTAGATGACTATTGTTCTTCCTTCTTGGTACCTAAAGCAAAGGTACCTCGTTTTTCTTCTGCCGACAGCCGGTTTTGGCTGTGGAGGGACAGACCTATGACTACATTTCAAAAGTAGGGTGAGGCCAAGGTTAGAACTGACTTTGATTTCCTTTCATTGAGACTAAATCAAATAAATACAGTAAGTGTATTACAGGTAATCCTTGACTTACGACCACAATTGAGCCCAAAATTTTCATGGCTGAGCAACAGTTGTGTTAAGCGGGTTTTGCCCCATGTTACGACATTTTTTTTGGCCATAGTCGTTAAGTGAATCACTATAGTGGTGGTTAGTAACACGGCTGTTAAGTGAACCTGGCTTCCCCCATAGATTTCGCTTGCCAAAAAGGTACAAAAGGTGTTCATGTGACCCTGGGACACTGCAACTGTCATAAATATGAACCAGTTGTGAAGTATCTGAATTTTGATCATGTGACTATTGGGATGCTGCAACAGTCATAAGTGTGAAAAGCGGTCATAAGTCACTTTTGTCAATGCTGTTGCAATTTCTAACTGTCACTAATAAGCACTGGTGGTATTCAGCCGGTTCAGACCGGTTCGAGATGAACCGGTAGCGGCGATCGCGGGTGTGCCCGCCCCCCACCTCATTGCCCCAGCATAATACCGTCCTATTTCGCCATGTTTTCGAGGCCAGATGCAGGCCCAGAAGACGTGCGCGCGAGCAAACTGCATGCGCGGAAGCCTGGGCACACACACACGGAAGGCACATGCGCGTGCGAAGCGAGCGTGCATGGCATGAACCAGTGGTAAGAATATGTGAAACCCATCGCTTGTTGTAAGTCAAGAACCCTCTGTATATCACATGTATAAACATAATTCTCGTAATGACATTCTCATCACATTAGAAGGAACTTGGGATGGACATCGAATGTTGTTGGTAATACAGACTCCTCGAGCCACAATTTTTTACAGCGACATTCTAAGGCAGGGCTGCCAAACTCCATTTCATTGAGGGCCGCATCAGGGTTGTGTTTGATCTCAGGGAGTTGGGGTGGGCGTGGCCAGAGTGGGCGTGGCCAGCTGGACGTGACTTGTGTCGGGGGCGCCTGTGGTGGCCCAAGTGCTCTGCCAGAAAAAACAGGCTCCCGAGCTCTGTTTTCCGCTGAGACGGCCTCCTGCAACCCTCTGCCAGTGAAAACGGAGGCTCACGAGGGCCACCCGCGGCCCTTCCGAGCTCCATTTTCGCTGACAGAGGCACAGCGAGCCAGCCCTTCGCTGTTTCCAGGATGGCCCCACAGGCCAGATTAAGTATCCCATGGGCCAGATCTGGCCCTCAGGCATTGAGTTTGACAACCCTATTCTAAGGGATGATAACAAGTGAATGACTATTCAAAGACGTTCAGGTAGATGCGAAGGTTAACCTGACTAAGGTAAAGGAAGTTGTGTTTTTTTTTTTACTGCAACTCTTCATTACGGTAACCCATTGCTGATTGAGCTGGAGAATAAACCTGATTGAAGGATTCCCCACAAACATCAACCAGCAAATAGACCAGAGCCTTGGATAGTACAGTGGTCTAAAGCACCCTGTTATTAACACAGCTGCCTGCAATTATTGCAGGTTTGAATCTCACCAAGGCTCAAGGTTGACTCAGCCTTCCATCCTTTCTAAGGTAGGTAAATTGAGGACCCAGTTTGTGGGGGCAATAAGATGACTTTGTATAAATATACAAAAAGTATGAAGGCTATTGCTTAACGCATTGTAAGCCACCCTGAGTCTCTGGAGAAGGGCGGCATATAAATCAAATAAAAAATCAAATAAAATAAAATAAAAATAAACCAACAAGTGAAATCCCTGCGTCTAGAAAGCTGTCGGATTAAATTGAATTTTATACCATACAGAAGGTAGGTTTGGCGACACGAACGCCCCTAATACAGCTTCACCACCTCTGAGAACTTAAAGACTGGAATGTCCTTGAAATCAAAAGCGATGTGAAACCGCCTGGATAAATGTACTTGAGAGGCCCCCATCCTGTATGAAAACCTTTCTCCGGCTTAAGGACAAATCCTAAGAAAGAGATTTCTGCACTCCGAAATGCCTCCGCTATCGTAGAACGAGATTGATTTTTGGGAACCCGCCCGCTTCTATTGTGGAAAGTCCCCGATGGTGTTGTTTGACTCACATGTCCCAATTGCAACAGATTAGGATCTCAGCCGTACAGCCTGATCCTACGCCGAGTGCAACAACCTGCTAAGTGCTTGTTAACAGCCACTGCCTTCCAAAGGGCTCCCGACTTAACCACCGCTTCCAGAGGCATTAATTGCACAATTGGACAAACATTTCCAAAAAGCCCCAAATCGGCTTCGGCTAGATAAAGACCTTATCTAGCGTACTGTTTTTCCTCTAACCGCAGAAGACAGACCACACTTTGGCAGAGTCCGTAAAGAAGTTGAATAACGTTTTTTAAATCTTGCAAGATGTTCCTTCCCCTCTTCTCACATTGTCAAGCATCAGTGTCGGGGAGATAAGTGGAATTTGGGAAGCTTTTGTTGTCTTCTACTCTTTCTCCAAAAGATCCTCCCTCCCTCCCTCTCTCTCTCTTTAATCTCCCGATGCCAAGGTTTGGCTGGCATCCCTGTGTTTGATTCATTGTATACCGGGGGGGGAATCATTCGAATTGCCAACACCACAGGGTTAAGCGGCTCAGATTTCTGGGCTGAGAAATCTGCTTATTATTACAACACACACTGTCGCTTGTTTAGGGGGAAAAAAACTGCCTTCTGACACTTAGCAGCTACTGGACAAATTCATCTCCACTCATCATTACTGACACCCATTAGCCAAACTCCAAACAAGCGGCTATCGTTCCAAACACACTCGGCGTGGTCCAGCCAGAGGTAAACACCCATTGATTTCGATGGAAACAGGTGCTTAATCCTCAAATATGAAAGAAAAAACATATATAAATTAATCAACGAGGCTGGAATTCGCTTCAGTTTGCAGGAGTGTGTATTTTATCAAGATAGCAACGTGGAGTCCTGCAGCGGCATAGAAGTCGGCAAATCTCGCCCAGTCTTGCCATGCTACTTCAGGTAGTCCTTGACTTATGACCATAAGAGAATAGAATAGAATAGAATAGAATAGAATAGAATAGAATAGAAGAGAAGAGAAGAGAAGAGAAGAGAAGAGAAGAGAAGAGAAGAG
>WNWU01000037.1:3688448-3704434 GCA_012654045.1 Ptyas mucosa
ATATATATATATATATATATATTCAAATCCTCAGTCCCTACCATGCGCGTGGGCACTTATTAGCTGTGAGCAGTGGCAGTGTGACAAATATAGCAAAATCAAAATGCAAGCTACAGTGAATAGGAGGGGAGGGGGGGAAACCTTCCACTGACCATCTGTGAAAACAAGGCATGTAGCCATCAAACGCAGAGGTCGTAAATATGCACAAATGCTAAAAACCAAATGGCATAAAGGAAAGAAAAATAAAAGCAAAAAAAAAAAAAAAGCAGCACAAAAGGGAGTAAGATTTAAGCTCAAAACAAATCAAAATGTTTAGAGCTGATGGGGAAAAAAAACAAGCCTCGATCTTGGTACTGTATCAAACTTGACATCTATTTTCATTTTTGTCTACCCCCTCCTTTCTTTCTTTCTTTTTTTTTCCCTTTTTCTTCTTCTTCTTTTTTTTTTTTGTAGGGAAAAAGCAACAACACAATGAAAGACGAGGGAAGATCAAAACCATACAGCAGCTCTTCAAATAAACTACTCGTTTCATGTTAACAAAGCCACAAAAGCTGCTGATTGGACATGCTGAAGAGTTGACATTCAACGTGATGGATGGGTGATGATATAATATTCAACCTTCCTGTTGACGTGTTGTTGTTACAAGCTGTCTGCCACCATCGATAGCACGAACGTAAAGCAGATCATACTCTTTGCCCGCCATCTTCTCTACCCAACTGCAGATCCCACTGCCAGTTCAGATATGATGTGCCAACACAAAAATCTCAGGGCGGGAAGACATTCCCGTGGGTGGATCACCAAAAGTTTCTCTCCCCCCCCCCCCCCCCCAAAAAAAGTTTAGAAGGCAAAGAGGAATGTTTTATTCTTGGGGGGAAAAAAAAACACCAGGAAGGATTTTGAAGAAAGCTTAAGGGACATTAATAAGAATAGCACCAATTCCTTTAGGCAGGGAAGAGGAAAAGACAACTCTTAAGAATGAAATCTGGAGGTAAGCGAGAAAGGCAAAGCATCTGAAGACGGGACAAGAAACAATGGATGGAAACTAATCAAAGAGAAAAAGCGAAGGAACGAAGGAGAAACGAAGGAGAAACTTCCTAACAGTGAGAACAATTAACCAGTGGAATGATTCCAGTGGTGGGTTCCTCCTGGTTCCGCCGAGCCGGTAGCGGTGATGATATGATGTCACCGAACTGGTTCTGCCATCCCGCCTTATTCTTACCTTTTATTTGGCCCCACCCCCAATCTATTGCTGCCTCCTGAGTCCCAGCTGATCGGCTAGAAGGAAAAAAACTGTTTAAACTCTTGCCGCAGGGCTTCAAAGGGCCGCCCTACAAGCTGATCAGTGTTAAAAGGCAGTGTGGTGGTAGACCAGTGCCTGCAAAAACAAATGGGTAGACCAGGATGCTCCAAGAACAAATGAGTAGACCGGTACAGCACTGCAAGCAGTTAAAAGCCTGGTAGACCAGTACCTCTACTAAATCCTAAAGAATTGTTACATGACCAGCAAGCCACGCCCATAAAATAAGCCACGCCCACAGAACGGTAGTAAAAAAATTTAGAACCCCACCCCTGAATGATTTGCCTTCAGAAGTTGTGGGAGCTCCATCACTGGAGGCTTTTAAGAAGAGACTGGAAGGCCATTTGTCTGGAATGATCAGGGACTTGGACTGGAAGACCTCTAAAGTCCCTTCCAACTCTGTTATTCTGTTATTATTCTGATAACGAAATCAAACAGAACCCCACTGTTGATGGAGTGATCAGGAGAACAATCCAGGCTCCACGAACACCGGCTGGCAGTCAAACGCCACGATCCCAAATCCTTAATCTCTACCCACACCAATGCCAAACGGCTCCAGTTCGATTGGAGCAACACAAAAATCATCGGCCACGCTGCCGCCCGTCACGCTTGTGAGTTCATAGAAGCCTGGCACTCCACAAGCAATTCCATCAACAGACACATTGACCTACAACCAGCCTATGAACCCCTCAGAATCCAAATCAACCGCACAGCCAACCAGAGATGGCACCGACCCATAACCAACCCACGCAATCCCCCCCACCAGCAATTCAACCCCCCAATGGCCCTGACCTGATGTAATCTCCTTATCACAAAATCCATCACAAGACTCACTGATGACCCATCACAAGACCCTCACTTGACATACCCACACCTGAAATCCTTATAAACAGAAGAACAGTGACATCCCCTAAACTCTGCTGAAGATGTTTCCTAGCCTGGTAATGAAACGTTCAGAAAAACAACCCACAAGCTCGGAGACTGGACCTTCACCCTCATCTTACACCTAAGCTACAGATATTCGCCACTATTGCAGAAGAGTCCAAATGAGAGGGGGAGACATCAAGTGGCCTTTACAAATTTGTCACCAACATGGTGAGCAGAGAAATGGGGTTCCTCAGCTGTTCTCCAGGGGAAGGAGACAATCTCCCCCAATTTTCTCAAAGGCAGGACTCCTACTTAGCAAAGATAGTAGCATTCTTACTGGGAGAGGCCCATGGAATGAATTCTCTCCGATGTCTTCCCTTGGGATTTAAATAGAAGTTTGGAAAGACCAGGAAGCTTCCAATGATTTGGAGAGATAATTGAATAATAAAAGACAGGGTTAAAGGATTACTAAATCAGAAAGCAGTTTCTGATTGATTTTTCTTAAAAGGTATAACTTCCTAACAGTAACAACTGTTCCCCTGTAGAGGGTAGAACTAATTATCTGGGGAAACTGTGCAGCTTCTTTCACTGAGTGGGAAATCTCATTGCTGAGAGCCGTTTCTCAGAGTGGCATTAATTTGTTGTAGGATTCAGCGATTCCTTCCAACTTTTGTGATGCTATAATTCTAAGTAAGGGTGGCAAAAATGTCACACTTTGTTCAGTCTGAAGTTTTCGCCACACTTACTTGTGGCAAGGTGTGTGTGTGTCCATGCTTTCTTTCCCTCTGCCTGAAACTGTGGAAGCAAACGCTGCTCCATGCAATCCAAGAAGGCAAAGAAAGAAAGAGAGAGAGATAAAGAGAACAAGGGAGAAAGAAAGAGAGAGATAGAAAGAAAAAGAGAAAGAAAAAGAGAGAAAGAGAGAAAGGGAGAAAGAGAGAAAAAGAGAAAGAAAGAAAGAAAGAAAGAAAGAAAGAAAGAAAGAAAGAAAGAAAGAAAGAAAGAAAGAAAGAAAGAAAGAAAGAAAATCATCTGCTTGGCACAAATTTAATGCTTGAATGCAAATGCTCTAAAGAAAATGTAAGTTCCATGCAAGAAAAATATTGTGCAACCAGCATCCATTCAGCAATTTAACACTTTTTTTTGCCAGGGATATTGTATTCCACCTCTGGCAATCTTAGGAAGGGATTTGAGTTTTAAAATATCCTGGGCCAATAGGCTTTGGAGATCAGAAATTCTTGTAAAACCAGAGCTCTCAGCTTGTTTCCCAAGGCTGAATTCCCCGTGTTCTGGGAAATTACACAGTTAGCACTGCTCATCCCCATCCATCAGGCAGCTGGAGAGGCATCAAAACATGATAGATGCGAAATTATCACAGGACTGCCACCCGGCATTTGCAACTATCTCAAGAATTGAAATGCTTTTTTTTACATTATTAAACATCTACATTAAGTCAGCATCGCTCACTGTCATTTTAAACCCAGCACACTATTTAAAGGGAAAGGAAAAGAGGAGGGTTGCTGAGGAAGCAAGGAGGTGAGGGAAGTCACCCCCTCCTAGAAGAACGAAATATTTTGGGAAGTATTTAAAAAGGCAGAATATTGTATTTCCCTAAAGGAGAGACATGTTTTTAAAGGTAGAAAGCAGCTATTTGGTGCCCAGTAAGAAAGACTGGGCCATCCTATCTACAAAACAAAAGACCTTCAGCGTGGTGATAGGATTAACCCTCACTTAAGTTCCAAACCAGGACAAAACCATTAAGACACAATAGGAATTGCCCAACACCCTTTCAGAACACAAGCCTCTCCATTCCATCATCACCCTCCAAGCTTCAACCAAACCTGGGAGCTCAGACAAATATGACCCCACATGGTGCCATGGGAGTCTGACAACAACCAATAGAATACATGTTCTTGCACAGGAACAGGAAGCTCAAGTTCAAAGCCCAAGAGAAGGTATAAAAAAACCCCACTCTCAACTCCCTGTGGTCAACTGCACCAGAACCATGTGCTTGGTGGTTCTGTTCACCATTAAACCCTCTTTCCAATCAGCCTCCATGTTTCCAGTGTTTTTCTCCCAGCTTGGAACTGAACCAGATGGATATTTCTTCCAACAAAGGCAATCTGGATTTTATTCCCCTGAAACTCCCAGGGATAAGACCTGATTTTCTTTACAATATTGGAATATATATTATTAAGAAAATTAATAACAGTGTTCTGGCATGTCACTCTGGGGTGGCCAGGCCTGTTAGCAGAACCACTTCTTCAGGGCCTTTTGAAAGATTGAGGGCCAGTCTTACTTCTGAAGGGGTGATGTTCCACAGAGAGGGAACCACCATGGAGAAGGCCCTCTTCTTGGTTCCACTAGATCAATGATGGCTAACCTTTTTGCCGTCGCGTGCCAAAAGTGGGGGGAGCGTGGGGGGTCGCAGGTGCGGGTGCCCACATCCATAATTCAATGCACCCTGCCCTCCCACACGTGACCCCCCACTTCCCCCTGCTTTTGGCACGTGATGGCACGGTGGGGCCGCTAGGCCCGTTTTTCCCCCTTCCCAGGCTCCAGAGGCTTTCTAGGAGGCTGGGGAGGGCAAAAACAGCCTTCCCCATCCCCCCCGGAGGCCGTCTGTAGGCGGGAAACAGCCAGTTTCCTGACTTCCGGTGGGACCGGAAGGCCTGAAAATCAGTTGGCTGGTGTGCATATGTGCGCTGGAGCTGAGCTAGGGCAACACTCGCGTGCCCACCAATATGGGTCCACGTGCCACCTGTGGCACCCATGCCATAGGTTCGCCATCACGGCACTAGATGGACCATCTTAAGAGAGCAGAGATGTAACATTCGCTGCCTCCCCACTCTGGTGGATCAGGTAGATGTAACTGGGAAAACATTTTCCTTCCAATAACCTTGTCCTAAGTCATGTAAATAGGGACGCGGTGGCTCAGTGGCTAAGACGCTGAGCTTGTCGATCGGAAGGTCGGCAGCTCAGCGGTTCGAATCCCTAGCGCCGCGTAACAGGGTGAACTCCCGTTACTTGTCCCAGCTTCTGCCAACCTAGCAGTTCGAAAGGACGTAAAAAGTGCAAGTAGAAAAATAGGGACCACCTTTGGTGGGAAGGTAACAGCGTTCCGTGCACCTTTGTTGCTTGTATTCTTACGATTCATATTGACTGTTTCCTAATATGATTTAATTGCTTATTTGTACCCTATGCCTATCATTAAGTGTTGTACGTTATGATTCTTGATGAATGTATCTTTTCTTTTATGTACACTGAAAGCATATGCACCAAGACAAATTCCTTGTGTGTCCAATCACACTTGCCAATAAAGAATTCTGTTCTATTCTATTCTATTCTATTCTATTCTATTCTATTCTATTCTATTCTATTCTATTCTATTCTATTCTATTCTATTCTATGGCATTTAGTCATGCCGGCCACATGACCACGGAGACGTCTTCGGACAGCGCTGGCTCTTCAGCTTTGAAACGGAGATGAGCACCATCCCCTAGAGACAGGAACGACTAGCACATATGTGCGAGGGGAACCTTTACCTTTACCTTTAAGTCATGTAGTCCTTTAAAGGTAACAACCAGCATTCTGAATTGCACCTGGAATCAAATCAAATCAGCAGCCAATGCAACTCTCGCAAGAGAGTGTTAGCAATAATGTGATTTTTATTCTCAACTTTCCACTATCAAGTACAGGCACAATTCATTTTACAAAAGGGATATTTTTAAGAAAATGGCAAAGCACATTAAAAAGAAGAAGAAGAAGAGAACAAATTTGAAATACATAAATGAGGGAGGGTCTCTACTTCTGTGGATCTCTTCTATGAGGGAAGAAATACCATTTTGACTGATTGTGAAAAGCAGAATGCAAGACTGTTAATAAGATTCAAGATTACTTCCTGCAAAGTTGTCACAACTTAATTCCACCTCACCAGTTGCTGTTAATGGAGAGATGGAAATATACCGGCCTACAATCCCACGTATTATGGAGGAGAGGAATAAAAACTTAAATAATGAACTCTTTCTGAGACAAAAAAATAATAAACATTATCTCTACCTTGCTAAACTGAACATTCTGCTTGGATTCATAATGTAGTTTCTTTGGTTTTTAACTTGAAAGTCTGTGACTGCTTTAGAAATCATGGTTTGTGGCAACACAATGTATAAACCTAGTCAACTGAGTTTATGCAATAAACCACGGTTAAAGCATTGCTATGTCTTCTCAGCCTATGAATATACAAGTGTACAGGCAAATAGTTCGATCATATTTCTTTTCGGGCAGTATTTAGAATTTATAGCAACATATTTTGAATATCTGGAATATTTTTATCTGCTTCTATTCCCGAAAGGAAAGATACAGGTAAACCTTGACTTTTGACCACAACTGAGCCCAAAATTTCTGTTGTTAAGCGAGACGTTTGTTAAGTGAGTTTTTTTACAACCTTTCATGCCACAGCAACTCAAGGCGGTTGTTTAGTTAGTAACGTGGTTGTTAAGTGAATCTGGCTTCCCCATTGACTTTGCTTGTTAGAAGGTCACAAAAGGAGATCACGTGACCCCGGGATACTGGAACTGTTATAAATATGAAATTATAAATATAAAATTCAGTTTCCAGACAGCTGAATTTTGATCACGTGACCATGGAGAGGCTTCAACGGTCGTAAGTGTGAAAAACGATCATGTCACTTTTTTCAGCGCTGTTGTAACTTTGAACAATCGCTAAACGAGCGAGGACTACCTGTAGTCGATGAGGCCCATTGGAGAGGGTGACAGTTCCCCATGGACTCAGGTGAGGTAGCATCTCTTCCACCCCGTGTGGTTCCCATTTTGTCATTCATAACCCAGTGTGAAAATCTGTCGTAAGCAGGGGTGGGATTCAGCCGGTTTGGACCCATTCGGGCGAACCGGGTGTTAATTTTAATCCGGTTTGCCAAACTGAATCGTTTCCGGCCTCTGGAGAGCATCCGGACCCCAGGCAAGGCCGTTTTCACCCTCTTCGAGGATCGAGGAAACCCTCCAGAGCCTGGGGAAGTCCAAAAACAGGCCCATTTCCGGCCTCCGGAGGGCCTCCAGAGCCCAGGGGAGACAGTTTTTGCCCTCCCGGAGGCTCAAGGAAAGCCTCCAGAGGAGGGGTGGGTTCTACTTACCTTTACTACCGGTCTGCAACGGGGCCGTGCGCACGAGCTTGCTTCACTCACTCGTGCACTCTTCTGCGCATGCGCAGAAGCATTTTGGTGACATCGGGGTCAGTGGGCGGGGCCTCCCACTGGTTTTATTACTGGTTCTATATGGTGCGAACCAGGGGCAACCCACCACTGCTCCTGAGTCTGGGGAGGGTGAAAATGCCCCCGCCCCATGGTGCAGAAGGCTGAGTAGGCCACGCCCACCCAGCAACCGGGCAGAGAAACCGGTTGCTAAAGTTTCTGAATCCCACTCCTGGTCGTAAGTCACTTTTTTCAGTGCCGCTGTAACTTTGAACGGTGACTAAACAAACTGTTGTAAGTCGAGGACTACCTCTACTGATTCCAAAATCCAGCATGGTTCCGTGCAATCATCATAAAGAATAAACAGAATTCAGAATTTAGCAGTGCCAAAATCCTAGCTGTGCCTTTATTTGTCTATTCTAGCTACTAATCCATATTGGTGACCCGAAGAATGGCTGAAAAAAGAAATTAAAGTAAAAGAAACCTCTATATTTTTCTTCATTTAAATAATGAAATAATCTACAAATAATCTATGTGATGCCTAATCTGGTTTTAGCTGTTAGGAAGTGCAGCCTTAGGGACCCCCCCCCCCCCCCCCAATTAATAAAGCTACACACAGTGAAGTAAGAAAGGAAAGACACAGAATGCAGTTTTCTAATGTGGATTTTTTTAAAAAAAACATTTTTAAACATGCAAAGTGCTTGACCTGTAGTGCCGTCTTCATCAGGCATTATGGAAAGGTAGATATTTGCAGCTTTAGAAACATATTTGTAACATGCACTATTGGAGGCAGACTGATTTTTTTTTAAAAGTTATTTTTGTTTAGATACAGCAAGTATCAAATTATAATTAATCGGAGGTGACAATTATAACTACAACCGTGTCCCCAGGTTACCAAGAAACCAGAAAAACACAAGTCGTTCACATGTTTCTTGCTTGGGCTGAAATTCTTCCAAGAAAAGTAGAGATATATTTTTTAATGTCTGATGCTTTCTCAATTAAAATACATTTCAGTCCAAACTCTATTAATTATGCACGTGTATATAAAATGACAAGACTTCCCTTTCTCCAGCAAATGATCACAAGGAACCAGTTCAATAAAGCTAAGCATAGTTCTCCATTTCATTTTTTGGCAACGGATTGATGTTTTAGGGCTGATCACACAGTTCTTACCAGATCACCATCATCGTCTTTTAACGACCCTATAATTCCTTGGGGGGGGGGGGTGGAGTCTGGGCAACTGAATGGATCTAGCAGAATGTTTTCATGGCCAGATGCCCTTCCTGTCGCCAATGCGGTGTTTTGTTCATCAGATAGATTCTCAGTGTTGTGGTCTGCCAGTAGCTTGCGGAGCTGGTAGCGGAGTCAGACAGTGAGGAGGCTGGGGAGGAACTTGGGCCAGTCCTGGAGTCTCAGAGCTCGGACAAGGGCTCTGCGTCAGAGGCAGAGATGGAGCCCGGGCTATCTGGGAGTGATGCGCAGACTCCGGAGCAGTGGTTCTCAACCTGTGGGCCGCAACCCCTTTGGGGGTCGAACAACCCTTTCACAGGGATCGCCTAAGACCATCGGAAAACACAGAGTCGGACATCAGAGAGGCAGAGGAACAGGAGGAGCCTGTTCCTAGCGCGCACATGCGCAGAGCTGCCAGAAGGCAAGAACAGTTAAAGCTGAAGGGACAACTTGGGAGTAAGGCCTGGAGATGATTGGCCCCTCCCATAGGGCTTAAAAGAGGAGCAAAGGCCCGTTGGCCCTTTACAGGAAAGCAACATTGTTAATTCTGTTCCCGGTTGGCATCTCTGTTTGATTCTGGACTCTGTGTGGCTTTGCCAAGTAGGTCTTTGGCAGCGTGTCAAGGGAGATAAAGGTTGGTGATTATCCCGAAGGACTCCTCCCGAAGGACTTTTTGCAACTAATTGGGACTCAGCTGTGAAGGAACGTAATTCACAGCTGTCACAATAAAAGAGATTTTTTGGACTACTTGTGTGTTTTAATGACTTAGGAAGCCTAGATCACAACAGTGTGCCCAGAGAGAGAAATATCTGCCTCTACCTTGGATCGAACTCACAGCCTCCTGTTCAATTGTCCCAGGGTTCATGTGATCGCCACTTGCGACCTTCTGACAAGCAACCACAAGATTCACTTAAACACACTGATTTACTTAACAACCATGGCAAAAAGGTCGCAAAATGGGGTGTGACACACTTAACAACTGCCTTGCTTAGCAACATTGGTTGTAAATCGAGGACCACCTGTAGTAGATCACAAAGCAAGAGTTATTATTCTCGCTGTTGCTTTGAGAGCACACTGAGTGTTTCTGTCCCAGAGACAAATTCCTTGTGTATCTAATTACACTTGGCCAAATAAAGTATTCAGATGTCCCAAAGGTGCTTTTCAAAAGGCAATTGGACTTTCTTGGTTTTTATTTCCTTGAAAACATTTAGCTTCTCACCCAAGAAGCTTCTCAAATTCTGGATGAGAAGCAAAACATTTTCAAGGAGAAAAACCAAGAAAGTCCTGTTGTCTTTTAAAAAACACCTTTGGGACAACTATGACCTGGATAATTGAGAATCTCTATATTAGCTGAACACCTAATTCCCTCAATACTGTCTTAGGTCTAAGTATATTTACCCATGTGGTACGGCTGCATTACATTTATCCTTCTCATTTGTTCCACTACGCTGTCTTATTGGTATCATTATTCTGATTATTATTACTTTGATACATGATTATGATTACTTTGTTGTTTTGCATGTAGAGCTTATACACTGGAAACAAATTCCTTATGTATCTAATCACACCTGGCCAATAAAGCTCTTCTCTTCTCTTCTCTTCTCTTCTCTTCTCTTCTCTTCTCTTCTCTTCTCTTCTCTTCTCTTTTCTCTTCTACTCTACTCTACTCTACTCTACCCTACCCTACCCTACCCTACCCTACCCTACCCTACCCTACCCTACCCTACGTATATTCTATTCTAGAAGCAATGGGTGGAAACTAATCAAGGAGAGAAGCAACTTAGAACTAAGGAGAAATTTCCTGACAGTGAGAACAATTAATCAATGGAACGACTTGCCTGCAGAAGTTGTGAATGCTCCAACACTGGAAGTTTTTAAGCAGATGTTGGATAACCATTTGTCTGAAGTGGTGTAGGGTTTCCTGCCTAAGCAGGGGGTTGGACTAGAAGACCTCCAAGGTCCTTTCCAACTCTGTTATTCTATTCTATTCTATTCTATTCTATTCTATTCTATTCTATTCTATTCTATTCTATTCTATTCTATTCTATTCTATTCTTTTTCTATCCTATCCCATCCCATCCCAGCTCCCTCAGCATCCAGCTCCCTCAGCATTTTTATTAGGAGGAGGGGAAAAAAGCTGCCTCTCAGCTTTTCTCCTCTCCTGCCAGGAAAGAGAGCTCGCTAGCCGTCTCCCCATGGAGGGGAAGGAATGGAAGGAAGGCGCAGAGGCGCTGGGGCCTTGCCAATCAAAGAACGGGAGGCTAAAGTGAACACAGATGAGGGCCGTAGCTCCTGTTACTTAATCAAAAAGGCTGAAAACCGAGTCACCGGGGCCAACACAATGTCATGTGTTAGAACAACAGCTGATCTGTATTAAAGAAGATTAACTCGCCGTGCCACAGCGGAGGGCCCTGGATTATTTTATGTACTTCCCCTGCTATACAAGCCGTCAGCACAATTATTGCCTTGCGAAGTGAATGACTGATCTGTAACCACAGCTAAACAGCAGGCTGCTTAGGGGCCTGGCCTGCCTCACAAAGATGAATTTTCATAGCATCAAAGCCCTTTTAATGGGCTCCCCTGTTCCCAGGCACAAGGTCCTGGGTTTTTTGGGTTTTTTTTTTTTTTTTTTTGCCAGCACGGAGAACTCAGGATGAAGGCACCCTGTCCAAAAAGATTTGGCCAGTTCTCACTTGACAATTCCCAAGTAGCATGAGGGAGGAGGAGGAGGAGAAGGAGGGGGAGGGAGGGATGGAGTAAGACGGGACAAAGCAAAGGACAGATAGGTAGACCGGTCTCCGCTTTGGAGGATTAAAAAAAAAAAATAATAATAAAAACCAACGGGAACGGAGAGAGAAAGAGAGAGAGGGAAGAAGTACAAGATGCTTTTTGAACACAACCAACGGCTCCATCCACCGCTGAACGCAATGCGCTTAACAAATAACAGCAATTTAGCTATGCTTGCGAGGAATAGCTTGAGTCACTTCGCATTAGCATCTAGCTGAGTGTTAAAGTCATTTCTACATGGGGAGCAGAAAAAAAGGAATTTCGGCTCCAAGCAGCCTTTCAAGAATGCTTAAATATTTGAATATAAAATTCCTTTGTGCTTGCGCTTGTGATTTTGTCTTACATCTGACCCTCCACATTTCTCACCACACAATATTGCTTTGCCACTGCCTCTGTGTTGCTTTTTTTTCTGGGGCTTCTCAATGTTTACTCATCGTTCCTTTTCTGTGGCTAATCCCCATTCCCCCCTCCCTCCCCATCGCACTCCCTTTCCTCACAACCTCTAAAATTGGTCTTATGTAGTGGTATGATATTTATCATGACAAGCCTTTTTTAATCTCCAGGGAATCCTTTCGGGGAAAATCACCTGAAACGGTAGCAATTTTTCCTTATTCTAGGAACGATAGGTTCCTCTCAAAATCCAGCTCACGGGTAGGTTTCTTTATGGAAACATCACAGATACAGGGGTTATGAGTGACAAAATGGGGACCCCACAGGATGGAAGAGATGCTACCAGGAGTGAAATGCTCCTGGTTCGGACTGGTTCGCCTGATCCGGTAGCGATGGCAGCGGGTGGTTCGGAGAACCGGTAGCAAAAATCCCTACGTCCCCATCCCCGTCCCCGTCCCCCCACTGCTCAGCTGAGTCGCACGATCATCAGAGGCTTTTTTCCCCCTTACTTTTAAAAGCATTTTTTCTATAACCTCTTCCGATGAAAAAATGCTTTTAAAAGTTAAAAAGAAAAAAGTCTCTGATGATTGTGCGGCTCAGCTGGGATCCTCAGAGGCTTTTCAAAGCATATTTTTCTGCAGCCTCTTGGCCGAAGAGGTGGTAAAAAAAATGCTTTGAAAAGTCTCTGACGATCCCAGCTGAGTTGCCTAATCGTCAGAGAGGCTTTTCAAAGCATTAGGAAAAATGCTTTGAAAAGTTAAAAAAAAAAAAAGTTGGCCACGCCCACCCAGTCACATTAGCCCCCCCCCCACAAGCCACGCCCACAGAACTGGTAGTAACACATTTTACACTTTCCCCCTGGATGCTACCTCACCTGTCTCCATGGGGAACTGTCACCCTCTCCACTGGGCCTTATCAACTACAGGTATATATATATAACTTTATTTATGGTCACAGACCAAAATGCAAGCATAACTACAGAAAAACATAGAGAAAGCTACATCACGAACTACAGGTAGTCCTCGTTCATTTAGGGATTGTTCAAAGTTATAACAGCACTGAAAAAAAAAGTGACTTATGATCGTTTTTCACATTTATGACCATTGAAGCCTCTCCATGGTCACATGATCAAAACTCTTGGCAACCGGTTCATATTTATGATGGTTGGAGTGTATCCTGGTCATGCGATCCCCTTTTGCGATCTGACAAACAAAGTCAATGGGGAAAGCCAGATTCACTTTACAACTGGGTTACTAACTGAACAACTGCAGTGATTCACTTAACAAGTGTAGCAAGGAAGGTCGTAAAATGGGGCAAAGCTCGCTTAGCAACCCTCTCGCTTAGCGATAGAAATCTTGGGCCCACTTGTAGTTGTAAATCGAGGACTACTTGTATTGACTCAGGATTTCCTTTGATTGTTTAGGAAATAATTTAGAACATCTTCAAGTACAACTTTCCTTCTTAACAAGGTGGACAGGATCGTTTCAGGAAATGCTGTGGGCTTTAATCTATAGCAGTGATGGTGAACCTTTTCAGCACCGTGCTGAAAAGGGAGCATGCGTGCGTCTGGGCGTGTGTGCGTCTGGGCTGAAAATGAACTTCCGGTTTCAGCTACTGAACTTCCGGTTTCAGCCAGCTACTCTTCCGGGTTTCTGGCGAGCATGCGCATGCGATGATCAGCTGGCCGGCACGCATGCTCACACAGGAAAATGGAAGACCAGCTCCTGGTCTGCTGCATGCAAAAAAGGCCAGTTGAACATCACGTGCACATGCGCACCAGAAACCCAGAAGAGGAATGGGTGACGCCGAGCATGCCAGGTGACATGGTTCCACATGCCACTTCGGGCACGCGTGCCATAGGTTCGCCATCACGGACCTACAGCTTTGCACAGTTATGAACATTTTCAAGGCATCATCTAGTAGTGCTGGGATTTCCAACCCTTGGCAACTGTAAGACTTGTGGACTTCAACTCCCAGAATTCTTCAGCCAGCCATGCTGGATGGAGAATTCTGGGAGTTGAAGTCCATAAGTTTTAAAAGTTGTGAAGGTTGGAGCCCCCTGATCTAATAGGACCATGGAAAAAGGCCTTCTCTGTGGTGGCTCCCTCCCTGTGGAACATCTTCCCTGAAGAAAATATTGCCTCCCATTTTGACAGTTTGGAAAGACCTAAAGACCTCAGGGTGATATGGAGCCCATCAAGTGGTTGGTTTGATTGTTGTGACCAGAGGAATGGGCATTTATTAGGTTTTGTATTGGGGTCTTATTTCTGTAAGCTGTGCAGAATCACTGAGAGTTGGGCCACCGTATACATTTTCTTAATAAATAAATAAAATAACATTTTTTAAAAATTGGGGGAGATAACAAGCGTCCACGCATTCATCGTTTTCATGAAGTAAACGCGAGCTACAGCTTCCTGCCTGTTTCACTCTTTTTGTTTGGGTTCATCCCCACCTTACATGTGGTAAAAAGATGGAAAATGAAAAAAATAATAATAATTAGGGCTGCGTTCATTTGTATAATAAGAGAAGGAAGGGCGTTTGTTTAGAAGTTACATTCTTTAAGTCAAACGTGCCCCGTTCTTTTACTTGTTCCAAGATTTCTCTTCTCTGCCAGTTGGAGTTTGTTCCTCAGGAAAAAAGGACATTTTTCACAATTGCATGACTAACACCAACAATCTGCAAATTTCGTTCCCCTTTCTTTAAATTGGGTAGATTTCTAGATTCTATGATAATTGCTTTTTTCCATGCCCCTCTCTCTTCTGTACTGGAGGCAGCCGATATCATGGAAAGGCGGAAATACAGAATGGCTAAGTTCAAATAACATGCTCAGCTAGAAGTAGTTAAAAGATACCGAAACTACATTCATGCAACCTGCTAAGATTTTTAAGTTCTACATTTCGTTGGCTTAATTTACCATGCTGCGCAAAGGTATTTATTTTATCTTTATTTGGGGTTAATTCAAGGTGATGTACATATACTGTACTTGATACACTGGTGGCTCAGTGGTTAAAGTGCAGTATTATAGGCAAACTCTGCCCACAGACTGGAGTTCGATCCTGATGGGGTTGAAGGCAGAGATGGATTTCACATAATTTTACCACCGGTTCGCCGTGCACTGAAAATGTTTTAAAAGTTGTCAAGGTTTGAGCCCCCTCGCATGTGTGGCTTGCATGCATGCACGTGGCTTAGAAAACATGGCCGGTTTGCCTGAACCAGTCTAAACCGGCTGAATACCACCATTGGTTGAAGGTTGACTCAGCCTTTTGAGGTCAGTAAAATGAGGAGCCAGGTTGTTGGGGGCAATATGTTGACATTGTAAACTGCCCAGAGAGTGCTGGGGGGCAGTATATAAGTCTATATATAGACTATTGCTACATCCTGTTCTCCCCACAACCACCACCCTGTGAAAGAAAGACAATGGCCAAGGTCATCCAGCCATCATGTCTGCCAAAGCGAGAACAAGACGGGATGGACTTAAATTGTTTGTGGGAATGTAATGACTCTAGGCTGATGATGCACTTAACTCCACCCCTCAGCTCAGTCTGCTCTTCTCCTATACAGCCCATGCCCCAAACTTTCTCCAAGAGAGTACTTCCAAACCATGAATCCTCACACTTTGCATGTGTGTCTACATCAGGGATGTGAAACTTGTGGCCCACGGGCCGGATGCGTCACACACTGGCCACGCCCACCCCTAGTTTAGCAAAGGGGGGGGAAGTCGCAATACGACACGTGACGACAATGTGACGACGAGAGTTTGACGCCTCTGGTCTACGTATTTCCTCCCTAAATATCATACCTTACATTTATCCTGGGTGAAGGATTTAATTTAATTGAATTTAATTAATTAATCATATTTCTATGCCGCCCAACTCCCAAGGGATATCTTTTTCCTCTTAGCCCAGACTCCCAATTTGTTCAGACTGAACTGCAATCTCATTTCCACCCACCCACCCCCCCCACATACAAAACATTGCCTCAATATGAATTTGTCACCACCAAATTTGATAAGTAGCCCATTTATCCCATTATCCTGCTTTCTAATATAAAGGTGGAATAATTCTGGCCCTAAGACCGATCTACAGGACATAGTAGATATACCCTCCAACTCAATGTCTACAGCAGAGGTCCCCAAACTTGGCCGCTTTAAGACTTGTGGACTTCAACTCCCAGAATTCTCCAGCCAGCATAGCTGGCTGGAGAATTCTG
>WNWU01000037.1:3735834-3756181 GCA_012654045.1 Ptyas mucosa
GCTTAGCAACATCAATTCTGGGCTCAATTCTAGTTGTAAATCAAGGACTACCTGTACTTCTGACCCAACAGGTCTCCAGCTGCCAACAGATGGATGTTTCTAGGTAAAAGGTTAAAAATTTTGGCCTGACCAATCTAGGTGTCCATTTTTTTTAATTATCAAGTTTTTTTATTTTAGATTACATATGCATATCAGTGTGTGAACAGTGTGACACTTGGGTGCCATACATTTCAGTACAAATAAAATAATATTATTAATCATAGTTATCACATTCATCCAGCTTATATATTTCTAGTAGCAATAAACATTTATATCAAATTATAATCTTTCATTCTTTCATATTGTTTAAACATACATAATACTACCGCCGTTCAGTTTCTAAACCTCCCTCTTATCATTGCACTCATTTTTAAAATTAGTTTATAAAAATGTGTATACTAATATTCCCCCTTTCTCTTATTTCTGTCTTTATTCTAACTTGTATTCATGTCACCATTATATAAAAAGACATTCCCTTTGTATTACAATACTACCCTTCATTATTTCATTCTTCAATATTTAAATATGCAATTCTAATACCAATCACAATATTATTTAAACATACAAATTAATTCTATTCATATTCTTTACATTCATCCAATCTATATGATTCCACTATTAATACACCTGTTTATATTAAAATATGTTCTTTCATCATTTTATTACTCGTTATTTGACTTTATTATTCCACTGCAAATAATAATATTATCTAAACATACTCAATAATACCAATCTCTAATTTTTCCATTTTTAATACTTAGTTCTTATTCATATTTCCCATATTTCACTCTTTGAATCTATTTATATTAAAATACTATCCTTCATTGTTTCATTATTCAGTGTTTCAATATACTATTCTAATGCCAATCATGATATTATTTAAACGTACAAAATAACTCTATTCATATTCTTTGCTTTCATTTGATCTATATGATTCTAGTATTAATACACATGTTTATATTAAAATATGTTGTTTTCATTATTTATTTGCTCAGCGTTTACCAATCACAATGGGGTCCATAGAGACTCTGATGAGGGTTTATTGTGGCCTGTCGGCCACTGGTCCCTCTGGAAGCCAAATCAAATGAGGAGGAGGCATGGAATCAGGGCCAGCATCAAGGCAATCTGAGCGCTCGGACGGGGAAGAGGGAATGGAGTTGTCAGAGATAGAGATAGAGGCGGAGCCTGGGCTGTCTGTCAGCCCTCAGATGGAGAGTCAACAGCTTCAGATCTGGAGGTGGCTGATGAGGAAATGGAGGAACAGCTGGGTCCAGTGCCTGACATGCAAATGCACAGAAGGCAGAGGAGAGGAGAGCAGTGGAAATCCGTGGGCTGATCCTTGGGACGGAAGAACCTCCGCTGCTAGCAAAGCCCCATCCTAGCTCTGGGGATAAAAGGCAGGGGGCAGAGATGAATAGCTGTGGCAGACAACTATTCATTTCCCTGTGTGTGTGTGAGAGAGACTTTTTGCCGGGGCTTCTGGCGTTCCTAATAAAGGGAACATTTGTTTAACTATAGAGGGTTTGTCGTGTTTGGGAGCCGGGTCAGAACAGAGTTTCCTTCTACTAAGAATACAATAGAAGGAACAATTTGGTAAGGATGTTGGAACATCCTTACCAAATACATGCGGGTTGCCAAGCCTCCAAACTTTGATCCTTTGACCATGAAGATGCTGCAATGGTCATAAGTGTGAAAACTGGTCATAAGTCACTTTTTTCGGTACCGTTGTAACTTTGAACGGTCCATAAACGAATGGCTGTATGTCGAGGAATACCTTTATTGCTAAAAAGCCTATGCATAGGAATCTTCTCAATTAAAGGTTACACATGCTTGGAGTTCAAGGGAATTCAAGGGAAGTTGGACCTACTGTAGTTCGCTTGTGACTACGTAGGGATTTTAGGCTGATCCCTCTTTTAACGCCGCCCCCTGGTACTGCCTTCTCCTGCAACAGCTTTGATTGATGAGACGCTACAATTCCTAAACGTCCGAAATAAACATTGAATTCAAATAAAACAATTATTCTGCTTTCTGTCAATCATTTCTAGCAAGTCAGCTTTTGAGCCAATCAGTCTTACCCTACTTGTTAAATGTCACATTCCCCTCAGCCTTTGGTAACTGTCACAACGTAAATCTAACCTTAATACGGAGTCAACTGTGCTATAACGGAAAAGGAGGGATTTTTTTTTTTAAAGTTAAATATGACATTAAAGAACCTTCCTGAGACACAGCTGGGGCTTCATAATAATAGCCAGCATAATAAAGGAGAAGAAACAGGAAATCTTTTTCTCTTCTTTCGGCCCGGCAAGTACTAAAGTGGCATTCCAGAAATGGAATTCCTTGGGAGTGATTATGAGAGTAGTCCTATTGCCTTCAATGAGCTCTTAATGGTCCTTTAATGGAGCTCCAGTGGTTTTGAGCACTGAAAGGAATGATTCATCCTGTGCAATTACATTTTTTTGTAAAACTCCATTGGCCTATGATAATATAGGCAAGGTGGCCTTAATCACCTGTTGATTCCTACACATTTCTTTTCTGAGGAGCAGCTGAGGGAAACTAAGTGCAGACAAATGTACATCATATGAACATCCTTGGAAGATATATATATATATATGTATGTATGTATGTATGTATGTATGTATGTATGTATAAAATATTGGAACAGAGTGATTTTGATTCTTTTACCCCCCACTCCCCGCAATGTTGCAATGTCAAATTAATTTATCTTTAAAACAGAAGGCTATGTCAGGTGCAACTAACTTTTAGCATTTGTTGAGTTCACAGCACGGAGAAATTTATTATTGCCTTCTATACACAAGAATCTAGTCAAAAACTCCTGGAAGGGGCAGGGAGGGGAGGGGTGAGGCCAGCCAGCAATTTAACTACCGGTTCACTCGAACTGGCCTGAACCGGCTGAATCCTACCACTGTTGTTAGTCTAATGTTAATTTTGGTGTTAATCTCTGCTCATCTGAGTATTCATGGGTGGTGAGGAGGTCTTTTGGTCTATGGGTCCTACAGATGGATATCTAGAATATCACTCATCTCGAGTTCTTCACGATACCCTTTTTATAGAGGTTCCTCAAGTCTTTGAAAATGTCTTTGCTCTGAGGCCTGGAATTTAAACCAAATCCTTGATGGAATTTTTTGTCATGTAACATGAGTTTTGTTTGCTCATAGTTGTTCTTTTCTTTTTAATTATTTTCATTTAAAAAAAAATTTTTTTAAAGTGAGCCACCAGCAGTCATTTGGGAACTGTGCAGGATTCGGAATCAAATAAACAAGCCAGAAAACAATTAAATGTTGACCTTAACACAGCATTAAGAATGGCACCCTCTGGATTTTAAATTTCTTGACTGTCACATGTGTAGATTGGATAGGAAACTTTGGGAATGACTTAAACCTGATTCCCAAACCCTACGTGTGATGAAAAATATCCATTTTTTTAAAAAACAAACAAACTGGAATTTAAAATGCTTGGGGAAAGTAACCTCTTTCTCCATCTTTTTAAATAATATTTTTAATGAAAGTTTGCAAATACAAAAATAAAAATCAATACCAAACTGGGAAGAATATAAGTAAGAAGAAACCCAAAGAAAATATATAATAAAAAAAGGGGGGGGGGGAAAGTACACAAAGAAACAACTCTGCCCTTCCTCCAGACAAATACAAACAACTGCAATAATTTATTTAATAGTTCAACAAAAGATCTCTTCTTTCTATATCACATCTCTTATCAATAGCCAAATTATAAAATCTCATCATGAAGCCCTAATCAACAAAAGTCCACAAGGAATATTTTAACTTCAATCAAATAAATCAGTTTTGTATTCCTTCCCTTTCGAGACAGTAACATCACTTTCTCTAAAAATATAGCAAAATATCTTCCCATATCTTATCTGCGATCTACAGTATAAGCAAACTGTAAAGCCATGTCATTCAACCCTAGTTTAAAAAACTCCAGAAACAACAACGTACATTATAACCTTGGTTAGATAAAACCACTTTATATTCCTTCTGTTTACTTTTTTAAAGGTTGACCTCCAATTCCCTTCAAATAATGTCCCACGTATTGATTTCTTATCATTTTCTCTTTGTTTCCTCTCAGAAATTCCTCCCCTAGTTTAACATGTCTTTTTTGAAAATCTAAGATAAGTAAGCGATTCAGGTCATTCTTCTGATTTATTATTTGCGTGTCCCTTTTAATTATCAAGACACCAGTCAGTTTCATTTGTTAATCTGGTATGGCATCCTTTTCCAGTATCTTTCTTGTAGTCCGACATTTTTAAAGTCCATTTTCAGATCCATACAAATCAGTTTCAGTCCCTGTTTTGTTCAGTAAATCCTGTTCTTCTCCTGTAGCCTTTTTAAAATCCATTTTTATAGTAGAAGATAGTCTTAAGAGTAATGTCTGAACCAGTAGTGGATTTCAATTTTGGCCGCTACCGGTTCGCTCGTGGGTGTGCTCGTGCTCGCATGCAGCACTTCTGCGCATGTGAAGAAGCTTCTGCGCATGCGCAGAGATGTCCGGGCAGGTGGGCGGAGCCTCCTGTCGCCGCCATTACCAGTTTGTCTGATCCGGGGCAAACCGGTAGCAAGAGCCTGGTGGCGTGGCAGACTAAAGCACTGTAATTAACATTCAGCTGCCTGCAATTACTGCAAGTTCAAATCTCACCAGGCTCGAGGTTGACTCAGCCTTCCATCCTTTCTAAGGTGGATAAAATGTGGACCCGGATTGTGGGGGCAATAAGCTGACTTTGTATAAATATACAAAAGTATGAAGGCTATTGCTTAGCGCATTGTAAGCCGCCCTGAGTCTCCAGAGAAGGGCGGCATATAAATCATTTTTTTTAAAAAAAACACCCACCACTGGTCTGAACTCACTGTTTCCAACTATCTTTGAATTCTTCCACAATCAACTAATATTGCTCCATTGTATTAAGGGGTCTCTTTTCCTTTAATTATAATATGTAGTTCTCTCTGGTTCCCTCTAGTTGACCTTTAAAGTCCCCTTTTACCTTGTATTTTCTTCCCTGGTCAACAATATTTTCCCGAGGATTTTTTTTACAGTTACTTTCAAAATCTTCACATATCTTTGTTAAATTTAAAACACCTAACAGGAAATATACTTTCAAGTCAACCCTTAACTCCACCCCTTAATCCACTTAAAACTTTCCAAAATCAACATCCTAGTCACCTTTTTTTTCATTTAGTCAAAAGTATATTTTCTCCTGTTTTTCTCTAAACACATTCAGGTGTCACGTGGAAAGAATCAGAAGTATATGTTAAGTTGCAGTTCAGATGTATTGCTTAATCCTATAACAAGAATCTAGTCAACTACAGTTCAATACTAAATTGGCACCACATAAGAGTCAAAGGAATTCCAAAGGGGTTGGACTTGGTCCATTTTTGGCAACATATTAATTCTAAGCTGATGACGCACTTAACTCCCCCCATCCCAGCTTTAGTTGTTCTCCTACATCAGGTAGAGACTCTGTATTTGTTTTTAACTGTCTGTGCAATGATGCGGGTTTTTTTTTTATTGATAACCCAGTGGATTTCAACTGCTATTTTATATAACCATCTCCTGAATCGTTGCCAGCCTACGGTAACAACAAATCATGATATGAAGCAAAGCTAATCCTCTCCCGTTTTATTAAGTTGGGAAAAAAGGAGAATGAAAACCTACCTCTTCTTTCAGAATCTTCTTTATAAATCTGCCGAGGGCTTTTATAAAAAGAAATCTGAACGTTCACGTGTGAGCCTGTGTCCGAACACACACAAATATGAGAGTGTTCAATGGATTTTTATTACCTAGTTTTAAATCCATTGTATCTTGCCCACGGCACTCGAATCAGCAGAAGGACGATTTATAAATGTTAAATACAAACACGCCTCATTATAGCTGGTTGTTTCATAAAGTATACACGAAGAAACCTCCCCAGATATTAGCTCTCATATGTGAGGGAAATGTGTTTCTATTATTCCTCTAAAGCACTGAAGCCAAGAATCATTGATCTTTGCAGTCCTGCTAATTTTTACTCATTTTAGGGAGACCTGTTCCATTCACGCTATTATTTCAGTTCACACATTCATTCAAATTACTCTATTAATACATCAGTTCCCAATGTGTTGACCGCAAGTCCACGTTTCAGGGGCTGAATTTACATAACAGGCTGTACCCTAAAATGGAGTTAATTAAACATTTTTCATTAGTTGAATGCTAGACTTCCTGTTATGTCCTAATACAGGCCTGTCAAATTGACGGCCTATGGACCAGATGCGTCACGTGGAGGCCACGCCCACCTCGGCTCCACTAAAGGCAAAAAACCGTTGCGATACGTCAATAGGAAGTGATTGAACTGAAGTTTAAGAATATCGTGGTTTTCTGAACACGCAGAAACTGATTTGCAACATCCTTGAAGTCCTGAGAAAGAAGGAAAGCCCTCCCACAATTTGTCAGACCCAGAAATCCCTCCCTGCGGAGTTTAGTAGGCCTGCCATGGTTGTTCTGACCCAGCTCCCCAAACACGACAAACCCTCTGAAGTTAACTCAAAGATTCCTTTAAGATTCGTTTCTCTCTCACCGCAGGCTAACAAGTCCATCCGGCAGGGAGATGAATAGTTGTCCGCCACATCTATTCATCTCCGCCCCCTGCCTTTTATCCCCAGAGCTAGGGTGGGGCTTCGCTAGCAGCGATGGCTCTTCCGTCCCAAGGAGCAGCCCATAGATTTCCACTGCTCTCCTCTCCTCTGCCTTCTGTGCAGCCGCATAATCAGGCACTGGACCCAGCTGTTCTACCTCTTCCTCATCAGCCACCTCCAGACCTGGGGGCTGTTGACTCTCCATCTGAGGGCTAATGGACGGCCCAGGCTCCGTCTCTGTCTCTCTCTCTGCCGGCTCCACTCCCTCTTCCCCCTCAGAGCTCTCAGGTTGCCTTGATGCTGGCCTTGACTCCCACACCGCCTCCTCCTCTGATTCGGCTGCAGGAGGGGCCGGCGGCCGATGGGCCACAACACTAGGAAAAAAGGACCATGGAATGCCACTGGGGAGAAAAGGGCAACATCTTTGCCCTTCAATAAGAAGGGGGAAGAAAGGCTAGAGAATTATAGAATTTCTCTGCCCAGCATAAGACTCTTCCTTCTTCTTCTTCTTCTTTTTCCCGTTTCCTTTTCTGAATCCACCAAGAATGCCCCGGTCTTAAAAGAGCCTCCAATGCCAATCAACAGTGAAACATGCTGACGCCTCCACATTTGAGGATGCTCTCTATGGGCAGGGTTGATTTGGGAGCTGGGCCGAATGCAGTGGTGAAATGCTTCCGGTTCGGACTGGATTACCCGATCCGGTAGCGATGGAGACGGGTGGTTCGGAGAACCGGTAGCAAAAATCCCCCTCCCCCCCATGCCCAGCTGAGCCGCACAATCATCAGAGGTTTTTTTTTTTACTTTTAAAAGCATTTTTTTCTACAACTACGGCCGAAAAAATGCTTTTAAAAGTAAAAAAAAAAACAGCCGATCAGGAAACTCAGCTGGGATCGTCAGAGCATTTAAAAGAAAACAAGGATTTTTTTCTCTTTTAAATGCTCTGACGATCCCAGCTGAGTTTTAAAAAAGCTTCTGCCGATCAGGGAACTCAGCTGGGATCGTCAGAGCCTTTTGAAAACATTTTTTTACAACCTCTTAGCCGAAGAGGTTGTAGAAAAAAAATGGTTTTAAAAGTAAAAAAAAAAATTGGCCACGCCCACCCAGTCACATTACCGCCTGCCCCCCCACCAAGCCACGCCCACAGAACCGGTAGTAAGAAATTTGAGATTTCACCCCTGGCCGAATGTCTGTGGAGATTCTTAATCGTCCAAGTCATGCTTGTCCCAAAGATGCTTTTTCAAGAGGCTTCTCGAAGAACCGAAGCGGCTTCTTGGATGAGAAGCAAAACGTCTTCAAGGAAAAATGAAGAAAGCTCAATTGTCTCTCTTGAAAAAGCACCTTTGGGATGAGCTGGCTTGAAATGGCCTGGCCGAAAACCAATTGTGGCTGGTGTATCAAAGCAGCTTTTCGTGACCTCTGGGAACCTTTCCATCTCCTCCTGAAGCCTGCTAAATGACCTTGATGGGAAGAAACAATCGCCGATGCCGGAGAGATCTGAGAAGCCACGGGAGTGGGGTGGGTGGTGGGTGGGTGGGGGTGTTAGTGGTGGGGAAAAAATGGATAATAATATCCCCCAATGACTTTGGAAACAAAACTCCAGACCTCCTCTCTCCCCCCTCCCGATTTTCTCCTCTTTCATAGAGATCTTCATTTCTTCATAAACGCACAATAGTGTTGCCTTGGCTGGCACATCTGGGTCCAGCGACAATTGTGCCATTGTTGTCTGCTGAAGAATATCGGCCGTCCCTGGCTTATCTACCGACTCACTAGCTTATCCCCCAAATGCTGGCCCAATAAATATTTCAATAATGGACATCCGGCGGCAACTGGCACAACGTAAATGCTTTCCCGGCGTTGCCTCCAGAGGCATCCATTGTGTCTTGGCCCCTACGCACAAACAGAAAACGCACGCTGGGCAAGCAGAGAGGCATACACACACACCCAAGCACGGTTCGCCTCTTTTCTTTGCTCTGTTCCTCTTATCCCATCAGCAGTCGTGAAATTATCAGCCACGGTAATAAGAAACGGCGAGGTAGAGACGGTTGTGAAATATGTTGTGTAAATGAATTATGTTGCAGAGATTATCCTCCTTGATGGAATAATTGTATTAAATTAAGCAAGGATGTTCATATGACGGATGGTGGAATTAGATAATTTTCCTCCACGATGAGAGGGGGGGAAGAGACAGCGAGAGAGAGAGAAGGGGGGAAGAGACAGCGAGAGAGAGAAGGGGGGAAAGAGAGAGAGACAGAGAGGGAGGGAGGGAGAAGGGGAAAGAGAGAGGGGGGAGAGAGAGGGGGAGAGGGGAAGAGAGAGGGAGAGAGAAGGGGAAAGAGAGAGAGGGAGAGAAAAGGGGAGAGAGAGGGAAAAGAGAGAGAGAGGGAGAGAGAGACACAGAGGGAGGGAGGGAGAGAGAAGGGGAAAGAAAGAGAGGGGAGGGGAGAGAGGGAGAGAGAGAGGGAGGGAGGGAGAGGAGGAAAGGGAGAGGGAGAGAGAGGGAGGGGGGGGGGGGGAGAGATGGAGGGAGTGTGACATAAGCACTTTAGGACTCTGCTCATATCTCTTCCTGCCTTTTTTTCAACTGATGCAACTGGTAAAATGTCCCCAAAAGACTGATGGGGAAAAAACACAGAACATCTAAGAATCAACAAATATTAGTAAGATATAGGACGGGAAGGAGAAACACTATGGAGCAGGGGTGGGTTCTACTTACCTTTACTACCGGTTTGCAACGGGGATCGCGCGCGCGCATGTGCAGATTGCCTATGACGACATCTGGGGCGGTGGGCAGAGCCTCCCGCCGGTTTTACGACTGGTTCTTGCAAACCGGTCCGAACTGGGGGCAACCCACCCTATGGAGGGATTGTTAAAGTGTTGGACTGATATCAGGGAGAATCAGATTTGAGTCCCCCACCACCATAGACATTGCTTTTGAAGTGTGATGTTCAGCAGTGGGTTTCACATATTCTTACCACCAGTTTGCCGTACACGCGCACCTCCCACACATACGCCCAGCCTTGAAAACGTGGATAAATAGGACAGCATTATACAGTCGTCGCTACCGGTTCGCTCAAACCATTCTGAACCATCTGAATACCACCTCTGGTGATGTTAGAGAAGCCTCTTGAGAGTCCTTTGGACTGCAAGGAAGTCCAATCAGACAATCTTAAAGGAAATCAACCCCAACTGTTCTTTGGAAGACGAGATACTGAATCTGAAGCTCAAATACTTTGGCCGCCTAATGAGAAAAGAAGACTCACTAGAAAAGATCCTGACACTGGGAAAGATGGAAGGCAGAAGGAGAAGAGGACGCCAGAGGATGAGATGGTTAGAGGGTATCATTGATGCAATGAATATGAAGTTGGGTAAACTCTGGGAGACAGTGAAAGACAGAGTGGCCTGGTGTGCTACAGCCCATGGAGTCACAAAGAGTCAGACACAACTTAGCAATTGAGCCACAACAACAACAACCACAGAAGCTCCTCGAGTGGTTTTGGACCAGCCACTCTCAGTCCAACCTGCTCTAACTGGTTCTCCTTGACTTAGGACCGTAATGGAGTCTGCCCATCATGGTCGTAAAGTCACGATGCTCATGAAAAGTAACTGGCCCAATTTTATGAGCCTTTTGTGGTGGTTATTAAGTGAAAATGTTAAAAGTGAACCCACAGTCATTAAGCCAACACTGTGGCCATTTAGGGAACAAATGGTTTGCTATGGACACAGTTTATTCAAAAAGCAGAAGGGGCCAATTTTTGGCAAAAACCAACATCCCCTATTCTTAACTGGGGGGACTGCCTGTGATCTACTTTTCCCTACAAAGTAATTCCTTTCAATCTGACAGGTGCAGGAATTTAGAAGATAAATTGACAAATGAGACCCCCTGCCCCCCCAAATCTACACACTTAGATAATCATTCCTGAGAAGTGTATAAATAAAGTTGACCAGCCTGTTTACTTCCAATTCAAAGGAAGAATGACCAAATCAGGGATGAGACCTACATACATCCACATATGTGGTCTCTCTTACACACAACCTCATATTCTTTTCATATACATCAGTGGTGGGTTGCTCCCGGTTTTGTCCGGTTCTTGCGAACCGGTAGTAAAAGCAGCAGGAGGCTTCGTCCACCCGCCCGGATGTCATAAGGTACAATCTGTGCATCTGTTGCGAACCAGTAGTAAAGGTAAGTAGAACCCACTCCTGATACACATCCTTCTGATCATGCCCTTTCCAGCAAACCCCTGCTGATCATAATTATCCCGCTCCATTCGCAAGTTCCCAGCAGGATGAAGGTGCTTGGATGGGAGAAAACCAGGAAATCTCAGTGCTGTAATCTGGAGTAGGAAGTGGAGAAGATAACCCAGAAGATGGACATTACTTATATAGTCACTAAGGAATCTATTTTCTCCTTCTTCCGATTAAAACTGAAATAGAAGCTCTGGCAATGTTTCATGAAGGAGCTTTGGGATAAACTTAAGTTCCTCCTCTCTTATCATTTCTCCTCTCCTCTTAAGCCAAAAGTCTTTTTTTCCTCAATCCTAGGGAAAACAAAAAAACCCCTGAAGGTCATTGAGGTCACTTGGAGGTTTATCTGTTCCCTCAGGGTCACCTGAGTAGAGCTCCTGGTTCCTGTAGTCAGCAATTTTTCCTCTGGAAATCCATTCCTACTCCCACACCATTCAAATAGTGTTCATCTCAAATTGTATAGCTACAGATGTTTGTTTTGTTAAAAAGTCCATTTTGGTCCAAAGTCCTGCTCAGCTATGATGAGCAAGCTAGACTCCTGGCAGATGTTTCCAGTCCAACCTCATTCCATTGGAAGTTTGCTGCTTGTTGGAATAATATCACAACGTTAGAGCATCAAAAAGAAGGTGCAAAATCGAAGAGGGAGTAATATACACCTAGTTCCTTGGCCAGTTTCTTTCTCTTAGACTTAGAGCATCTTCAACTGCTGCTTTTTGTGTAGGACACTTTTCTATCTCATTCTGCAACTTTGCTTTGAGTCATACCGGAGGCCGGGAACATCAATCCCTAAGTGCACTGAATTGTTGGCTGTTTCACCACCTCTAGAAATATGACTTAATCATTCTGTTTTTGCACAGTTCATCGTCCAACACCCATTTTACAGCCTGCAGCTGGCCATCAGACAAACAACAAATGCTACATTTTCTCTTTTAGATCACCGCCCCCTGATCTCATCTTTTGTTTCTTCGCTCTGATGTCCTGGTGCCTGGGTAAAAATATGGTGTCTGGTTACAATGACCTGCGTTTCTGCCTAGAAAGCTTTAGCTTTTATGCGCCTCTCTTCCAAACGCTGTTTTGCTGAGATAGTGAGTCGGCGGGTCGCTTTTCCAACGCATTTGGCACAGCAATTCCTTCGTGTTTCCTGCTCAGTACAATAAAAACACAACGACCGAGTGAAATTTCTTTTGACTGCCACCATTTCAGTCAGCTTGCACAGGATTGCTTTCCACTGCACTTTGGTACCGATCAATTAGAATAGAGCTTGGAAGGGACCTTGGAGGTCTTCTAGTCCAACCCCCCCTGCTCAAGCAGGAGATCCTATGCCGTTTCAGACAAGTGGTTGTCCAGTCTCTTCTTAAAAAAGCCTCCAGTGATGAAGCACCCACGACTTTTGAAGGCAAGCTTTTCATTGTCAGGAAGTTTCTCCTTAATTCCAGGTTGCTTCTCTCTTTGATTAGTTTCCATCCATTGTTTCTTGTCTTGCCTTCTGGTGTTTTGGCAAATAAGTTGATCTCCCTCTTCTTTGTGGCAACTTCTCAAATACTGGAATACTGCTATCATCTCTCCCCCGCCCCCCCTCCCCCAAAATCCTTCTTTTCTCTAGACTGGCCATACCCAACTCTTGCAATCGTTCTTCGTATGTTTTAGTCTCCAGGCCTTTCATCATCTTAGTTGCTCTTCTCTGCACTTTTTCCAAAGTTTCAACATCTTTGGTTTTTTGTTTTTTTGTTTTTTTAATTTGATTTATATGCCGCCCTTCTCCAGAGACTCAGAGCGGCTTACAATGCGCTAAGCAATAGCCTTCATACTTTTGTATATTTATACAAAGTCAGCTTATTGCCCCCACAAACTGGGTCCTCAATTTACCTACCTTAGAAAGGATGGAAGGCTGAGTCAACCTTGAGCCTTGGTGAGATTCGAACCTGCAATAATTGCAGGCAGCTGATGTTAATAACAGGGCTTTAGACCACTGTACTATCCAAGGCTCTTGTTGTAATGTGGTGACCAAAACTAATGCACTAACTAAGGTTTTATAAAGTGGTACTAATACTTCACATGGTTTCGATTCTAAGCTTCTGTTTTTAACAACCAATGATTGTATTAGCTTTTTTTGGCTGCCACCACACACTGCTGGCTCATATTTAAGTGATTGTCCAAGGTCCCTCTCACAGTTACTGTTTTTGAGCCAGATTTCGCCTAATCTGTACTTGTACCTTTGGTTTTTCCTACCTAGGTTTAAAAACCTTGCTTTTCTCCACATTAAATTTCTGCTGTGTAACTATTTAAAAAAACAACAACCAAAATTGGGATTTACTGTATACCAAGCAAGTGCTTCACCCCCAAGACGTTATGGCAGTACTTCCCAAAACAGGGTAAATTATCCAAAATTGGGTAAAAATTGACTCAAAGATTGCCAGGTATACTTTACTTTATTTCCAATTTCTATACCGCCCTTCTCCCTGAGGACTCAGGGCGGTGTACAGCCAGAAATAAAAACATGAAATACAAATATTAAAAACAATTAAAATATATATAAATTTGGCCCCAAAATTTAAAACTAACAAACCAATTAAAACATTTAAAATTTCTTCTTAAGCCAGCCCGGCTTGTTGGGAAAAATGTGTTTTAAGTAGTTTTATATACTAAAATATATTCAAAACTTTTCTATTCTATTTGGAATAAATATATTCCAAAGCATTTCTATTAAAAGGAAAATCAATGAAATTACCAATGGTAAATTTATCAAAATGACAGAAAGATCATTCAATAGTACGAGTAGTCCTCTACTTACGACTGCAACTGAGCCCGAAATTATGTTGTTAAGTGAGTCATTAGTTAAATGAGTTTTGCCCCTTTTTACGACCTTTCTTGTTACAGTTGTTAAGTGAATCATTGCAGTGCATAAATTAGTAACCCGGTTGCTAAGCGAATCTGGCTTCCCCATTGACGTTGCTTGTCAAAGAGGTCGCAAAATGGGGATCACATGATGCTGGGACACTGCAACTGTCATAAATATGAGTCTGTTGCCATGTGTCTGAAGTTTGATGACACCACCATGGGGATGCTACAACAGTCATAAGTGTGAAAAACGGTTACAGGTCACTTTTTTCAGTGCCGTTGTAACTTCGAACGGTCACTAAATGAATGTTGTAAGTCAAGGACTACCTGGACTGTTTTTATAGTCCAGGTAGTCCTCGTGTTACAACCATTCATTCAGCCTTCCCAGTTACGACTGTGCTGAAGGAAAGGAGTTACAATTTCTCCTCCAAGTTTGCTAAGACCTTTAGAATAGACTAACAGAGATGGAAGGGACCTTGGAGGTCTTCTAGTCCAACCCCCTGCTTAGGCAGGAAACCCTACACCACTTCAGACAAATGGTTGTCCAACCTCTTCTTAAAAACCTCCAGTGTTGGAGCATTCACAACTTCTGCAGGCAAGTCGTTCCACTGGTTAATTGTTCTCACTGTCAGGAAATTTCTTCTTATTTCTAGGTTGCTTCTCTCCTTGATTAGTTTCCACCCATTGCTTCTTGTTCTGCCTTCAGGTGCTTTGAAGAACAGGTTGACTCCCTCTTCTTTGGGGCAGCCCCTGAGATATCGGAACACTGCTATCAAGTCTCCCCTAGTCCTTCTCTTCATTAAGCTCTGGTGGCTCAGTGGACTAAGGCAGTTATTAACATCCACTTACATCTGCTGCCTGCAATTACTGCAAGTTCAAATCCCACCAGGCTCAAGGTTGACTCAGCCTTCCATCCTTTCTAAGGTGGGTAAAATGAGGACCCAGATTATGGGGGCAATAAGCTGATTTTGTATAAATATACCAAAGTATGAAGGCTATTGCTTAACGCATTGTAAGCCGCCCTGAGTCTCCGGAGAAGGGCGGCCTATAAATCAAATAATAATAATAAAAAACTAATTATGCATAAAAGAAGCAAAAGAGTAAATCATTGTGCGCTGGTAGAACAGTGAATGTTTACTAAAGATTGGGAAATAGATGGAGAAGTTTTCATATTTGCAAAGGTTGATTTTGATAAGCAGTTCTGGGTAAGAAAAGAAAAAGTTTTGGAAGCACTGCACTATGATTTGGTTTTGTTTTTTTTACATCGCAGTGAATTTTTGTCCCCCTCAATGATAATGTTCATCAATTAAACCGGGCTTCTTTTTGTAGCACGGTCTATATTATCCTTTCCCATCCAATTCACAGTCATTCCGGAAAAGGCTAAGAGACAGAGAGAAAGGGAAGGAGAACAAAATGTCCCCTAACTACTGCAAACACCCTGGGAGGAAACCGGAGAAGGACTCGCGAAGCTACCCCACCACCGCTGAACATCGCTGCATTTTCAAATGATCGACATGAAAAACAGAAAACCCAGTGATGAAAGTCGGTCACCTTTTTTCTGCTGTGGATGCTACCTATGCTGGAAGCATCCCACCACCTCGACCTCATGTCTACAAAAGGAATGCATTTCAAAAAGAAGGCAGACCAAAGCACAGGGATATCAAAACAAATTAGCCACAGATCCCTCGTCCTGCTGAGGGTGTACAAAAAGAGAAGAAAAGAATGCGGACTGGAAAAGAGAACACACAGCCCCGAAGTTCAGGGATATATATATATATATCTATATCTATATATATATATATAGATATATATATATATAAAGAAGAAAGACAGGAAGAGAACGCTACCTGTGTGTCAAAGAAAGGAGCTTTTTTTAAAAAAAAAAGAAAGAAAAAAAGAAAGAAAAAGAAAGAAATCAAACAACTCGGACAATGTTCAGAGGACAGAGAGATTCCTTTTCAAAATCCACTTGGATTCCTTCTGATCTTGTGTTTTCTCCCCGTGTTGTCTAAAAAGGTAAAAGTCTCCAGAAGTTTAGCATGACTCCTGGTGACTAGGTGGCTAAGACGCTGAGCTCATCGATTAGAAAGGTCGGTTGTTCGGGCGGTTCCGAATCCCTAGAGCAGGTCTCCTGCGTGAGCAGGGGGTCGGTCTAGATGACCTCCAAGGTCCCTTCCAACCCTGTTACTGTTACAACACTCCAGCATGTTCAAGTGTTTTTGGGTTGGTGTTTTTGTTTTGTTTTTGCCAAATGTACACTATTGGTACGCTATAATAATAATAATAGTGGTACACTATTGCTTTCTTCAGGATGTTCTGGGCTCGATGACGGTCATTAATCAAGGACTACTGTACAGTGGTACACTTGGCACTCGACTGCTTCAAAAACGCATCAGATTCGGTGTTCGGCGCGTTTTGAAGCAGAACGTCAAGGTTCCGACTATTGAGCCCAAACAAATCGGAACTCTTGAGAATTGAATCCACCTCAAAGGACTTCTTTATTGAGTACATCATATCGGCACGGATTAAAGGAAAACCAACTCTAAATAATTCCCACGGTTTCAGTATAATTAAAAGAAGAAATAAACCCATCCCCAAGAGTCACAGGTCACATTGGCCAATTGAGTAAATGGGTGGGCTCTCCGATTACTCCTTCCCTTACTGTTCCCCATGGAGATAACCTTGGTTCCCACGAGAAAGTTCTTTGTTGTGTCTAACAAGGTATTCCAACTTCCTTCCCCCCTTTCCCTTGTGTGTGGCAACTGAGGAACAGTAAAATGGCTTCTGCCAGGTTCGGTTTGAAGTTGACACAGATATCTTGTCCCGGCACTCATCTTTCTCCTGGGAGTTGACACACAAGGAAGAACTTGCTGTCATCGGTTTCCTCATGAGTTGCCATTTTTTCCGGCAGAAACAGCGGGTCACATGATAAGTCATGTGATTTTTCTTGGTCCTCATCGGTTTCGGAAGGAATTACCGACAAGGACCGAAGTACCACTGTATATACATTCTCTAAATTTAGATGAATGTCTTCTTTTGCCTGTGAATAACTATCTACAGTACCTTCCACTGTTCTTAACTTCTGATATTTCATTGGTATAGATACGCTTGAATTTTGAACTTCCTTTCAGAAATACGTTCTGTGCAAACTACAAAGAAGAAGTTCAAGACTATAGGTAGGATGATAAAAGTGAGCATGCTTGCTGGAATGATTCTGTATCTTTTTTTACACGCTGCATATGCCTACTTTTGATTTCTTCCTCTGCAAAAAGAAAAAAAAAGTTCATCTGTACAGAGATACTATAGGGAGCTTTTCCTGCCAATTTTCCCATGGAGACCTCATGTGGAGTTTCATCTGTCACTACAACTCGACTAGTGTCATATTTATGTAAAGGGTTGGAATGCAACAGGATTGACAGGTTCATGAAGTGGGCTGAGGTTTTGTGCCACAAACTCAATTCTTATAAATTGATCCCCTTCTTTTTCTCTGTCCATTACTCAGTAGTATTTACCCGATGGGTTGCTTATCATAGGAGGGATAGGATCATGTGCAGTGTTTGTACCACTTTATAATGCCCTGGTAAGGCCACACTTGAAATATTGCATTCAGTTTTGGTCGCCACGATGTAAAAAAGATGTTGAGACTCTAGAAAGAGTGCAGAGAAGAGCAACAAAGAGGATTAAGGGACTGGAGGCTAAAACATACGAAGAACGGTTGCAGGAACTGGGTCTGTCTAGTTTAATGAAAAGAAGGACTAGGGGAGACATGGTAGCAGTGTTCCAATATCTCAGAGGCTGCCACAAAGAAGAGGGGGTCAAGCTATTCTCAAAAGCACCTGAGGGCAGGACAAGAAGCAATGGGTGGAAACTAATCAAGGAGAGAAGCAACCTAGAACTAAGGAGAAATTTCCTGACAGTTAGAACAATTGATCAGTGGAACAACTTGCCTCCAGAAGTTGTGGGTGCACCAATACTGAGGTTTTTAAAAATAGATTGGACAACCATTTGTCCGAAATGGTATAGGCTCTCTTGAGGAGGGGAATTGACTAGATGACCTCCAAGATCTTTCCCAACTCTGTTCTTCCTCTCCTAACCTGTTCTTCTGTCTCTTCTCTCAGCCAACATGAGATTGTCCTTTCCTTGATAAAGTTCAATAGTATTCTCTCAGCCCATAAGCCAGACTGCTGCAGCGGTGAGGATGGACTAGGAGTAGGGAGACGCAGCTTCAAATCCATCTTCAGCCATGGAAGCTTCCTCGGGGACTCAGGGACATTCATTCTCTCAGTCCACCCATCTCACAGGCCTGCTCGTGGGGGCAAAAGCAGGAGGACAGAACACAGCAACTTGTGGAATCCTTTGTGCTCTTCCAGCTTCGTTACTTCCTTGCATCTCTTATAAGTTATCTAGTTGGGTAATGAAAAATCTGCAAGAAAACCATCAAAAAAAGCCCTACAGAGAATCATTAAAGCTGCCCAGAATATCATCAGGCTCCAGCTACCAGCCCTGGATGACATCTTCGAATCTTGCTGTTTGAGGAAGTTGCATAACATTCTCCGAGACTCTTCCCATCCTGCTTACAATCTTTTTGGACTGTTGCCTTCTGGCAGAAGATACAGAACGATTAAAACTCGGACCACACATTTTCTGAATGGTTTTTATCCCAGAGCTATAATTGCACTCAACAATGAACTAAAGGGCCACCATCAGTGAGCTGTTGGACAGCATTACTTGTGTGGATGTTTAGGGATGGTTTAGGGGTGGGAAATTTGTGGTGGGTGGGAGTGTGTTTGGGGATTGTTATGTGTGTTGGGACTGGTCTTTGGGTGTTAAGTGAATTTTGTTGTATGGGTATACTGTATATATATGTATAATGACTATAAAATTATTGTTGTTGTTGTTGTTGTTGTTGTTGTTATTATTATTATTATTATTATTATTATTATTATTAAACTCAGAGAGCACTAAGGACTCCATAATTCAACCCTGGGCTACAAATATTCCTGTCTATAGCAGGCCCTCTCTTCTTAGCGGCAGTCCCTCAAATAAAACACTGCTATTATGTCATCCCTTTTCATTAAACTTGATATACCATATTTTTCGGAGTATAAGATGCTCCGGTGTATAAGACACACCTTAGTTTTTGGGGAGGAAAAATAGGGGGGAAAAATTCTGCCTCTGCCTATCAGTTATTCATCTGGCTAGTTTCGTTAGCCTAGTCAGCTTCAGCACATTAGTTTGCTGTTTGTGAGCGTGCGAGCGCATGTGAGCTCACTTCGCTTGCACGCACCTCGTTGGGGCTGATAAGCAGCTTCAAAAACCCAGCTGATCATCGGAGGGAGCTCCAGTGAGTAAAGCAGGTGAAGCGCGGAAACGGTAAGACAAGGCAGCAGCTGTTCCGGGTTGCCATTTTAGGCTCCGCGCCTCGCGTTTTCAGCCTCCAAACGCTCCGTTTGAGAGCCGTTCAAGGCTGCGGGGATCGCCAAAGCACTGTCTGTGGCAATCTCTGCAGCCAGGAAGAGGATGCGCGGAGGCCGAAGGGTGCGGGCCAGCGAGTGGGCGGGGCTACATTCGGAGTATAAGACGCACCCACATTTTCAGCATCTTTTGGGGGGAGGAAAGTGCGTCTTATACTCCGAAAAATACGGTACCCAATTCCTGCAACTGTTTTTCCGTATGTTTTATCCTCCAGTCTCCTAATCATATGTTCCTTGAGCTCCTAAATGAAAGGGAACATATAATTCTACCTAAATAAAGAAATAAGGGTTGATCCCTTGTTGATCTTACTAAATTGATCTTGTTTGCAGCTACTCGATAATTTCCAAGCATTTCCTTTTCAGAATAAAAAAAAGGAAGGCAGAGTTAGCTGGAGATGGCTGGTTCGATCGTTATACTAAAAGCAGTGCATTTGATCAATTCTGAGACACCATTAAAAGGGAGCAAATGGCCCATTATTTAATTTTCTTTATAAATCACAGAGGGCCCCATGTGTGGTTTTTGTCTACCTGAGTACCAAAATGTATTAGATCCTCAGTGGCTACAGATTAGAACTTAAGTAAAAAGAGGAGCTTTTTTCCCACTTTGAATTTAGGACAAATTCTCTGCAGAACTTTAATCAATGCTTTAAAAATTTCAACCGTTTAAGAGTCTTACTTTGATACTGAACACAAAGGGATCTCTTTTTCCCCCTTAAAGAGCTTAAACTAATGTTTCTCAACCGTGGCCCTTTTAAGAGGTGTGGACTTCAACTCCCACAATTCCCCATGGCTAGCTGGGGAGTTCTGGGAGTTGAAGTCCACACCTCTTAAAATGGTCAAGGTTGAGATACACTGGCCTAAATCTAAATTTCCAACTGATGACTTTTATAGGTAAATTCCAAAGCAAGTGCTGTGGTGGAATTCAATTTTTTTTACTACAGGTTCTGTGGGCGTGGTGTGGCTTGGTGGCCGTGGCTTGGTGGCCATAGCAGGGGAAGGATACAGCAAAATCTCCATTCCCTCCCCACTCCAGGGGAAGGATACTGCAAAATCCCCATTCCCGCCCCACTCCAGGGGAAGGATACTGCAAAATCCCCATTCCCTCCCCAC
>WNWU01000037.1:3756191-3767055 GCA_012654045.1 Ptyas mucosa
TTCCCTCCCCACTCCAGGTGAAGGATACTGCAAAATTCCCCTTCCCTCCCCACTCCAGGGGAAAGATACTACAAAATCCCCATTCCCACCCCACTCCAGGGGAAGGGTACTGCAAAATCCCCATTCCCACCCCACTCCTGGGGGAAGGATATTGCAAAATCTCCATTCTCACCCCACTTTGGGGCCAGCCAGAGGTGGTATTTGCCGGTTCTCCGGACTACTCAACATTTCCGCTACCGGTTCTCCAGAACCTGCTGCATTTCACTCCTGAGGCAAGTGACAATTGAACCCAATAGCGTCATCCTTCATTTTATGACTTTCCCATCCGATTGCAATCCTTTCCAAGAATGTTGACAATATTCAATTTTATGAATAACCACCACCACCATCCCCTGCAAATATTACAAATAACTTCCAAAAATATAAAATTGTCACTTGATTTTAAAAATGAAACGAACACCCAAAGACCACACTTGGAATACTGCAGCCAGTTCCTGTCACAATCATAATATAAAAAAAGACGTTGAAACCCTAGAAAGAGTGCAAAGAAGAGCAACAAGAATGATTAAAGAGATGGAGGCTAAAACATACAAAGAATGGTTACAGGAACTGGTATATCAAGTCTAATGAAAAGAAGGACTAGGGGAGACATGATAGACAGTGTTCCAATAATTGAGGGGCTCCTAAACAGATGAGGGGATCAAACTATTTTTCACAGCACCAAAAGGCAAGACAAGAAACAATGGATGGAAACTAACCAAGAAGAGAAGCAACCTAGAACTAAGGATAAATTTCCTAGCGGTAAGAACAATCAACCAATGGGACAACTTACCTTCAGAAGCTGTGGGTGCCCCATCACTGGAGGCTCTCAAGAAAAGACTGGACCATTTGTCCGAAATGGTACAGGTTCTCTTGCTCGTGAAGGAGGTTGCATTAGAAGACCTCCAAGGTCCCTTCCAACTCTATTATTCTATGTTTTATGTTCTAAAAAAAAAAAAACAACCCTTCCAAATTCATTTTCAGTTCTAAACGAGTTAAAATAATTGGCAGCACAGAAGCCACAGCAAGGCCATTGGTTTTGTTTCAAAATTTTTGTTGCCCTACACTTACACTTTTATGGGCCAGACAAAAATTTTTGGCCAGCTGGATATAGCAACACTATTTGCCATTCTAATAGCCATAAAAATTGTGAGGGTTTGGCTTGGTGTCCAATCCATATACGTGCGATAAAACGATATTCTTTGCTGTTAGCTTTATGCATGCAGTTCTGATGCTCAATTTTTCTCTATCTGTCATTCTTTGACTTTAGGACAAATTAACACCCGTGGTTCTGTGTCCAGAAACTTGAAAGAAGTTGGACTTCTACTACAACAGGTTGTCAAGTGCCAGGAAAATTAGGAGATCCAGACAGTTCAAATGGGTATAACGTTTTATTATAAGCTTAAGGTCTCTACAAGAATCTGAACTATTAATGGCCAAAGGAAATTGGCAGTAGATAAGAGTAGAAGGAATTCAAGGTGAGCTGGAGTTAGATCTCTTATGGGCATAAAAGGACTCATGGCTGATGACATATTTGACCCCTCCTCCAGCTCAGCCCCATCATCTCCTACATAGATTTTCTTAACTCTCTGCCTTCTGGACTACAATTCCCATTGGCACCAACCAGGACGCCCATTTATTAAAGATGACAATTTGAGGAAAGTTAGAATCTTACCACCACATTCTGTCAGGATTGGGCCAAATAAAAAGACTGATGGACATTGATTCTATTTTAAAACGCTAATTAATTAATGCCATCTTACATACAAAGACATTCTCCCTCCTTTCCACTCAAAATGGTGTTCGAGGCAGCAGATGGTAATAAGCTATAGATACAAGTGGAAAAATTATGACTATAAATTCTGCTGGATTCAGTTAAAAACACATTTAATAACACATCCTCTCTCTCTCTCTCTCTCTCTCTCTCTCTTTGAAGCTACCAACTTTTGTTCTCAGTTTATACGGTGACGATTACAGTTTGTGTAGTTAAGGTGTAAGACTGGGAGAAGGGAAACCCAAGTTAGTCTCCATTTGAATATAGGACATTGGAGATGAAAATAAACACCGAGTACATAATGACTTGAGTTCCAATTAAGGTGATACACAACGATCACGGCAAACCATCACAACAAACTTGTCTTGCCCTGGATCTCAGTCATTCTCAGTCATCCAGATCAAGGTTGTCCCAAAGGTGTTTTTTCAGGAGGCAACTGGACTTTCTTGTTTTTAATTTGAAGACATTTCACTTCTCATCCAAGAAACTTCTTCAGCTCTGACTGGATAGTGGAGAATGGAAGGATTTAAATCACTCAGATCAACCTGGATCTAAGTCACTCAGTCTCCATATTTCCAACCCAACTTAATCCATAGAACATAAAATAATGGGATTGGAAGGAACTTTGGAAGCCTTCTAGTTCAACTCCCTGCTCAAACAGGATTCTATACCATTCCAGACAGATGGCTATCTAGTATCTTCTTGAAAACTTTTAGTGATGGAGCACCTATAACTTCTAGAGGTAAGTCAGTCCACTGATTAATTGTTTCTACTGTCAGGAATTTTTTCCTTAGTTCCAGGTTGGATCTCTCTTTAATCATCTCCCAACCGTTTGTCCTGCCCTCAAGTGCCGTGGAGAATAGATCGACCCCCTTCTTCTCTGTGACAGTACTGGAAGGAATCTATCTTACCAAGAAGTAGGCTGTGCTCTACTTTGTCAAGTCTAAGTAAACTAGCTCCACAGCATTATCCTTATCCACTAATTCAGTCCCTTTGTTAAAGAAGACAACCAGGTCAAAATTCAGCCGATGTAGATTTCTCAGCCCCTTCCCGTTCTGATTTATAATCTGGAAGGTTGAGATAACGAGACAATAAAAATTTGCCCTTTGCTTAAAAAGATTAATCTCAAAGCAGCATTTGAAAGCTTGTTGCCCTCAATTACAATAACCTATTTTATGACTAGCTGGTTAGTGCAGTTTGCAGCCGGCCAGAGTCTCTACTTGCAGTCCTCCTTGCAACTCCCAAGGACTGTTGTTGAGTAAAATCATAATCCACAACCAACGATTCAGACAGTTTCTACATCGTTGCCATGGATTTGAACATAAACTGTGTCTTGGGTGAAAAACCCGGGATCATAATAAGGTTAAAAAGAAAGCAACTAAGAACTGGTGGCTAATATTTCACACTGAACTTGTTCTCTCACCCCCACTGCCCTGTAGAGACTTCAGACAACGTAGCGTGCCTTGTCAAGTACCAAGAGATATTTAGCTAATATCACAACAGCTGTGCCAAACATTCACGGGAGAGCAGACAGACCTTGAGAGAGGAAAACCACACAAGGCTTAAATATGTTGCACGCGGATAAAGGCTCCACATTTTTATATGAGGTTAAGGAAAGCATTGTGCGGTGCATGACAAGACAACTGCTATCTTGGATCATTCTTTTTCTGTGTGGTATGACCTCAAGTTTATTAATCTTAGTTAGAGACAACATATGCAGGTAGTCCTCCACTTACGACCACAATCGAGTCCCACATTTCCGCTGCCGAGTGAGACTTTGTTACATGAGTTCAGGGGTGGGTTTTAAATTTTTTTACTACCGGTTCTGTGGGCGTGGCTTATTTTGTGGGCGTGGCTTGGTGGGGGTAATGTGACTGGATGGCTGAAGAGGTTGTAGAAAAAAATGCTTTTAAAAGTAAAAAAGAAAAAAAAAGCCTCTGATGAGGTGGGCGGGGTAAGCGAACGGTGCCTGGGCCAGAGACCGGTTCGGGGGCGTGGCCAGCCAATGTTATTACCGGTTCTCCAAACTACTACAAATTTTCACTACCGGTTCTTGCGAATAGTTAGTTTCCTCATTGATTTTGCTCGTCAGAAAGTTGCAAAAGGGGATTGCATGACCCTGGGATACTCCAACTGTCCTAAATATGAGTCAGTTGCCAAGCATTTGGATTTTGATCCCATGACCACGGGGATGTTGCAACAGTCGTGAGTGTGAAAAATGGTACACTATCTGTACAAATAGTTCTTGAATTACGAACTACTCGTTCAGTGACCATTCAAAGTTGCAATGGTATTAAACGAGGGGGATTTACAAACAGTCTTCGTATGATCACTTTGTACAACCACTAAGCAAAGTGTTATAAGTCGAGGACTACCTGCATAGCTAACATGGTTCTCTTGCTTTTCATGAATCCATCTTTCTTTGATGCATGTAAGCAGCTGGCATAGCTAACAATGCAGTGGGATTCTCCTATGTCAACACTCCCGGTCACTATCTTCACAAGCCCTGAAAAACGACGATCAGCTGGCCTCTGTGCATGCGGCAGTGCCGGAAACTGGAAGAGCTGGTCTGTGAGCTGGGAATGGGGCTTCCTCGAACTTCGGAATTGGGGCTGTCCAGAAAGAGGAAGGACCAATTGGAATTCTCCCTTCTGCATCAGTCTCCGGGCAGAGTCTCCCTTGACTTCACCCACTAGAGGAGAGAGTTCCACACAGAGAAGTAGCCCAAGTTGGTTATTCAGGCCAAGATCCCCGCTCTCACTTTCTCCGCTTCTCTCTCTCTGCAGAACCGTCTCTCCTCCTTCGGGTGAAGTCCCAAAGGACTCTGTCCGGAGAACAATGACGCTCAAGCAGGGAGAATTCTCATTGGTGCTGCCCTTCGTTCTGGCCCCTCCCATCTCAAAAGTTGGAGATAAACACTTCCTCCCCCCCAATGCAGAACTGCGGATTCCTCCTGTGGGACTGGAAGCATCTGGCCAGACACACATGCATGTGAGCATGCGTGCCGTGAGCATGCAGGCCGTCAGCTGATCGGTGCATGCGCATGTGTGGCAGAATCCAAAACACTTGGCGGGTGCGCATGAGTGTACCAGAAACAGGAAGTACCTTATCCAGTGTGCTCGTGCCCCCTGGGCAGCTCTTCTTCCGGGTCGCGACCCTGACAAGCTCGCCTGTGCAGAGCCATCACTGCCCTATACCGCTTCAAACAAATGTCTGTCCAGTCTTTCAAATGTCTGTTTGAAAGCCTCCAGTGATGGAGCACCCACAATTTCTGAAGGGAAGCTGTTCCATTGGTTGATTTTTTATTATTATTCTTATTTATATGCCGCCCTTCTCCGGAGACTCAGGGTGGCTAACAATGCGTTAAGCAATAGCCTTCATATTTTTGTATATTTTATACAAAGTCAGCTTATTGCCCCCACAAACTGGGTCCTCATTTTACCCACCTTAGAAAGGATGGAAGGCTGAGTCAACCTTGAGCCTGGTGAGAATTGAACTCGCATTAATTGCAGGCAGCTGGATGTTAAATGCTGCCTTGTAGGAGGCAAAAGCCTCCTACGCCACTCAGGCTCCCACCTTTAGGAAATTTCTCCTTAGTTCCTTAGTTAATCCCTATATTTACCATATTTTTCGGAGTATAAGACACACCTTAGTTTTTGGGGAGGAAAATAAGAAAAAAAACTGATTGGCAGGTGAATCAGCCTCCCAGAACACCCACAATCAGCTGTTCCCAGAGGTGAATTTTAGCAACAGGTTCCTTGGTTGTGAGCTCTGTGCCTTGCTTTTTTTTTTTGCTTTTTTCCCTGCCTCTGAAACTTCTGAATCAGAGCTTCAGAAAAAAAGCCTCTGAAGCTCTGTTTGGGGGCTTTTTTTCTGAAGCTTCGTTTCTGATGCTTTTTTCAGCCTCTAAAACCTCCGTTTGAGAAGCTGGGCGGGGCTACATTCGGAGTATAAGACGCACCCAGATTTTCACCCTCTTGTTTGTGGGGAAAAGGTGCATCTTATAGTCCGAAAAATACGGTAGTTAATACGCTGTTTGTTAAGTTAGTTAGGCAGCAATGTGTGGCAGCAGCCAAAAAAAGCTGATACAATCCTTGGTTATATAAGCAGAGGCATAGAATCAAAATCATGTGAAGTATTAGTACTGCTTTATAAAGCCTTAGTAAGACCACATCTGGAATACTGCATCCGGTTTTGGTCACCACGTTGCGAAAAAGATGTTGAGACTTTGGAAAAAGTGCAAAGAAGAGCAACTAAGATGATTAAAGACCTAGAGCAGGGATCTGCAACCTTAAACACTCAAAGAGCCATTGGGACCCGTTTCCCAAAGAAAAGAAAACACCGGGAGCCACAAAATCCTTCCCGTGCCTGACTATTTCTTGAGCAGCCACAAAACTAGCATATGTAATTGAATTAAACGTTCTGTTTTCTTCTGAAACTTTTCTTCGATTTATCCATGGTTGGCCTACCGGGGGTTGAAAAACTCAATAAATCGTGTGTCGCACATTGGCGGTTGTGACACATATTTTGAGTGACAGGGAGCCGCAGCAGAGGGGTGAAAGAGCCACCTGCGGCTCCAGAGCCACAGGTTGCTGATCCCTGACCTAGAGACTAAAATATATGAAGAACGGTTGCAGGATTTGGGTTCGGCTAGTCTAAAGAAAAGAAGGACTAGGGGGGACACGATAGCAGTATTCCAGTATTTGAGAGGCTGCCTCAAAGAGGAGGGGGTCAATTATTTTTCCAAAGCACCTGAAGGCAGGACAAGAAACGATGGATGGAAACTAATCAAGGAGAGAAGCAACCTGGAATTGACGAGAAACTTCCTCACAGTGAGGACAATTAACCAGTGGAACAGCTAGCCATCACAACCTTGTGGGTGCTTCATCACTGGAAGCTTTTAAAAAGAGACTGGACCTCCATATACAGGACCTCCTGTTTGAGCAGAGGGCTGGACTAGAAGACCTCCAAGGTCCCTTCCAGCTCGATTCTGATTCCTTAGTTAACACTGTAGGCTGTGATTCAGCTCAAAGCTCCGGATGGCTTTCGCCCAACTCCACAGGAAGATCAAAAGACGTTTCTCCCATGTCTCTCCTTTCCCTCTTGGTGTGTGTGTGTGTGTGTGTGTTTGTGTGTAGGAGCGACCGAATGACAGACATGTCTGTCATACGCCATTACCATTAGAACAGAATCTTGTTCTTTTATTACATCTGAACTCTGCCAGATTTCACAGCAGGAATGCTAAGTGAAATCAATGTCTCGGGTTTCCAGCCTTAGCTTTGAGGTCACAGACACTCTATCATTTCTCCGTATTATCTCCTTGTTTCGCCCTCCCCTCCTCTTTCTCTCAACCTCCAACTGGCACACAGCAGATTGAAAACAGCATGAATCAGAGGGACCATGCTGCACAATTTTACAGCCGTTTGGAGGGCCCCCGTCATTCACACATGCAGGCCCACACACACACACACACACACACACACACACACACACAAACACAGGCACGGCACTCTTTCCCTGCTTTCTCTTTGCAGCTCAATTCTGCAATCGTCTCTTGGCAGGAGTGACACTCGGAAAAAGGGGAATAGATTTTCCTCCCCCAGGAAGGAAAAGGAGAGAAAGAGGAACGACTGCAACGTATTTCCAGTAATTGTCAATATTGGGGGGGGGGAATCTTCCTTTCTTTTGGCGTTTGAGTTATTGTGAACATTATCAAGTCAATACTGTAATCCCCCAAATAAGGGCTAGAAGAAATATGACATAGTTTATCTTCCTTCCCCCCCCCCCCCACTCCCTTATGCGGGCAACTAGGCCAATATTCAAACTTTTTTTTCTTAGAAAAGTTTGGTGGAACTTATTGGAACTCTCAGTATCTGCTGCTGGCTGTAATATCGAAGTGATCCTTGGAGAATTGGCCTAAGAAGAAAAAGACCCCCTCGCCCAAGTCATTGTTCTACCTGGGCTGCCTCTCCTTATTTTCTACACCAAATGCTAGATGTATGTATGTATGTATGTATGTATGTATGTATGTATGCATGCATGCATGTTCTCTTCTCTCTTGTGTCCACAGGATATGGTAAAAAAGGCAAGATGGGGATTAAAGCTGCATAGACATGATATGTATAAAAGTGGGCAGAGATTTATTTGTACCACTATGGCTGCTATATTGATTTTTTTAAAAAACACACACACACTCGGTGGAGACTGCTAACTCCACCCATTAATCCAATCTTCATCATCCATCATCTATCCATCTACCTATCCATCATCCATCCATCCATCCATCATCATCCACCCATCCAATCATCCACCCACCCACTCATCCATCCTTCATTATCTATCCACCCACCCATCCATCCATTCTTCATCATCCATCCATCCATCCATCCATCCATCCATCCATCCATCCATCCAATCATCCATTCACCCATCCATCATTTATCCATTCTTTCATCCATCTATCCATCCATCATCCATCCATCAATTCTCCATCATCCATCCATCTATCTATCATCCATCAATTCTTCATCTATCCGTCCACCCAATCATCCACCCACCCAATTATCCACCCACCCACCCACTCACCCACTCACCCATCCATCCATCCATCCATCCATCTTAACATCTGTCTGTCTGTCTTATATGCTAAAGCCAACCATACAGCAAACATCTTGCATGGATTGATCCTCTATTTTTGTCCAATACAGAAAACAGATGTTAGCAGCTTCTCTCCCAGTGGCTGAGAGACAATTGCTAAGAGGAATGAAGCCAACTAGCATTAGTCCTTGCTCAGAACAAATAAATGCTTACATATGAAAGATGCCCTTTCTTTTCACAGGCAAAAGGTCTTGCACACGTAGTAGTATGAAATCCTGGACAAAAGCTGCTCCTTCTTTGCAACACTTCTTGAGCTGTTCATGGGAACATGTTCCATCATTTTTACATGGTCATTCCACCAAATACAGGTAGTGGACATTCAATGAAACGGTGACTGTGCTTATGAGCTTACATTAGCTTTCCTTTGCTTTATGGACCAGAAAAGGTTATCTGAGAATTCCTTGCAAAGTTACTGTTTGATCATAGTGGTAACTGCCACTAAATGAGGTAGTCACTAAATAAAGACAATCAGTACTTCAAAATGTGAGTTGGTTCTGAAGACAGCCCTGTGCTAGTGCAAACGGATCCTTTGTCTTATGGAAAGAAATACATTTTGAACCATCTTTGACCTGATATTCATTTTTGAAAATGTATGTCTAGATGGTAAATTATCTGAACTCAAACACACCTTAACAAAACCCTAACCTCTGCACGCTCTATTGATTCACTCTGCACACACACATATATATTTTAAAAAGCAAATTCATTTTGACCTGTTCTGTATCACTTTGCAAATATTTTGTTTAAGATTTATGTGGAAACTGTATGCATTTCTAACTCCAATTTCTTCTCCTCTCTCTCCCTCTCTCCCTCTTCCCCCCCCTCTCTGTGTCTGAGAGAAATTCTCTGTGAATGTGTGTATGCATACATCCATTCACTGATGCAGTTTTGTATATTGTCCTTTTGTATCCAGTTTTCCTAAACCACTGAACCTGCCTAGTTAATTGGCAAATAACCTTACCCTAAAGAAGAAAAATGGAGGAATAAAATAGTGTTTCTCAGAAACCTAAAAGGCTATAATATTGGGGGGTGGGGGGGAGAGGGAGAAAGCAAATGATTGTTCTATCCCAGAAGTGTGAATTAAATTTAACTGGAGATAAGTTACAGGAAGATAAGGTTTAGTGGAACATCAGGGGGAACATCTGGATGATAAGAGCAGCCTGACCTTGCCAATTACCTGAAGGCTATTAAGGTCTATTTTGATGGAAGACTAAAAGTAGACTCGAAGAATTATCCCTCTTGAATGCTTTCATTCTGGATTTCCTGAATAAAGCAGATGCCGAATGAGATGGTTTATTTATTTATTTATTTATTGGTTCGATTTATATGCCGCCCTTCTCCGGAGACTCAGGGCGGCTTACAATGCATTAAGCAATAGCCTTCATATTTTTGTATATACCTGCTCAGTAGGGCTTTCGCCCCCCCCCCCCCAAATGGTGTTCTTTTTTATACAAAATCAGCTTATTTCCCCCCACAATCCGGGTCCTCATTTTACCTACCTCGGAAGGATGGAAGGCTGAGTCAACCTTGAGCCTGGTGAGAATCGAACTTGCAGTAATTGCAGGCAGCTAAGTGCTACTTAACAGCACTTTAGTCCGCTGCACCACCAAGGCTCTTATGGTTTATAAGCCCTGCTTCAATTGTAGCGGTGTAGAGAATCCACACAATGCAAAAATCCATCTTGCTTTTGTGCAAATTGAAGTTGCAATAGGTGTTTTAGTGATTTCTAATAACTGCTATTCTACCGGTGTCAACTGCCACCTCGCGCCTGCTTGTGCTTCGCTTCTCTTCGGTGACAGACTGTCATGGACTCTGGGGTGGGGGAGTTGTAACGTGGAAGGCTTGGGGGGGGGGAAACGAAAGTAAGTGCTGTATCTACTCAAGAAGCTGCTTCAAGGTCACCTGGGATACCGGCTGCATGCCACACTGTGCCTATGCCTGTCTGTTATGAAAACATTGCCTGAACTCCATGAGTTGGTTAGGGGTGGGTAGTGGGAGGTAGCAAAGGGGGGGGGGGGAAGTGGATCTTAGAGATTTGGGGCGCATGATTCTCAGTTCTGGCTTTGCGTTATTGCAATACGCTTGACTTCTAATAAAACGATGCTTTTCTCAACAAATGGAGCCCAGGATCATTTCTATTTTGGAGTTTAAACTGTGGCAGGTCTGACAACTGGTAGTCTTCAATCAGAATGCCAAAGAGATTTTTTTTTCATAGCCATAGCCTTTCTGTTCACCCCAAATTGGTATAGAATGGAATGGAAGAGGGGAGGGGAGGGGAGGGGAGGGGAGGGGAGGAGAAGAGAAGAGAAGAGAAGAGAAGAGAAGAGAAGAGAAGAGAAGAGAAGGTAAGAGAAGAGAAGAGAAGAGAAGAGAAGAGAAGAGAAGAGAAGAGAA
>WNWU01000037.1:3789766-3804272 GCA_012654045.1 Ptyas mucosa
TCCTTCCTTCCTTCCTTCCTTCCTTCCTTCCTTCCTTCCTTCCTTCCCTTTCTTTCTCTCCTTTTTCTTTCTTTCTTTCTTCCTCTCTCTCTCTCCTTTTTTGTTTCTTTCTTTCTCTCCTTTCTTTCTCTCTCTCTCTCCTTTCTTTCTTTCTCTCTCTTTCTTCTCCTTCCTTCCTTCCTTCCTTCTTCCTTTCCTTTCTTTCTCTCCTTTTTCTTTCTTTCTTTCTCTCTCTCTTCTTTCTTTCTTTCTTTCTTTCTTTCTTTCTTTCTTTCTTTCTTTCTTTCTTTCTTTCTCTCTCTCTCTCTCTTTCTTTCTTCTCATTCCTTCCTTCCTTCCCTGTCCTCTGAGACTTTAAAAGTTGAAGCAATCTAGAGGGAATATAGTGGAACCTCACTACCTACCTAAGAAAATTGTGCTGAAAGGCATATAAGGCCTGTATTGCTATTGTGAAAAATCTGATCTTTGGGGATATGAAAGCTTTGTTATGTTGTACCATGCAAGGCACCATGGAAGCGGATGACTTAAATGTTCCAATGCTGGTTTGTTGGGGGGAAATGAAGTAATAATAACAGAATCATAAGACTGGAAGGTCTTCTGGTCCAACCCCTGCCCAGGACAGGAGTTCTTATACCATTCCGGACAAATGGTTGTCCAATCTTTTCTTGAAAACCTCCAACGATGGAGCACCCACAACCCCAAGAGGAAAGCAGTCCTCACTATCAGGAAATTCCTCCTTATCTCCAGGTTGGATCTCCCCCTGGTGAGCTTCCACCCATTGCTTCAACTAGTCCAGGGTCTGAGGACTGGGAGGCTGGGGCAACCAGAAACTGAATGAAGCTCAAATCCATCTATATGCATGTTGGCAAGGGGAGAAGCAACTTAGAACTAAGGAGAAATTTCCTGACACTTAGAACAATTAATCAGTGGAACTACTTGCCTCCAGAGGTTGTGAATGCTCCAACACTGGAAGTTTTTAAGAAGAGGTTGGATAACCATTTGTCCGAAATGCTATAGAATTTCCTGCCTAAGCAGGAGGTTGGACTAGAAGACCTCCAAGATCCCTTCCAACTCTGTTATTCTGTTCTGTTCTGTTCTGTTCTGTTCTGTTCTGCTCTGCTCTGCTCTGCTCTGCTCTGCTCTATCCTATTCTAATTCTGGGAGTTGAAGTCCACCTGTCTTATAGTTGTCAAGGTTGAGAAACACTAGAATAGAGGTAATGGTTATGTCAAAATAGATCAGCTGCTTCCCAGGTCCAGCAAGAAAATACCTACAAGTATGTTAACTTGGAAACATGGCAGAAGAAGAAGCATAAAATTTAAACACTGGAAAACACACCTAATTGCGTAGAGCGGGGAGGGATGTGTGTGTGTTTGAAATCAAGACTAATCTAATTGAGTCGTAACTGAGAGTCTTCTGCCGGAATACATCTATTCTACAAAAAGGTTAAGTATCTAAGGATCAACCAATATCCCCCCCTTTTCCCCCCTTCATGTGGAAATAGCCGTTCAAATCACCCGTAATCCACAGCCCTAACCAGGGGTGGGCTTCAAAAATTTTAGCAAGGGGTTCTCTGCCCGGTTGCTGGGTGGGCGTGGCTATGGTGGGCATGGCCTAATCAGCTTCCTGCATCATGGCAGAGGGGAGGGTGTTTTTACTCTTCACAGGCTCTGGAGGTTTTCATTGAGCCTCCGGGAGGGCAAAAACGGCCTCCCCAGGCTCTGGAGAGAGCAAAAATGCCCCCCCCCCCGGCATGGTGCAGGAGGCCGACTAGGCCATATCCACTATGGCCACGCCCACCCACCCACCCATCTTCTGCCTTCTTCTGGGGACTCCTGGGAGGGGTGGGGCGGGGAGGGGTGGGACCAACCAGGAGTGGGATTTGGGGGCTCTCCGAACTGCACAGAACCTTAGCTAGAAGTTCTCCCAAACCCCTGCGAATCTCCAGCAGCCCCCACCCCTGGCCCTAACCCATCTCAATAAAAGGAGGAGGAGAAAGATGGCACAAGTCGTATTTTTACTTCTTGTTTCGCTCAAGAAGCAAACTTTTATCAGCTTCAATAAATTCCGGGGGTGGGGGGGAGGGCTATTTCAGGGGTGAAATGTAAAATTCGTTACTACCGGTTCTGTGGGTGTGGCTTGGTGGGGGGGGGGTGTTAATGTGACTGGGTGGGCGTGGCCAACTTTTTTTTAAAAAAACTTTTCAAAGCATTTTTTCTAATGCTTTGAAAAGCCTCTGCCGATCAGGCAACTCAGCTGGGATCGTCAGAGACGTTTCAAAGCATTTTTTTTTACCACCTCTTCGGCCAAGAGGTTGCAGAAAAAAATGCTTTGAAAAGCCTCTGATGATCCCAGCTGAGCCGCGCGATCATCAGAAGCCTTTTTTTTTTATTTTTAAAAGCATTTTTTTGTCAGAAGACGTTGTAGAAAAAATGCTTTTAAAAGTAAAAGAAAAAAAAGCCTCTGATGATTGCACGGCTCAGCTGGGCATGGTGGTGGTGGTGGGGGGCCAGGGATTTTTGCTACCGGTTCTCCGAACCACCCGCCGCCTTCGCTACCAGATTGGGCGATCCAGTCCGAACCGGGAGCATTTCATCCCTGGGCTATTTCCAACAACACCGACGCAGAAATTCCTTGTTCATTCATCCTGACTCACGAATTGAAACAAAACGGGCAAGGAACAACACGTTGACATTCGAGAAAAAAAAGGTACACTTGGTCCATCCTTAGCCCTAGCCGAATTAAAGCAAATCCATCTCTTGGGGAAGAATTAAAGACACACAGTTGTCACAACTCATTAGTATGTCACAATAAATGCCAAGATAGAAAGAAAGAAAGAAAACCCTCGAAACCATCTCAGGAAAAGGAAGATGTTCGGATGTGCCGCCTTCTGACGTGAATGCCCTCTTCTCTCTCTTCCCATCCTGCCTTTTTTTCCCAATTTCAGAAGGTTTTTTTTTTAAAACAACAACAACAACAACAACGACTGTCCTCCCTAGCTATGATTATGGCAGTGAACTCTCCTGGGGAACATACAAGCCATTCCCTTGTCAACTTCTTTCATCTCCGTTTGAACTGGAGAAGGATAACAGCAAGCTACTCCGCCGAATGTCATGTGCCAAAGACTATTTATCAATGTCACGTCCGCTTGTGCCTTTATCCAGGTCGTTTGATTGACGGTAAGTAAGTAGATGGCCGTATGTACACAGGGAAAAAAATTAGCTTCTCAAACTGGCTGAAGGAAAGGGGAAAAAAAAAAATGCCAGGAATTTTTTCAACCAGCCATGGGAATTGTTTACATTTATCATTGGGAAGAATGACGGTTCTTAAAAGCAGATCGCTTTCTATTTTTCTAATAATATCTGTTTGATTTGTCGTACGGTTTGATACGAACTTTTCTCATGACGGATGGCTGTTTTGACGGCCCCATTCTCTTATGAGATTAGATTAATTGGATTCTTCCGTTTTTAACTTTATCATCAAAACTGCCTAGGCTAGAGCCTTGGGAATGTATAAATACATGTAAAAAGTAATAAATGCATTTTTAAAACACACACACACACATCCTAAATTTTAAAACTGAGAACGAGTCCTATTTTCATGCTTGCTCCAGTTCTTTATACTGTACCTTATTTCTTCTCTAGTCTGAGGCTGTATTAAATATAAGCTCAATTCACCCAAAGAGTAACGCTTAATTGCTTACAACAAAGACTTTCCTCTTTTTTTCTCTCTCTTTGCATTTGCATGTCTTATGACTAGAAAGTGTGTTTGGATGTTTGGGGGGGGGGAGAATAAATCATTTCCTGTAGTACATCTGTACAGTACAGATGTGCTGGACAACCGATATTAGACTGACCCCTACCCTACTGTTATTGGGGGGGGGTTCCCCCTTTTTAGGGGGGACGGGAAACCACACACAAAAAAAAGGTTATGAAACAGGAAGCAGATTCCCCTAATATGAAAGTGTCTTGATCGATTATTGGAAAGTTCCCTTATAATCTGTTTTTGTTCTTACTATGTTTTTATCTTTTTACCTGTTCAGAAGCTTTTCTCCCTACAGCCAAATGAAATCCCCCCATACTCACACACACACATATAGTGGTGAAATCCAAATTTTTTTACTACCGGTTCTGTGGGTGTGGCTTGGTGGGTGTGGCAGGGAAAGGATACTGCAAAATCTCCATTCCCATCCCACTCTGGGGCCAGCCACAGGTGGTCTTTGCCGGTTCTCCGAACTGCTCAAAATTTCCGCTACCGGTTCTCCAGAACCTGTCAGAACCTGCTGGATTTCACCCCTGTATGCAAACATTTATACATATATAAAGGTAAAGGTTCCCCTCGCACATATGTGCTAGAGGTTCCCAACTCTAGGGGGCAGTGCTCATCTCTGTTTCAAAGCCGAAGAGCTAGCGCTGTCCGAGGACGTCTCCGTGGTCATGTGGCCGGCATGACTAAACGCCAAAGGCGCACGGAACGCTGTTCCCTTCCATCAAAAGTGGTCCCTATTTTTCTACTTGCATTTTTTACGTGCTTTCGAACTGCTAGGTTGGCAGAAGCTGGGACAAGTAACAGGAGCTCACCCCGTTACGCGGCACTAGGGATTCGAACTGCTGAACTGCCGACCTTTCGATCGATAAGCTCAGGGTATACACACACACACACACATGTATAGACACATACATACATAGATATCTATACACACACACACACACACACATATATACACATATTTGTGTATACTATACATGTATATATATATAATACTCTCTTACTAGAACCAATGATGTTACCTAATTTGGTAATGAAACATGGGCAAGAAAACAATAAACCCTTCCCATCCTACTCTACCCCAACTTTCACAGGGAGTCAGTCATTATAGAGATGTAAAGAAACACGTTTTCATATACTCTTTTTTGATTCTCTGGGTGTGAAAAAGTGTCATGTAAAATCGGGATCACAAAAATGTGACCTACTGCTCCACAGAACGGAGCCACATTCAGATCTGATCCGACTACTTGTTCATTCTCACGGAGCCTGACAATGTTAAACAAGAAAAAGAAAATGAAAAAAAGTTTTGCCTAATCTTAGCTATTACAACTTCATCCCCAATCATTACGACCGAAATTAATGTCCATATGTAGGAGAGTTTTCAATTGCTAACAATGAGATTAATTAAAAAAAGACCCTAATCCACATGTTAAAAATTAATCATCAACTAATTTGCGCTAACAGGAGGGGAGACCGTGCAACCATTTTTCAGTATGGTAATCTTTTTTTTTAATTTCATGTCATCCTTGCATCAAAAGCAGCTAGAAAACAGATACATTTAACATTCTCTACACAGTAAGAAGCAACCAACTAAATCAGACCTCACCGATGGAAACTTGCAGGTTCGAACACGATTAAAAAGGGAATATGGACATTTCCCAGCAAATAAAAATTGAAAACGAATTTATAAGTATATCACCATTAGCTACTTGTCTGTCTCATCACTCTCTGCTCCTGATAAGGCGGTCCTTCTAGCTCATGTTAGATAAGAGACGAATGAAGAATTCCATGAAAAAGGAAATTGCTAAAACTAAGAAGCATATGAAGTATTAATTATTATTCGGTCACAACCAATTAAATGTGGGTTCATGGATTCGACCACCTGCTTTTTCATCAATTAATCAACGCCACTGATTTTTTTTTTAAAAAAAAATGCTAGCATGGTTTAATCGCTCAAACCAACTTCCTCTATGGAGGCTTAATGTTTCACCCTTGTGTTCCTAGAGAAAAATCATAACTGTAATTACATATTGTAGTCTTCAAACGTACATTTAGTGACCATTCGAAGTTACAATGGCACTGAAAAAAATGACATGATGTTGTGGGCCGTACGCAGCCTGCGCAGCTGGTGACTGATTTGGACAGCGAGGAGGCTGGTGTGGTGCTGCGCCAGCAGCCTGTGCAGCTGGCACTCGAGTCGGACAATGAGGAGGCTGGAGAAGATGTGGTGCCAGAGGCGGGGATTCAGCCAGGGCCTTCAGAACCTCCAGAAACTCCCTTAAATGAAGAGGAAGAAGAGGAGGAGCCTCTTCTCGATGCACGGGTGTGCAGAACTGCCAAAAGGCAGGAGTGGCTCCTCAGGAGGAGGTCTCCTGGAGAGTAAGACTTGGGGCTAATTGGCCACCCCCTTAGCCTATTTAAGGAGGAACGCCGACTGAAGCAATTTGCAGGGAACAACTTCGTTCACTCTCCTTCGTGCCTTGATCTTAGTTCTCTGCAAATTGCTTCTGGGCTTTCTGCCAACCATAGTAAGATTAAGATTATATATTCTTTGGATTCTTGCAGGCTGTTAAGAAAGTTAATTAACAGCCTTTGTTTGAAAAAAAACCCCTGATTTTATTTTAGTAAACTAAGGTTTGTACAGACTTTGTGTGTGCTGCATTCTTTGGGGTTCATGGCTTGGGGCAGAACACATGACCATTTTTCACACTTATGACCATTGCAGCATCCCCATGGTCGTGTGATCAAAATTCAGACGCTTGGCCATCAACCCGTATCTATGATGATTGCAGTGTCCCTGGGTCACGTGACCACCTTTTACCACCTTCTGACAACCAAAGTCAATGGGGGAACCGGATTCACTTAACCACCATTACTGACCTACTGTAACAACTGCAGTGATTCACTTAACAACCATTCCAAGAAAGATCATAAAATGGGACAAAGCTCACTTAACAACTGTCCTGCTTAGCAACTGAAATTTTGGATTCAATTGTGGTTATGAGTCAAGGACTACCTGCATAATGCATGCTTTATATAGGCGTGGCACCATCGGGATGCTCCAGATTCAAATCCCACTTGGCAGTGAATTTAATTGGGTGATCTTGAAATAGAGCCCCGGTGCGCAGTGGTTAAAGCGCAAATTCTGCCCACGGCCTGGAGTTCAATCCTGACGGGGCTCAAGGTTGACTCAGCCTTCCAACCTTTTGAGAGCGATAAAATGAGGACCCAGATGGTTCGGGGAAAGAGGCTGACTCTGTAAACTGCTTAGAGAGGGCTGGAAAGTACTATGGAGTGGTATCAGGGGTGGGTTGCCGGGGCTTCGCAGGGCTTCGCGAGAACCTCTAGCTAAGATTCTGTGCAGTTTGGAGAACCCCCAAATCCCACTCCTGACTGGCCCCGCCCACCCCACCCCTCCCAGGAGTCCCCACACAGCCCGTTTTGGATGCAGGTAAGTGCAGGGCGTGTGCGGAGGCTCGGGGAGGGCGAAAAACGGGCCTACCGGAAGTTCAGGAAGGCCAGAAACGGGGCCATTTCCGGCCTCCAGAGGGCCTCTGGAGCCTGGGGAGGCCATTTTTGCCCTCCCGGAGGCTCAAGGAAAGCCTCCAGAGCCCAGGTAGTGCAACTCCCCCCCCCCCCCCCCCCCCCGTGGGACAGGAGGCCGACTAGGCCACGTCCACCATGGCCACACCCATCCAGCAACTGGGCAGAGAACCCCTTGCTAAAATTTTTGAAGCCAACCCCTGAGAGATATATAAATACTGCTGCTATTGTTATTGCTATCTTGGCAGCGGTGGGATTCAGCCGGTTCGCACCACTTCGGGAGAACCGGTTGTTAACTTTCTGAGCAGTTTGGTGAACTGGTTGTTGGAAGAAATCATTAGGGCAGAGAACCGGTTGTTAAATTATTTGAATCCCACCACTGTTATCTTGGCTTAGTTGTTCAATCTTGCAGGTTAATTTAAAAGATGGTTGAGAGATCTTTTAAGTGAGCTGGACCTGTTTGCATTCTAACACCCTACTGATTCTCATACTTGGCTGTTTTCTGTGTCTCGAAAAGTTTGAGTTTTCCAGTCTAAAGATAATGTGTATAACTCAGGATTTAGTTGTATATTAGCGTCTACATGTTTGGCCAACAGTCCATCAATTATCTTGAAGGCCCTGGATATAGGAATTTGGGTCAAATAACATGACATTGTCACAGAACACATTCCCATTGTGGTTCCCACCAAATTCTCCTCTGCCTGAAGCAACGGGCGTTGGCTACAATGCATATTTTGTCTAAGGACATGACAAAAATTCATTCAGATCTGAACCTCGAGGAATTCAAAACAGGATCAGAAGACTCGCCAAGAAAATACAAGAAATCTCTCTCTACACAAAACCAGAATTGTCTTCTTTCTTAAAATATAAATCCCTCCCACTGTTATCAGGCTGATAATGGGATTGAATTAGAAAATCTTAGCATTCTTGGAAGAAGCCGAGCTTTAGAAAAGCATGAAGAAACTTTTGAACAATTGGGAAAAGTCTCTCCAATATTTGAGGGGCTGCCACAGAGAGGAGGAGGTCAAGCTGTTTTCCAAAGCACCTGAAGGCCAGACAAGGAATAATGGATGGAAATTAATCCAAGGAGAGATTCAACCTGGAAATGAGGAGGAACTTTCTGACAGTGAGAACAATCAACCCATGGAACAGAAGTTGCCTTCGGAAGTTGTGGGAGCTTCATCACTGGAGGCTTTCAAGAAAAGATTGGACTGCTATTTGTCAGAAATGGTATAGGGTCTCCTGCTTATGCAGGGGGTTGGACTAGATGACCTCTAAGGTCCCTTACAACTCTGTTAATATGTTACATCTGATATCTTCATGGATAACATTCATGCCCCCTCCACTTACACAAACATACATACAGATGCTCCATCAGCAAAACAGAGGTGGCTTGTCATTGACTTTTTCCAGGATTTACCCCGCTTTTCAAACTAAACACGTACAGAAGTTATGGTGGCTGAAAAGAATGGAGAAAAGATGGAGTGTCCTACTTGGAAGAAACAGAAGATTCTTGTTAGGACAGCAAATATGCAATATTTCATTCAGGGAACAATGCTGATTAGCTTTAACTAAACAATTATCTATTTTATTTAGCTTTCCTGCTTGCTTGCAACACAGATCATAAAACAACACAGAGTTAGAGTTGGAAATGACCATTGAGGTCATTCAACCCACTTCCTTGCAACAGGGCAAAAATCCAAATAAAAACATCCTCCGCAGATGTTGTCCAGCCTCCACTGGGATACATCCAGCAAATGGAAGCTTGTCACCTTCTGGATAATTGGTCCACTGATGACCTAGTCTAACTGCTCCGCAAAGCGTGAAGAATCAGGACCACACGTTAAGCTCTAGTTAGGCTGATTTATTGCTCATGTCTGTACACAAGAATCTAGTCAACTCACATCCAACACTCAATTGGCGCTAGATAAAGAGTAAAGAGGAATTCAAGACATATTCAGTTCTTGAGGGACCTTCGGGAAGTCAAGAGTGACGGTACCAGCCTCACTTCAGGGGAAAGAATATTCTACCACTTGGTGTCAGGTACAAAGAATCAGGACCATGCATTAAGCTCTGGTCAATCTGATTGACTCATGCCTACACACAAGAATCTAGTCTACTAACAGGCAGCGCTACTTTGACGCTAGGTAAGAGTTAATGGAATTCAAGAGGGGTTGGACTTAGATTGTTTGTGGGAACTTAATGATTCTAGGCTGAAGACTCTCTTGATTCCACCACCCCCAGGCTCTGCCTCTTCTTCTCCTATATCTAGGAGGATTTCTCCCAGTATTCAACTTAAAAGTTAAAGGTTCTCCTTGCACATGTGCTAGTCGTTACCGACTCTAGGGGGCGGTGCTCATCTCTGTTTCAAAGCCGAAGAGCCAGCGCTGTCCAAAGACATCTCCGTGGTCATGTGGCCAACATGACTAAACGCCAAAGGCGCACGGAACGCTGTCACCTTCCCACCAAAGGTGGTCCCTATTTTTCTACTTGCATTTTTTACGTGCTTTCGAACTGCTAGGTTGGCAGAAGTTGGGACAAGTAACGGGAGCTCACCCCGTTACACGGCGCTAGGGATTTGAACTGCTGAACTGCCGACCTTTCGATCGACATGCTCAGCGTCTTAACCAGGGGTGAAATGCTCCCGGTTTGGACCGGATTGCCTGATCTGGTAGCGATGGAGGCGGGTGTTCGGAGAAGCGGTAGCAAAAATCCCTACAACCCCACATGCCCAGCTGAGCCGCACAATCATCAGAGGCTCTTTTTTTTTTACTTTTAAAAACATTTTTTCTACAATCTCTTCGGCCAAAAAAAATGCTTTTAAAAGTAAAAAAAAAAAGCCTCTGATGATCTCGCGGCTCAGCTGGGATCATCAAAGGCTTTGAAAAGAAAAAAAAAACACTTTTTTTCCCTTTTAAATACCTCTGACGATCCCAGCTGAGTTGCCTGACTGGCAGAGGCTTTTTTTCTTTTAAATGCCTCTCTGCCAATCAGGCAATTCAGCTGGGATCGTCAGAGCCTTTTGAAAGCATTTTTTTACAACCTCTTGGCCGAAAAAGAGGTTTTGCCACAAAAAAATGGTTTTAAAAGTAAAGGAAAAAAAAATTGGCCACGCCCACCGGTCACGTTACCCCCTCCCACCAAGCCACGCCCACAGAACCGGTAGTGACAAATTTTAGATTTCACCATTGGTCTTAACCACTGAGCCATCACGTCCCTTACAGTATTCAACTTAGATCTGCCTTTTTATCACTTAAATCTATTGTTTTGTGGCTGCGCCCTGTAATGATAGAAGAGATCACAGCCTTCTGCTGTGTGACTTCTCTTCCTATACTTGACAGTATGTACAAGCATATCGCCCTTTAGCTGGTAACAGGTGTCTTTAAAAAAACCTGCAATTGTCTCCTCTTGTTTGCAGAAGACAAGGCAGTCTGACAAGGAGATGGAGAGAGAGTGAATGCCATTGCTTTCTTTGTTCCTTATGCACCATCTTCACGTATTTCATTTACTGTACAGCTCTCGGATGCCCATATGTTCAAACAGCTGATGCCTCATATGACATTCTGTCTCCTTACTGCATCTTTACATGCTGTTCCGGATAGTTTTAAAAGATAACATTTCTTTCTCCTCCACTTCCCCTAGTTATGAGTGATTTAATAGCGTTATTGGGAGATAAATGGAAGCAAGAGCGTAGTTGGTAGCTTAGCCCTGTATCCGAAGCATTTTTTTTAACGTACAATATTTGCAAATATAATTAGTTGGGTCATGGGATGGAGAGAATTAGACTGTGCCATTTGGCAGGTACTTCTTTGACATTTCGTTTGCATTTTCTGCCATGGACAAAATTAATAATATTCAGACTACAGGTAGTCCTCAAATTAGGGTCACAATTAAATTTGTCTTGGGAAGCAAGGAGGTTGTTAAGTGAGTCATGGGTTATTTTATGACCCCTTTTTGCCATGGCTTTTTATTTATTTATTTATTTATTTATTTATTAGATTTATATTGCCGCCTATTCGCCCATGGCGACTCAAGGCGGCTTACAGAATATAAAAAACCACATTTAAAAAACTAAAACCCATTAAAAAAATCAAGTAAATTAATGTAATAAAATCAGAGACAGCCGATCACACGAGCCGTTTAATGGGCTCCATCCCACTCTGGGTTCCCCAGACCTGCTGGCAGAACCAGGTCTTCAGCACCTTCCAGAAGAGAATTAGGGTGGGGGCCATTCTAATCCCTGGGGGGGGACGATGTTCCAGAGAGAGGGAGCCACCACGGAAAAGACCCTTCTTCTGGGTCCCACCAGATGTATCTCTTTTGGGGATGGGACCCGCACCATTCCCTGCCTCCCCGCTGTAATGAGTCGCGTACAGGGGTGAAATGCTCCCGGTTCACCCGATCCGGTAGCGATGGTGGCAGGTGGTTTGGAGAACCGGTAGCAAAAATCCCTCCCCACCCCCATGGCCAGTTGAGCCACGCAATCATCAGAGGCTTTTTATTTTATTTTTAAAAGCATTTTTTCTACAACCTCTTTGGCTGAAAAAATGCTTTTAAAAGCTTCGCTAGCTGAGGAACTCTGGGAGTTGAAGTCCACAAGTCTTAAAGTTGCCAAGGTTGGAGACCCCTCTCCTAAATGACTTCTTCTCCATGTCTTCTCCAAAATTTTCCAAACTGAAAAGTAGCAAGTGCCTATCCCCAAAGTTAGGATGGGGCGTGTTTTGCCACCTCTAAAAAGACTGTGTGAAGTGACAAAGATTTGCAAGCAAAATAAAAGAGTTTGCTGCGTATGTTTGGAAGAAAGCACTGGGAATTTATTTTTTTTTAACAATTGGGGTCTCCAGTTGGGCACTTCAGTATGAATTGAGGGTGTTTGGAAAATGTAGAAGTAGACTGATAAAGAAGAAAAATACAGGAAATTATAGCTAACACATCAGAAATGAGTTGCACGTTGCGTTAAAACTTGGACATCATATGAGTAATAATTTTGGGCTTAGGGAAATGGCCCACACCAAATCCTTTGCATTGTGTATATAGTTTTCATGTAAACTCACAGATCTTCAGCGGGTAGATGTTAATGAAAGAGAGAGTCAACGCTGGTTACATCCAGAAAGAAATCAGTTTCAGTTTCAGTTTATTTAATTTGTATACTGCCCTCCTCCCGAAGGACTCAGGGCGGTGAACAGCCATAAATAAAACATACAAATATAACATTTAAAACCCAATTAAAATCCAATTAAATAAATTTGGCCGTAAAAATATTAAAACCCCAATAATTTAAAACGAATTAAAATTTATAACATTTATAAATATCATAAAATGGGGCAAAATTCACTTAACAACTGTCTTGCTTAGTAACTTTGGCCACCTAATGAGAAGGAAGGACTCACTGGAGAAGAGCCTAATGCTGGGAATGATGGAGAGCAAAAGAAGACGGGGACGGCAGAGAACGAGGTGGCTGGATGGAGTCACTAAAGCAGTAGACATGGAGCTTAAGTAGACTCCAGAGGATGATAGAGGACAGGACAACGATCTGGAGGAACGTTGTCCATGGGGTCACGATGGGTGGGGCACAACTTCGCAACTAACAACAACAACCATGCAATAAATCCAGTTTAAGATACAATTGCTATGTTTTCCTTCTCTGTATGCCATGCCATCATCAACAAGGGGAACAAGGTGTCAGAATCAACCTTTGCAACAACACATTCACACACAAAAAGGAAGGAAGCAGAAAAAGCCCAGAAGGTCGTAATTCCTCATCATTCATTTGTAGGATTCCCAAAAGCTTGTCAATCACGTTGTCCCTTCTTCCACCAACCATATCGGCTTCTTTTCCGGATTCTGACAACTGCTTATGAGCTCAGCTGTCACTCTCTTCCACTGGGGAAAAATCGATGGGACACACCAATCCCAACCTCAGTGACCTTTGAATATGACAAGATTTTTGGTCCGGCCTGCTAAATGGAAAGCCGGAGTATGGAGCACTGCCTCGGGGTGAAACTTTCCGAGAATTTATTATCTCCTAATGCCCTTTGCACTGCTTCCCACCATCAAACACCCTGGCAGCCCTCAGAACAGGAAGAAATACATTAACTGGAATCTGATCGTTTTAAAAGGTTACAGATGCCCAAATATAATTTAATTTCATACTTGCCCTTTGAGGGTTTGGTGTATATTTTCATTTTATGACTGCAAATGATAAAGCTCTTAAGATTCTGGGCAATAAAAAGGGGGGGAGGGGGAAAGTATTTTAAGGGCTGGAACTATGGACTCTTCACACGCCATGAATTAAGTGATGAATCAGCTACTGTCCCCTCCCCTCCTCCTTTAATATTTTTCTGGATTTGTGCCTGCCCCTTTCCCATCATACAGTCATACTTGGGTAGGTGTTCTCCATCCTTGGATACGTCCAATAGAATTCCAACGTAGTTTACAAAATCACTTGAAGAATACCTTCCCTCTCTCTTTCCCGTAACACAAATTACGCTCCAATGTTCCACCAAGGAGCCTTGGTGGCGCAGTGGACTAAAGTGCTGTTAAAGTAGCACTTAGCTGCCAGCTGCCTGCGAGTTCAAATCTCACCAGGCTCAAGGTTGACTCAGCCTTCCATCCTTCCGAGGGAGGTAAAATGAGGACCCGGATTGTGGGGGCAATAAGCTGACTTTGTATAAAAAAGAACACCGCTTTGGGGGGGGGGGGCAAAGCCCTACTAAGCAGGTATATACAAAAGTATGAAGGCTATTGCTTAACACATTGTAAGCCGCCCTGAGTCTCCGGAGAAGGGCGGCATATAATCCTCTTTTTTTTTTGCCCTGCATCATGTAGGTTTGTTAAAGAGCGGGAACTCAAAAGCAACTTGGTGATGCATGACTCTTCCACAGCAGTCCGTGAAATCTAAGGCCACCTTGATGGATCAATGTATGCACACTATAATGTTGTTTTGATTTGGACTTGGACAAAATGAACTTGAACTAGGAGACACCTTTTTTAAAAAAAAAATATTAAACCATCTGAAGTTTATTGTGGTTTATCACAGCTTCCACTTCTTTCCATATAGGTACTGAATTTGTGCATGTAAATGTGTGTGTATGAGATCTGTCTCATCTCGGCCGGCCTGTCTCTGTCTCTCTCTCTCTCTCTCTCTCATCTGTCTGTCTGTCTGTCTGTCTATCTATCATCTATCTCATCAATC
>WNWU01000037.1:3809893-3828477 GCA_012654045.1 Ptyas mucosa
GATAGATAGATAGATAGATAGATAGATAGATAGATAGATAGATAGATGAAAGATAGATAGATGATGATAGATAATATAAAGATGATAGATTGATGATAGAGATGATAGATAGATAGATGATAGATAGATGATGATAGATAATAGAAAGATGATAGATAGATGATAGAGATGATAGATAGATAGATGATAGATAGTTGATGATAGATAATAGAAAGATGATAGATAGATGATAGATATAGATGCATATAAATAAGAATAAAAAATAGATAGATAGATAATATCTATTATCTATGATAGATAGATGACAGATGATAGGTAGATGATTAGATAGATGATAACAGATAGATAACAGAAAGATGATAGATGATAGATAAGTAGATAGATAATATCTATTATCTATGATAGATAGATAGATGAAAGATAGATAGATGATAGATAATATAAAGATGATAGATAGATATAGATAGATAGATAATATCTATTATCTATGATAGATAGATGATAGAGATGATAGATAGATATATAGATAATAGATAGAAGATTAGATAGATGATGATAGATAATATAAAGATGATAGATAGATGATAGATATAGATAGATAGATAATATCTATTATCTATGATAGATGACAGATGATAGGTAGATGATTAGATAGATGAAAATAGATAGATAACAGAAAGATGATAGATGATAGATGATAGATAAGTAGATAGATAATATCTATTATCTATGATAGATAGATGATAGATAGATAGATATAGATAATAGATACTGTAGATGATAGATGATAGATAGATGGATGGATGGATGGATGGATGGATGGATGGATGGATAGATGGGTGGGTAGGTGGGTGGGTGGGTGGGTGGGTGGATGGATGGATAGATAGATAATAGAAAGATCATAGATGATAGATAGATGATAGAAATTTCAGGGATGTAAATAGATAAATGATAGGTAGATAGACAGATAGATAAATAGGCAGGCAGGCAGGCAAACAGACAGACAGACAATTCAGAGGCAGGCAAACTTTTAGGACAGAGGTACATATGGAAAGCTAGGCACATAGGTAGGCAACAATGGCTTCTAGGGCAGGTGTGGCCAATCACAAACTACTCATTGACTCGTTGACCTTCTCTAGAGATTACCTGTTAGCGTTCCACGACATCTTTGTAAAGCCTGAAGGCCTCATGAATTCATGTGATGCTAGAGACTGGTGTTTTTATAGCATGCCATCCTTCAGTTTAATACTTTTTAAAATGAAAATAATAATTTTCAAAAGGTATAATGGGGACCATTGCACTGATAGGTAGCAAGGAAAAAGTTTGGAGACACCATCCCAGGGTTGCTCATAACATGTGGAAACAATAGCTAGTATTTCCACCTGCTGCCTCCATCATGAATTACCCAACACTATTTAAATCTAGCATTGGATATTGATTTGATTTCTACATAGCATTTTATATTGCAAATCCTACATGGAGAAGCGTCCATATTTTGCTCCAATAATCTTACTGGCTGCAAAATTGAATGTATGTCCTTGTTCACTACAGTGTGAGGCTACCGATGAGTTTGGCTCTCCTCGTCTGACCATTGTCGCTTGTGTTCTTGCAATCTGATGGTCAGCTTCCTATTGGTCTGTCCCAGTGATGAAATCCAATTTTTTTTTAACTATGGGCGTGTCTTGGTGGGTGTGGCAGGGGAAGGATACTGCAAAATCTCCATTCCCTCACTCCAGGGGAAGGATACTGCAAAATTCCCCTCCCCTCCCCACTCCTGGGGGAAGGATATTGCAAAAGCCCCATTCCCACCCCACTCAGGGGCCAGCCAGAGGTGGTATTTGCCGGTTCTCTGAACCAGGGGTGAAATCCAGCAGGTTCTGGAGAACCGGTAGCGGAAATTTTGAGCAGTTTGGAGAACTGGCAAATATCACCCCTGGCTGGCCCCAGAGTGGAGTGGAAATGGAGATTTTGCAATATCCTTCCCCCAGGAGTGAGGAGGGGATGGGGATTTTGCAGTATCCTTTCCCTGGTGTGGAGTGGGAATGGAGATTTTATAGTATACTTCCCCTGCCACGCCTACCAAGCCACAGCCAACAAGCCACACCACGTCCACAAGCCACACTCACAGAATCGGTAGTAAAAAAATTTGGATTTCACCACTGCTCTGAACTACTCAAATTTTCCGCTACTGGTTCTCCAGAACCTGTCAGAACCTGCTGGATTTTACTCCTGATCTGTCCCACATTAGACTTCACATGGGAACTGCCCAGCCTAACATGCTTTTGAAGGAATGTTTTATCACAATGTGGAAGTTACGCAGATATTGTCCTAATGAAGATCTCCAAGGAGACTTCAAAATAACCTTTTTCTGTCATGGAATTTCATCTGAGTGGGTGGAGAATGGAGCTATTGGAAAAACCCAAATGGATTTGCAAGTCTAATTTATTAGCTTCAAAATTCTTGAATCTGTATGGATTCCAAAATTTATATCCGGCAAATCTTTTATATACAAATAAGGGTTAAACTCGGGGACAACCCCAGCTCAATTATGCAGGTATGGAGAAGAACTGCCAATTCTTTGTTCTTGAAATATTTCTTTGGAGAAGTTAAGTTTAAACTCATAACTTTAAATAATTGAATAAAGCGATGCTATTCAAAAGCATTTGAGGCATAGCTGAGTAAATCATTTAATAGTAGGGTCAGTTCACCTGGAGTGCAGATATTAGTTAAACAGTGCCTTGTACCAATCTGCTGAAGGATACAGCATATTATATACAATCCTTTCCAAACCTGTTCATATGTGAATTGAATGTGGCCTGTTCTTATTTCACCAATTTGTTCGTTGTACAATTTTCTTAAGTAGAAATTATTCTCACATGGTGTTCAAGCTTTAAGGAACTGTATAACTTCCCACCTCTCTTTACTTTTGCTTTTGAAGACTATATATCTATAGTGGATAAATGTGAGCAAATACGTTCATTGTATATATATTGGAGCCAATATACATTTGGGACTTTATTCTTTTTCACAATCTCTAACAATCTCAGATACCCAGAAAGTATTTTCCAATATAAAGATTATAGTCCTATCCTGAGGTTACTATACAGCTTAGTAATATCCCTTTCTAAGGGGTCTTAGTTCTGTTGATTTTGCTTCTTCATACAGATTGTCCTCAATTTACGATGACAAGTTAGCCCAAAATTTATGTTGCTAAGCAAGACAGTTATTAAGTGAGTTTTGCCCCCATCTTACAAACTTTCTTGCTGGGGTTTGGGAGAACTTCTAGCTAAGATTCGGTGCAGTTCGGAGAGCCCCCAAATCCCACTCCTGGATGGCCCTGCCCACCCTGCCCTGCCCCTCCCCTCCCAGGAGTCCCAACGCGCTCTGTTTTGGATGCAGGTAAGTGCAGGGTGCGGGTGGCGGCTCAGGGAGGGCAAAAAACAGGCTTACCGGAAATTCAGGAGGGCCTCTGGAGCCTGGGGAGGCTATTTTCACCTTCCTGGACGCTCAAGAAAAACCTCCAGAGCCCGGGGAGGACAAAAATGACCCCCCCACCCCGTGTTGCAAGAGGCGAACTAGGCCACGCCCACCATGGCCACGCCCACCCAGCAACCAGGCAGAGAACCCCTTGTTAAAATTTTTGAAGCCCACCCCTGCCTGGGACACAGCAACCGTCCTAAATAAACACCAGTTTATTTGCGACTTTTGATCACCTGGCCACAAGGATGCTGCAACGGTCGTAAGTGTGGGGAAATGGTCCTAAGTCCCTTTTTTCCAATTCCTTTGTAACTTTGAAGGGTCCCTCAGCAAAATCATCCCCTTGTTGAAGATCGGGAACAAAGGCGTCCCCCGCTACACAACAATGTGATGGCATTTCATTAGGAAAATAGACAGACGGCAGTCCTCGCTTTCGTTAACTCTTTCCAGAAAACGAGAAACGAGGTACAGACAGACTAACGGGAATATTAGATGCAGGAGACGACCGATTCTCATGCATGCAGCTGCAGTGAGGTGGAAAACATCAATTTTGACCATTAATAATATCTTATTTAACTACACCTAAAAGTGGAAAATGCCTGCAAGCTTCCCCTCCCTCTCTCCTCAGCTGCTGTTTATGGGCATGGATCCATTAGCAGCAATAGAAGTGCATCTATTCCTACAGCTGGGGAGCTGGCCTTTGCTCTCCAGCAATCTCCTATAAAATGGGCCGTTTGGCTGCTCCTTGGGCAGAACAGGTGGTGACTATCTGGTAGCCAACGCACCTAAATTTAGCATCGGCGATAAATGGGGAGTGCAGTGCCCAATCTAGGTTAATATTATATGTTGGAGACCAATTTAAGGGGCTAGCCAATGGGAAATATTCATATTATGCTGCCTTATTAACTCTCTATCATTATCATCTTCTGCATTTGTGATGTCCGTCAAGAAATGTGCATATTAATATTAAAGGAATCTAGTGAGCTAATGGCTGATGGATGCTTGCCATCTTTTGGCGATGCTATAATGTGAACCGTTACGGTGTGAGCATTTAGCTCCTATTTTCAGTTCATCTCGCCCAGATGTTTGTTTCTCAAAGTGCGAGCGCGGTTTGGTTTTGATTCTCCCCCCCCCACCGTACCAATAGAGGGTGAGGGTACCTCAGCAGAGTGATCAAGCTGCGCGTTAACGAACCGTCCCGTCCCCCCACCTAGACTAAAAAATTTATAAGGAGCAGGTAAAGCAATACAAAGAGAAAAATCTATCAGCACAGGCTCAAGATGCAAGCGATATTTACCGGTGTAGCCTACTTAACAAAATTGCAATATGTTCTTTTCTCGCCTATGGCGCCTTCTGTCTTAGCACTGATTTTCAACATCTGTGTAAATGATTTTCATCTTTTTTTATATATATCTATATATCTATATAACTTTTCAGATCCTGCACTTGTACAGGAGTTTCCAATTTTCAGGTCCAATGTGATTCAATCTCCACATTTATCCCACACGTAATCAACCTTCACCACAGTGTAGGGAGCTAGTTGGCAACTTCAGACACCCCATAATCAAGTCAGAAAAATACACACAACAAATTTCTCCACGATTTGCATTTATGTTCCAATGGGTTTTTTTGTTGTTGTTTTTGTTTCCCCCCTAAAAAAACTTTCTTGGTGTTTTCTTTGAAAACATGTAACTTCTCATCCAAAAAAACCCACTTCTTCAATTTAGAACACGGGTGTCAAACTCGCCGCGTTATGTTGTGGTCATGTGACGTTTCGCAACATTCCCCCTCCCCGCCTCGTGGAGCTGGATGCACGTGATGTATCCGGCCGGCGTTCCGCCAGTTTGACACCCCTGGTTTAGAAACTTCAAAACTGAAAAGAAAGCTTCTTGGATGAGAAATGAAATGGTTTCAAAGAAAAGACCAAGGAAGTCCAATTGCCTTTTGGGAGAAAAACACTATTGGGACTACCATGTCCTAGATCAGGGGTCTCCAACCTTGGCAACTTTAAGACAGCAAAGCTGGCTGAGGAACTCTGGGAGTTGAAGTCCACAAGTCTTAAAGTTGCCAAGGTTGGAGACCCCTGTCCTAGATCATTGAGAATCTCCAGATGATCTGCATTTATATATTCTTTGGGTTCCTGGTAAGAACTGGTAGACACCTGTAAAAATTTGCCAGCATTATCAATGTTAGTCCCTTGGATTGCAAGGCGAACAAACCGGTCAGGCCTAGAGGAGATCAACCCTGACTGCTCCTTAGAAGGCCAGATCCTGAAGATGAAACTCAAATACTTTGGCCACCTAATGAGAAGGAAGGACTCACTGGAGAAGAGCCTAATTCTGGGAAAGATTGAGGGCAAAAGAAGAAAGGGATGACAGAGAATGAGGTGGCTGGATGGAGTCACTGAAGCAATCGTCGTGAGCTTAAGTGGACTCCAGAGGATGATAGAGGACAGGAAGGCCTGGAGGAACGTTGTCCATGGAGTCGCGATAGGTCGGACACGACTTCGCAACTAACAACAACAACAATCAATCAATCAATGTTATGTCTCTTGAAATGTCCTAGTACAGTGGTTGCCAAACCTTTTGGGTACCAGAGACTGGTTTTGTAGAGATAGGTTTTTATGCAGGCTAGAGAGGACGTGATTTCGTGTGCTGCCTGCATCCCACAGATGGAGCTTCACTTATTTACATGGCCTGGTTTCTGGCATGTCGTGGACCGGTGCCGGTGCACGGACCGAGAGTTGGGGACCCCTGTTCTAGAACCTCTGTTTAATCAGTCGTAACTGAGATTGATCTACAATACTGTAACAGCTCTGCCTGTTTAAATCAGTCTGAGTTAAACAGCACCGAACAAGCAATCAGGTGTAGAATAGTTTGTGAGGTATTGTAGAGAGGGCTGGATTTCAAAGCCAAAGTCCAGAAAGAGTATGCTAAATGCTCTCTCTGGTTGGAGGAAGGGACATCAAAATAATGGCTGAGGATAATGGCAAAAGGGAAATAGACATTCATATCCTGTTTGTAAGCACCCCAAAGGTATCCAGTTGGCTACTGTAAGCAACGAAATACTGGCTTTAAATGAGCCTGGGTTCTGGTTTTAAATGAGTCTTGGTTATCCAGGAAGCCATGTCCGCCTTAACTTTTTACTTCTTTCATCTTTTTTTTTTTTTAAAAAAATCAGGATTCCAAACTCCGGCATGTCTATAATGATCAATACTGCTTTTTCTCCTATTTAAAAAAGTTTTTTTCCTCCCCCTCTTATCACAAAATAGCGTTTATTCCCTAGTTGGTTCCACGCTTCACGACTGAAGGGACAGACAACAGGTTCTTCGTAACAGTTTTAAGCCCAGGACCCAAACTGATCTCGCAACACCTCTGATGAGCAATTAACAAAGATAGCAAGAAGCTCCCGTTTTATCTACCCCCAAATGAAAGTTCAAATAGGGAAGGTATGAATGCCAACTCCCCGAAACGCTGCAATTATATTCAGCCCAGAGTAGCCACTGCTGCAAACAAGGAGGAAGGCTTTAATGTACCAGCTCATCCAGTCATTAGCCTCCCAGCAGGCAGTGCCAATGAGGGCAACCAATTAGCGCTAACTGTGACAGGTAGGACACCACACTGGGCGACTCCTGGAGAGAAGAAGGGCTTCAAAACACATGTCCTCTCAAAGCAAGGTTGGCAGGGAGTATGTGTCAGCCTCTGCAACATTGTCATTGCGGCTTTTTATCCCTTGCCCACAGAAAACCCCCGCTCTGCTGCTGCTACTTTCGGCGCATAAAGGTTTGGGAAGGATTAAAGAGTAGCACCAGGGGAAAAAAATAATAGAGAGGGGATGGGGCGGGGGGTGGGGGAGGAACAGATAGGGAAAAAAAATAACATTGTTCTGAGATTTCCAAGGAAGAATGGAGGGGGGGAGCTATCAAGCGAAATCGGTAAAGCCGTGATCCGGCTTTCTGCAAAGGATGGGGTGGGGTGTGTGGGGAGGGGTATTAACTCTTTTGCAGTCCGGTGTGAGTTGGAAACAAGGACCTGCTATCGTCACATCTACGGGAGTTGTGCCTTGCAAGAAGTCAGCCAAATAGACAACTGCATCCAGTTAAACCACAGCCCATAAGAGCGGCACTGGTGGCACAGTGCAGTGGTGGAATTCAAACTTTTTAAAATACCGGTTCTGTGGGTGTGGCTTGGTGGGCATGGCAGGAGAAGGATACTGCAAAATCCCCATTCCCTCCCCACTCCTGGGGGAAGCATACTGCAAAATCTCCATTCCTACTCCACTCTGGGGCCAGCCAGAGGTGGTATTTGCCGGTTCTCTGAACTACTCAAAATTTCCGCAACCGATTCTCCAGAACCTGTCTGAACCTGCTGAATAGCACTCCATGTGCAGTGGTTAGAATGCAGTATTGCAAGCTGACTCTGCCCACTGCCAGGAATTTGAACCTGACCGGCTCAAGGTTGACTCAGCCCTTCCATCCTTGCAAAGTTGGTAAAATGAGGACTCAGATTGGCTGACTCTGTAAAACGCTTAGAGAGGGCTCTAAAAGCACTATAAAGTGGTCTATAAGTCTAAGTGCTATTGCTATGGATAGATTGCACAGCCAGGAAAGAGAGATAGAGAAGGAAAGGATGGATGGATGGATGGACAGATGGATGGATGGATGGATGGATGGATGGATGGATGGATAGATGGATGGATGGAATAGATATTTATGTCTAACAAAGCAAAAAAGTATTAAGATCAGATGACGCAGATTGTTGGGGGCAATATGCTGACTCTGTAAACTGCTTAGAGAGGACTGTAAAGCGGTATTTAAGTCTAAGTGCTATTGCTATTTACCTCAACTGTGTCACAGAGCAGAGGTTGTCCAAAGTAGAAATGAAGACTCTCCAGTTCATCATCAACCATTCTACGGGTAGTCCTCGACTTACAACAGTTCACTGTTCGCGGTCACAGCAGCACTGAAACAGTGACATTTTTCACATGACTGGGGCAGCATTCCCATGAGCACACCTGTTCTTAATTCAGATGTTTAGCAACTGACTCATATTTATGATGGTTTGCAGTGACCTGGGGTCATGTGATCCCCTTTTGCGACCTTCTCACGAGCAAAGTCAACGGGGAAGCCAAATTCACTTAACCACCATGTACCTAACTTAACAACTGCAGCGACTGACTTCATCACTGTGGCAAGAAAGGTTGCAAAATGGGGCAAACTTCACTTAACAACGGTCTCGCTTAGCAACATAAAATTTGGGCTCCATTGTGGTCGTAAGTCAAGGACAACCTGTATTCCTATGACAACGGTTGGGTCTAACCTGGCCCACGAACGTCTTTGTTTACTTATTTCATTTATAGCCTACATTTTTAGTGGCTTGAGGTCACCTTGGGTGATTCGGCTGTATGCTTGTCTATTCAGCTGCGATCCTTTCTTTCTTTCTTACAACGTCTTATAGAGATGCTTAACTCAACCAGAGTGAGGAAAACAAGATGTAATGCATTAACATGTCAAAGAGATTTCTGGTTCACATTTCTTTTAAATGGGAAAAAATGCAGGACAGCTTTTCATCTGACTGCTGTCTCTAACAATCACCAGGACAAGGCTGAACAGCTTGGAGTTCTTCACTTACTGCTGAACTACAGGTCCCAGCATACACAGTATGCTAACTAGATTAAGAGTTGGGAGTAAAATGATGCTTAAGAAATACACTGATTTCTTGGAGTGCTGCTTAGCTCTTGCTACAGGAAATGCTTATTTTAGACTAATTTGCAACTAGATTGTCAACCAGAGGAGCCCACTTACTTGGATACGTTTTCCTAGGACAATATTTGTTTATTTTTTAAAAAAATTCATTTTATATGGCTACTCATCTCATAATAATAAGGCAGCTAATATCGGCTTTTATTTATTTAGATTTATTTAATCTACAGAGGTTATGTAGTCACTGATGTACGGTGCAAATTTAGTTTTAAACAAAGTGTCAGCAAGTATATGTGGACAATACAATATAAAAAATATAAATATTAAGATAAAGCCATAATCAAATATGGAGCCATAGAATTATAATGGCATGGATATTATAATTTGATATCTAAGGAAGCTACCTACTTAACTGCTTCTAGTGTGCTGTGAATGAGATCATCCCAGGTGCCTTGAAATATTCTGAGGAGACTTTCTTGAGGAAAATCACAATAGTAAGGCTGGGCAGCTAATATATGGTAGCAATAGCAATAGCACTTAGACTTATCTACCACTTCACAATGCTTTTACAGCCCTCTCTAAGCGGTTTACAGAGTCAGCCTATTGCCCCCAACAATTGGGGTCCTCATTTTACTCACCTCGGAAGGATGGAAGGCTGAGTCAACCTTGAGCCTGGTGAGATTCGAACTGCCAAATTGCAGGCAGCCGGCAGTCAGCAGAAGTAGCCTGCAGTACTGCACTCTAACCACTGTGCCACTGCGGCTCTTTGGCTTAAGAACTCATATACATATACATATACATATAGATATACATATAGATATACATATAGATATACATATAGATATAGATATAGATATACATATACATATACATATACATATACATATACATACACACACACACATGCAATCAAGGACAGTATCAATCATCAGTAGATAACAAATCAATCCTATGGACTCAATTAACCCCCTGATCCTATGCCTCATTCCTTAAAACTGGAGATTGGGGCCAACCAGACCTTGGGGGGGATATGGTACAGGTAAGAGCCGAGGTGGCGCAGTGGTTAGGGTGCAGTACTGCAGCTACTTCAGCTGACTGCTAGTTCAGCAGATCAGCAGATCAAATCTCACCGGCTCAAGGTTGACTCAGCCTTCCATCCTTCCGAGGTGAAATGTAAAATGAGGACCCAGATTGTTGGGGGCCATATGCTATTTAGTATACTGTCTTTGGTGTAAGCCGCCCAGAGTCCTCGGAGAGTGGGCGGCATAGAAATATGAATAATAAATAAATAATAAATAAATAATAAATAATAATAGTCCTCGGATTTCAACCATTTGTTTAGTGACCCTTCAAAGTTACCATGGCATTGAACAAAGTGATTTACAACTAGTTTTCACACTCCCAACCATTGGAGCAGCATCCCCATGATCAAAATTTGGGCACTTGGCAACCGGAACATATTTATGACAGTTCCAGTATTTGAGAGGCTGCCACAAAGAGGAGGAGGTCAATTTATTTGCCAAAGCACCAGAGGGGTAGGATAAGAAACAATGGGTGGAAACTACTCACGGACAGAAGCAACCTGGGATTAAGGAGAAGCTTCCTAAGAGTGACGACAATTAACAGGCAGCACAGTTTGCCTCCAGAAGTTTTGCGAATTTCATTGCTGGAGGTTTTTAAGAATAGACTGGACAGTCACTTGTCTGAAATGGTACTGTCAGCCCTGGCAGCCATTTTCCCCTGGTACCTTCAGGGCTGCCACAACGGAGATGAGTTGAGCTGTGGGAACGGGAGGGGGGGGGAGGTAGAGATAGCTGAGGGATTGTAGCCAAAATAAAATTCTTTCCTCCGAGAATCAAGGACATTTCCCACCAGGTGTGAGGAGGTGGGATCTGAGACCAAATGACCCTTGGACCATGATTGAACCATGTGATGGACTGCATGGATGGGGGGGGTGGGACTTTTAACTAGGGGAAACCCAAGGGGCGCTTTAGAGTCGAGTTCCCCCAGATGTGCCACCATGACATGCCTAATAAATCTATACTTTGAGGAATATGCCTGCCTTGGAGTTTTGATTCCATTGGGTATGTTACTTGGAACCTTAACAGGTATAGGGTTTCCTACTTGAGCAGGGGGCTGGACTAGTAGATCTCCCAGGTCCCTTCCAGCTCGATTCTGATTCAGATGGGATCACCATTTGTAACCTACCCAGCTGGTTTCCCACAAGCAAAGTCAATGGGAGAAGCTGGGTTCACTCAAGGACTGCACGTTTCACTTAACAACTGTAGAGATTAGCTGTAGTGTGGCAAAAAGGTCCTAAAATTGGGGGGGGGGGGGAGAAACTCACTTAACAACTGCTTTGCTTAGCAATGGAAATTACGGGCTCAATTGTGGCTGTAAATTGAGGATTACCTGTATTCCAGAGGGGATATTTGACCCCAAAAAATGCCCATTTCCTTTGTCCACCAGAAGACACTTTTTAAAATCAACAGAACCTGGATCATGACCTTTTGACTTTTATCTGTCTTGAAGCCTCCTTCTCCAAGAAGCTGCTATTCCCCGTCCAGTTCACCTTTCTCACTTCAATATAGACAGAAAGATCCTTTTTAATGCTTGTAGTTCAGATCTCTACAATAATCCCAGTTACTGCCAAGTATCCAGCCTTCACTTAACCCTTGGCTCATTTTGTCTGCTAAACCCCCCACCCCCACCCCATATCACACAGCGTCACGCAGTTATTCTGGCCATTCTAAGGCTTACTTGCTATAGAGCATTTTATTGATTTAAATATAATTTTATAATAAGGCCGCAAAATGCTACAATCATTTATAAGAAATAGACAGACACCATAGACAGACGATAGAGAGCAGCAAAAGCAGGGTATTTTCTATAGCCGTGATGGCGAACTTATGGCACACGTCCCATATGTGGAACGCGGAGCCATATCTGTGGGCACACGAGGGTTGCCCTACCTCAGCTGCAGCGCGCATGTGCGTGTTGGCCAGCTGATTTTTGGGCCTTCCGGGCCCACCGGAGGGGCCTCCGGAGGGCCTCCGGGGGGGTGGGGAAGGCTGTTCTCACCCTCCCCAGGCTCCAAGAAAGCCTCTGGAGCCTGGGGAGGGTGAAAAACTGCCTAGTTTGCCCACCGATAACTTTTTTGCCGTCGCATGCCAAAAGCGGGAGTGTGGGGGGGGGGGGGGTTTCGCTCGCATGGGGGGGGGGGGGGGGGCCGGGGGGTATTTAATTTTTGGGGGGGGGAAGTGCCACCCAGACCCCCCCCAGCCCCCCCCCCCCGCGCTTTTGGCACGCGACGGCAAAACGGCCATTACTGTCCTACAGGATTGGTAACCTGAGAGGGGCCTGTTGGCTGGGGAATTCTGGGAGTTGAAGTCTACTCATCTTAAAGTTGCCAAGTTTGAAAAACAGTGCTCTAAATGAATGTAGCTTCTCTCTATTTATCCTTACATCTTACAACATGCCCCGATTTCCGACTAACCGCAACTTAAGAATTGATACTATTGGTACTATTTAATATGGAATAAATGGTCTTCCTGGCTGGAGAGTAAACATAAAACTTAAGGGATGTTTTCGTTTGTGAGATCGTAATTGTAAAGAGAAATCAAGATAATTTCAATAAAGATGTAAGTTTAAGATAGAGATATTTAGAAGTAGAATTCGTGTAAAGAGGTTAAATAGGTTAAGAGATACCAATGCAGAAAAGTTGTTATTAGTATTGAAATTTTGATACGTTTGTTTTTGGTTGTTTATATTTTTTTGTTTTGTGTGTGTGGTTTTTTCTTGCTTTTTTGTGTATTATGTTTCTTTTTGTACTGTGTATTTTAATCTTTGGAAATTTAATAAATATTATTTAAAAAAAAGAATTGATAGTTTCTTGACTAACCAGTCTTTCTCACTCTTATACAGCTAATCTTACTCCATGAAGTATTTGGGTTAATGTTTATTGGTTGTTATAACCCCAAAACATACTGAGGATGGGAAAAGACTAAATCAAGTCCTGAATATATATTTTTTTCATTCCTCTTATAATAATTCATTTTAAAAAAAAAATCACAAGAAAGTCCTTTCCGATCATGGAATTTTGATTTCATCACTAATACTGTATTCCATCTTAGGTAATATTCTCCTTCTCCTTTTTATCTTTGGATTTTTCAGTCTTCATATTCGCCATGACGTTTCATAGCACTTTATGAGATTAAGGCAAGAAATACTTTCATAAGTATTTCAATATTTTACAGACTTGCTTTTATGCCCTCAAGAAACTCACATTGTGAGTTCTCAAAGTATAGTCTCGGAGCCCCTGAGACCTGGGGTCTGAAAGTCAAATAAATAAATAAATATTGTTAAAATTCCCAGTTTTAATTTCTACTAGACTAAATATTGATGGATCCAACCCATATAAAGCCAAGCACTTCCTGGGTTCCAAGAACAAAATAAAGAAGAAATGATTTGCATCCTGTACAACCCAAGGTTGAACCAAAGTGTGATTTTTCTGATAAAGGAATTGAATTCAGTCTTATAAAATCTCAAACCCACCAAAATAATGCTCTGGCAGACTAACCCGGACAGCATCGTTTTCTAGAATTTAGCAAACTATGACCTGAATGCATTCACAAGATCCGTTTAATACACCAATATTTTCTTGAGATTGCTCATGTCTGAAAAAAAAAATCTAAACAATTGGCTTAATTGGCTTAGCACATAAAGAGAGAAAATTAAGATATGCTGCTATCTGGTTAAATCCAGAACTGATCTGGTTAAGTCCAGAACTGAGGATTTCTAATTAGGAACTGCTGTTACTTTTAAAACAGGCTGGCGGTCGTATTAATTTACGTGTAAACTGAAAGAAGGAAGAATTACCTAACTGTGGCCCACTGAGTTGTACAATAAGGAATAAACAACTCTTGTAGCCCATACTTTCCAAAAAGGTCATAAATTGCTTGAGCGATCTACGCTCAAAAAGTTGTTTTTCAAAAGCCTTTGGGCTGAATGCAATATCTAATTTACCAAAAGCTGCTCGCTGATTCTTGTATTCTTTAGAGCTCAGCTGCTGCTTAAGATTAAGCTCCCTTTGCTCTTGAAGGCATCAACGCAATTAAACAAATGTTGAATAGGCATTAAGGTATCATCACTGTTTGCCGAGTCCCAGAGTCCCGATTTAGATCTGCTTTTCTCTCCTGATTTGGGGAAGGGTGATAACTTATACACTTTGCACTTGCATTTTTTTTTTCCCCCAAGAGGCAACTGGACTTTCTGGTTTTGCTTTGAAGATGTTTCGCTTCTCATCCAAGAAGCGTCTTCAGTTCTTCTGGATGAGAAGCGAAACCAGTGGTGGGATCCTCCTGGTTTAACAACCGGTTCGGTGACTATGTGCTTTGCACGCGTGTGCGCCTGACGCACACGCGTGCACCGTTTGAAGAAATCTTCACTTCCATGTTTCTTTGGAAAAGAAACACAGCTGAGGCACAGGAATCTGCTCTGCCGCGCGAATCAGCTGAGAAGAAAATAGTGTGGGTGGGTGGGTGGTTCCATCTGATCATAGGGACGAACCGGTTTGCTCCCAGTTGATTGTCAGAACTACCGGTTCGCCAGAACCGGTCCAAACCGATAGAATCCCACCCCTGAGCGAAACGTCTTCAAAGCAAAACCAGAAAGTCCAGTTGCCTCTTGAAAAGAAAAAAAAAAGCACCTTTGGGACAACCATGACCTGGATAACTGAGAATCTCCACAGACATTTTGCATTTGATAGATCTCACAATGAAAACATCTTTAGCTGGTAGAAGGTAATGAAAAAAAAAATACTAGAGAACTTAAATAGCTGGAATTAAAAGAGTACAGAATATTGGCTAAAAGAGACAACTGATCTTATCTAAGGTATGCATCTTTTCATTCCTCTGAAAATTTGCTCATAACTTTTGTTCTATGAATGTCACTGATTACATCAAAGCCTTTCAGATCCTGTCAATATGCAGAACAGACTAATGGTTATTTCAAAGCCGAAGAGCCAGCGCTGTCCGAAGACGTCTCTGTGGTCATGTGGCCGGCATGACTAAACGTCAAAGGCGCACGGAACGTTGTTACCTTCCCAGCAAAGGTGGCCCCTATTTTTCTACTTGCATTTTTTACGTGCTTTCAAACTGTTAAGTTGGCAGAAGCTGGGACAAGGAACAGGAGCTCACCCCATTATGCGGCACTAGGGATTCGAACCGCTGAACTGCCTACCTTCCGATCGACAAGCTCAGCGCCTTAGCCACTGAGCCACTGGGTCCCCACTACTTATTTATTAGAATTTGTTAAACAAAAATGAGAACAAGAATAAAAGAATAAAAATACAACGACAGGGACGACAGGCACATTAGTGCACTTATGCTAGTCAGAAGTAGAGAAGAAGAGCCCACCGGGAAAGCAAAAATAGAAAGGGAAAAGAAAAACCTGGATTAATGATAAATATCAAGGTAATGGCAACCCGCATGCTTGGTGAACTTACATTTTTCTCTGAAGTAGCAAAGCTGGCGGACAGTTTTATGTTCTTGCACTGAAGAAGAGGTAAAGAGGAACAATGCATAGGAGGAGTAAACAGATTAATCCTAGAGAAGAAGGCAATATGTCACACTCCAGCCTGGCACAGCTGTAAATTTAGGCTCTCTAGATTCTCAACCTCTTGTTCTGGAATTGACTTACTAAATGACAGACATTTAGACATCGGTCAGCCAGTGTAAATACTTTATTGTAGACAAAAATGAAGCCAACTACAACAAGCCGTCTGCCTGCTGAAGCATACAGCCATCAAAACCTATCTAGATGCCATTACTCCAATGTTTACATTCCTAGTGTTTCTCCTTCCACTTTGCTTTGTTTAATGCATATTTGATAGCTTTCCGTCAAGGTCATAAAGGTAACCGGGATTTATTAACTTAACAGTTCATTTTAATCTAGGAACTGGTGGTTCCCCCGCCCCCCAGCTTCATTCCCAACCATGAACAATTTAGGCAAAAAAGAGGGATAAGGATATTTTTAGGACAAGAAAGATCAGAACTGGTAAAGGGCCTTTCCTGAGGTAAAATGCTCCTGTGAAATCTGGCTATTGTAAAAGAACTAGAGAACGAAGGTAGATGCGTTCACGTTCTGAATCGGAGGATGGTTACAAGGAGGTATCACGAATTAGCAAAAGAGCCAGATAATCAATGCCTGGCTAATTAAACGAGGATCTTGAGATGATCAGGAAACAAAAACTTTGGGCATATGCAGTAATATAAGCGGATGATGGGTTTTATTATGTTTGGCAAGATTGAGGACAAAGAAAGGGATGACAACAAGAAAATAGAATCCAAAGGACTATTAGAATGTCCTTGGAAGGGAATACCAAGTATTATTTGGCACAGGTCAAAACAGCAGAGGACATGTCTATTTATTCACCAGAAGTTGAGTCAATACCGGTAGCACTTAGGTCATTAACTTGGAAACTTGTGGCTTTTCTCTCCTACCAATACAAAATAAAGAATCATTTATAGCTGTAGATTGAAGATTCACTCTGTCTGTTGATTCTCCAAGAAAGTAAAGAAGGCTCCAGTTCACATATCTACCTACCCACGAGGTAACCCATAACTTTGCCATTGAGATATCTTGCAGGGTGAAGCAAGATCTCTGGTGGCCAATTTGACAAACATTAGGAATAAGTGATTCTTCCCGCTTAGAAATTCAGGGAAGACTAATGCCCTGTGTAATCAGGTGTTCCTGTGGAGAACACTTAATATTATAAGTTCAGCACAGCAATGGAGAGTGACCCATGCTTTTCCACCACCCAAAATTTCAATCCATGATTTGAATAGAATGTCAACCATCATCTTATAGAACCATAGAATTATCTTATAGGGGAGATGGATGGCATAAAAATCTAATACATAATAATAGAATCATAAGGCTGGAAGGGACCTTGGAGGTCTTCTGGTCCAACTCCATGTCCAAGGCAGGAGTCCTTATATCATCCGGAACAAATGGTTGTCAATCTTTTCTTGAAGACCTCCAGAATCCACAATTCCAAGATGCCAGAAGTTCCATCGATTAACTGTTTTCGCTGTCAGGAAATTCCTCATTTCCAGGTTGTATCCCCTCCCATTGAGTTTCTACCTATTGCTTCTTATCCTGTCTTCAGGTGTTATGGAGAATGAAGTAATGCCTTCTTCCCTGTGGCATCCCTTCAAGTGATGAAGACTGCTATCCTGTCTCCCCTAAACCTTCTCTTTCTTAGGACAAACATACCTAGATCCCTTAACTATGATTCATACAATTTAGCCTCCAGACCTCTTATCATCTTTGTTGCTCTTCTCTGCACTCTTTCTAAGGTCCCAGCTTCAGGTGCACTTCTAGAGCAGTTTCAATTAACCAGGTACATTTCCTATAATGAAGAGTTTCATCTGTGCTTACCATAGTTCCAAAGTCCTAAAGTAGGGTATTTAATTTGCTATAAGTTATGGACTACAACTGGCAATTCCTGGTCACATTTTCAAAAACTAGAAATTCTGACATTGCAGTCCCAGAACACCAGGAAGGTACATCATGGAAGGCTACTACTAAGAAAACTCAATTCTGGCCAATGGGTGAGAGTTCATTATGGAATTCTATCCATGTCATTATTAGAGAAGTAAGGCAATATGTGTATGAAAAAAAAAAGTGGGATATAACCATTATAGCTCTGGATCCCATAACTTGACCAATCTCTTACAACACTTTCTTAAATAATTCTTCTCACAAATAAATGCATCTTTGGGTTCCCCCTGTGTTCTTTGCTCGAAATTTCAAGTTCATGTGATGCATGCAACCATCCTAAGAAAATGAAAATCTGACCAACAGGTGGGAGATCATTTTGATACTGTATTAGGGAAGTAAGGCAGAATAAAAATGGAAAGCAAATAAATAATCTGGAAAATAACCATTATAGCACTGGGTCCCATAACTTGACGGATCTCTCACAAACAGTTAATTTCTTAAATTACTTTTCCTACAGACAAATGCACAGATTTGTTCGTCCTATGTCCTCAGGTCCAAACGCTTCCATTTTCAAAGGGTAGTAACTGTTACTCTTATCCTCTCCGAATTCAACTTCTTAGAATGACCCAAGGGGTTACACAGAAACAAGAGAAAGAAAGAAAGGGCAAGATAATTTCCTTCTCCCCTCTCTCCTCCTCTCCTTCCTGCCTGTCTTTCTTCCTCCTTCTGCTGTCGTTCTATTTCCTCCTCCTCCTCCCCCTCCCCTTTCTCTTCCTCCTCCTCCTGCTGTCATTCTTTTTCTTCCCCTTTTTCTTCCTCCTCCTCCTCTTTCTCTTCTTCCTCCTCCTGCTGTCATTCTTTTTCCTCCCCTCCTTTTTCTTCCTCCTCTCCTTCTTCCTCC
>WNWU01000037.1:3875329-3896140 GCA_012654045.1 Ptyas mucosa
TCTATTCTATTCTATTCTATTCTATTCTATTCTATTCTATTCTATTCCAATTCACCATAGAGGTTGCTATTGTTAAGAAGTTCATTTTTTATAAGATAAACTTTGTTAGATCAGCTACAGAGTCTATCTAACTTCTAGTCCTAATGCTTATGGAAAACACAATAGTCCTTGTGGTGCAGATGTAAAACAGAGCAATCGTTGTTTTCCCCCCTCAAACAAAATAACCCACCAAAACAGAATCTGTCGTGGAATGAACACAACCATTCTTTATGGAATCCACTACAGTGTGTATTGTCATCTTGAAATATTTCTGAGCTTAACAATTGCACACAAAAAACGCATATATCTGAGGAAGCTGCATACCAAATAGCGCACATATGGGAAATTAGCATAGGAAAAAAAAATGTCTATTGGGAAAAGTTGCATAGAAACATGCATATTTTTTAATAATTTTCAGAAAGCTTGACAGAATGGCCTACCACCTGAACGCATGCCATGCAGACATGGGGCAGATCCTTCTCTGGAAAGTGACAGATCTTTTTCACTGCTGTTCCCCCAGCAAGAGTATTCTGTGGCATATTTGTTTCAGAGGATACATTTAGCCATTAAAATTATCTCCTTCTGTAGCCCTCTGTAAAAAAAGAAGAAGCCATCAACCAGCTTTTGACACTGAGTTCATGATCTCTGGGTCAACTTTGTGACCCGTAAATCAAATAATATTTCCCTTTCCTTTTCAAAAGTCTAATTTTCTCAACAAAGTCAAAAAATCTAATTTTCTGAGAACAAAGTCATTTGTTTCCCCCACTAAAAATTTCCCCCTCCCTCACTTTACCCTAAGTTGACTTCTCTCCTAAACTAAAACTTGAACTCAAGGATAGAAAACTAGGAGCTATCAATACATTGGGTTGGTCTTGTGTGGCAGCCCCTCAAATATTGGAACACCGCTATCATGTCGCCCCAATCCTTCTTTTCGCTAGTCTAGATAGACCCAATTCCTGTAACCATTCTTTGTATGTTTTAGTCTCCAGTCCCCTGATCATCTTTGTTGCTCTTATCTGCACTCCTTCTAGAGCAGCGGGGTCAAAATCAAGGCCTGGGGGCCGGATCCGGCCCGTGGAGTGCTTAGATATGGCTCACAGGGTTGCCCTGGAAACAACAAAGGACCAGCCCACGGCACCTCTGCCAATAAAAACGGGCTCCCGAGCTCCGTTTTCTGCTGCGACGGCCTCCTGCAACAGGGTTGCAGGAGGCTGTTGTAGCAGAAAACGGAGCTCGGGAGCCTGTTTTTGTTGGCAGAGCGCTCGGGCCACCACAGGCGCCCCTGACACAAGTGACATCGAGCTGGGGACACCCACCCCAGCCCCCCAAGGTCAAAAACAACCCTGATGTGGCCCTCAATGAAATCGAGTTTGACACCGCTGTTCTAGAGTTCTTTTTTATAACGTGGTAACTGAAAGTAGATGCAATATTCCAAGTGTGATCTTATAAAGTGGTACTAATACTTCACGCAATAGTTTTACTCCCCTTCCCTCCATCCTATTCTTCTGGGGGAAAGCTTGTTTTCTTTCAGTACTTCTCTGCCTTTGTCTTCCCGGTCAGAGCTTTGTCGATCATCCTTCACATTATACTCTCCGCCCCTAAAACGCTCTCCGGACAATGGCATTGGTTCCATCTGGGCTCTGCATGAAACCCTCGAAATCGTTCTAGGAACAGCTGGACCCTGGGGATTCTCTGGACACAGGAAATACCTTTTTGTGGAAAACCCATAGGCTACAATTGGGCTGAGGTCAGGTTGTGTATTCCCAGTTCCTCTGTGTGAAAATCTTTTGTGGGGCTGACAGAGAGAACGTGGACTAATTAACGAACTGAACAATGGCTTAGGACTTAAAAGAAGAAGAAAAGAACCTGTGTATCACAGGGAGAAGTGCAGAAATGGTTGGAGTTAATAGTTAATGCAACCTAGGACTGTGTTGGCTTTTTCGGCAGCCGCAGCACACTGCTGGCTCAGTTACTACTATTGAGCCAGGTATCACCCATTCTATATCTGTGCCCAGGGATGGGCTTCAAAAATTTTAGCAAGGGGTTCTCTGCCCGGTTGCTGGGTGGGCATGGCCATGGTGGGCGTGGCCTAGTCGGCATTCTGCACCACGGGGAGGGGGGGATTTCCCTCCCCGGGCTCTGGAGGTTTTCCTCGAGCCTCCGGGAGGGCAAAAATGGCCTCCCCAAACTCCAGAGGCCCTCTAGAGGCCGGAAAAGGGTAGGCCCATTTTTCGCCCTCCCTGAGCCTCCGCGCATGCCCTGCACTTATCTGCATCCAAAACGGGCCGTGTGGGGACTCCTGGGACGGGCAGGGCAGGTTGGGCGGGGTCAGCCAGGAGTGGGATTTGAGGGTTCTCCAAACTGCACAGAATCTTAGTTAAGAGGTTCTCCCGAACCCCTGCAAACCCCCAGCAGCCTCTCTGTGCCTTCGTTTTTATTTGCCTAAATGTAGAACCTTACTTTTCTCAGCATTGAATTTCATTTTGTTTTGGATACCATCAGCCCGGTCCCTTCTAGAAGGTCCCAAAGTGCTCTTGAATCAGTACCCTAAAACTATGTTCAGCCCCAGCTTAGATATTGGATAAAGCCTGCATATAAATTTCCTTCTGGTGGGACCTGAGGGTAGTCATTAGCTTTTTAACTGAACCTATCTCACAGGATCATTGTTAAGCTGAAACTGCAGGGAAAACATTCGTGCCATTTTGGCAAAAGAACAGTGGAACGATGTAAATCAGCCTGCAAATTGCCAGTAGGTTAAAGTTTGGGCCATCTTTCCTATAAGGCAGCGAAGTTATAAATACGCAATGCTGTTTGATTCTTGATATCTTAAGCATCTAGCAATCATTTGCATGTTGTATGAATGAGCAGTCACAGATGGTGCTTTCCCATTAGGCCACACAAAATGAATTTCAGTGGAAGCAATTCATCTGCTAGCCGTTATGTCACGGGGAAGCAAGTTATGTACTGTATGAGCACGAGTGAACCAAAACATTTGGCCCCTTCGTTTTAGCACAACAAAAATTTGCTGTTTCCAATGATTTATGGAACTCCACTTTCTAAATACGATCTCGATGCCATTGACTTGGGCCGTGTCAGAAGAGCAGATGATCTGTAAATAATTGGAGAGGGATGGTTGGCAATTTAAAAGATCCTATCGAGAAATGACAGAGACAGAATAGGAGGATTAAAGAAAGAAGAAGAAGAAGAAGAAGGAAAAGGAAAAAGCATCGCAAGACTTTGAAAACAAGCCACAGGAATGAAAACTGAATAGGCTCCAACGCAGACGTTAATATTTCATTTAGAATCCATGTTTCCTTTAGTTTTAGAAGGAGAAGGAGAAGAAGAGGAGGAGGAGGAAGAAGAAAGGAGGAGAAGGAGAGGAAGAGGAAGAGGAAGAAGAGGAAGAGGAAGAAGAAGGAGAAGCAGAAGAAGAGGAGGATGAGGAAGAGGAAGAGGAAGAAGAGGCAGGGGAAGAAGAAAGAAGGAGAAGCAGAAGCAGAAGAGCAGGAGGAAGAGGAAGAAGAAGAAAGAGAAGGAGAAGAAGAGGACGAGGAGGAGAAAGAGGAAGAGGAAGAAGAAGAAAGAAAAAGAAGGAGAAGGAGAAGAAAGAAGAAGATAACTCAGAATATGCTGGTTTTAATTTGAGATCAAAACATTGAAATCAGGATTTTTTGTTTTGTTTTGTTTTGTTTTGTTTGTTTTTGAGATCAGTTTCAAAGTTGAGATGGCCCTTTAGGTTTGAACAGTTCTAACTCTGTTGCTTAAAATGGCCAATTTTTCTTCCAAGCTCGGAACAAAAGCATTGTTTCTTGCAGCTGTTTTTTTTAAAAATCACAATTGAATTTGGCAAGCTTTTTATTTTTTTAAAACCGAACTGAAATATTTCTGCTCTTGCTTTTTTTTTTTAACCTAATGTATAACCTTATTAGTACATATAGCACTTTACAAAATAGCTTAAGAAAAAGGTAACAATTTACACAGCCTATTAAAGAAGGAATATATGTTTTTCAGCCAAGGACCACAGTAGCCAGATCTTTAAAATAGGACAAAATTAGGTTAGTTTTATTGGGAATCCTGAAACACGTAGCTGGGATTTCAGCACATCTGGGGGGGGGGGGCAACCAGATGGGGAACACAGAACTAGGATTATGGACTGTCTAATCATCTATAAAGCTCATTGGGTGATTCTAACTAAGGTCACTTTACTCCGGAGTGAATTCATAGGAAAGAAAAGAAACCAAATGAGTCCTCTAAAACAAAAATCGATACGAAAAGGTAACCCTTAACAACCAATAAATCCACAGAAGCATTTTTAATAGGGTCACACTGTCTACAATTACACTTATTTTAGGACCCTTATTTATTTATTTATTTAAAAAAAAACCCACAATGACAATAAAAGAAATTAAAATGAGACAATCCGACTCTCATCTCTCTCTTCCCCCCCCCCTTTTTTTTAGCAACATTAGAGCAGACAGTGGAATTAAAGCCATCATCAAGCAGGAGAAGAGGATTAAGAGCTTGGGAAATTAAAAAGAGTTTTAGACCTGATGCCAGCATCACAACAGCCTAAACACAGTAGGATTACAAAAGTTAAGGACCCAATATTTTGTAGATCCTTTCCCCTGTTGCTACTTAGGATACCCCAGCCTCAATTTTTGTACAGGGAGTCTGCGAAACAAAGTGACAACGGCACTGGAAAAAAAGTGATTTATGACCAGTTAGGACGCGGTGGCTTGGTGGCTAAGATGCTGAGCTTGTCGATCGAAAGGTCGGCAGTTCAGCGGTTCGAATCCCTAGTGCCGCATAACGGGGTGAGCTCCTGTTACTTGTCCCAGCTTCTGCCAACCTAGCAGTTCGAAAGCATGTAGAAAATGCAAATAGAAAAATAGGGACCACCTTTGGTGGGAAGGGAACAGCGTTCCATGTGCCTTTGGCGTTTAGTCATGCCGGCCACATGAACACGGAGACGTCTTCGGACAGCGCTGGCTCTTCGGCTTTGAAACGGAGATGAGCACCGCCCCCTAGAGTCAGGAACGACTAGCACATATGTGCGAGGGGAACCTTTACCTTTACCTTATGATCTTTGCAGCCTCTCCCATGATCAGGTGATCAAAATCCAGACGCTTGGCAACTGGTTCATATTTATGACCGTTGCTGTGTCCCGAGGTCATGTGATCCCCTTCTGCGACCATCTGATGAGCAAAGTCAATTGGGGAAAGCCAGATTCATGTAATGAACAACCAGGTTGCTAACTTACTTATCCACTGCAGTGGCAAGAAAGGGCGTAAAATGGGGCAAAAACTCACATAACAAATGTCTTGCTTAGCAACAGAAAGGTTGGGATCAAGGTTGGTCCTAAGTTGAGGATTACCTGTATGTCCAAATCCCATTTAAGATCTCCCCACCGGATGTTACGAAAATCGACTTAGAAAAACCGCATTGAGATATCTTAGAATTGGCACTTGATTTAGACACACATCGTAAGGCAGGGGGATCCATATACATTAATGTCAGTCATGGATATGACATGCATCTCTTTGCGTAGGGACTGCCAACTGAAATTTCATAAGTCAAAACACATGCATGCAATAAAATGAAAAGAACAAACACTATTTTCGTGCGCCACATTGTAGGGACTTTATTTCCAAAATGCATTGATGCCACTTTTCAAAAACCTCAGATGCTGCGTCTGTTTCAGGCAGAGCTCAGTGATCGCCCAAGAATTGGGATGGTGATGGGGGGGGGAGGGGGGAGGGAGGAGAAAAAGAAAAAAAAATAAGTTCTGACTTTTGCCAAAAGTCTTGCTGCTATCTTTTAAATTATTTGACGTGCTGCCTAATTTCAGTGATCTCAGTAAAATGGCATTTTAGGCAAAAATGGTATTTTGCTCACTAAAATGGCATTTTAGGCAAAATTTTGTTAATTCCCTTTTCTATTTATTTATTGAATTTCTATGCCAGCCACCTCACGGATACAGCGACTCTGGTTATCTTACAATAAGATTAAAAATTACACACACACACTTTTAATTTCAATTAAAATTAGAAGAATTAAGTATTTCCTGTGTACCTGTCTTAAGAGAAATATTTCTAGATTTGTACAAATATTTGCCTATGATTAAATCGGTGGTAAAATGTTGGACAAACAGTTTGATCTCTCTCTCTCTCTCTCTCTCTCTCTCTCTCATATCTATATATTATCATCTATATCTATATCATCTATAGCTATAGCTATAATGCACATAAAAAATGCAAGTAGAAAAATAGGGACCACCTTTGGTGGGAAGGGAACAGCGTTCCGTGCGCCTTTGGCGTTTAGTCATGCCAGCCACATGACCACGGAGACGTCTTCGGACAGCGCTGGCTCTTCGGCTTTGAAACAGAGATGAGCACCGCCCCCTAGAGTCGGGAACGACTAGCACATATGTGCAAGGGGAACCTTTACCTTTACCTTAACAAGAAGGAAAGGGCTGAGCAGCAGTCCAAATTCATTTTCAAGAAGATGATTCAGAGCCTCTCTTTACTTTCATTTCTTTAAAGCAACCATGTGATTTCACAGATCCCATTTTGGTATGGGCAGCGGAGAAGCTGGTAGGTGGCATCTTGATTTTTGGGAATTAACCACTGCTAACTCAACATGACAAAACACATCATCTCTGGGATCCTTGGCGCTCTCTGAGCTTGTAGACGTTTCATTACCCAACTAGGTAATATGATCAGTGCTCAGTACATCATTAGTCACTGATGATGTTACCTAGTCGGATAATGAAACGTCTGCAAGAAAAACACCAATCTCAGGGAGCACCAAGGACCCCACAGTTCAACCCTGAGCTACAAACATTCAATAGAATAGAATAGAATAGAATAGAATAGAATAGAATAGAATAGAATAGAATAGAATAGGAGAGGAGAGGAGAGGAGAGGAGAGGAGAGGAGAGGAGAGAGAAAATCCCACCTCCTTCTAGCACTGATGAAGTTACCTAGTTGGATAATGAAACGTCTGTAAGAAAACAACCAAGCTCAGGGAGCACCAAGGACCCCACAGTTCAACCTTGAGCTACAAACATTCAATAGAATAGAATAGAATGGAATGGAATGGAATGGAATGGAAGAGAAGAGAAGAGAAGAGAAGAGAAGAGAAGAGAAGAGAAGAGAGAAAATCCCACCTCCTTCTAACACTGATGAAGTTACCTAGTTGGATAATGAAACGTCTGTAAGAAAACAACCAAGCTCAGAGACCACCAAGGACTCCACAGTTCAACCTTGAGCTACAAATACTCCCTACATAATATCTGCCGAACTCATGACATTTCCAAATGCCTCTCCTCCTTTTTCTTCTTCCCTTTTTATCCCCCCAAACTGCCTCTCTGAAACCCACCAGACAATTGCATCAGTTCAGCCCTAGTGAAACACAGTGACAAAAATTTATTGGGCGAGGGGGTGGGGGTGGAGAAAAATTTATCCTGCGTCTTTGCCGCAGATGGTAGAGTTCTAAGATAAGGATAGCGGAACACATTAAAAGTGTTATATAGATGATTAAAGGGGGGGGAGGAAAGCGATTATAAAAATGAGATACATCTTGTTACAGATATGCCCTTGTTTGGAGGGCGGGAGTGATAACCGAAAATAATTCAGCTTCTCCAACACCAAATCTTGTTAAGATAATAAGATGATACCATCGTAAAAGTTTTAATGACTTTAGTTAGGAGGAGAGGGGGGGAAGGGAGGGGAAAAAAAATAAAAAGAGGAAGAGAAAAAAAAAAGTTTGCAACCAGCTGGTTCTATACCGAAAAGCAGCCTGCACAGCTTGATCTTAAAGCTATCTTAACATAATGAATAAGTGCCAATAATTAGCATATGTAGTGTGAACAGGTTTGCTGGCACAGGCAAGTGAAAAACTCCAAGGTAAAGTTATTATTAGGGAGTAATTAGCTCTGTGAAGTAAATGAGTGAAACAATAGCTGCCAGCATTGACAATATGGCTAACATCTGACTATCTGGAAGATAACATTGTAAAGTATTGCTCCCTGGACTAGAATCTGTTAATAACCATATGTTAGTGTAATTAATGCAAAGTCTTCCTGACCTGTTGTCACATAAGAACAATACTTTCTTGGAAACATTGAAAGAGGCAACTCCGTAGACGCTAAAGAATAATTTGAAACTTTGCATCGAAATACCTGGAATATTTATTTTATTTTATTTTATTTATTTTATTTTATTTTTTTTTGCTTTCCCCTTCCCACAATTTTAACAGGAGGTTATCAGCTAGGGATAATCGGGAGATCGGGAGAGGCCTTCGGAAGGAAATATTACCAAACCGTTACATTTAAAAAACGGGGACCGATGGCAATTCCCGGTGATCGGGTTTCCTCGTTGCAGCTGCCACAGTGGTTCATTCATATTATTAGGATTTATTAATTGTTGCTAACATCACGGCAGACGAACTGGTGCAGGAGAGCAGTGCGATGCGGGACTTAGTGTAAATAGTTTTCTTTGGGTTGTCGCTAGTAGCAATTTGGGAGCAAATGTTTCCCTACACACAAATACACACACCCTCTTCGTCACATTCTGGATCCTTTTTGTGCAAGGCCCATTAACTTTCAACTAAAGACAGGGATGTCTACGGATCCGACTGAATAGCAAAATCTCTCCCGTTTCGGGATTGGAAAACTGGCTATTTTGAGTAAAGCGGCACTATGAATCCTGAATATTGCATGGAGGGTGGAGAGCAGAGAGTTAGATTAACCCACTCGACTACCACCCCCCCCCCCCCCCCGGGGGAAAAAAATGGAAAAGAAAAGAAATGCATTTCAGATGTAATCTCGGTAATTACTTGCAGGAGAAAAGAAAGTGGGCGCATTGAAAAGCTGCTGATCAAATTAGTGATGTGCAAAAAAAAATTTTTTTTTTCCTCCTCTCTGTGTCTGGATCACTATTATGCAACGTGATAGAAAAGGAATTTTTTTTTAAAAAAAAATTTCTACCCCAAAAAGGATATTTTTTTTTTGATGTGGTTCTCAAAGGTTGGATGTTTTCAAGGGCCTAAGGCAGGGGTGAAATCCAGCAGGTTCTGACAGGTTCTGGAGAACCGGTAGCGGAAATTTTGAGCAGTTCAGAGGACCGGCAAATACCATCTCTGGCTGGCCTCAGAATGGGGTGGGAATGGAGATTTTGTGATATCCATCCCCCAGGAGTGGGGCGGGAATGGGGATTTTGCAGTATCCTTCCCCTGGAGTGGGGCTGGAATGGAGATTTTATAGTATCCTTCCCCTGGAGTGGGGAGGGAATGGAGATTTTGCAGTATCCTTCCCCTGCCACACCCACCAAGCCACGCCCACAGAACCGATAGTAAAAAAAATTTGGATTTCACCACTGGCCTAAAGTGATTTGATTCCCCGGCTCCTTAAAATTAAATCTCAAGGGAAAAGATCCCAAGGGAGCTCTTCCAATTATTAGAGACATTAGGAAAGCCACGGAGACTGCGGGGGGATCCAGAGATGGCTCGAAGAAGGAAAGCAAAAATTGGCGAGCAAATTGAACCAAAGAAAGGGGCAGGTAGTCCCCGACCTAGAGCAATTGGCTTAATGACCCTTCAAAGTTACAAGAGCACCGGAAAAAGCGACTGATGACCATTGTTCACATTTGTCACCGCCGCGGCGTCCCTATGGTCACATGATCACAACTCAGACGCTTGGCAACTGGCTCATATTTATGACGGTTGCAGTGTCCCCAGGTCATGTGATCACCTTTTGTGACCTTCAAATAAGCAAAGTCCAAGGGGAAGCCAGATTCACTTAACCACCGTGTTACTAACTTAAAAAGTGCAGTGATTCACTTAATAACTGTTCCAAGGAAGGTCGTAAAATGGGGCAAAGCTCACTTAACAACGGTATCATTCCTCAACAGAAGTTTTGGGCTCAATTGTGGCCATTGGTCTAGGACCGTGATGGCAAACCTATGGTACGCGTGCCTGAAGTGGCACACAGAGCCATCTCTCCGGGCACGCCAGCCGTCACCCGTTGCTCTTCCAGGTTCCGGGGTGTCCAGCTGGTCTTCGCACGCAGGAGAGCACCAGAAACTGGAAGAGCAGCTCCCTGGTGCACATGTGTGTGCTAGGAAGCTGAGCTTCCGGTTTCCATCACGCACATGCACGCCGGCCAGCTGGTCTTCGCGCACAGGGGAGCACCGGAAACTAGAAGAGCAGCTCCCTGGTGCGCATGCGCGTGCTGGGAAGCTGAACTTCCAGTTTCCAGCACGCACATGTGCCCCAACCAGCTGGTCTTTGCGCGTGCATGCACGGCAGAAACAGGAAGTCCAAGAGAGTATGCATGCGCATGCTGGTAACCAGAAGCTCTGTTTTCTGGCATGCGCATGCGCGCTGGGGAGCTGCTGTTCCGGTTTCTGGCACTCCCTCGTGTGTGCACCAGGGAGCTGGTCTTCCATTTTCTGGTGTTTCACCATGCACACGCTCCCATTTCGGCACTTGGTGCCGAAAAGGTTTGCCAACACTGGTCTAGGATTACCCATAGCACCATCACCTTCAGCCATCATGGAATAATGGAATCACCCCCAAAGAGGTTCAGGAATGTCCTAAAACAAAGTAGAAGACTGGATTGTGTGAATAACACGTTTCAGCACAATATGGTGTCAATGTCTCACTCTATGTTCTGAAATTGTGGATTTTGTGACAAATCACTAAATCTAAGAATCCTCGAGCTTTTAAAGGGGTGATTTAGGCCACCAAACCAACTATATGCTCTTAGAGAATTCTAGGGTTGGAAGAGACTTTGGAGACCTTGTAGACCAGGGATCCCCAACCTTGGCAACTTTAAGCCTGGAGGACATCAACTCTGAAGTCCTGAAGAATTCTGGGAGTTGAAGTCCGCCAGGCTTAAAGTTGCCAAGGTCGGAGACCCTTGTTCTAGACCAGGGGTCTGCAACCTTAAACATTCAAAGAGCCATTTGGACCCATTACCCACAGAAAAGAAAACACCGGGAGCCACAAAACCCTTCCCGTGCCTGGCTATTTCTTGAGCGACCACAAAACTAGCATATGTAGTTGAATTAAATGTTCTGTTTTCTTCTGAAATCTTTCTTTTCTTGGATTTATCCATGGTTGGCCTATTGGGGGTTGAAAAGCTCAATAAATCATGTGCCGACGGGTGTCGCACATTGGTGGTTGTGAAGCATATTTTGAGTGACAGGGAGCCGCAGCAGAGGGGTGAAAGAGCCACATGCGGCTCCAGAGCCACAGGTTGCTGACCAACTCTCTGCCTAGGGATGCCAGGAATTCTCAGATCATCCCATACAAATCTCTCCTAGCCTTCTCTTGAAAAGCTCCAGTGATAAGAGTCTCCATGACTCCAGAAGTAAGGTTGTTCCACTGCTTAATATCTGTCACAATCAGGCTGCTCTTCCACATTTTAAGTTTGGGTCTCAAAAATTGCAGGTCGGCAGATTCCAACGGAATGATAGAAATACAGTCCTAATGATGAAAGTTGGAGGAATCTAAATTGAGACTGAAGAGCTGTAATACTTTCATTTGGCTTTCTACCATGATTAGAAGGTTGGATTTGGTGGCCTCTAGACTCCCTGAATTGAAGGTGAAGAAGTCCAACGTAGGTAAGGCAAAGCGCATTTGAAGAAAGTTGCACAGAGCCGAGAAATTTGATTAATTAGCCAATTAAAATACATATGGCCAACTCCTTCTGATAAGGCCATTTAATTTTTCCCCTCTCTGGGAAAATTAAACATGAGAATATCATTTATTTATTTATTTGTTTGTTTGTTTGTTTAAAAATGCCTTTTTGAATTAAGAAGAAAATCTGTCACTTACATAAACGTTGACTCCAATAAGGCCGCATTTTCAAAGAGGGCAAAGTTCAAATGGAATCCAATTTAAAATCCACTTTTAAAACTTGCAATTTATTAATGAACACATTAATTGCACTAAGTAATTAATGCTTTCAAGCCCAGTTTGATTACAAGTGTTATTTATGGAGAGAAGCAAGGGGAGCCTTCCTTCTGTAAGCTACAGCTACGTGCAAACAAAAATTATAAAATTAACAAAATTACAAGAGAAGTGTGACACTCACCAAAGCTAAAGGAAGAGTAGATGCTTTTAGGAATACATTTACTCACTGTTATTATCATGAAACTAAGGGCAGAATATAACAGAACGACAGAGTTGAAAGGGACTTTGGAGGTCTTCTAGTCCAACCCCCTGCTTAGGCAGGAAACCCTACACCACTTCAGACAAATGGTTATCCAACATCTTCTTAAAAACTTCCAGTGTTGGAGCATTCACAACTTCTGGAGGCAAGTTGTTCCACTGATTAATTGTTCTGTCAGGAAATTTCTCCTTAGTTCTAAGTTGCTTCTCTCCTTGATGAGTTTCCACCCATTGCTTCTTGTCCTGCCCTCAGGAGCTTTGGAGAATAGCTTGACTCCCTCTTCTTTGTGGCAGCCCCTGAGATATTGGGACACTGCTATCATATCTCCCCTGGTCGTTCTTTTCATTAAACTAGACATACCCAGTTCCTGCAACCGTTCTTTATACGTTTTAGCCTCTAGTTCCCTAATCATCTTTGTTGCTCTTCTCTGCACTCTTTCTACAGTCTCCACATCCTTTTTACATAGCTCAGATAATCAGTTTCCTAAATGACAAACTACAAAGATCCACAACAAATCTTAGCAAAATCCTGTTTTTGCACCTGCCTCTGCACACCGATCATGCTTAAAGCAAGTCGGAGATTCAAAGATCAGGAAGAGATATTTTGGGAAATGGATGATGTACCATTTATAGACTGGTTCTCCAACTCCCCCCCTCCCATTGATTGGTTTTGTTTTAAGAGCGAGGGTGTAATTTGCTCACCTTATATGGCGTACTTTCCTTTTTTCAAAGAATGTGCCAAATATTACCAGATTTCAGAGATTGGGACAAACAATGATCTTTCTTCTGAAAACTAACATTTGCCTCAAAGAACAGTGAACGGAGCCCATCTTCTTATTATGATCTATAGGATGCTCCACATCAGGGGTCGGTTCTAAATTTTTTTACTACCAGTTCTGTGGGTGTGGCTTATTTTGTGGCTTGATGGTCATGTGACAATTATTTAGGGTTTAGCAGGGGTACTGGTCTGCCAGGCTTTTAACTGCTTGCAAAGCTGTACCGATCTACCCATTTATTTTTGCAGGCACTGGTCTACTCATGTATTTTTGCAGGCACTGGTCTACTCATTTGTTTTCTTTTAACACTGATCAGCTGTAGGGCGGCCCTTTGAAGCCCCACGGCAAGAGTTTAAACAGTTTTTTCCCCTCTAGCCATCAGCTGGGACTCAGGAGGCAGCAATAGATTGGGGTGGGGCCAAATAAAAGGTAAGAATAACACGGGGGTGGGTGGGGCGGCTGGGGGGGCAGGGGTGGGGGGGGCAGAACCGGTTCGGTGACATCATACCGTCACCGCTACCGGCTCGGCGGAACCGGGCGGAACCGGGAGGAACCCATCACTGTTCCAGATTATGATGGTGACTGTGTCTTCAAGACAATGTTGACTAATAGCAACTGCTGGTCCCTGCTGTTTTTGTTGGCAAGATTGCAGAGGTGGTTTGCCATTATCTTCTTCCTAGGGCTAAAACAGTGATTGGCAGAGGTGAAATCTACTTACCTTCCTTACCGGTTCAGAAGCACACGTGTCACGCATGCACAAGCGCAAAAGATAACGTGCATGCGCAGAAGGTAAAAAAACATTACTTCCTGGATAAAACCAGGAAGTAATGACACTTGGGTGGGTGGGTGCGTGGAGCTTTGCTCTGCCATCGCTACCGGATCATCGAACCAACGGCCAAGATCGCTACCGGATCGGGCAATCCGGTCCAATCCGGGAGCATTTCACCCCTAGTGACTGGCTCAAGATTACCCAGCTGGCTTTCTTCGTAAGGCGGAATTAGAACTCACAAACTCTAGTTTCTAGCCCGCTGCCTTAACCAAGGGTTAGAGAGGGATCAAATGATGATTGGGATTATTATAGCCAGAGTTGAATTAAATAATATCTAGAAGCTCATGTATATCTGCATTTTTATGAAGCGTGTTTGAAAATGTACAAGAAAAGGATTTGGGATAATTTTTAATTAAATAAGTTAAATTGAAGTTATTCTTTAAGAAGGTAAAGGTCTTAATAAAAATCAAAACTGAATTCTAACACTAAGGATAATACTAAAACTCGCTACATTGCTGAAAATCTTCACAAATATAGTTCCGTAAATGGAAATCTCTTCATCTTGACAAGAATGGAGAAATTATAGTTGTCCATAGATCTTTCTGAACCTGAGTAGGAGTCTTTCAAAAATTAACTACAAAATTTATCTTTTTCTTTTCTTTTCCCCTTTTTTTGTCCCTTCATTCCCTCTGTTTCTTTCCCTCCCTCCCTTTGATCATGTTCGCTTACTGAATAGTGATGACATCAATACAAACATTACATTTCAGAGTTTCACACTGATTTATAGGTATTTCTCCAGGTGGTATCATGTGTTTAATTTTATATAGTCAACTAATTAATCAATGACGTAATGAATTTTAAATTTTAGGACAAATATAATTTCTGTTTATTTACTGATATTTTAACAGAATGAAAGAATTGAAAGCGACTTTGGAGGGTTTTTTTAATCCAACCCCCTATTCAAGCAGGAAAACTATTCCACTTCAGACAAATGGCTATTTAAGCTCTTCTTAAAAACCTCCTATGTTGGAGCACTTCTCTGCACTCTTTTCTAGAATTTCAACACCTTTTTGATATCATGGCGATCCAAACTGGTTGCAGTATTCCAAGTGTCGTCTTCCCAAGGCATTAATAAAGTGGTACCAAACACTTCACGTGATCTTAATTCATTTTATATTTTATTTTAGATTATACTTATATCTTACTTGGATATTTCTTATTTTCCTCTTTTTTTCCCCCCTTTTGAGTAGTTATTTCTTTTATCCTTTAACTGTTTTTAAAATAAAATTATTTTTATTGTAGATGCATTGTTATATGCAGTGGAAAATTTAAACGGTGTATCTCTGTGTATACCCACCCACACTCACATATTTTAAAGAGTTTTTAAAGAGTTTCTTTAAAGAGTTATCTTCTTTTTGGTCGAAAGCTTCAAAAGCTGGAATAATCACTGCCAGGCAAAGAAACTATCCGTTTGCAGGAGCTCACCCATTCATCTTCTCCCTAAACAGCCATTTAAGGTTTTCTGTGATCTACCTGTCAGCTACAGGAATCTAAAAAGCTCCAAGCCTTTTGCTGCATTTCTCAGCACTTGTTTGATCAAAGCCGCTCTGAACGATAACCATGCCCGCCCCTTTTATCACTGACCCTCCCCTTCATCTTCTCTGAAGTTAGAAGAAAAACACCGTTAATCTAGTCGAGTTCCTGAATTTATTGCTCTCCCAATATGGTGGATTTCAGGTCTCATAATTGCCAGCCAAACAAGACCATGCTAGCTCTAATTTTGGCGGCTGGAGTCCAACATCTGGAGAGGACTGAATGAGGAGGATTGATATAGAGCCGTGGTGGCGCAGTGGTTAGAATGCAGTATTGCAGGCTAACTCTGCCAACCGACAGGAGTTCGATCCTGACGGGCTCAAAGTTGACTCAGCCGTCCATCCTTCTGAGGTGTGTAAAATGAGGACCCAGATTGTGGGGGGCGATATGCTGACTCTGTAAACTGCTTAGAGAGGGCTTTAAAGGACTGTGAAGTGGTTTAAGCGCTGTTTACGAGCAATTGCGCACTCCGGCCCCCAATGCACGACTCGTGTCCTGGGTTGCACAGAGTCTCAGGCCTGAGTCCGCGGCTGATGTTGTGTAATGCCAGGTCGGTTGTTAACAGTGCTGTGGAGTCGGATTTGGAGTCGAGGAGTCGGAGTCGGAGGAAATTTTGGGTACCTGGAGTCGGAGTCGGCAAATAATCCACCGATTCCGATTCCAGGTACCCAAAATTTCCTTAGACTTTGATTCCTTCTTAGACAAAACGGAAGTTGCTAAAGGAAAGCGACGTCGCATAAGCGTTACAGAACCAGCAAATGTCCAAATAAAAAAATTCCAACAGGAGTTTTATAAAGCACGAAAAGAAGTTGAAAAGTATGATCGCTCATCAAAACTTACTGTTGAAGAAGCCGTCCTTGTTTATCCAGAGATCGCTAGTGATGTGGCCAGAATAGTTACTGCAATGCCACCCACCCAAGTCAGTGTCTTTGAAAGATTATTTTCAGCCCTAAAAATAATAAAGTCTGACTTAAGAGCCTCTATGAAAGAGGATCTGGCAGAGGCAATTCTCTTCCTTAGGACTCTACATTCAATTGATTTGCATTTGCTAAGCCTATCACTGCATTTCAAGATTAATATAAACCATTTCTAGATTTTACAGATTTTGTTTTTGGTTCATATAGATAAGCTTTGTTTTTGTTCTAAAACAACCAAATAATGTGGTTTGTATTTTTGAACTGGTAAAGTTCCTGTTCCTGATGTTTATGCTTGCTGCTACTATCCAGCCACTTGATTAATTAAATTAATTAAAAAAAAATTAATAAAACTTTGTTGTTTTCATTGTGTTTGTCTTTTGCTTAAACTGTTCAATACAGTAGACTGTTGGCTTCCCAGCCAGTAGTCCTGTGGTAATGACATGTATGTTGACTTTCTTTCCTTCAAGGAATGTATAAATATATTCGCATATTAATACAGAGGAGTCGGACTCGGGGAATCGGACTCGGAGTCAGAAGTACAAAAAACTGAGGAATTGGAGTCGAAGTTGGAACATTTATCTACCGACTCCACAGCCCTGGTTGTTAACAAAGCCCCCCACATTTGTGATCTTATTTTGGAGGGGGGTACGGACCTGGCAGGTATTATGGAGATCTGGTTGGGCCAGGAGAGGGGGGGGGTCCCCCTGTTTGATATGTGCCCACCAGGTTTCCGTGCATTTCATCAGCCAAGGGCCCGGGGGGGGGGGTGAGGAAGTGGCGGCGATTATTAGGGAAAGTCTTTGTCCGAGGGAGACCACTGTTCCTCAGATAGCCAGATGTGAATCCCTTTTTGTGAAGTGGGGCCGTGGGGTGCAGATGGGTTTACTGACTATGTACCTGGCTCCCTGCCACGTAGCGGCAACCCTGCCCAAGCTACTTGACGTTAAGGGAAAGAGGAAAGACAAAGAAGGGAAGATGGGAAGAGAGCAAGAAAGGAAAAAGAAGGAAAGAGGGGAAGGAAGAGGAAAAGAGAATGTGAGAGGGAAGGAAAAAGAAGAAAAGGAAAGAAGGAAGGAGATTATAATAAGAGGGAGGGAAGGTCTGAGGGATGTCCTGCCTCTATTACTTACTGGTTTGATTCTGCAACCCAACAAGACAGATACAGACTTCGGAGGATAATTAGGACTGAAGAAAAAACTATGGCTACCAACCTGCCTTCCACTGAGGACCGGTATCCTGCATGAGTCAAAAAGAGGGCTGTGAAAATATTTACAGACCCCTCACATCCTGGACATAAACTGTTTCAACTCCTACCCACAAGACAACGCTATAGAGCACTGCACACCAGAACAACTAGACACAAGGACAGTTTTTTCCCAAATGCCATCACTCTGCTAAACAAATAATTCCCTCAACACTGTCAAACTATTTACTAAGGCTGCATTACTATTATTATTAGTCTTCTCATCGTTCCTATCACCCATCTCCTCCCACTTATGACTGCATGACTGTAACTTTGTTGCTTGTATTCTTACGATCTATATCGATATTGATTGTTTCCTAGTATTATTTGATTGCTTATTTGTACCTTATGATTAATATTAAGTGTTGTACCTTGTGATTCTTGACGAATGTATCTTGTCTTTTTATGTACACAGAGGGTGTATGCACCAAAGACAAATTCCTTGTGTGTCCAATCACACTTGGCCAATAAAGAATTCTATTCTATTCTATTCTATTCTATTCTATTCTATTCTATTCTATTCTATTCTATTCTATTCTATTCTATTCTATTCTATTCTATTCTATTCTATTCTAATTTGTTTCTTTTTGTATTGTATTGTATTGTATTGTATTGTATTGTATTGTATTGTATTGTATTGTATTGTATTGTATTGTATTGTATTGTATTGTATTGTATTGTATTCTATTCTATTCTATTCTATTCTTAGCACTTGGCCACCACAGGTACCCCCGACACGAGTGATGTCGAGCTGGCCATGCCCCCCAGCCCCCCGAAGTCAAACACAATCCTGATGCTGCCCTCAATAAAATCGAGTTTGACACCCCTGCAGTAGTGAATTCATTGGTAAACTAGAGATTACAGCCAGCCCTCAAACTACAACCATTCGGTTAGGGACAATCGGACATTACTACGGCACTGAAAAAAGCGTCTTTTGACCGGTACTCGCCGTTACGACGGTTATAGCATCCCCGTGTTCATGTGGTCAAAATCCAGGCGCTTCACAATCTGGTGCGTATTTATGATGGTTGCGGTATCCTGGGGATGCGATTGCCAATTTGTGATCTTCCCAGCCAGTTTCTGACCAGCAAAGTCAACAGGGGGAAGCTGGATTCATTAACAACTGTGTGAGTTGCTTTCAGGATTGCAGGGATTCAGTTAAGAACCGTGGCAAAAAGGTGATAAAACCCGGTGACTCACTTAGCATCCACCTTGCTTAGCAACGAAAATTCTAGCCCTGATTGTGGGCGTTAAGTTGAGCACTTCCCGTATTGATAAGTATAAACTATGGTACTATTTTTTTCTTTTCTTCCATTTTCTTTTCTTAGTTTGTATTTTCAGCTTGCAGTTTTGATTTTTGAAGTTCCTTTTTTTAAAAAAAAATGCTTTGCTACAAAAATAAAGACATAAAGTAATTTTTTAAAAGGTAACCACTGACAACACCCAGGTGGTCCGTACTGAAAGAACATAGCGCCAGGGAGGGGAAATGCAAAGATGAAAACCCTGCTGAGAGTAGGGCTATTTTAATACTTAAAGTTATAAATGCTAAACTGTCAAAAACAAGTGAAACAGTTAAGAATTCTGGCTCGTGGTTGTACTGCAGGATGAAGTTAGTTAGGAAATAATTGCTATGGACTGGTTTCTTGCTTGCTTGCATGCTTGCAATTTGTAACCCACCCCAACTTGGTTTCGTGTCTTGGAGGACACGAAAGGAGAACATCGGTCTATGACAGTGTTTCTCACAACTTGGCCACTTGAAGAAGTGTGGACTTCAATTCCCAGAATTCCCCAGAATTCAAGGATGAGAAACAGTGTTCTATGCTGAAATAGTTACAGTTGTTTTCTGAGCCCAAAGCATTTTGGTGTATAAATAGCTTTAAACTACATGCAGGACTATCTATCCCATAATTTCTGATATATAAATGTTTTAAATCCATCCGTACATCCATCCATTCATCCATCCATCCTTCCATCCACCCTTCCTTCCTTCCTTCCATCCATCCTTCCTTCCATATTCCATCCATCCATCCTTCCATCCTTCCATCCATCCATCCACTCACCAATCCATCCACTCACCCACCCACCCACCCATCCACCCACCCATCCTTCCTTCCATCCATCCATCTTCTTTCCTTCCTTCCTTCCTTCCTTCCTTCCTTCCTTCCATCCTTCCATCTTCCATCTTCCATCCATCCATCCATCCATCCATCCATCCATCCATCCAAGGAGGGTGTGCTCATTTCTGAGCTGAGGGAACTATCGTTGCCTGAAGACAATTTCCGTGGTCATGTGGCCAGCAGGACTGTATGCCAAAAGTGCATGAAATGCTGCTACCTTCCCACCGAAGTGGTACCTATTTATCTATTTGCATTTGCGGCTTTGGAACGGCTAGGTGGGCAGGAGCTGGGCCGGATAATGGGAGCTCGCTCCATCACATGGTGCTTGGGTCTTGAACCTGGGATGTTCTAAGCTGACAAGCTCGGTGTCTTTAACCGCTGAGCCATAATACCCCTGATGTATCTAACATCAACATTAAATACTGCTTTTTCCCAAGGTAGCTTTTGTTGTGCAATAAAATGCATTTGGAATGGAATCAGGGCCCTTTCTGGTTACCGTTTAGAAGGACACTTAGCATATTCATTTGCCCAAGCTTTTTTAATACGACTGTTTAAGATTTTTGCTATGCTTTCAGTGTTTTTTTTTAATGGGTACTTTTATTGTATCTTTGTAAGCTGCCTACCACCATTAAGGGAATGGGCAGCATATAAATTTCCTAAATTAATTGATTAATTAAAACCAGAAGATAAAAGCGCCATAAAACCAGCCAATTTAGAATTCAAAGTTCTTTAAAAGGCTCTGGCACTGAAACAATATCCTTGCTTATGGGAGCAAAATTTCCCAAACAAGTATATAGCTACCAACTAAATCCCCTTCCTGATAGATACGCTTTGCAAATAAGTTGAGAAGAACTCAAATTCATTCATTACTTCACTGTGCAAACAAACTCCTATGGAAGGAGGTGATTTTCAGGGAACCTGTCTCTAAGACATGAAGGACGTTAGCATTTCAGAAAGATTTATCAAGTTATACTCCCATCTGTTCATCCCTGTTAGCAATATTTATTCATTTAGAATAGAATAGAAACGAATAGAAACGAACAGAAACAAATAGAATAGAATCAGAAACAAATTAGAATGGAACAGATTAGAGTAGAATAGAATAGAATAGAATAGAATAGAATGGAATGGAATGGAATGGAATGGAATGGAATGGAATGGAATGGAATGGAATGGAATG
>WNWU01000037.1:3906973-3931636 GCA_012654045.1 Ptyas mucosa
AATGCGTTAAGCAATAGCCTTCATACTTTTGTATATTTTATACAAAGTCAGCTTATTGCCCCCACAAACTGGGTCCTCATTTTACCCACCTTAGAAAGGATGGAAGGCTGAGTCAACCTTGAGCCTGGTGAGATTAGAACTCGCAGTAATTGCAGGCAGCTGGATGTTAAATGCTGCCTTAGTAGGAGGCATTAGCCTGCTACGCCACTCAGGCTCCTATGGTGTTGTTAAGTGAATCACGCAGTCATTAAATGAATCTGGCTTCTCCCGTTGACTTTGCTGGTCGGAAACCACTTACCAATGGACTCTGCAACCATCATAAATGCAAGCCAGTTGCCAAGAGTTGAATTTTAATCATGTGTGACTGTGAAGATGCTGTTAACGGTCGTAAGGGCGAAAACCGGTCATAAAGTCACTTTTTTCAGTGTCACTGTTACTTCGAACTTTGACACTTATCTATTCTGGGCATCTAAAACCTCTTTGACTCTGACAAGTTTGTTTGTTACAGAAAAAGGTTAAAGGAATCAATATAACAAGCACAACAAATTTAAACTCCAATAGACATAGAAATAGAATAACAGAGTTGGAAGGGACCTTGGAGGTCTTCTAGTCCAACCCCCTGCTTAGGCAGGAAACCCTACACCACTTCAGACAAATGGTTATCCAACATCTTCTTAAAAACCTCCAGTGTTGGAGCATTCACAACTTCTGCAGCCAAGTTGTTCCATTGGTTAATTGTTCTCACTGTCAGGAAATTTCTCCTTAGTTCTAAGTTGCTTCTCTCTCTCTACATAAAACAATAGTTCCTTTCTAAGTATAGGTAATCTTGAGTTGTGTTATGACTGGTCGCCTAGCGACCATTCGAAGTTCTGATGGGCCTACCTGTGGGAGATTCAAACTTCTGGCGGTCACTCCCCCATCCTCCCCGTGGTCACATGACTGCACTTCAGCTGCTCAGCATTTAGCTTGCATTCATGGCCACATGCAGTGTCCTGTGGTCACTTGACTATGTTTTATGTTGGTTTAGCTGAAAGCTGGCTTTTACTTCCCATTTTGGGTAAAATGGCAGCCATAACGAACCATTGGTTCCAGGGGTGGGCAGCTGGGGGTTCGCAGGGGTTCGGGAGAACCTCTAGCTAAGATTCTGTACAGTTCGGAGAACACCCAAATCCCACTCCTGGCTGGCCCTGCCCACTCCGCCCCGCCCCTCCCAGGAGTCCCCACACAGCCCATTTTAGATGCAGGTAAGTGCAGGGCGTGTGTGGAGGCTTGGGGAGGGTGAAAAATGGGCCTAACGGAAGTTCTGGAAGGCCGGAAACGGGCCCGTTTCTGGCCTCCAAAGGGCCTCCGGAACCTGGGAAGGCCATTTTCGTCCTCCTGGAGGCTCAAAGAAAGCCTCCAGAGCCCGGGGAGGACAAAAACGCCCCCCCCCGTGTGGTGCAGGAGGCCGACTACGCCACGCCCACCATGGCCACGCCCACCCAGCAATAGGGCAGAGAACCCCTTGCTAAAAATTTTGAAGCCCCACCCCCGATTGGTTCACTTAATGGCCGTGACATTTGCTTTACGACAATCATAAGTTGTGACCACAACGGACAGTCTACATTACAGTTGTAACTCAAGAACTACATGCGCAACTCTGTCTGCTTTCAACCCATTGCATCTATCAAACGATCTGTTTCTCTGTCTGTCTGTGTTAACGCCTATTATCTAAAGCAGAACAATATATTGTGGCTGTGGCTCCCGGCACCCCGATATAGTCAGTTGACTCCATCACTGACTATCGGGGGTGAGTCTTTGGCCCCCGCGGAAAGGGCTCACAATCTGGGAGTCCTCCTGGATAGGCAGCTGTCCTTGGAGGAACATCTGACGGCTGTCACCAGGGGGACCTTTTGTCAGGTTCGCCTGATTCGCCAGTTGCGGCCCTTTCTTGATCGGGATTCCCTGTGCACAGTCACTCACACCCTCGTCACCTCTCGCCTAGACTACTGTAACGCTCTCTACATGGGTCTCCCCTTGAAGAGCACCCGGAGGCTCCAACTGGTCCAGAACACGGCCGCGCAGGTAGTGACGGGAGCAGCATGGCGCTCCCACATAACACCGCTCCTGCGTGAGCTGCACTGGCTTCTGGTGATCTTCTGGGTGCGCTTCAAGTTGTTGGTGATCACCTTTAAAGCGCTCCATGGCATAGGGCCTAGTTATCTGCGAGACCGCCTGCTGCTACCAACGACCTCCCATCGACCCGTGCGCTCCCACAGAGAGGGCCTCCTCAGGGTGCCATCAGCCAAACAATGTAGGCTGGTGACCCCCAGGGGGAGAGCCTTCTCTGTGGGGGCACCTACCCTCTGGAACCAGCTCCCCCCAGAGATAAGGAGAATTCATGACCTCAATGCCTTCCGCCGTGCCCTCAAAACTCATTTTTTCCAACAAGCCGGGCTGGCTTAAGAAGAAATTTTAAATATTTTAATTGGTTTGTTAGTTTTAAATTTTGGGGCCAAATTTATATATATATTTAATTGCTTTTACTATTTGTATTTCATGTCTTTAATTCTGGCTGTACACCGCCCTGAGTCCTCAGGGAGAAGGGCGGTATATAAATTGGAAATAAAATATTATAAAATTTTCAGTTTCCATCCTTCCATAATGAAGTCTGAAAACAGCTTTCCGTTCATCTCGCTCCCTTTTTGGCAACAATGAATCCTAGAGAGTTTTATCTCAAATTACCCAAAAAATAAAAATAAAAAGAAACAATTTTCATCATTCAGCAGCAGGAGATTTTTTTTAAGGAGAACAGCACATTAGCGTGAGATTTGCATACGAGATTTTCAGACGCTCATGGGTGTTGGCAGCCAACAGACTGGTAAGACTCCATGCCAGCTCTGCAGAATTTGTCACTTCCTGCTTCTTCCCTCTTTAGAGCAAGCCCAACTCTCTGAAAGATGGAAGGAACGGGTGTAACAGAAACACAGGTATCCAAGTAACACTTTTGAGATTTTTTTTCAGCATGAGAGCTTCGCAGACTTGGCCGCGTAAAAGCAAAGAAACTAAAGGAAAACAGTGATTGACGTTATTTAAAAGGGGCTAAAAAAGGATAGGAACGGAGATACGCAGCGGAGAAATGGATTTGCAGCTCTGAGAAAAATAGAATCTCTGGGGCTGGGATGGTGGTAGTAGAACAGTGATGGCTAACCTTTTTCCCATCGCGTGACAAAAGCGGGGGTAGTGGGGGGGGATAGTGGCACGTGGAGACATATCTGTGGGCACGCGAGCGTTGCTCTAGCTAAGCTCCAGCGTGCATGCGCACACCGGACAGCTGATTTTTGGGTCTTCTGGGCCCACCGGAAGTTGGGAAACCGGCTGTTTCCTGCCTCGGGGGGGGGGGGGAGGCTGTTTTTGCCCTCCCCAGGCTCCTAGAAAGCCTCTGGAACCCGGGGAGAGTGAAAAACAGGTCTACAGGGTCCACCATGCCATCACATACAAAAAGCGGGGGGAGCACGGGGGGGGGGGGTGTTTCCACGTGTACATGCAAGGGGGGCAGGTTGCATTAAATTATGGGTGTGGGCACATGCGTGTGCACGACCCCACTGCACTCCCCCCGTTTTTGGCACGCGACAGCAAAAAGGTTAACCATCACTGTCCTATACCAATATTGCCTTACAGTGGATTCCCCCCCCCCCCAGGACCAGTGTAACTATCATTGTATTTCATTCTAAATAGTATAATATTTCTTATCAATTATGCATTTGTTTTATAGGCCAAGAACATTCATCAAAGGTTACAAGCCATGAGCCCGTCAGATAGAGAGACCTGTAATTACAAGGAAATTGAAGACAGGAACATATTCTCAAGTTGACAACTGAAACATAAATCCAGGTGTGTGTGTGTGTGTGTGTGTGTGTGTGTGTGTGTGTGTTAGAACGGGAGAGATAGAGCTTTTCATAATTTGATAGTTTGGAAAAATGAAAAGAAGAGGGATCCTTTAGGGAGATGCAAAAGAAAGATCGTGACACTTGTGGGAAATCGGTGTAATCAACGCTTTACAGGCAGTCCTTGACTTACACAGTTCAGACAATTTATTGACTGTTCAAAGTTACCACGGCACTGAAAAAAGTGGCTTAGGACCTTTTTTTCACACTTACGACCGTTGCAGCATCCCCGTGGTCACGCGATCGAAATTTGGATGCTTGGCAACTGGTACATATTTATGATGGTTGTTGTCAGGGGTGGATTCTACTTACCTTTACTACCGGTTCGCATCGCGCTTCTGCTCATGTGCAGATCACTTATGATGATGTCTGGGTCAGTGGGCGGAGCCTCCCACCAGTTTTACTACGGGTTCTTGTGAACCGGTCCGAACCGGGGGCAACTCACCACTGGTTGTAGTGTCCCGGGGTCATATAATCCCCTTTTGCGACCTTTCCGACAAGCAGAGTCAAACAGGAAGCCAGATTCACTTAACAACCATGTTGCTAACTTAACAACTGCAGCGATTCACTTAGCAACGGTGGCAAGAAAGTTCGTAAAATGGGGCAAAATCCATTTAACAAATATCGTATATTGTACGTTGAGGATTAGCTGTGTTACCCAGTCCAAATGAAGACCAGTAAGAACTTCAAGGAAATATATTTTATACATGTATTTCATTGCCTTCTAAGAACCCAGAGATACGGACAAAGCTGCTTTATATCTAAAATATAGATAAAACTGAGGAATGGAGTTGGACAAATGAGCTCAGTATTCTAAGTTCCATTTTTCACAAGTACTAGAAGGAATTAGATTTGAATACGTTTCTCTCAATCAAACACAGCGGTGAATGCAGTTGGTTTTTCAAACTGTGTACTGTTTACGGGGGGGGGGGGATTCCATATTTTAAACTCTACAATTCGGTTGCTTCTCTTCCTAAAATCCCAGATAAGTTTGTGATCTTTGCAAACTCCAGGCTGCTTTTGTCTTGCCTCTAAGTACATGTCAACACACTTTGACTTTGTCCCCTGATAATACAAAAGAACATTTTCTTTCCTCGGTTTATTGCAGCCAAGCATTTATTATTCTTTAGTTCTGACATTTCCATTGTGAGACCGGGAAGAAAAGCCATCTTTCAAAAACAGACTTTTCTCCGTATACAGACAGTCCTCGACTTCTCCTCAAAGAGACACGTGTTCTCAGCTCCCTTTCAGGACAGGTGGGCTTAGGGTGCCACTCAAACCTTTGTGATCCGAATCTTTGTGTAGTTTCGATAATTTTCTTGGCCTACACCAGGACCAGTCTTGCCTTCTTCCCTCAGGGGGATAAAGGGATTAAACATGAATGCAGGTGTGAGGTGGGAGTAGAGGCGATAGCTGTAGCATAGAAGATGGAAGGATCATTCATCTGCTGATGTCTAACCGAGTAGAGACATCCACATCCTCTTGAAAAGGTTATACATGGAAAGTTGACTGGCAAAATGAAGGCTACAGGTAGTCCTCAACTTACAACAGTTCATTTAGTGACCGTTCAAAGCTACAATGGCACTGAAAAAAGTGACTTAAGACTTTTGTAGCATCCGACACCCCGATATAGTCAGTTGATGCCCTCACTGACTATTGGGGGCGGGTCATTGGCCCCCACGGAAAGGGCTCGCAACTTAGGTGTCCTCCTGGACTCACAGCTGTCTTTAGAAGAACACCTGACGGCTGTGACCAAGAGGGCTTTTTATCAGGTTCGCCTGACATGCCAGTTGCGGCCCTTTCTAGATCGGGACTCGTTAAATATGGTCACTCATGCCCTCATAACTTCCCGCCTGGACTACTGCAATGCTCTCTACATGGGGCTCCCCTTGAAGAGCACCCGGAGGCTCCAGCTGGTTCAGAATGCGGCCGCGCGGGTCGTTATGGGAGCAGCGTGACGCTCCCATGTGACACCCCTCCTGTGCGAGCTGCACTGGCTCCCTGTGGTCTTCCGGGTGCGCTTCAAGGTTTTGGTTACCACCTTTAGAGCGCTCCATGGCTTAGGACCGGGGTATTTACGAGACCGCCTTCTGCCACCAGTAGCCTCTCACCGACCAGTACGCTCCCATAGAGAGGGACTTCTCAGGGTGCCGTCGGTCAAACAATGTCGCCTGGTGGCCCCCAGGGGAAGAGCCTTCTCTGTGGGAGCACCCTCCATCTGGAACGAGCTCCCTCCGGAGATACGGACAATCCCGGATCTTCGTGCTTTCCGCCGTGTCCTCAAAACATTTCTATTCCAGCAGTCCAGCCTGGCCTAACCTCCTTTTAAAACTGCTTTTAAATTTAAAATCTGTCCTATAAATTTGAGGTGCTTTAATTTTATTTTCTGGGCCATATTATTTAATTGTATTTTAACAGCTTTTAAATATTTGTATTACATGTATATGTTCACCGCCCTGAGTCCTTCGGGAGTAGGGCGGTATATAAATTTAATAAATAAATAAATAAATAAATGTAATCAAAATTTAGACGCTTGGCCATCAGTTCATACTTAACGACCATTACCGTGTCCTGGGGTCATGTGTGACCCCCTTTTGCGACCTTCTGACAGGCAAAGTCAATGGGGGAGCCAGATTCATTTAACAACTGGCTTACTAACTTATCATCTGCAGCGATTCACTTAGCAACCGTGGCAAGAAAAGGTGTCAAACGGGGCAAAAACTCACATAACAAAGGTCTCACTTCACCACAGAAATGTTGGGCTCAATTGCGGTCGTAAGTTGAGGACTACCCATATGCAATAGAATAATAATAAAAATTAAAAAATAAATAAAAAGGACAATAATGTTAAAATCCGGAGCGTCCTGAGATCAATCCCAAGTCTACTGTAGGGAACAGCATAGTGGAGATGAGTGAGTAACTGCAGAGTTTCCTTGTGGAAACCAATACTGTCAGCCAATACATTTTATAAATAAATAAATAAAAATATAATTTGCATTATTTGTGGCATGACAACATGGCACATGTTACTTGCCCTTGTTTCAGACACTAAGGAAGAAATTTATAAAATGATAATGCAGCTTAAGCATTATGGATATTAGAAGATCCCCACAAAAATCCATGCATATCAAGAAGTTCTGGATCTATCTATCTATCTATCTATCTATCTATCTATCTATCTATCTATACCAAATTTATATTTCGCTGATAAAGAAATAAAGGGAGACTAGCATAGATCTATTTCAAGCTATTTAGCTCTCTTCAGCTAGCCATACCCTTACTCGGATTCAAACTTGGGTTGCCTGCATATTAGGCAGTTGTATTAACCTCTGAGCCACAAGTTCTCCTCCCTTCATCAACTTGAGCCGGGGGAGAGATTAAGTGTTTTTCTATCGAGACTGGTCTACCCCAACATGTGGGAAAGAGCATTCTGCTCATATGTGTGTGTGTGTGTGTGTGTGTGTGTGTGTGTGGAGATGGACCAGTGGTGAAGTCCTCTGAAGTCTGCTATTGGTTCTGAGAGTCTGTTACCGAGTGCGCACTTTGCGTGTGCACGCGTCCCTGAGGCACGCCCGCACAGTGCTAAAAAAGGAACATTTTGAAGCCTTCTGAGTCTGCAAAGATAAGTAGATCAGCGAGGGGGGGATCTACTGTGCCACATGATTTAGATTAGCTAGAAAGCAGGAAATCCGACGATTCTAGCTAATAGAAATTGTACATCACAGCTGATCGTTGGAAATATCGGTTCGCTCGAACCGGTAGCGTTTTTACTACCGGTTCTCCCGAACCGGTATGAACCGATAGCATTTCATCCTTGAGATGGACATAATGGAATAGATGCAAAACTAACTCAGCCACAGGATAGTTAGATTTGCTAGCTTTTGGTAAAGACACAACTGAAAAGGCTTCCGTAGTTTTGTACTGTTTGATGAGTGATTTACAAAGTCTTCATAACTGTCTTAGACATAAAACTGCCGTTCTAAGATGAAGATTTAAAGCACAATTCATGTCTTTTTTGCGTAAGAAAATAGAGCTCTCTCTGCTTTTCCCTTCGTTATATCCAGATATTTTGACTACGCTTTTTTCTGAACATTCAAATCCTTCCTTCCAAATCTCTAAAAAGTGTGACCGTCCATTTTATCCACTCTTTTTTTTTTCTTATTTGGACTTTTTCTTTTCTCCAGAGTGATTTTATATAATCAAGAAAATATACATGGATTGATATGACTTTAAGGTAATAGCTGCAGAGATTTTGCTACTGTGTTTCCCCAAAAATAAGACCCTGTCTTATATTTTTTGAACCTCAAAATAAGCGCTTGGCCTTATTTTCAGCGAGGTCTTATTATTTTGGGGTGCATGGAGCAAGACAGGGATCCTCTTGCCATCTTACCTGATTTCTAGCTCTGTCTCCCTAACCCTAACCAGAGGAAATGGCGGGGACTGGCTGCGCATGCGTTTAAATATTTTTGGGGAGGGCTTATTTTTGGGGGAGGGCTTGTTTTTGGGGGAGGGCTTATTATCCGGGGAGGCCTTATTTTGGGGGAAACATGGTACATTCAAATCTCAAGGAAAAGAAATGAAGTTGAGCTGAAGTAAGAAAAATGTGATTCCAGATTATTATTATTTTTATTCACACGGATTTGATAGTCTCACTATCCAGGGCAATATTTTTCTGGAAAAAAATTGAATATTTTCATATTTCAGAACCACCCAAAACTTTACTTTCCAAAACTTTATTCTCCTCAAAACAGCCTGCTGTTTTGGCAAAATCCCTTAAGGTACCAATCTGGTTTCAGATTGATCTTAAAAATTGCATTAAAATTAGGGGAATGAACTTTATGGTCTATCTAGCTTTGAACGATCTAAGCTGGTCCCAGCTCTCAAAATTGTCAAATTGTCCCCTTTTTATACAACGGATTGAACTGGAGACTTTTTTTTTCATTTTTATTTTTTTAATTATATAAAATACAAAGAAGAAAAGAAAATACAGAGCCCTGGTGGCGCAGCAGATTAAAGCCCTGTTATTAACATCAGCTGCCTGCATTTACTGCAAGTTCAAATCCCACCAGACTCAAGGTTGACTCAGCCTTCCATCCTTTCTAAGGTAGGTAAAATGAGGACCCGGTTTGTGGGGGCAATAAGCTGACTTTGTATAAATATATACAAAAGTATGAAGGCTATTGCTTAATGCATTGTGAGGCGCCCTGAGTCTCCGGAGAAGGGCGGCATATAAATCAAATGAAATAAATAAATAGGAAATTAAGGGCGGGAAAGGGAACAGGGGAAAGGGAATGAGAGAGATAGAAGGGGGAAGAGAAAAAGAAAGAAAAGGGGGCATTGACTTCCAACTCTTCCTAGCACAGTACAAGATAAACACACTCCAACTTCAACTTGTTGCTTTTACACATTAATATATAACTAGCCATTTCTATAACACCAAATCTTTCTAATCAACAAAACCAACATCAAAATTTCTTTTTTTTTTCTTCACAAGTACAAATCCCAGAAGGGATATCCGAATAAGAATGTATTTTCCTCTTTCAATAAAGTAATCAAGTTAAACCATTCCTGCTTTGTCTTCCTTGCTATGGAAATAATGTGCATTTCTATTTGCATCTAGTAATCTTTGTGAGCTGTCACGATTTTTACTTACAAAATATATTGTATTCTTTCAAATCCTTTGGCCTTTCTTTTCTTAACTGGAGACTTTTTTTAAAGGTAGGGCATGAGCATCATCACAATTCGATTACCTTTTCCTTTAATTATTATTTTTTTTTAAAAAAAAATAACAATAGTTTCCTAAAACAGGTATTTCCTTTTGTGATTATTTTCGTTCACCACTGATTTTTCAAACCAAGAGCTAAACCCATTCAGGATTGCTAAAAGAAGAGGGTAGGGGGATTTTTTTGGGGTTTTTTTTTTTTTAAAGGATTGGTGGCCAGGAAAAAGATCTGCTTATAGATTTAGCTGGCAAATGGCAGATAACGCCGGGAGGAGAGGAAGAAAGGCTCGAGCAATGAGAATAAATGAAGAAGTTGAAAGCGTTTGTTTCCACACAGATTCCATGTGCAACTTGGCATCCTCGCCATAAAGAAGAGTTTAATCAAAAGTCTCCAAGGAGCCATCACAAAAGAAACTCTTGTACTGCCAGCTTTGGTGTAGTGAAAGAAACACCTGCTACGCACAACAAAAAGAGAAGCAGACAATGGGTGTAGAAGAAAAACCTCCAACAAATAATGGAACTGGTTTGGTGGCTTTTTTCTCTTGTCTTCCCCCACCACCACCACTCCCTAGGTGCAATCCCCATTCTCCTTACTCTGGAGTATTCTCACTGATTTCAAATAGAAGGGCTTAGTTAGGAAGGAACTGGTGGGTTTTTTTTTTAGTTTTTGGAAATAAAGACAGAGGAAAATAGATGAATATTCATGGGGGGGAAACCTTAGCAAATTGGGTAAAGGTTGAAAAATGAGTCCAAGGCTCCAGGACAATGAGGTTCATGGTCAGAAAAATTCCTGCTTGGCCGTCCTGAGGGTCCCAAGAAGTTGGTGAGGTCTGATGGCCTGCAAATCTTTGCCATAATTCTTGCAGTTAACTATGTGGGTTGGAGTTTTTTGGGGGGAACTAAAAACTCAACAGGTATCATGCTGACAACCCTAACTCTGGTTTCTTCTCGCCTTTCATAATTGTATTGATTTGTTTTATAGCAGGGGTGGGTTCTAAATTTTTTTACTACCGGTTCTGTGGGCGTGGCTTATTTTGTGGGCGTGGCTTGATGGTCACGTGACAATTATTTAGGATTTAGCAGAGGTAGTGGTCTACCAGGCTTTTAACTGCTTGCAGAGCTGTACCGGTCTACCCATTTGTTTTTGGAGGCACTGGTCTACTCATGTATTTTTGTAGGCACTGGTCTACCCATTTATTTTTGCAGGCACTGGTCTACTCATTTGTTTTCTTTTAACACTGATCAGCTGTAGGGCGGCCCTTTGAAGCCCCGGGGCAAGAGTTTAAACAGTTTTTTCCCCTTTAGCCGAAAGCTGGGACTCAGGAGGCAGCAATAGATTGGGGGTGGGGCCAAATAAAAGGTAAGAATAATGCAGGGGTGGTGGCAGGGGGGGGCAGAACCGGTTCGGTGACATCATATTGTCATCGCTACCGGTTCGGCGGAATCGGGCGGAATCGGGAGGAACCCACCACTGTTTTATAGCCTGCAGATATTTTTTTACAAATAACTCAAGATGGCAAACATATCCAACGCACCGCCCTTCTCCTATTTTCCCTCACGACAACTCCTCTGTGAGGTGAGTTGGGCTGAGAGAAAGCGACTCATACAAAGTCACCCAGCCGGCTTTGGGGCCTAAGGTGAGACTAGAACTCACCGTCTCCTGGTGATTGGCCCAAAGTCACCCAGTTGGCTTTCATGTCTAAGGCGGGACTAGAATTCACATTCTTCGGATTTAATAATACAGTCAGGGATATTGGAGAGTCCAAGTTGCATCTGGGAATTAAATTGGGTATCTCAAAGTACCAGAAATATAAACATCTGATAGGTTATATTGAAATCACCAATACTTTTCTAGGAAATATAAACTATATGGACCTGGATTGTATTATCAGGGATTGAAGAAATCAAAGAACAATTGCATTTGATAGATTGAAAAGTAGCTTGGGGGTGTATTTCAGAGTGGATGTAATCAGCAAAATCATGCTATCTATATATTCACTCAATGCAAAAAGAGACATATCTCTATTTCTAAAAATTAATATCTTTATGTGATATCAATTTTTTTTTTTGCTGATATATCTGTTAAATGCCACAGGCCATTGCTTGGCAAATGTTGATCCTCTGTCTTAAAACCGAAGCATCTTGCATCAAGGAAGAATGAGACAGAAATGTAATTCCTAATAATAAAACCATATTTCAAATTGCATTGTAACACTAAACCATTGTGATGGCTCATTAAAACTACAAAATTTAATGGGCGCTAGAAACTCTAGCAAATGTACAATACAACTAATCAGAAAAAGAAAACTTGTATAGAAACTTCAGATTGTACTTGCTAAACGTCCTACAAATAAAACTCATCTTTAGGGGCATGATGTGTAAAAGGAAAGCTATCATGATGCTTTCAATGGGGGTGGGGGGTGGGGGAGAATGAATCATTTGCGGGGACATTTACATTTCTTGGGAGTCATTCTGGACAAGTCTCAGCAATTTGTTAGCCAAGAGGCTACAGACAAATGTCAAGATTGCCTATACAGGATCAAAGTTAATACAATGTGGCCTTGTTTATTTTAGCTGATGGTCAACTTCTTCACTTTGGGAAAGCACTATTTTCCAGGCAATGCTCCATCAATCAGAATAATATTTTGCAACTCCACAGAAGTTCCAAACATAACAAAAAAATCAAACATCCAGAATTAAGAACTTCTCTTTTGCCCATAAAAAAGATAAAGGTTCCCCTTGCACATATGTGGGTCGTTCCCAACTCTAGTAGGCAGTGCTCATCTCTGTTTCAAAGCTGATGAGCCAGCGCTGTCCAAAGATGTCTCCGTGGTCATGTGGCCAGCATGACTCAATGCCAAAGGCGCACGGAACGCTGTTCCCTTCCCAACAAAGGTTGTCCCTATTTTTCTACTTGCATTTATTTACGTGCTTTCGAACTGCTAGGTTGGCAGAAGCTGGGACAAGTAACGGGAGCTCAACCCGTTACGCGGCACTAAGGATTCGTACCGCTGAACTGCCGACCTTTCGATCAACAAGCTCAGCATCTTAGCCACTGAGCTACCGCATCCCTTTCCTTTTGCCCATAAGGGAACATAAAAATAAACTATACCTATTTTAAATATTATTAAGCATTAAGTAATATTAATAAGCATTTCCCTAATATAAGCGTGGAATAAACTGGTCGGCCTTATTTTAGGTAAATTCTCTTATCCCATATGTAAAATCACACTCAAACACAATTTTGACATTATATACAGCCTTTATAAAAAGAGGGCTGAAGTCCATGCTACAAATGTTGGGATGTACACAACCAGATATCCCTAGATGCACGCTGCCTCACAGCCTTCCTTGTTTCTCAGATTTCAGGTTGCATAATGATCAAAATTAGTTTCCCCGTTTGGACGCTGAGAACAAAAACACAGCCCTAAAATTCACTTTGTGTACAGGTAGTCCTCGACTTACAGCCGTTCTTTTAGTGACTTATGACCGCTTTTCACACTTAAGACCAATGCAGCATCCCCGTGGTCACATGCAATGGTGGGTTGCCCCCGGTTCGGACCGGTTTGCAAGAACCGGTAGTAAAACCGGCGGGAGGCTCCACCCACCGCCCCGGATGTCATCATCGGCGATCTGCACATGCGATCCTGTTGCGAACCGGTAGTAAAGGTAAATAGAACCCACCCCTTTTCACATGATCAAAATTCGGGCGCTTGGCAATTAGCGTGTATTTGTGATGTTTGCAGTGTGTGAGAGAGGGTATTTATGACAGTTGGAATGTCCATACAATCGCTTTCTGTGACCTTCTGACAAGCAAAGTCAATGGGGAAGCCGGCTTCACTTAACAACCACGTTACTAACTTAAGAACTGCAGTGATTCCCTTAACAACTGTGGCAAGAAAGATCGTAAAATGGCGCAAAACTCACTTAACAACTGTCTCGCTCAGCAATTTCGGGCTCAATTGTGGTTGTAAGCAGAGGTGGGTTTCACATAATTTAACAACTGGTTCGTCCCAGCACCAAAAATATGTGTGTGAGCCCTCCGTGCATGCCTGCGGCCTTCTGTGCATGCGCTTTGCTTGCGTGCATGATTGTACGCATGCGCGTGGCTTAAAAAATGCAGCTAAATAGGACGGCATAGCTCCGGGGCGAGTGGGCAGGCCCACCCGCAGGTCACAAACACCGGTTTGCGTGAACCGGTACGAACCGGCTGAATCCCACCCCTGGTTGTAAGTTGAGGACTTCCTGTACCAGAAATTCCACATAGTCCAATGAACCTCATGGATATATAGGATAAGAAGTTGTGCTGTGCTTCGATCTGAGACTGAAAAGTTGCTGGGTATTGAGGATGGATAAGTTATCAGCACAAATGTGTTCTTTCCCAGGATTGTGTGGCTATTGTGTGATCCCAGGAAAAGATGCAGCTGCTTTAAGAATAGGAATCGTAGGTGTAGTAGGCTGTACTGACACCTGCCCCAAACACTTGTCATATCTCACTACCGCCTTCTGCACTCAAATGTATAACTTCCCGGGATCACATGGCTACTATGAAAATCCAGAAAAAGATGCAGCTGTTTTAAAGAGCTGTTAGCAAGTGCATCATGCATACCAGGCCTGCTCCAAAATAAATATTTTACTTTTGGATTTAAAGGGCAGCATCTCCCTAGAAGTTGCTTCCTACTATCTCTCTTGCTACTAACTCAAAGCAAGTCTTCTTGCTCATGAGTTGGTGGAATGCAAGTTCAAAATAACCGATAAATGAGAATATTTGTAGCTCAGGGTTGAACTGAGGGGCTCTTGGTTGCAAAAATTTCCTTCAGGGGTGGTATTCACTTACTTTCCCTACCGGTTCACAAGTATGAGCATACATACACTCATGCGCATGTCCTTTTGTGCATATGCTTTGCTTGCTTGCACGCCTTCCGTGCATACGCCCGGCCTCAAAAACGTGCCTAAATAGGATGTCATAGAGTCGCTCACCCGCGATTTCCACTACTGGTTTGGGCAAAAGGGTCCGAACCGGCTGAATACCCCACCTTTGATCTCATTGATGCTCTCTGAGTTTGGTTGCAGACGTTTCATTACCAAACTAGGTGACATCATCAGTGCTCTTCACTCAGTTCAAAATAAAATTCACAGGGAAGGAGGCCAGGCAAAGGTTCTCCTCCCTCTCTACAGATCAGCCTATGACACTCAGAATGATGGCCTCCTTTTCGGGAAACGCCGAGAAACTCTGTCATGCCGCCCCGTTACCCTGAATTTTTCCCTCCAGCCGGCAAGATGGAGGGGTACAAAATTTATTTCGCAATGTCTCCCTGTGCTTCCCCGAGGCTGATGTGGGATGTGAGATGTGATTCTGAACATGCCAACGTATCTGAATGGCTCAAAGTCCTTTTCTTATTCGGCTGCACATTCCTTGATAAGCTGCAAAGCTTCCCACTTATCAGTCACTCAAAGTGACTGTGGCTGTCACTTGTGTACAAAGCGCAATCAGTTTGGAAGCACCGACACCGGCATTTTTCTTCTCAGCTTGAAGCAAACACGTTTTGACTGCTAGTCATTCAATTTTAAAGCATCGTCAATTAGGGGCGGACGGAGATATAAAGAAAACAACGTCCTAAACTCCCTTCACCAGCCAGCAGTAAAAAAATTTATTGTTATCTTGCTTGAATCATCTCTCTCTCTCTCTCTCTCTCTTTCTTTCCCTCTCTCTTTTTTCACCTTCCCTCAGCAGAAACGGCCTTCTCTGGCTGCCAAGGAAAAGTACTCATGACTCCATGTTCTCCACATGGTCGAGATGCAAATCATATGGCGTATTAATGCTCCCCATAGCAGGTCAGTTCAATGGACAAGAGTTTTCGTCTCCTCTCTCTGCCCCCTTGGCGTCCTGCTGGGCCATTCCATATGCACAGCATATGGCGGGAAATAAATAAATAAAATAAAAGCATTCTTAAAAATGCCCGCGGTGTAAGAGATGCCTGGGAGTTGGCCACGTTGCAAAAGAGTGGCGGGCAGGAGAAGTAAATATCCTTCTTCCCAAGAAAGGACGGAGTCTGGAAACCGAAATGTTTGCTCCAAGGCAGCCTGAATCTTAGAATGCAGGGAAATTGCATTTTGTAGAAAGACCACCAAACCTCACCGGATACAAAATGAGGTGAGGGGATCCTAGGATGGGGTTTGTAGCTAGATGGATGGAACTGATAGCAGTGGGTGTCAGGTCCTGGGTTAGCTAGGAATTTTCTAGGTTAGACCGTTGTTTGTTGTCTGGTGTGTTACCAGCACAATTTGCAGGAGGAAAAAAATGTAGACGGTCAGCCTTACGGGATATAAGGGACCCCTTTATTTTTTTAAAAAAAAAACCCCATTCACTGCTTAGCATGCTCAGCTCAGGGCACTGGGAGGTTCAAATGTCACCTTAAAATAAAGTAACCAACAGGGAGGGAGGAGGAAGGGAGGGGAAATCACAGCATGGCATGGCATGGCATGGCATGGCATATCATTTGGGAGTTTGCCAAGCTGTAACTCCTCTCTAAGAGCAGGTGGCAGCTGTGGGTAAAAAGGCCTTTTGCACAACTTATGATTGTACATTAGTGCCAGTGGTGGGTTTCAAATTTTTTTACTACTGGTTCTGTGGGTGTGGCTTGGTGGGTGTGGCATGGCTTGGTGGGCGTGGCAGGGGAAGGATACTGTAAAATATCCATTCCCACCCCAATCCAGGGTAAGATTACTGCAAAATCCCCATTTTCTTCCGAGACTCGGAAGGCAGAGAACAGATGGGGGCGGGGCCAGTCAGAAGTGGTATTTACCGGTTCTCCAAACTACTCAAAATTTCCGCTACCGGTTCTCCAGAACTAGTCACAATCTGCTGAAACCCACCTCTGATTAGTGCCCATTCTGGGAGGCTCTGCTCCAGGTCACTTGTGCCCTTGCGATGTCCAGACTGGATTAGTGCAATGTGCTTTATATGGGTTGTTCTTGAGCCACGTTCAGAAGCTTCGAATAACGCAGAATGTGATGATATAGATCAGGGCTGTCAAACTCGTGGCCCGCAGGCCAGATGCGTCACACACTGGCCATGCTAACGCTCAGTCTAGCCAAAGGGGGGGAGTCGTGATATGTCACGTGACACCGCCATGACAACGTGAGTTTGACTCCCCTGGTGTAGATAGTTACTGGCACTGATTACTTCGAAGAAATCGAAGCCTCGGTGGTGCAGCGGACTAAAGTGCTGTTAAGTGCTAGCACTTAGCTGCCAGCTGTCTGCAATTAGTGCAAGTTCGAATCTCACCAGGCTCAAGGTTGACTCAGCCTTCCATCCTTTCGAAGTAGGTGAATTGAGGACCCAGATTGTGGGGGCAATAAGCCAACTTTGTATAGAACAACACCGCTTGGGTGGGGGGGGGCGAAAGTCCTAATTAGCAGGTATATACAAAAAAGTATGCAGGCTATTGCTATAATGCATTGTAAGCCGCCCTGAGTCTACAGAGAAGGGCAGCATATAAATTGAACTAATACATTGGACTAATAAGTATGAGACACCATTGCTCTCCAAAGCGTTACTGGCTGCTGGTGTGCGGTCAGTGTGTGTGCAATTCAAAGTGTGTGTTGCCACCTTTAAAGACCATCATGGCTTGGGGTCAGGTTATTTACAATACTGTCTTTTCCCAGATCTTGGTCCTATTACCTGATGAGGGACATGCTCTAGCTACTTTCACTTTGTGGGCTCCAAAAAGAGAGCCCCTTTTCTGTTATGGTGTCCACTTTTTGCAACATCTTTCTCTTAAGATTGTCCCTGTCCCTCAGGGCTTTCTAAAAGGCCTTGAAATTTTGGCTTTATGCCTAAACCTGGAGTGGGATAGAGGCTGTCTCCTGGCTGAGAGATAATTGGTTGGATGACGGCTGGCTGCTACATGTTTTATTTTTTATTTTTTTTATACAGTGTGGTTTATGAATTTTATTTATTGAACTGTCAGCCACATATGTCAGATGGGCAGCTACATAAATCAAATCAAATCAGTCAGTCAGTCAATAAATCAATCCTCCGACAATACAACTCTCAAAAAATTAGGATAGTTTATGAAATATAAATTAAAATCAATGAACACTTCACACAGCATGCACAAGAATTACTGTGAAGTTAGTCGGCTTTAATAGAAAATTGGCTCTAGGAAGTAGGATTTTAAACAAAGGAGGAGGAGGAGGAGGAGGAAGAGGAGGAGGAGGAGGAGGAGGAAGACTATTGTCTGCATCTTAAATATTCAGACCATGATATCTTAACATTGATCATTATCATTTTAGCGTCATTTTCTCACACTTTTGTCAACTTTGTGATCAGAATGAGCAGAATTTGGAAAAGCAGTTGGAAAAGACCTCCAACTAAGCCAAAATCTTCTCCTGCACTAAGCATGATGGACAAGTTACTACTTCCAGTAGTAAAAAAAAAGTTTCCAGAAAATATCCTTTGCTGGACCGGTTTACAGCCATAATTTTCCCAATGTACAGAAACCTATTTTTTTCTCTCTTCCCTTTTTAATTATGTGAGAAATGCCAACCGATCAAAGAACATAGTGTGAACATTTGCATAACCCTGCGCCTTAGAAGAATATGCAAGGAGATTTGTCTTCTAAACTTCATCCTACCTACCGTCACAGAACAGGATCTTGGATTTACAGCCACAACAGAAATAATTCCCCATCACCTGTATGGTTGGCTATGTGACAGATGGCACTGCCCCACATGCTGTGATTTTTCCACACAAAAAAAAATGTTTCTGCGTGAATGGGCTTCCCATTGTGAGAAGAAACATGAACGACATGGTCCATTCCGTTTATGTACGGTACCAACGTGCCAGCTACCAAGCAAATGAATGGGGTTTCACAGCTGTGATAAATGTGCCTCCAAAAGCCCCTGCAGATGTTTTCCCAAGAAAAGCAGCTGTTCATTTAACACCACGCATCACAAGAAATCAATTGTGGTTACTGACATTGTGAAGATGCATTTAAATCAATTGGACTTGAGATATGTCTCTCTCAACCCATATGTCTCCTTAGGTCCCTTCCATCCAGCTTTCAATGGACCTCGCTCCATTGGTGGGATTCTACCGGTTCGGACCGGTTCGGGAGAACCGGTAGCTCCGACGATCAGCTGGGAGAGAACCGGTTCGCCCCGACGATCAGATGGGCCCATCCGCCTGCCCGCGCTATTTTCCCACTTTATCTCCTCAGCTGATTCACTCAGCAGAGCTGATTGCCGCGCGAATCAGCTGTGTTACTCCTCTGAATAAACTCAGAAGTGAAAATTTGTTCAAATTGCGCATGCGTGCGAAGCGCGTGATCACCGGACCGGTTGTTAAGCTGGGAGGATCCCACCACTTCATATTGAATTCAACCAGTTTGAACCGATATACCGTATTTTTCCATCTATAAGACACCCATGTACACTCATGTAGAATAAGTAAGTAAGCAGACTACAAGCCATCACTGTGCAGAAACCATCTTATTAGAGAGTGAGTAATACAACAACAGGAAATGCATCACAGGAACAATAGAGATGAAACCTAGAGTGGCAATGTGATACAGGAACAACAACTACGATAGAGAGGAATGATAGAGATGCATATAAGGTAGAGGCTCGTCCGGTATGTGCGGCAGAGCTGGAGGACGGGGATGGGCCACACCTTCTCCTCTCCGCCTCCTGTGTATAAGATGCCCCTCCATTTTCAAGTAAATATTTTAAAGAAAAAGTAGCATCTTATACAAGGGTGAAATTCACTTACCGGTTTGCAAATGTGAGAGCGCTCGCGCGAACCTCCTCCACACATGTGCAGAGCCTTCTGTGCATGTGCAGAGGGTCAAAAACGGGACGTGATGACGTCCGGGCAGGTGGGTGGAGCCTCCCGCCGCCGGCGCTACCAGTTCGCCTGAGCCGGATAGAACTGCCTGAATTTCACCACTGATCTTATACACGGAAAAATACGGTACACTCCGACCTCAAGTCCCAAACCCTGCATTTAAACCCGACATCCGTCTACGTATACGGAACCCCTCTGTTAATGACTGCCACTGCATCTCTGAATTGAAGACAGTGAAAAGGTATGGAAAATGGACTCGAATAATTGAAATAATGGACAGATTCATAATCTCTGACCTGGATCTGTTGCTGAAGAAGGTTGATTTTGTGTTGTTGTTGCAGAAGTTGCTGCTGCTGTCTCGCAATCTGTAGGGTCAACACACGTACATGTAATTTAATAGTGCGTGCATGTATGCATGTTTGCATCTGTGCGCGTGTCTGTCTCAAAAGACCCATGTTTCTAAATGTGTTTAGATCTTTGCCCATAAACAGTCTTGTTCAATTAAAACCATTGATAAACCCATTCTATTATCCAATAAAGTCTTGATTATGCGTAGCAGTCAAAGTTGAACACTTGTTCTTACACTGAAAAAAAAAAGTGATTTTTCGATTAGAGTGGCTGGAAAATGTTTTCTCATTCAATTCTGAGAATATTAGAAGGCTCGTGATGGATGACACAATGGTAAATACCCATGAAAGCCGTAGCATTTTCTAACTTGTGTTCCTCGGCCACTGGAACAGTAACAGTAACAGTGTTGGAAGGGACCTTGGAGGTCATCTAGTCCAACCCCCTGCTCACGCAGGAGACCTGTAGTAGGGATTCAAACCGCCGAACTGCCGACCTTTCGGATCGACAAGCTCACGGATAGCATAGGAGTTGACATTCACCATCATAATGTTAAGTAGTCCCTGATCACTTCAACCCCCATAAATTTGTTTAATTCCTTTTAATTTTGTCCAAGTTGTGATTATATCTCCATTATTATTATTTTTTTTTTGCCTTGCGTTGATCCTTTGATCCTAAAAAAATATCTTGATTTTGTTCAGGTTGGATGAAGAAGGCTTTTTTTTTAGTTTGTATGTAGCAAAAATTAATTTATTATTAAATTATTAAATTTAAAATGATTATTACATTTAATTATAAACTTAAAATAACATTATTAAGAATTATAAACTGTTTTGCAAATGAGGTGGAGAAAATTTCAGATTTGGATTAAAGCCTGGTGGCGCAGCAGACTAAAGCAGTTATTAACATTCACTAACATTCAGCTGCTTGCAATTACGGCGAGTTCGAATCCCACCAGGCTCGAGGTTGACTCAGCCTTCCATCCTTTCTAAGGTAGGTGAAATGAGGACCCGGATTGTGGGGGCAATAAGCTGACTTTGTATAAATGTATACAAAAGTATGAAGGCTATTGCTTAACGCACTGTAAGCCGCCCTGAGTCTCCGGAGAAGGGCGGCATATAAATCAAATTTTTTTTTTAAAAAAAGGAAGGGGGAAAAAACCCCCTCTTGATCCACCCAAATGGAAGTTCCTTCAGATATTTAGTTTCAGTTAGGAGTTCTCAACCTTGGCAGCTAGAAGATGGAGGGACTTCAACTCCCAGAATTCCCCTGCCAGCTAGGAGGAATTCTATTCCCCCCCATCCACCCATCTTCAAGCTGCCAAGGTTAAGAAATAATGGTTTAAGCCAAGGGTAAACGTTATCAAATTCCAATTTCTTCCATTTCAGGTCAGTTTGTCCAATCTGGAAGGAGGCCCGTTTTTTACTCTGCTATAAATGAATTCTAATCCTAGATTTGGGAAGACCCCAATTTTGCTGAAGTGGAATTTGGTGTTTGCCTCTTCTGACTGTCAGTCGTGAACTAGGCAATGAGGTTGGCTTAGTCTGTTATGCAGATCCCCATCCTTATTGCGTATGGCTGAGTGTGATATGGGCAAACACAGAAAATGATGTTGAATAAACCATGGTTCAGTTAAACATGGGTAGGAATGTCTAGTGAATATACCAGAGGTGGGATTCCCTTACCTTCTCTACCGGTTTGGAAATGTGAGCGCGCGCTCTGTGCATGCGCATGACTTTCTACGCATGCGCAGTGCTCACGCATTACATCCAGCCGGGTGGGCGAAGCCTCCCACAGTCGCCACTACCAATTTGCCCGAACCGGACAGAACTGGCTGAATCCCACCACTAGATACCACTAGTATCAGAAGCCAAACATCCATGTAAAAACACTTTATACATAGTCAAGTCAGTAATTCTAAAGTCCAGGTAGTCCTCGATTTATAGTCATTCACTTAATGGCCTTTTGAACTTACAACAGCATTGAAAAAAAAGTTGATTTATGACCATTTTTTCACACTTACGACTGTTGCAGCGTCTCCATGGCCACATGACCAAAATTGGGGCACGACTGGCATGAATTTTTGACATTTGCACTGTCCTGGGGTCGTATTTGTTGAAACAATCCTTTAAAATATTGGCAGGTAGTCCTCAACTTACAACGGTTCGTTTAGTGACCATTTGAAGTTACAACAGCACTGGAAAAAAAAGTGAGCTATGACCTATTTTCTCACTCACGGCCGTTGCAGCCTTCCCATGGTAACGTGATCAAAATTCAGACCTCTTGACCGTTGATTCGTATTTATGACCGTTGCAGTGTCCCGGGGTCATGCAATCCCTTTTTGCGACCTTCTGACTAGCAAAGTCAGCGTGGAAGCCAGATTCACTCAACCATTGTGTTGCTAACTTTATTTATTTATTTATTTATTTATATGCCACCCTTCTCCAGAGACTCAGGGCGGCTTACAATGCGCTAAGCAATAGCCTTCATACTTTTGTATATTTATACAAAGTCAGCTTATTGCCCCCATAATCTGGGTCCTCATTTTACCTACCTTAGAAAGGACGGAAGGCTGAGTCAACCTTGAGCCTGGTGGGATTTGAACTTGCAGTAATTGCAGGCAGCAGATGTAAGTGGATGTTAATAACTGCCTTAGTCTGCTGAGCCACCAGAGCTCTTTACTTAACTTCACAACTGCAGTGATTCCCTTAACAACTGTGGCAAGAAAGCCTCGTAAAATGAGGCATACAACTCATTTAACAAGTGCCTCACTTCATAAGAGAAATGTTGGGCTCAATCGAGATCTTACGTCGAGGACTACCGGCATTATAAAATTTAATGGAGTCAGATTTAAATGGATTTAAACTGAAAGAGTGGGGAGGAAAGGACGTTTAAAGTGCCTTGTGCCCCTACTCTTGTCTCTCAAAACCTACTCTTTTGATAGGGCTACATAGGGGCCACCCCCTGATCTTTGGGGCAGGGAAGTAAGAGCAGGATTAGGGGGTGGCGTGGCTTTAAGTACCCCATTTCAAACACACTCTCCATAATTTGGAGAATATCATTATGTCAAAAACTCTGGGATCTGCTCCTCTCTTCCACTGCAGGCTGAAAATAACACCTCCTGTTGTATATTCCATTTAACTTCCTTTTTTTAAATCTTCCCAGCCCTCTGGGAACAGTTCCGTGAATATTTCAGCCCCTCTTAGAAATAAAGACGCGTTAATAGAGTGCTAATCTCCTGCCTCCCCGATGCCAGAGCAGGACTAGATTAAAAGTCCCTTTTAATAACCGCTCACCTGTTCTTGCTGCTGCTTGGCCAGCTCCATTTGCTGGCGCTGCTTCTCAATTTGCGAGGCCGCCAATTTCTTCTGCTCGTCGTGAGCCGCCAGCAGCTGCTCCCGCAAACTGGTCAGCTGATTGATCATGCCCATAAGCTGCCTCTCTTTCTCCGCTAGGCTCTCTGGAGTCCCTGAGCATCATATGGTGACCAAAAAAGAAAAAAAGAAAATAGGCAAAAGGAGAAAAAAAGGAGAGGGAAGAGAATCAGAAATGAGATCTGGGTACGGTTCCAAGCCGACGTGCTTTGTAAAGCAGAAAATGCCTTTTGCAGCACACAGCAGCACCCTCAAATGATTTAATCCCCCCTCCTTCCTTTTTTTTCAAAAAAATTGTCCTACCTTTGCTGCCTATCCATAGATCAAGGTTTTATTTTTATTTTATTTATTTATTTTATTTCGTCAAGCATGTATTTTATGACAGATACAGGTGTAAACATAATTATAAACACATGAAAAGGATACGAATAAAAGGAAATATTAGGGCAGGGACGGTAGGCACGCTGGTGCGCTTATGCACACCCAGGAGTGAAATCTACTTACTTTCCTTACCGGTTCGGAAGCGCATGCACTGCACGTTAGGTCCGTGATGGCGAACCTATGGCACGCGTGCCACAGGTGGCACACATAGCCATATTGGTGGGCACGCGAGCGTTGCTCTAGCTCAGCTCCAGCACGCATGTGCGCGCTGACCAGTTGATTTTTGGGCCTTCTGGGCCCAACAGAAGTTGGCAAACAGGCTGTTTCCAGCCTCCGGAGGGCCTCTGGGGAGATGGGGAAGGCTGTTTTTGCCCTCCCCAGGCTCCTAGAAAGGCTCTGGAGCCTGGGGAGGGCAAAAAACGGGCCTACCGTGCCCACCATGCAATCACATGCCAAAAGCAGGGGGAACATGGGGGGGGGGGTTTGCACACATGTGCATGGGGGGGCAGGGTGCATAGAATTATGGGTGTGGGCACGCGCGCGCGCAACCACCCCACATTACCCCAGCTTTTGGCACGCAATAGCAAAAAGGTTAGCCATCACTGTGTTAGGTGCACGTGTCCATGCGAAAAACCTTCTGCGCATGCACAGAAGGTAAAAAAACATTACTTCCTGGTTAAAACCAGGAAGTAATGACACCCGGGCGGTGATCGCTACCGGATCGCCAAACCACAGGGAAAAATCGCTACCGAATCGGGCGATCCGGTCTAATCCGGGAGCATTTCACCCCTGTGCACGCCCCCTTACAGACCTCTTAGGAATGGGGTGAGCTCTACGGTAGGCAGCCTAAGGTTAAAGTTTTGGGGATTTGGGGAAGAAATCACAAAGTCAGGGAGTGCACTCCAGGCATTGACCACTCTGTTGCTGAAGTCGTGTTTTCTGCCGTCTAGTTTGGATCGGTTTATCATGAGTTTGTATCTATTTGCAGGGGTTCCCAAACTTGGCAGCTTTAAGACTTGTGGACTTCGACTCCCAGAATTCTCCAGCCAGCTATGCTGGCTGGAG
>WNWU01000037.1:3946636-3964114 GCA_012654045.1 Ptyas mucosa
AGAGAGAGAGAGAAAAAGATAGGGCATGGAAGGAGATAGGATAACTCCATCCGCCTTCAGCTTTGCCCTCACTCACATTTTGCTTCGGTTTCTTCAAACAGATGACTTCTGAGCAGAAAGTCATTCTCCATAGAAAAACCATCAACCACTCTTACCCCAGCACAGGGGTCTCCAAACTTGGCAACGTTAACACTTGTGGACTTCTGGCTGGCTGAGGAATTCTGGGAGTTGGAAGTCCACAAGTCTTAACACAAGTTGCCAGGTTTGGAGGCCCCTGTCCTAACATATTGTTTATGTGCTGCAGGACCCAGTACCACACTGTTGATTCTTATTCACGGTTGACTTTAACATCCAGCTGCCTGCAATTACTGTAAATTCGAATCTCACCAGGCTCAAGGTTGACTCAGCCTTCCATCTTTTCTAAGGTGGGTAAAATGAGGACCTGGTTTGTGGGGGCAATAAGCTGACTTTGTATAAAATATACAAAAGTATGAAGGCTACTGCTTAACGCATTGTAAGCCGCCCTGAGTCTCTGGAGAAGGGCGGCATATAAATAAGAATTTTTTTAAAAAAAATGATGTGCAATGTGTGATCCACATCACAGCAGGGGTGAAATGCTCCCGGTTCGGATCGGTTCAGTTGAACCGGTAGCGATGGCAGCCAATGGTTCAGAGAACCGGTAGGCTCTCTGAACCATGGAACAAGGCTCCACCCACCAGCCCGGTCGTCGTTAAAAAAACCTGTTTTTTACCCTCTGCGCATGCGCAGAGGTCCAAGCGTGCAAATGCACTTCCGAACCAGTTGGGAAGGTAAGTAGATTTCATCCCTGATTTACAGGCTGATGCCATTGCCTGTGCGATGGCATCCTTTGAACATTCTACTCTTGGGGTTCCTTAACTAGAAATACAAGGGGTTGAACCTAGATCATTTTACATGTAAAATAGTTGGAGAGCAAGCGATCCACCAGACAAAGTTGATCTCACCACCTACAAATCGGTGCCAGCTCCCGTGGTTGTAATTGATTTTGTAAGCCGCCCAGAGTCACTCAATAGTGAGACGGGCAGCATATACATTTAATAAATAAATGAATAAATAAATTCTAAATAGACCACAGAAGATCAAAGTTCATGGAGGGCAGGATGAAATGATGACTAATGGGCCCACAAGCAGCAGAAGCTAAAGCAACTGAAAAGGGAACAGCTCTTTAACCAGGATGGCTCTGATAGGGTTGCACATTATAGAAATACTCAGGAAAACCACGAAGGGAAAAACGGATGCTAAGAATAAAACAATGAAATGCATCTATATTTATATACTGTATTCAGTGCTCATGGAAGCCCCCCATTGCTCGATTTCAACAATGTTATTTTGCATTTAGACTTTGTTATTTCAGCATTTTAAAAAAAAAAACCCAAACTATTTTGCAAGGGAAGACAGTTGCTAGGTTTACCGTGTGGGGAGATTGAAAATGTTCTGCTCTCTCCATCTGCCTCCACGAAAAACCGAAGGGCGAATCCTAAACATACTTAGGATTCCTCGGTGGTGGAATTTTCTCTTGAAGCAAAATATGTGTCTGTTTGCTGGGTTGCCTTAGCTGACAGTGGAAATGCGCTTTGCAAAGCTTATCTCCGAAGAAGGTAGGGTTTGTAGACTTCCATACTTGGTTGCAGAATTTTCCTCTCTGGGGCTAGTTTTATTCCTAAATAAACCAGATTCTTGGATTTTGTACACCCATCTCCCTTTTTGCCTGGTCTGTAAACAGTTACATATGCTAAAGGATAGCCTAAAGCTAGGGTACCTGGATGGGATAACACAAATCACGGTAATGGGGAAAAAAATTATGACATTATATATGCAACATCACATTGTGATGCAAATCCTGGCTGTTCATTCAGTGGTGGGTTGCCCCCGGTTCGCACCGGTTCTGTAGAACCGGTAGTAAAACTGGCAGGAGGCTCCGCCCACCGACCCCGATGTCATCAAAATGTGCGCGCCCCCACTGCGAACTGGTAGTAAAGGTTAAGTAGAAACCATCCCTGTGTTCATTGATGTCAAGTCTCAACATCGGACTCCAACATGTAAATCATAAGGTTTGGTTGTGAGATGGCGACGCACATATTATTATCTCCCCTCCTTCTTCCTCTGCCCTGTAAATGCCTCTGTGCCATATGGTGTGCCCAACATCCCCACAGAGCAATACTAGTTGCTGGTTATCTACTAGGCCATGTTAAAAGTGTTAAGCAGGTGGCAACAGCTGGTCAATTTTGGCTGATCTCCAAGCTAAGCAAGATGAGCCTTGGTTAGTATTTGGATGAGGGACTGATTGAGAACTCCTGGGCTGTTTGTTAAGACTTTTTTTTTTTTATACTAACAAAGAAAAGATACCAACAAGCTTTTTCCATAATGCTGCTAAGAAAACTGCATGGATGTAATCACTAAGAGTTAAGCTTGATTTCAGGCTATCATAATCGTGAACATCATCATCATCAAACTTATATGCCACCCAACTCTCAATGACTATGGGAAGCTCACGACCTTCAAAACAAAATCCCAAATCATAAAGGATATCAATAAAGGAGAATATTTGTAACTCAAGGTTGAAAGGTGGGGTCTTCGGTGTTCTCTGAGCTTGGTTGTTTTCTTGCAGACATTTTTTAAAAAAAATTTATTTATATGCCGCCCTTCTCCGGAGACTCAGGGTGGCTTACAATGCGTTAAGCAATAGCCTTCATACTTTTGTATATATTTATACAAAGTCAGCTTATTGCCCCCACAATCTGGGTCCTCATTTTACCTTTGAAAGGATGGAAGGCTGAGTCAACCTTACCCGTCTAAGTAACATCATCAGTGCTGGTGACTTTGGGTGAGGAAACCTCTTCAAGAAAACATCCAAACTCAGACAGCATCAGGAACACCCCCCCCCCCAAAATAAAAGATATTTATAACCTCTTGAAGTACTTGGAGCAGGATCCCTGACAAAATGACTTCTCCTGTATAAATCTCTGCTAATTATGACCCCTGCTCTGTGGAATAGCCTTCTTCTAGTTTAAGGCACATTTCAATGTAAATGCAAATGCATTTTAGCAATGATCAGTGCTAAAAACACTTTTGCTCGACTCCCCTTGCAATCCCAGGGGGGATCCAACACCACTAACTTACGGACAGAGCTGTATATTTTTAATGTTTTGATATTTTACTGCGCTTGACTTTTTAAATTGTTTTAAGTTTTCTTTCAAGGGGTTTTAACATGCATTTTAATATTGCACACTAAGTGCACAGCGGGAGTGATGGTATAGAAAGGGCTAAAACAACAGACGGCAGGGTAAAATAAAGGGAAGTCAAACAGAAACGAGGCCTAAGAAAGCCGCGAGATAATTTCCCATTTCAACAAGAATGGCATCGGATCGATTTCCAGCCCTCTCCTGAAAAGAATGCATGCCAAATTCAAAAGAAGATATTATGGGGGAGAGAAAAAGAGAGAGACAGGGAAAGAAAGATCTCAGCATGGGGCAAAATCTGGCACCGGTAACTGCAGGTTGTAGGGATATCTCAAAATCACCTTTGACTATTTTGGTGATGGGCTGAATTATACGACATTACCGTAGGCTTTTGTTACCGCTGTAATATTGCCAGATTTAATACGGAGGGATGGCATCCAAACAAAACACAGCCTTATTACCCCGTGCTAATTTCAGCAAGAGAGTTAAACACTACTTTCATTATCTCCTACTGAATTAAAATGTGTGTTCCATCTCCCAATTGTATGGGACTACCACGACTCCCCTTTTGAAGGATTTCTCCAGTCCACAGACCTATTTAGCTTTAGAAACTCTGCACCCACAGCTCAGGCAAATGCTGATGTCACTGGGCCTTCGACGTTTTGGCTGGATTCGCACTTGCCTAAGACCAGAGTCAATCCGCTGCTCAGAGTTTTAGGGGCACATCCATGAAAGTCAGACTCTAAATCAAAATTTGAGCTTTCATGGTGGCAAGATCCACTTCCAATTTCTGACTTGGATTCCACAGCAACAAAATAAAATGAAACAGGAGTTAAACATTTGGTTTCATAAAAGAGTCAACCACAAGCTATCAGGCCAGTATGTATGTATGTATGTATGTATGTATGTATGTATGTATTTATTTATTTATTTATTCGGCTTATATGCCGCCCTATCTCACAATGGACTCAGGGCGGCTCACAATAATAAAAACAAAGCCACAATATAAAATAAAGTCTAAAAATTTAAAAGATTTAAAATTAACCCTTTAATTTTAATTAACTTAAGTAGCATTGAACCTATGCAGAAAACTCCGTTTTAAAAATAAAGTCTCTGAACATTGTTTAAACAGTAAGCATCCATGAAAGATTTCATGGATTCAACTTTAAACTTTACTGAATAAATCCACAGTGGCACAGAAGAAGTGAAAGCAGTTCTGGGCTTCCCACGCAAAAGCATGCATAGTTCATTCCCCACGGGCTACCCACAGTCCATTACGTCCACCCATCACTCCTGTTCATTTTATTATTATGAAAACCAGCCGGCCACACCTTGACATCTGCTCTGGGTATCCTTACTGTTAAATGGAGGGGTAGGCTTCAAAAATTTTAGCAAGGGGTTCTTTGCCCGGTTGCTGGATGGGTGTGGCCATGATGGATGGGTGTGGCCATGGTGGGCACCATGGGGGGGCGTTTTTGCCCTCCCCGGGCTCCAGAGGCTTTCCTCAAGCTTCCGGGAGGGCGAAAACGACTTCCCGAGGCTCCGGAGGCTCTCTGGCTGAAAATCATTGCAAAAAAGGGACGTTGTGATGTCTGCGCGGGTGAGTGGGGCTTCACACAGTCATCCCTACTATATTGCGCGATCCGGTATGAACTGGCTGAATTTCACCCCTGCCCTTTGCCAGGGAAAACAGAGGGAGGGAGCTTTGTTTTCGCTTGCAGAGGCACTGTGGCCCAGTCCTGCGCTGTTTCCAAGGCGGCCCCATGAGCCAGATCTAAGCACCCCATGGTCCGAATCTGGCCGCCAGGCTTTGAGGTTGACACCCATGGCTTAATGGTTGAGTTGCCAGTCCCATTTCTGGTCACTAAATGACTTCTCTCCTGAATGAATAGAAGTTCTGGTGGCTCAGTAGACTAAGGCAGTGATTAACATCCACTTACATCTGCTGCCTGCAATTACTCAAGTTCAAATCCCACCAGGCTCAAGGTTGACTCAGCCTTCCATCCTTTCTAAGGTGGGTAAAATGAGGACCCAGATTGTGGGGGCAATAAGCTGACTTTGTATAAAATATACAAAAGTATGAAGGCTATTGCTTAACGCATTGTAAGCCGCCCTGAGTCTCCGGAGAAGGGCGGCATATAAATCAAATTAAAAAAAAAAGTTAGAGACAGGAACCATGTTGTCCTGTCTCAGTTCTCTAAGCATTCAGACAAATGGCTGAATGGAGCCGGATTCATCCTCTCCAGAGGCACTAAGGCTGGGATCCAAGTATTCCCAGACAGTTGGCAATATGTCTCCTTTCATTTGTAACAAGGACCAAGAGTAGAGAACCACTGATGTAAATAATATACCATGAACTAAAGATATAATCTGCAGTACGCGCAATAGTCCAACTATTGTGCACCGCATCAGACCCATTCATGCAGTGAAGATGACTCACCCAGCACAAGATGAGACACAGACAGACAAGTAGCAGAGACAGAGAGAGAGGAAAAGAAAGACTTTTTCTTTGTTTGTTTTACGATTGTTGAAGGTATGAATGGACGGAATGAAAGGCCAGATTGAAATAGTTGAAAAAATTATAGACAGGCTGGATGCAAAGCCCAACATGAATTATGTTGAAGGTCAGACAAGGGAGAGTTAAGGAAGGATCACAAAAGGCAGGGAACAGCCAAGTCTCGGTCCATAAAAAAAGACAACCCGATCCAAAACGAATACGAAGGAGAAATAAAACTGCAAACTTTCTCCTGCCAATCAAATCTGCCTAAATGAATCTGGCAGAAGGAGGAGAGACACAAACGGCATAGCAACATTCCTCCAAGCATTTGTGGTTTGAAACAGGTTAAAATTAATTGGCCAGCTACTCAACTCAATATTAGGGAATCTAACACAACAGCTATGAAGAGATATTGCAATTTTATTTACAGGTATCCCTAAGGATGTCATCAGAAGGTAAAGATTTAAGAATAACCTCGCTGGATCAGGCTAAGACAACTTTTCGTCCAGCATTGTGTTTCTCAAAAGGCCAACAAGATATGTTTTTGGGGTGCTTGCAAAGCAAAATAATGGAGATCTATACCTGTCCCACCATTGGTCCCTGCAACTGGAACTTGGAAGCATGTTGTTCCTGATTCGGAAGAAATCTTGTCTTGATTAGGTCTGTTCTTCGTGAGTTTATTCAGTTCAGACCAGGGATGGGCTGCTGGGGGTTCGGGAGAACCTCTAGCTAAGATTCTGTGCAGTTCGGAGAACCCTCAAATCCCACTCCTGGCTGGCCCTGCCCACTCCACCCCACCCCTCCCAGGAGTCCCCACACAGCCCGTTTTGGATGCAGGTAAGTGCAGGGCGCATGCGGAGGCTTGGGGAGGGCCTACCGGAAGTTCAGGAAGGCCGGAAACAGGACCATTTCTGGCCTCCAGAGGGCCTCCAGAGCCTGGGGAGGCCGTTTTGCTCTCCTGGAGACTCGATGAAAGCCTCCGGAGCCCGGGGAGGGCAAAAATGCTCCCCACCACCACCATGATGTAGGAGGCTGACTAGGTCATGCCCACCATGGCCACACCCACCCAGCAACCGGGCAGAGAACCCCTTGCTAAAATTTTTGAAGCCCACCCCTGGTTCAGACTAAATATCTTCGAGACCGCCTTCTGCCACCAGTACCCTCTCACCGACCAGTACGCTCCCATAGAGAGGGGCTTCTCAGGGTGCCGTCGGTCAAACAGTGTCAACTGATGGCCCCCAGGGGGAGAGCCTTCTCTGTGGGGGCACCCACCATGTGGAACAAGCTCCCCCCGGAGATACGGACAATCCCGGATCTCCGCGCTTTCCGCCGTGCCCTCAAGACGTTTCTATTCCAGCAGGCTGGCCTGGACTAACCTCTTCTAAAATTGCTCTTATATTTTTAAATCTTAATCTCATAAATTTAGAGTTTTAATTTTAGGTTTAAGACCAAATTATTTAACTGTATTTTAATCAATTCTTTAAAATATTTGTATTATATGTATTTTATCATTTGTCTGTACACCGCCCTGAGTCCCCCGGGAGTAGAGCAGTATATAAATATAATATAATAATAATAAATAAATACATTGGCTGTTCTCTAGGTCAATTCCTGACAGAAGCCATGATGTCCTCACTCATGGCATGACATCATTGTGCAAAATTGCCCCCCCCTTTTTTTTGTTTTCCCAACTGAAAAAAATAAAGGGGGGGGGGAATAAACAGAAGAAGGCTGACAATCAAAGAGGCCCTGGTATTTCTGAACCCTTCTAACTGCAAGAGACCTTAAATAGTTCCACATCTGCAAAAGAGTTGCTGTTTCTAAAGCATTTGAGCTGCATTAGCCAAAGGTTTAAAACTTAAACATTATCCTACTGATTAGTCTCCTTATTTCTGCTTCTCCTCCTTCAAAAGCAGATCATGCCAAAACCCTTCAGACTTTTGATTCCAGCTTCCAGATGACAGGCTCCTAAGTAGCACATAATTGATTACTCTTCCTAAATTGAGAAGAGCCCCCTTCACCCTAACCCCCAATCATGCTCACTTTCCTGGTCTTTCAACTTGTCTGGTATTACTTAAATTGAATTATCCATTCCAGCCCATAGACAGATTCTGCCTAGAGACTCTTTATCTCATGATTCTGCATGTCACCTAACAGATTATCCTTTTTAATCCATACATAGGATCTATGTAACATGTGTCTTTAATTCATAGACACCGATGAGCTATAGTGTCACTGAACAGATTATTTCTCTTAATCCATTATTGGCTGTTATAAAAGTGGGATTTTTATTTTTTTAAAAAAAAACCTGGAAGAAAACCCATATGGCCTATCTTTAGTTTTAGGGCAAAGTAAATACTGTCATATATGAGAGACAGCTTGATCTAAACATCCATTGCTGATGCTCTGAGCCACACCTTCCAAGCACACATTGATTTTAAACTAACAGGGATTTAATAGATGGTGTTTAGGCATGTTACAACCAGAATTTCTGCCTTCATTGTGTTCTTTTAAATCTGGAGTTAGGGAAAGGTAAATTTTGTCCAAGACAAAACTGATCACAATTGGATGCGATTGATTCTTGCTAACCAGCATTTACTGTACATGAAAAAGTAAGGCAAGAACTAAACTACATATTACACAGAGTTAGCAGGACAGAGGTGGGCTTCTCCTTCTCTGGCTCTGAAAACACTGGTGAATATCACTTGATTTCAGCTCTGTCCAAAAGCTATATACAAACTTGAATCAAAAATATATTAAGTCTAATTTCTGGTGTAGGCAGAAACATTTCTAACAATATTTAATATAATGACAGAGTTGGAAGGGACCTTGGAGGTCTTCTAGTTCAACCTCCTGCTTAGGCAGGAAACCCTACACCACTTCAGACAGATAGTTGTCCAGCATCTTCTTAAAAACTCCCAGTGTTGGAGCATTCACAACTTTTGGAGGCAAGTTGTTCCACTGGTTAATTGTTCTCACTGTCAGGAAATTTCTCCTTAGTTCTAAGTTGCTTCTCTCCTTGATTAGTTTCCACCCATTGCTTCTTGTCCTATCCTCAGGTGCTTTGGAGAACAGGTTGATTCCCTCTTCTTTGTGGCAGCCCCTGAGATATTGGAACACTGATATCATGTCTCCCCTGGTCCTTCTTTTCATTAAACTAGACATACCCAGTCCCTGCAACCGTTCTTCATAGGTTTTAGCCTCCAGTCCCCTCATCATTTTTGTTGCTCTTCTCTGCACTCTTTCTAGAGTCTCCACATCCTTTTTACATCGTGGCAACCAAAACTGAATGCAGTATTCCAAGTGTGGCCTGACCAAGGCATTATAAAGTGGTATTAAAACTTCACGTGATCTTGATTCTATCCCTTTGTTTATGCAGCCTAGAACTGTGTTGGCTTTTTTGGCAGTTGCTGCACACGGATGGCTCATGTTTAAATCCACTAGGATTCCAAGATCCCTCACAGTTATTACTATTGAGCAAGGTACCAGATATACTGTACCTGTGCATTTTGTTCTTCTTGCCTAAATGTAGAACCTTACTTTTTTCACTATTGATTTTTTTTTTAATTTGATTTATATGCCGCCCTTCTCCGGAGACTCAGGGTGGCTTACAGTGCATTAAGCAATAGCCTTCATACTTTTGTATATTTATACAAAGTCAGCTTATTGCCCCCACAAACTGGGTCCTCATTTTACCTACCTTAGAAAGGATGGAAGGCTGAGTCAACCTTGAGCCTGGTGGGATTCAAACTTACAGTAATTGCAGACAGCTGGTGTTAATCACAATGCTTTTAATCTGCTGAGCCACCAGGCCCCTTACAAAATTTCATTTTGTTAGATAGCGCCCAATGTTCAAGTCTGTCAAGGTCCTTCTGTATCTTAAGCCTTATCTTCTGGAGTGTTGGCTATTCCTGCCAGCTTGGTGTCTTCTGCAAATTTTCAGTGACCATTCGAAGTTACAACGGCATCAAAAAAAGTGATGTGACCGTTTTTGTCACACTTCTTTTCACACTTTCACCGTTTTTCACATTTTTTTTTGTCCTGGGGTCTTGTGACCATCTTTTGCAATCATCTGACAAGCAAAGTCAATGGGGAAGCCAGATTCACTTAACAACCCTGTCACTAACTGAGCAACTGCAATGATTCCCTTAACAGCTGTGCTAAGAAAGGTTATAAAATGGGGCAAATCTCGCTTAACAAATGTCTCAGTTAGCAATGGAAATTTTGAGCTTAATTGTGGTTGTAAAATGAGGACTACCTGTATTTCAAAATGACCAAGCCAGCTGAACCTCCAGAGAAGGAAAATTTTGGTGTCACAACTTCAGGATTACCTCTGAAAAACTAGAATCTAATAGATTTGTGCTGCTTGCTAAAAGCAGGTAGCCTTTCTGACATGTTTACAATAATTTTCACACACACACACACACACAAAATGCTGGCCATGCTTTATTTGACAAAGGAGGACACAACCCCCGAAGCAGCATGATGTGCTTAAATGCCCATTATTAGTGACACGTCATAAACCAGAGCTAGCTTCACTGACTTTGCTCTTCTGAAGGAAACAAGGCCCTGAATTCATCCCAAATGTGTACATATATTGGCAGGGAGATGTACAACATATCAAGTTAGTTTTGATGCCTTGTATATTTGAAATTCCAGGGCTTCTCCGATACACTTGGAATATGTTCTTGATTAAGGATTCTCACTTCATGAATTTGTGAAATTCAGCACAGATGATGTTTACAGTGATTTTTCGGTTCAGCTTCCTCACACATAGATCCAAAGCTGGTATTGGAAGAAGAGCATTCCGACAGATATTTCACCATAGATATTATATTTTTTTTACTTTTATAAGCAATCAGGTTGGCAGTCTTGCGCATTTAGGATTGCTTCCGTGATTGGGATAGGATTGGACTGCCTGATGCTTAGCATGGAGACCACATAAACTGTAATATGTTTTTTGTAATACATTTTTGTTTCATAATACAGTTGTGATCATTTCTATTAACCGGTAAAATCGATCCGTGAAAACATAAATACCAGGAGCAAAACGCCTTGCTCTCATGCAAGTGAGAACGTAAAACATTCCCTTAATAGGCAGATGAATTTCCACCTTTTGGGTTTTTTTTAAATGTGCATTGCAGATACTCTACAAGCCCCCTTTTTTTTGTTTTTAATATATTGGCTTTTTATAGTTTTAATATAGTTTTTAATGTTGCTTTGATTTCTGATCAGGAGGCACCCAGCGTTTGTTGTTAAGATGGGCAGCTATCTAAGTGTTATTTTATTTATTTGTTAAATTTATAGGCCGCCCCTCTCACTGATAAATCACCCTTGTAATTAATAAATAAATAAACAAACAAACAAACGTTAGAATTTCTCTTCCTGGATCCCTTGCAATATGCAATATGTTTCACCAAATTCACATCATACAGATAAGAAAACAAGAAAACAAGCCAGAAGCCTCCAAGAAAGGACAATCTATTATATAATAGGCAGTGGTGGGATTCAAATAATTTAACAACCGGTTTCCTGCCCTAATGTCCAGCTGGGTAAGCGTGGTTCGGTGGTCATGTGACCATGTGGGCTGTGCCAACTCAACGTCACTCACTGTTACAATGTAATAAGGGTTAACCAGAGAGGCAGTTTCTGTAAGCAGGGCAATAAAGATTAGGCTAGAAACACCACCAGAATGTTTCCTTCCTGCCTTCCTTACAGGATTAGCCCTGTAAAGTTGAAAAAAACAAAATTTCTTCCAACAACCAGTTCTCCAAACTGCTTAGAAAGTTAACAACCGGTTCTCCCGAATAGGTGCGAACTGGCTGAATCCCACCATTGATAATAGGGTTAAATAGGAATTTCTCCTCTACAGGTAGTCCTCAATTTACAACCATTCGTTTAGTGACCGTTTGCAGTTACAACAGCACTGGAAAAAAAAGGCTCTTATGACCATTTTTCACACTTATGACTGTTGCAGCATCCCCGTGGTCACGTGATCAAAATTCGGACTCTGGGCAACCAGTTCATACTTATGACGTTTGCACTAATGTCCCAGGGTCCAGTTCCACGCTGGCTCAGGAATTCTGGGAGTTGAAGTTCACAGATTGTAAAAGGGCCAGAATACCCCATCCCTGCATTAGATTATCACCTGATCTCACTATGGGCCGAATTTGAGATGGAAAGAATAATATCTACCAGCTAAGAAATTATGTGAACCCTGAATCAACTCAAAAAAGACACGAGGAATCTTTCTTTTGTTTTTCTTTCCTTCATTGCATTTTTATAAGGGCTTCTTTTCCCCAATGTAAGGCATGACTTGGGAAGGGCAAATGAAATAGGATTACCATAAAATGCAAACCAAGTAAACGTATAGCAATGTTCCAACCAAGGAACAGTTTTAGGTACAACTTACCTTATCAACTTATGATTTAGTGACCATTTGAAGTTACAACGGGACTGGAAAAAAGTGACTTGCGGTCATTTTTCACACTTAACAATGGTTGTAGCACTCCCATGGTCACATGACCAAAATTCAGACGCTTGGCAACTGGCATGTATATATGACAGTTGCAGGGTCCCAGGGTCATGTGATCACCTTTTGCGACCTTCTGACAAGCAAATCAACGGCGAAGGCAGAGTCACTTATCAACTGTGTTACTAGCAGCTCAGGGGTCGGCAACCTTAAACACTCAAAGAGCCATTTGGACCCGTTTCCCACAGAAAAGAAAACACCGGGAACCACAAAACGTGGGGCGCATGGCCAACTCAACACTTCCACCAATTACATGATCCCCCTAGCCACGCCTACCCAGCCGGTCATTAGAGCACAAAACCGGTTGTTAAAAAACACCAGGGACCACAAAACCCTTTTGACATCTCTCCCTCCCTCCCCCCCTCTCTTTCTGTATCTCTCTATGTCTCTCTCTCTCTCCCCCCTCTCTCTGTATCTGTCCGTTTCTGCCCTCTCCATCCCCCATGGTTGCCCTTACCTTCTCAGGCTAGGCGAGGAGTGACTGGGAGGGGAGGGCGAGGGGTGGGGATAGCCAGTGGTGGGCTCACCCAATAGGGAGCCACAGCAGAGGTCCCAAAGAGCTGCATACGGCTCCAGAGCTGCAGGTTGCTGACACCCATACTAGCTTAACAACTGCAGTGATCTCACTTAACAACGGTGGCAAGAAAGATTGTAAAATGGAGCAAAACTCACTTAACAATTTTGGGCTCAATTGTGATCGTAAGTAACAGACTACCTGTACTGAATCTGAAATGCTTGCATAGACAACCTGGGAATCTGTCTTTCTCTCCATCTCTTCCTTATGGAGGCATCTCACGAAGCATCCTAAGAGCGTCTTACGAAGCCGACGGGAATCAGGGTGCAAACCAATCAATGCGTACATCAGAGGCATACAGAAAAGTTGTATTTTTCTCTATGAAAAGACAGGCTACTTTGGTTCTTTTTTTTTTCCTCAAAAGTAGAGAGAAATTCAATGAAATTTTCATGAGTCGAGTCCAGGGATGATGTACAAAGTGGGGTGGGGGGTGGGGGGTGGGGGCAGGGGAGGAGGCTTTTATCTTGATGCTGCGCTTGTCATATTGCAGATTTTGACACACACGCGCACACACACACCCCAGCATGTCTGATGCCCTATTTTATCCAAAGTGGCACGGCCAAGGTAAACACATCAAACAATTAATTAAATAGAAGAGCTGGAAAATCTTTAATAATGACCTCTTGTTCGTGAAGAAAGAAGACCTCCAATACATGGGCAAATAAGAATGGCTCTAGTGTTGTTTCGGCAAACTTTGCCGTAACAGAGTTTGGCTTGTTGCTCTTCGTGAAGGCCCAAGTGCCACATGGTAGAGTCCTGAATGGTCGCCCTGGCTGTCTTTCCTCTTCTCCCAAAAAAGAAGGGCAAGCTAAAATCATTTATCCACTCAACACTTTTGTTTCTGCTATTGCAGTGGTCACCAACTGGTGGTCTGCGAGAAAATGTCCCGTGGTTCACAGAAACATTATTTGCATTTTTTATATTGCACTAAATCAGGGGTCCTCAAACTACGGCCCCTGGGCCAGATATTTATTTATTTATTAGTTAGTTTGTTTGTTTTATATATGCCACCCTTCTCCGGAGACTCAGGGCGGCTTACAATGCATTAAGCAATAGCTTTCATACTTTTGTATATACCTGCTTAGTAGGGCTTTTTGGGCCCTTCCGAGTGGTGTTCTATTTTATACAAAGTCACCTTATTTCCCCCACAAACTGGGTCCTCATTTTACCTACCTCGAAAGGATGGAAGGTTGAGTCAACCTTGAGCCTGGTGAGAATTGAACTCGCAGTAATTGCAGGCAGCTGGCAACTAAGTGCTACTTTAACAGCAGCAGTTTAGTCTGCTGCGCCACCAGGCTCTGGTGTGCAATGAACGTTTGTGTTACTGCAGAGAGTCTCCCCCTTTGGGATCTTTTTCTGTGGGTTGGGGGGGCAGACATTCTGCCTTGGGGTCTGCTTCGGCCTTCTGGTGCTGGGCTTTGGGCGAAGGCTGGAAGGCAACGCCGCTGGTGGCAAAGAGCCAGAGGGGATTACATCATGGTCTGGGACCGGCTGAACATCTCAGCCTGCTGATCCTCCAGGCGCCTGTATCTGGCTTTGCAGGTCTTCCCTATGCTCGTAGTCCTCAGTGAGGTGCTTCTACTAAGCCTCCTTCTCAGTCAGATCCGATTTGAACTGAGCTGTTTTGCCAACTCTTTCTCATGGTGGCTGCTTAGCTCCAGCAACTGCTTCCTGTTGGGGCCCTAAGGAGCCTGGGTGGGGAGGCGAGGAGTGGATGGGAGGGGAGGGGTGAATAGAGGCTGGCGAGGTGCCCCTCGACGTGAGTGACATCAACTTGGCCATGCCCACCAAGTCACATGACCACCTAGCCACTCCCACCTAGCTGCTCATTAGGCGGATGATATTAGTGGTCCGCAGGATTTAAAATTATGAATTTAGTGGTCCCTGAGGTCCGAAAGGTTGGTGACCCCTGTGCTATTTCCCCAGTTGACATTCAGTTAGTCGCAAAAGCAACAAAAGAAGAACAGAGTTGGAAGGGACCTTGGAGGTCTTCTAGTCCAACCCCCTGCTGAAGCTGTACGATTTCAGAGAAATGGTTGTCCGATCTCTTCTCAAGGTGACGGAGCACAAACATTTCTGAAGGAGGGGTCCTTGATACTCTCTAAGCCTGATCGTTTTCTTGAAGACATTTCACTCTCCAAACTAGGTAGCACTGATGATGTTACCTAGTTTGGTAATGAAATGTCTTCAGGAAAACAATCAAGCTCAGAGAACACCAAGGACCCCTCATTTTCAACCTTGAACTATAAATATTCCCCTTTATTGGAACTTCTGAAGGCAATAATATATAGAGCTTTGGTGGCGCAGCAGATTAAAGTGCTATTAAATAACACCAGCTGCCTGCAATTACTGCAAGTTCGAATCTCACCAGGCTCAAGGTTGACTTAGTCTTCCATCCTTCTGAGGTAGGTAAAATGAGGACCCGGATTGTGAGGGCAATAAACTGACTTTGTATAAAAAAGAACACCGCTTGGGGGGGCCGAAAACCCTACTAAGCAGGTATATACAAAAGTATGAAGGCTATTGCTTAACGCATCGTAAGCCGCCCTGAGTCTCCAGAGAAGGGCGGCATATAAATCGAACCAATCAATCAATCAATCTATCAGAAATAATAGACTCAAGGGGAAGGCCTTCTTCTACATCTCTTCTCCTTCTGCTTACCAATTCCCCCACCATTTTACCTCTCTTTTTCAGTTAAAAACCACATTTGTCCTCCCCTGGGAAAAGTTTAGTCAGAGTGTCGTGTCTTTCAATGATGAATTCTCTAACGAGGAAAATCTGACCTCTCTTTAAAAGCAGGACTTACGTGAGACAATGATATCTCAGCCAGCTTTTGGGGGGGGGCAGGCGGGCGGGGAAGATGATCATTTTGGACACAACTAGAGATGATGATTTGTTGGAATCTGCTTTTTCTTCAGATCCAAAAGAGTGGAAGCGACCGAGTGAAAAATATACGGAGCCGCTGAATTTAGGAACTGACAGCATTAGAATTTTGCCAGGAGAGGAATTAGGCATCATCTGGGGGTGAGGGGGGGAGATATTCTGCTCTGCAGAGTTATACTTGCCCTTTGACCCCTTCATGGTTGTTTGCAACTGAGATTCTTCTCCAGCGTCTCATGAATCTCCCTTGTGAAACCAGAGCCTTTTAGCAGGACCCTAAGATGGACTCTTGGTTTCCTCTTCTTGACTACCCCTTTGATTCAGCCTTCAGCCAGCAAATGAAGAAAATCAGACTGCAAACAAATGAGTGTTTTAGCTGTAAGAGGCTACTCATCAGAGATTTTCTAGTCCACTTCCCACAGCTTTTTCCCTACATTAGACCAGCTATGCCAATTACTTAAGAGTGATTTATGGTAATTACAGCAGCAAAGAAGGATGCAAGAGGAGGTTGCGGTGTCTTCTCATTCCACTCATTAATACTCCTTTGCTTAAAAGAAACCTCACAGGGTAAAACAGCAGGGACGAGGATCTTGAGGGTTGTAAGTTGGCCTTCTGTTCGGACATGAGCCTTGGCAAATGCCTAAAAGGGGAACTGCTATTTTTAATCTTATCAATATTTATATTTATTTTCATGGGTTGCCCGCAAACTTGATTCCAACGTTCCTAGCCACTGGCGCATGATTTTAAAGTAGCAATCTGCCAGAAACTTTTGAATAAAAAGTTTGATATTTAATTTAATTTAATTAATTCGATTTATATGCCGCCTTTCTCCGAAGACTCAGGGCGGCTTACAATACATTTTAAAAACCATTATAAAAACATTTAAAAATTAAAACATTAAAAACTCATTCACGCCATTCATGGCCGGATCTCGCCAGATCACAAGAGCGAGATCAACGGCTCCAGGCCTGCTGGAAAAGCCAGGTCTTCACCGCTTTTCGGAAGGCCAATAGGGTGGGGATGGTCCGGACCTCAGGAGGTAACTGGTTCCAGAGAGCTGGGGCAGCCACAGAGAAGGCCCTCCCCTGTAGGACCGGCATTGTTTAGCTGACGGGACCCGGAGGAGACCAACTCTGTGGGATCTTACCGGTCGCTGGGAGCTATGCGGCAGAAGGCGGTCTCGAAGATACCCTGGCCCTGAGCCATGTAGGGCTTTAAAGGTAATAACCAACACCTTGAATTGTGCCCAGAGACCAATAGGGAGCCAGTGAAGCTTGTGGAGAATTGATGTAATGTGGGTGTACCTAGGTGCACCCCTGACAGCTCGCGCGGCTGCATGATATAAATACAATACGTGTGTGTATGTGTGTGTGTGTGTGTGTGTGTGTGTATAAAATTGCATCCATCATGACTGATGTGTTGTCCCCTTGGACAAGTTTTCTTCCAAAGAGAAGGAGAAGCTAATTTTGAAGAGCAGGAAAGGGCCTTTTTTTTAAATTTAATTTAATAAAATTTAAAATTTTATTAAAATAAAAAGAGCCTTGGATAGTACAGTGGTCTAAAGCACCCTGTTATTAACACCAGCTGCCTGCAATTATTGCAGGTTCGAATCTCACCAGGCTCAAGGTTGACTCAGCCTTCCATCCTTTCTAAGGTGGGTAAAATGAGGACCCAGTTTGTGGGGGCAATAAGCTGACTTTGTATAAATATACAAAAGTATGAAGGCTATTGCTTAGCGCATTGTAAGCCGCCCTTCTCCGGAGACTCAGGGCGGCTT